>OY728145.1:1696684552-1697892052 GCA_963277665.1 Viscum album
ATTGCGAACCATGATCATATTTTATTTTAAAAAACTCATTTTTTTCAATTTTAACTTGAATATTTATTTATATTAATTTAAAATTTATATGGTTTAAAAAGTGAGTCTCACCACAATGATAAAAGGGAACCTCCTCCCTCACATTGCCAAACCTCTCATGAATAATTGAATCAAACAATATATACACTAAAAAGATCCCAACTTCCCAATATTCATCCTAGAATTGTTTCTTTGGGAATAAATCCCTTTATGGAATCCCTATGGTTCAATCCAAAAGTACTAACCCAACTAATAGGTAACATAATTAATTAATCACATTAGATTATTTCCATTATTCACCCCTCAACATTCTTTATTATAATATTATAAAAAATAGTGTTCAAAATATACTAAGATACTATATTAATGGTTACATCAAAACATACAGACACTACAATATAATGGGTAATTAACAAATTGTTTATGGGAACTATGAACTACCACCTATCGAAATGATGATTGTTCATTTTTTCCTTTATCACCATTCAGGGATTGGACTTATGATGTAAAATCCAGTTATATAAGTTATATATCATAATTATTATTTATTATTCAATAAATATTTTATAACACATAATCTTATGTTATCTATTTTTTATAAATATGATAACATCATTTGTGGATGTGTGGACTACCATCTCTCCAATGCGATTTGATTCATTCATTCTATATATTAAATATATTGAAAATGATTTTAATAATAATATGATATATAACTATATAAATAAATATTATAATGGAATTATAATATACATATATATCAATTAATTTTCATTCTTTTAAAAAAATAAAATGAAATTAATATATCGTACACGCGTATGTCTGACCGACCTTCTTCATGAATGGTGTATTTCATTTCTTATCTCTAACTGTTATAAATTATTATAAATAAATATATAAAAGATATATAAATTATTTAAATCATATTTCAAATTATGGAGATGTTCAAATTAAGATATAATTAATGATAATAACAAATAACAATACAAGGATATTCATGAAATTAGACAATTAACTCACAAAATAGTGAAATTAATGAAATATTAGTATCAACTGGGTTATAAGAGGATCATATATGATATAAAAAATAAAAATATGGTTCCTTAATAAGATATTAACATTATTTATACCATTTTATACGATGTTAAAGGACGTTAACCATAATGTAAATGTAGGCTAAGGGGTTAATTCAACATCTAATAATTAATTGAGATTTCTCATATTTAACTCCCCACAATTAAATATATTTTTTCTATGTCACTAATTAAAGTAAATGTTTTCTAAATGAATTTTACTATTATCTTATAAATTTTTAAAGTATTCTAACTCATGTTCTAAATTTTATAAAATATTTTTAATGTATTATTTTTATCATTTTCCAAATGAGGAACCTTATGAATTTTTCAATAGAAGTATAGAAATAATGATTTTTTTAACTTATATGAAATAGGAATATTTTACTACATTTATAAATCCATGATTTTTGGATGATTCCATTTCAAGAATTAAAATTTATTTTAAATAAAATATTTTCTTTCAAATGTGTGGTTATTTTAAATAAATGATTTCAAAGTAAAATGTTTTTTATCAAGATATTTTTAATGATTTTATTTGAGTGTTTTAATCAAAGTCAAAAATAATTGTTGAATCTTATGATTAATTTATATTTATATCTTATGATACAATATAGCATATTTTTTTAAGGATTTATGATATGTTTGAATATTGATGTGTTATTTTGACAACATTCATGGTGTAAGGTTAATGAATTAAACTTTTACATTCATGTTTTAATATGAATGTTTATTTTGGACATGTTTCAACCTTTTTATTTGAGGATTGCATTAGTCATAGAATGTGATGGGTTAGGAAATATATAGCCCCGCGTATCATTGGTATGTCTCATGAAAGAAATTTTATACAGACAAGGATAAGGATTTTCCCATTAATTTTCATATATGTATTTGGCCACGACCTTAGATATTTATTTTTTGATGTCTTGGATGAGGCCTCGATGATATTATTCAGATATAATTACTTATGAATTAAATAATTTTGAGTTTATTTATTGAGATTAAATGTTATTAATTTACCTGGATAATTCCTAATGTTATGTTTTCTTGATCATGAGAATAAAGTATATGATATTATTTATTCATTATATAATATGATCAGGACTATCTTTGAATGGAATGTGTTTATGTTATACAACTTGAAATAATTTCTATGGTTATCATTAATAAAATATTTTGTTGTTCACTTACCCTTAATGATAATTTGATATCACCCCTTTCATATGTTTTGTTCTTCCCAGAATTCCTGATTTTTTATTTTGACTGATATGCATGGTTAAGATAAGAGAATAATTTCATTATTGAAGTATTGTGAGTGTTTTGATTAATGTTTTAATGTGTAATGTAAGCTGCATATTTTTAATTTGGATTCCAAAATTAATATACTGATTATTCATTTGGTAATTGAATCTGGTATCCATGCCAATGTAATGAAGTGAAGAACTATATCTAGACTACTGGGTCGGGGTTATTACAGTGGGGGCAGCTACAGGTAGTTGATGAAAATGAACTAGAGGCTCTATAGATTATATAAGGTGTGATCTGTGTCTTTTATATCATTGTTGTAGTATTAATAGAATCATGTGATAGTCAATCCATTATTTCAACATATACTTTTCGAGAATTAGAGATTCACGTTGTTTCTTTTTCTTGACCCTTTCTCTTGGATACTATTACTGAAGTTGACTTGGTGCTCAGAAACATATTTTGATGGTGTGAACTGATTATTAGAGGTGAGGTTTTATATTTGGATCTATTTATAGCAGTGATGATTTCTTATGATGTCATCATAGGCATAAACTAGTTATCTGTAGTGTATGTCCAAATAGAGTGTTTTTGGAATAAGATATCGTTTGTCTATGGCAATAGGACTAGGTTTTGATTTGTGGGAGAAATGGAAACCCTGGTGTAATAGAATGAACTCAAGCATAATTGGGTCAATAATATTAATCATCAGTTGATTAAAATGAACCTTAATCAATTAGATATTATGAGTTTTTGTTTCCATACAATTATTATGTATTATGTTGAAGTCTTTCTTTAGGTTGTTATAGAATAACCTCTATAATAATAGTTAGAATTTTATAATGTTTTACAACATGGTATGACCTCAATAGCTTCCCCAACATAATTAATAGCACCCACAAGGCTTTTCTAAGTGAGGGTGTGGTTGGGGTACATATAGTGGAAGGGATTTTTTTGACCCAATTTTTCACCATATGTCACCCCATTTTCATTTTCTAAGAATGCAGATGGGAAGTTGAGGTTTTTTTGCGATTAATATCAACTAAACTAGATGACGGTAACTAAAAACTATTGACTACTAATGATCGATTAACTATTTGATTATTTGAGAGGGTCGTGATTGTTTTTAAATACTGACCTCAGATCACTCAATCACCAGTTCTGAGTACAGAATGATGATATACAAAATATGTCATTAAAATGCCACTATATTGACTATGAGTAATTGGTGAAACCATTTTAAATTATTAGTTCCCTATTAATTTTCATGGTACACATGGATTGTATATTTTATCCCATCATAGACAGGTTCATGGTGGTTTTCATCGACAATTTACTATTTTACATTGTGTCGTCAGAGGAGAACATGAGACACTTGAGGATGGTTCTATATTTACTCTTAGAGAACAAGACATACTGAATGATCTCATAGTTTCATTTCTGATTGTTAGAGGTCCACTTTCTATATCACATTATCTCGGAAGACTGTTTGGTTGTGGACCTGATGTTTTTTGATGTCACGACCCGTCCTTGGGGCCCATGCCGTGACTAACCCAAGCCCGCCTTTCATAGGCCAGGGGCTGGCGACTAGCACCAAGGCGTAAATCCCGATAAAAGGGAAGGCATTTCCTTTGTAAAGTAAACAAGAACCTCAGAGTAAACAAGAGGAAAAGTAATCACTAAGTAGAAAGCTGGTATAATAGTAAGTGTAGAAAAGTAAATGGGCAAGTATACAAACCCAATGGAAAGTTAAGTACAACTCGAAAGAGAAAACATCAACTGAAAAGTAAAAGATACTTTGCCGAACTGTCCACTGGAAATCCCACCTGAAGTGTGGTTACAAATAGCTCCACTGCTCCTCGAGTTCCGCCGTCCACTTCGAATATGTCCCGCCCAGTGGTCCACCTCCAGGTACCGTCCTGCTCTGCAAGCCTCAACCACGATCAACGCTGTCCATCGTCTGCAACCAACACAACGTAGTGCGGGCATAGCCCGTGGAGGGGTGAGTATAAGCTACTCAGTAGGGTCCCCGAGACCCCCGAAGGTCTCCCAAAATCCACAAAGGATAAACCACAGTGGAAATATACAATCATGAAGTAACAATGGACACTGCTTAGGTATATGCCCATACATATACCTAAGTCATCATTTCCAATACGCTCCAACCTCTGAGCCCAAGTACAACTCAGTCCACACAGGAAAGTATACGTATTCCACACTGGAAAGAAAACGTAATCCACACAGGATAACACAACACAATCCACACAGGAAAGCAAACAGGATTCAGCTCACACAGGTATACTTCTTCGAAAGACGATAGAGATGATCACTGATCCATCTAAGTCGTCGGACCTACAAAGGATCGATAGGTACTAACCCCCGCAAATACCCACACAGGATCGGTAGGAAACTAACCCCCTCAAAGACCCACACAGGATCTGACCCACATAGGATCTGTAGGCGCTGGTTCATTCAGGACCACTGAGCACTGACCCACACAGGATCGGACCCACACGGGATTGGTAGCACTGATCCACACAGGATCGCTAAGTTCTGTAGTCGTCGTTGTCGAATCCACTAAGGATCTCTGCACAATCATCATCGCAGTCACAGTAGCAGTCGCAGCCAACTCTATGTTTCCCGCACACAGCAAGCTCGTTCGGGAGGATCCGCTCCATGAGCCGAGAGGGTGATACATCAACTGTCACATAGTCAGATATGATGTATCCAAAAGTTCCATATCGTCAACAGGAACTCAACGCAACAGACGGTGCGTCAATCGGACGCCCGGTCTGAGAGTTATTGGTCATTTCGTTCCAGGGCCCAGGTTGGGTTTTAAGGCAAAACCAACCCGACCGTACTTCACCTGCGTCCAAACCTCAGGCGGAGTATGCCAAAAGACCCACCTCACTAGGAGAAACTCAACAAAGCTGACGACACGTCAATCGGACGTCTGTAGCTCAAGATATGAGTGTTTCCGCTCAGAGGGCCCGGTTGGTTTCGTGTACGAACCAACCAATCCGAACTCACAGTATTCCGAAACCTTAAGTGCGATATACTAAAACGACTGTCTCGATCCAAGGATCGTATCGCCACTGACGGTGCGTCGTTTGGAGGTCCGTAGCCGGAGTTATGGGCATTTGAACCTAAGCAGTTTGGTATCGGGCTTTTCGGGCCCGGCCCGAGACCCCCCCCCCCCCCTCCCCTGCTGGCCCGAACCGGGTCGACCCACCCTGGATAGGGTCGGCCAGGCCCGGAGCGGCCCGGCCCGACCCGGCGCGGCCCGACCCGGCGCAGCCTGGCCCGGCCCGGCTGGGCTCGGCCCGGCCTGGCAGACCGGCCAGGCGCGCCGGTCCGGCTCAAGGTACTGCGCTGGGCCCGCTGCCAGCTCGGCCTTCGGCCGAGCTGATTGACAAACGGGGGGGGGGGGGGGGCCTGCCACCCTTTTATGAAACCGTGGACCCCCTCATTATGGGGGTCCGTTTTTATGCTGGCCAGGGGAATTTAATTCCCCTGGCTTTCCCACTTCCAGTCGGCCCGACCTGGCCGGTCGGTTCCTTCTCAATGGGACCAGCAAAGGTCGGTCCCCTTCCGGCTTCCGACACTACCGGCCCGGCTGGCCGCCGGTCAACTTCTACCGCCGCAGCCCGGAACCGGCCATAGCCTTTGCCGTCCGGCGTGGTGCGATGGCACCGCGCCCCTCCGCCGTGGCCCCGCTCCGGCCGCAGCGTCCTCGGTTTCCTTCGACGCGGCGCGACGGTGTCACGTCCTTGAAATTTCTTTCCACGGCATGGCACGACGGCACCGTGCAGTACTTATCGTGCGATTCCCATGGGGTACGACGGCACCATGCCATCCCATTCCATTGGCAAATAAATCAACATGAACAAAGGAGGGGGGTTCGGTCGTCTTTGTGCGGTCCGGCCCCAATCTCGTTAAACGATAACATTTAATCGTTTATCCTCGAAGTTCGTCATGCTAGAATCAAGAAACTGAAATAATTAAAATAAAACCCCTACCTCTATTTCAAGTGCGGATCACGTCAACAAGCCGCGGAAGACAAGCGTCGCTGAGGTCGGTGTCGCCGTAATCGTACGTCGATTCCGTTGACATCGAGGTGCGTCCGAAGAGGTACGCCGCTGGTGAAGCTTCGTAAGCTGACGAAGAATGTACGAGGAGGAAGCGGCGTCTCCTTTCGTTGACAAGGGAAGAAGATCGAAATAAGCGGTGTCATCGATCTTCAAAAACACACCGGCTGCGAAGAAGAGAAGAGACGACACGTCTTTCTCTTCTTATGGTGATGGCGTTCTTCATCGGAGCCTAAGTGTTCTTCGTGTTCTTCGTCGTGGTTGAAGAAGATGAAGAATGCTTACCAAATTCTCTCAAGTTGGCAAGAGAAAACTAACCAAAATAAAATAAGCTTAAGCCTTATTTTATTTACACAACTTCACCTCTTTGAATTTCAAATGTTTGAAAAACAATTACTCATCTCAATTAAAACTCAAGTTGTCGAAATTAAATTGAGTTGAGTTATTGGGAGTTTAAAGGGGAGTTGAGGAGTTAGGGTTCGTGTGGGCCCCACCACACTTAATCCTCTCAAGGGAGGTTATGTGGATGTGGTTCCCACCTCTAACTCCCTTTCGGAGGATATAACCAACATGGTTTAAAATAAATTGTGTTTCCACAATTTTTTTAACTTCATTTAAACTCCCCCAAAACTAACTCTCAACCCGCACAAAACGAAACTTCAAAAAAAGTCTCCTTAAGGGAAAATCCGCGCTGCGAGTTCATTGGTGTCCTCGGATTTCAATTCCGAGCATCGGATCAAATGTTAGATATTCCCGCTCATTCGTTCACTGATCGTACACGATCCAAACTTCGGGAATTGATTCCGGGCACACCGGGCCTCGGAAACAGGTGTCGTCAGAAACCACGCTCTTGTAAAATTCCAAAGAAAATTAAGAAAAAAAATTCCCTTGAATTTTACGGGTCTTTACATTACTCCCACCTCAGGGCTTTACGTCCCCGTAAATATACATCAAAACTAGGGAAACAAAAGATGGTATTGAGCACGCATCTGAGCCTTCCACTCCCAAGTGCTTTCATGGAGATTCCTGTGCTGCCATCTGATGTACACAAGAGTAATCGACCATCCACGTAGGACCTGCTCTTGTCGATCCTCGATATCCACCGGGACCTCCGTAAAAGTCTCCCCATCGTCAACGTCAAGCTCCCCATGGTCAATGATCTGTGTCGGGTCGTGCACGTATCTCCTCAGCTGAGATACGTGGAAGACGTCATGCACCCAGTGCAACTGAGGTAGTAGAGACAGACGATAAGCCACCTCGCCTATCCTGCTAGGACCTGGAATGGTCCGATGACACGTGGAGACAGCTTGCCGCCTCGGCAAAATCTCTGTATACCACGTCGAAGTGCGACATGCAAGAAGACGTGGTCACCATCCTCTAACTCTAGTGGCCTCCGCCTTCTGTCAGCGTATGACTTCTGCCGGCTCTGAGATGTCCTCATCCGCTCCTAGATGACCTAGACCTTCTCTGTCATGGCCTGGACCATCTCCGGTCCCATAAGTGCTGACTCCCCAGGGTCTGTCCAGCACAAAGGAGATCTGCAAGGTCGGTCGTACAACACCTCGTATGGTGCCATCCCGATGGTGGAGTGGAAGCTGTTGTTGTACGCGAACTCCAACAATGGGTAGGTAGTCCTCCCAGCTACGACCAAAGTCAAGGACACATGCGCGGAGCATGTCCTTGAGTGTCTGAATGGTCCTCTCTGTCTGACCATCTGTCTGAGGATGAAAGGCTGTGCTCAAACGTAGCTGCTTCCTGAACGCCTCCGGGAATCTCTTCCATAGAAGGGAAGTAAAATGAGAATCTCGATCGGAGATGATAGATGATGGCACAACGTGAAGCCATACAATCTCCTGAATGTAAATACGTCCCAAGCTTTCCACTGATCCCTGCTCTCGGATGGGTAAGAAGTGAGTCGATTTGGTGAGTTGGTTGAAAATCACCCAGATGGAGTCATGACCTCTGGAAGTGCGTGGAAGTCTAGTCACGAAGTCCATAGATATCCCATCCCACGTCCACTCCGGGACCTCCAAGGGCTGTACCATGCCGGCAGGTACCTGATGCTCAGCCTTCACCTGCTGGCAGGTGAGGCATCGAGAAACGAACTCTGCCACAACCTTCTTCATGCCTGGCCACCAGTTCTATCGTCTGAGATCCTGGTACATCTTCGCCACTACAGGATGTACCGCCAAGGGAGAAGTGTGAAACTCTCTTAGCACCTCCTCCCGTAAAGCAACTAGTACTATGGTACGTCCTCTGAAAATGATGTCGTGCTCTGCTCCAAAGGAGAAACCATCAGGTGCTTGTCCTGAGGATATCTGTGCACGCCGCGTCTCACAGTCAGCATCCCCACGATGTGCCTCTCTGACCCACTATAGAAGTGGAGGAGTGACTATGAGAGACTGAAGGAAGGCTTCTCCATCTCTATCCACGAAGGATATCTATAAAGAGGCTAGCTGCTTCGTTGCCTCCTCAAGTAGCTGAATGCCCGTCCTCCTGCTGAGGGCATCGGCTACTACGTTCCCTTTCCCAGGAGTATAGACTATCTCAAAGTCATAGTCCTGGAGGAACTCGAGCCATCGTCGCTGTCTCAGGTTCAGGTCCTTCTGTGTGAAGATATACCTGAGACTCTGATGATCAGAAAAGACTGTAAAGCGCTCGCCCATCAGATAGTGTCCCCATGTCTTCAGAGTGAAGACCACTGCTGCTAACTCTAGGTCATGGGTAGGGTAGTTATGCTCATGCGGCCTCAACTGACGTGATCCATAGGCGATCATTGCCCGCTCTTGCATCAGGACGCAACCGAGTCCGGTCCCTGATGCATCGCAGTAGACTACGTACCCTACTCCCTCCCCAGGCAACCTCAAGATAGGTGCGCTGGTAAATCTCTGTCTCAACTCCTAGAAGCTCTGCTGACATCTGTCTAAACACACGAAGGGTTTCCCCATCTTCTTCAAAGCTGAGAGTGGTGCCTCAACTCTATAGAAGTCTGGAACAAATCTCTGATAGTATCCAGCTAGACCCAAGAAACTCCGCACCTCTGTCACGCTCCTGGGTGGCTCCCAAGCTAACACTGTCGCGATCTTCACAGGATCCACCACAACTCCTGCCTCAGAGATGACGTGTCCCGAGAAGTGGACCTCACTTATCCAAAACTGGCACTTCGAGAGCTTACCATAAAGCTAGTGCTCTCGGAGTGGGTATAGTACAAACCGTAAGTGGTAGGCGTGCTCGTCCTCAGTCATCGAGTAAATCAAAATGTCTTCGATGAAGACCACAACAAATCGATCGAGGTATGGCTGAAAGATCCTAGTCATTAGGGCCATAACACTGCTGGGGCATTGGTTACGCCGAAGGGCATAACCAAGAACTCATAGTGGCCATACCGACATCTGAAGGTCGTCTTCTGCACGTCCTCGTCTCTGACTCTGAGCTGATGATAGCCTGACCTGAGGTCTATCTTCGAGAACCACTGTGCTCCCTTGAGCTGATCGAAGAGGTCATCAATCCTCGATGGCAGATACTTGTTCCTCACTGTTACCTGGTATAGGCGACGATAGTCAACACAAAGTCGCAAGCTCCCGTCCGCCTTCATGGTGAACAAAATCGGGGAAGCCCAGGGTGAAACACTGGGTCGGATGAACCCCTTGCCATGCCAGTCCTCCAACTGTACCCACAGCTCTCGAAGCTCAGCGGGGGCCATCTGATATGCTGGAGTCGATATCGGGGCTATCCCGGGGTAGAGGTCAATATAAAATTATACCTCTCTGTGAGGAGATAACCCTGGAACGTATTCTGGAAAAATGTCCGCAAACTGATCCACCACTGCAGGAAAACCAGGACTCCACACGTCAACTGCTCCTAGGATGAGGCTATCCAACTGATGAGTGATGGGCTGTCCTCTCCTCTGCGAGAGTCCATCCTGTGCTGCAAAGGCTCCCTTCTCGCCGGTGAAGGTGAACATGCTCCCGTCGGTGCGTACACATCACACCTTGCGCCTAAAACAGTCAATCTGTGCATGGACCACAGATAACCAATCTATGCCCAAGATGACATCGTAAGGACTCAAAGCTGCTACAAGAAGATCCCAACCAATGATCTCACATCCTAGAGTAAGCTCACACTGCCGGAACCGGTGCGTAATCGTCGAGTCTACTCCAGTAGGAGTCTCTAGCCGTAAGGATCGAGCCAACGGCTCTGTCGGAATATCCGAGCTCTGAACAAGGGCAGTGGATATGAAAGAGTGACTCGCTCCCGTGTCTATAAGTACTACATCAAGGGTGTAATAGACACAGATAGTACCTCGAATCATCTCGGGTGCGTCGTGGTCGAAGGTCTCTGCTGCCTGGAGATGTGCATGTCTCTGCCCGCTAGCTCCCTATGGTCGGGGTGGACCTCCTTGTGGTGGTGGTGTTAAAGCCTCAAAGTGTCGCCCGCCACCTGCTGCTCGGCCAGCTCCCCTGCCTCATCCGCCTCCTCCATGCAGACCGCCACGGCCAACCCTATGCCTCTGCCTCGGTGGTCCCTCAACCGTCTACTGCTCCTCAGCACGATGGGTCGGGCAGTCACGAGCCATGTGGCCCTGCCCGCCGCACGAGTAGAACTGTCTGCCTCTCGAAAGACTGGCTCCGGGTTGTGTGCCCCACACTGTTGATCCAGTGTCCTGAGGTCGTCTTCCTGAGGGTCTGGTCTGCCTGGACCCCTGAGTCATCCGTCGGCTGCCTACTGCAGAAGACTCTGCTACCTGCCGCCCTACGGTGGGTCTCGGCACCGGTGTAGACTCAGCAAGAAAGCTCTAGATCAAATGGGTCCGCTCCAGTACTCCTGTCTGAGTCGAAATGCAGAGGGAGATCAGAGATGTCCTGATCTCGTGTCTCAAACCCTGTTCCAAGGTCTGGTCCTGGATGAAGGGGTCCCGTACCATGTCGGTCGAGTAGCGCGAGAGATCAGTAAATCTCACTGAGTACTGAACGACCGTCATGCTGCCCTGCTGTAGCTGAAGAAGCTCCTGAATGTGCACTGCACAGAGGGTGGTTGCGACGAACTCCGAGAGGAAGAGGATCTCAAAGTCTGTCCAAAGTAGAGATGCCTCATCGTGCACCTGGAGCATCATGCTCCACCATCGGCCCACTGCTGCGTGCAGTAGGCTCGCAGCGAGGATCACCATGAGGTCTTCTAGTGTCCTCACTAGCCTGAAAACTCATACGAAGGCCTCCATCCAGTCCTCGGCTGCCTGGGGGTCCGTCTCCACATGAAACCTGGGTGGTCGCTGGCGCTAAAACTCATGCAGTGCACTGAGGCGACGTGCATCGTCAGCGGCTGGTGCTGGAAGTATCGGTGGCTCGACGGGTAGAGCTACCGCCGGTGCCACTGCTGACAAAGGGCCCTGCACCGAGGCCTCGTCGCTCAGGGGGCTGTCGTCACACTCGACTCTCATAACCCTAGCTGGCTTCCGTCGTGGGGCCATCCTGAAAAGGAAACAGGTGCACCACGGTCAGAACAGTATACCTGGTGAGCTGATACAATGTAATCACAAAGAAAACTTGAAACACACATGCAATCAATGTTTTCGTGTATTAAGTCGAAAATCAGAAGTCAGGGTCCTAGTGTACGGATACGTCAGCCGCCGCACCAAAACTGGACTCCATGGACTGATAACCACACCCAATACGCTAAACACTATTGCTTCACATAGAAAAGATCAGATTTCACGGTAGAACTAAACTCCTCTGATACCAATTTGTCACGACCCGTCCTCGGGGCCCATGCCGTGACTACCCCAAGCCTACCATCCATAGGCCAGGGGCTGGAGACTATCACCAAGGCGTAAATCCCGATAAAAAGGGAAGGCATTGCCTTTGTAACGTAAACAAACACCTCAGAGTAAACAAGTGGAAAAGTAATCACTAAGTAAAAATTTGTTACAATAGTAAGTGCGGAAAAGTAAATGGGCCAGTATACAAACCCAACTGAAAGTAAAGTAAAACTCGAAAGGGAAAACAACAACTAAAAAGTAAAAGCTACTGCGCCAAAATGTCCACTGGAAATACCACCTGAAGGGTGGGTACAGATAGCTCCACTGCTCCTCGGGTTCCGTCGTCCGCTCTGAATATGTCCTGCCCAGTGGTCCATCTCCAGGTACCATCCTGCTCTGCAAGCCTCAACCACGATCAACGTTGTCCGTCATCTGCAACCAACACAACGTAGTGCGAGCATAGCCCATGCAGGGGTGAGTATAAGCTACTCAGTAGGGACCCCGAGACCCCCGGCGGTCTCTCAAAATCCACAAAGGATAAACCACAAAGGAAAGATACAATCACAAAGTAACAACCGACACTACTTAGGTATATGCCCATATATATACCTAAGTCTTCATTTACAATACGGTCCAACCTCCGAGCCCAAGTACAACTCAGTCCACACAGGAAAGTAATCGTATTCAACACATGATAGCAAACGTAATCCACACAGGATTGCACCACACAATCCACACAGGAAAGCAAACAGGATTCAGACCACATAGGTATACTTCTTCGAAAGATGATAGAGATGATCACTGATTCATCTAAGTCATCAGAACCACAAAGGATCGATTGGTACTAACCCCCGCAAAGACCCACACAAGATTGGTAAGAAACTAACCCCCGCAAAGACCCACAAAGGATCATACCCACACAAAATCTGTAGGCGCTGGTTCACACAGGACCACTGAGCACTGACCCACACAGGATCAGACCCACACAGGATCGATAGAACTGATCCACACAGGATCGCTGAGTGCTGTAGTCGTCATCTTCGAATCCACTAAGGATATCTGCACAGTCGTCGTCATTGTCACAGTAGCAGTCGCAGCCAGCTCTAAGGTTCCCGCACACAATAAGCTCGTTCGGGAGGATCCGCTCCATGAGCCGAGAGGCTGATACATCAACTGTCACATAGTCCAGAGTTGATGTATCCAAAAGTTCCGTATCGTCAACAGGAACTCAACGCAAAAGACGGCGTGTCAATCGGACGCCCGGTCTGAGAGTTATTGTCTTTTTCGTTCTAGGGGCCCGGTTGGTTTTTAACGCAAAACCAACCCGACTGTACTCCACCTATGTCCAAGCCTCGAGCGGAGTATGCCAAAATATCCTTCTCACAAATAGAAACTCAACAAAGCTGACGACACGTCAATCGGACGTCCGTAGCTCAAGATATGAGTGTTTCCGCTCTGAGGGCTTGGTTGGTTTCGTGTACGAACCAACTTGGCCGTACACAAAGTATTTCGAAACCTTGAGTGAAATATACCGAAATCACCGTCTCAATCCAAGGATCGCATCGCCGCTGACGGCGCGTCGTTTGGAGGTCCGTAGCCTGGGTTATGGGCATTTTAACCTAAGTAGTTAGGTATCGGGGTTTTCGAGCCCGGGCCGACCCGGCCCGAGAACCCCCCCCCCCCCCCCCGGCTGGCCCGAACCAGGTCGACCCACCCTGGACAGGGACGGCCCGGCCCGGCACGGCCCGGACCAGCACAACCCGGCGCGGCCCGGACCGGCGCAGCCCTGTATGGCCCGGTCCGGCCTGGCCAACAGGCCGGGCGCGACGGTCCGGCTCAAGGGAGCGCGCTGGGCGCGCTGCCAGCTCGACCTTCGGCCGAGCTGATTGAGAAACGGGGGGCGCCTACCCCCCTTTTGTGAAACCGTGGCCCCCCTCATTATGGGGGGCCATTTTTATTCTGGCCAGGGGAATTTAATTCCCCCGGCGTTCCCACTTCCGGCCGACCCAACCTGGCCGGCCGGTTCCTTCTCAATGGGACCGGCAAAGGCCGGTCCCCTTCCGGCTTCCGACACCGGCGGCCCGGCTGGCCGCCGGTCAACTTCTTCCGCTGCAGCCCGAAACCGGCTGCAGCCTTTGCCGTCCGGCGCAGTGCGACGGCACCCCGCCCCTCCGCCGCGGCCCCGCTCTGGCCACAGCGTCCTCGGTTTCCTTCAACGCAGCGCGATGGCGTCGTGTCCTTGAAATTTCTTTCCACGGCGCGGCGCGACGGCACCGCGCAATACATGCCGTGCGATTTCCGCGGGGTGCGACGGCACCACGCCATCCCATTCCATTCACAAAGAAATCAACATGAACAAAGGAGGGGGTTCGGCCGTGTTTGTGCGGTCCGGCCCCCCTCTCGTTAAACGATAACATTTAATCGTTTATCCTCGAAGTTCTTCATGCTAGAATCAAGAAACTAAAATAATTAAAATAAAACCCCTACATCGGTTTCAAGTGAGGAGCACATCAACAAGCTGTGGAAGACAAGCATCGAGGAGGTCGGCGTCGCGGTAATCGTACGTCGATTCCGTTGACGTCGAGGTGCGTCCGAAGAGGTACGCCGCTGGTGAAGCTTCGTAAGCCGACAAAGAAAGTCCGAGGAGGAAGCGGCATCTCATTTCGTTGACACGGGAAGAAGATCAAAAGAAGTGGCGTCGTCAATCTTTGGAAACACACCGGCTGCGAAGAAGAGAAGAGACGGCACATCTTTCTCTTCTTATGGTGATGACATTCTTCGTCGGAGCCTAAGTGTTCTTCGTGTTTTTCGTCGTGGTTGAAGAAGATGAAGAATGCTTCCAAAATTCCCTCAAGGTGGAAAGAGAAAACTAACCAAAATAAAATAAGCTTAAGCCTTATTTTATTTACACAACTTCACCTCTTTGAATTTCAAATGTTTGAAAAACAATAACTCATCTCAATTAAAACTCATGTTGTCAAAATTAAATTTAGTGGAGTTATTGGGAGTTTAAAGGGGAGTTGAGGAGTTAGGGTTTGTGTGGTCCCCACCACACATAATCCCCTCAAGGGAGGTTAAGTGGATGTGGGTCCCACCTCTAAATCCCTTTGGGAGGATATAAACAACATGGTTTAAAATATATTGTGTTTCCACAGTTTATTTAACTTAATTTAAATTCCCCCAAAACTAACACTCAACCTGCACAAATCGCAACCTCAGAAAAAGTCTCCTTAAGCGAATATCAGCACTGCGAGTTCATCAGTGTCCTCGGATTTCAATTCCGAGCATCGGATCAAAAGTTAGAAATTCCCGCTCGTTTGTTCACTGAACTTACCCGAGCCAAACATCGGAAATTGATTCCGGGCACACCGGGCCTCGGAATCAGGTGCCGTCAGAAACCGTGCTCTTGTAAAATTCCAAAGGAAATTAAGAAACAAATTTCTCTTGAATTTTACGGGTCATTACATTTGAGGTAGATCTATCATGTGAGACACCATAGATCATTACAGTGGTGCAGAGCATAATTTGTTTTAAGGATATTACCACATATTCATACATGATGTCTCTTACTTATCATCTCCAATGAAAAATTTGACCAAAAAAGAGAAACAATTAATGTGGATAGAGATTTTTAAATAGATTTTTCATGAGTTGAGGTAATGACTTATGAGAACTAACATCCTGATATTTTCATAGAAGGGTGTTTTGTACATAGTCACCTATGATGCATCACGAAAAATATATGGGTTTCTTCAATTTTATTTTGAAAATCTAATTGGATATTTTTCACATCAGTTGAGACCACATGACCATAACTACACAACCCATGATCATTAGATTGTAGTGGTAGTCATTGTGTTGATGAAATGGTTACAATACATAATGGATAGGTGGATTATCATATATTCTGACCACAAGAGTCTTAATTTTTTCTTCTATAATAATGATCTTGACATTTGAAAGTGGCGATATCTATAGTTCCTATTAGATTATTACCTGGTGATTTTTTATATTTATGAAAAGGGAAATGTGTTAGTATATTCTACAAGAATGAGATCATCTTTGTAGTTTTTAATGAGATGTTGTTGTTATTAGCCTCGTGGAAGTATTCCCCTATATATGTGATGGAGTATCTTACTTATAGTGAATGGTTGCTGCCACTCCACTTTTATATTGAGATAGGATGAACATTGTTAGAGATGTTGACTATAAGACCATTCATAATCAAATAATCATTTTCCGTGCTTCTGATTGATTTTTTAAAGGTGGGGCATGTCTTTAATTATAGATGATGTATGACGGTACCCATAATATTGTAGTAGGATGTTCTGAGAAAAATTAATAAATATAATTTAGGGGTATATACAGCTGTGGAAAATATTTACGAGGATCTCTGACAACATTTTTGGAGTCCATGGATGAAGAAAATAGTTTTATATTTCATCTCTCGGTGCCTTGAATTTTAGAAAGTGAAGGATTAGAACTAGTTCCCAATATGTATAGATTAACCCCAAGAGGTTATAGAGTGTAATTTTTATAATATATCCATGAAATTTGTGATATGTATAACATTTAGTCTGTAGGAAATGATTTCATATGGGTAATTATAGATTGACTGACCATGTTGGCCATATTTCTCTCCATCTGAGAGTAGAATTCAGAAGAGATCAAGGTATTCCTCTACATGTTAGATATAGGAACACTACATAATGTTCCCTTGACAATAATTTTTAATTTTTATTATGAATTATTATATCATTTATGGATCGGATTGTAGGAGTATTTTGGGACATAGATGCATTTCATCAAGGCTTTTTGTCCCAGACTGATGACCATACTGATTAGACCATCTAGGTTTTGGAGGACATGATTTGAGCTATCATGTTAAATTTTTTTATTAGTGGGAGGATGAACTAACATTTTTTGTGTTTTCTTATCATATTCGTTACCATTTCTCCATTAGTATGACACCTTTAGTGCCCTTGTATGTGGGACCCTGAAGGTCACCCATTTCTTGGACTGGCCCATCAGTGTTGCCACTTATGGCCCCACAATCGGTGTGATCCACTATAGAGAAGGTCTAGGTCATGAAAGATTATATGGGGACTACCAAGATCCATCATAATTTATTATTTGACCAAAAAATGTGGCCCTTGGAGATTGATGATGGGGAAAACATGTTAATTAAGGGCTCACTCTGATTAGGATTATAGAGATTTGGTTTGGGTGAAAAGATATATATGAGATTCATTATACCTTTCTAGAAACTACATAGAGTTGGTCAGGTAGATTAACAGAATAGATTGATGGCCTCAATTTGATTTTTGATAAACCACTTTGTAAAGAGAATGGGGGAAACCCCACATGACTTAAATGAAATGGATATAGAAACATAACCCAGTACCAATACAATACTAATATAAATGCCCCTCCCTAGCATCAACATCATTATGGGAAGCTTCCACCAATGTATGGCTACTCAGCAAGTTGTCCCATGAAAAAATGCAGGGGGCTCATTATGACGTCTAGAACATACCCTCACAATAATCCAAATTAGAATATCCATGCATAGAAGAAGCCACCAGATCTAAGCCATCATCTGGGGCATTAACATGTAGATAGTTTGGACCAGGTCATCATCCTAAAATACAAACGATCAAATTCAATCATTCCTCAACATTTCCAATTATTCTGATCTTAAATCCAAATAAAATTAGAGATCAAGAGAACCTCCATTGCCATGTAATATCTCCATCACCTACAACACAGATTACATCATCAAAAACCATAAAAAACAAACAAAAATTCAATTTCATCATTCAGATTTCGAATCCAACAACTACTATACTGATGAAAACCACGATGAAAATTTAAAATAGCACACATCAACTTTCCACTACCTTGACTGACAATGTAGCTTCCCAAACCCATATTCACTGATCCAAAAAACAATTCCATGGCACCAATTTGGGGACAAAATCCATTGAACCCTATGAAATCACCCAAATATGAAAAACAAACACCTCTATAAAGAAAACAAATCCAAACACCAAACCCAACTCTAACAAAAATCATCCTCGAGATGAATTGAAAAAACATCCCAATCAGCCTATAAATTTGTAGAAAAACATCATCATGATAAAATCCTAAACCCCATCTCCGCTAGCTAGGTCACCCCCAACGAACCTGACACCCTGAAATGCACATTCCGAGATGAAGCAGTACCCCCAGGCCGCCTCAGCTAGATCTCGGTCGCTGGACCTACACTGTGCTACCATGGAATCCCAATACCACAAAAGGAGTGGGGAAAGAAGAACGATAGTAGCAATGAAAAATTTCATGATGACTGAGTCAATAGAGTCACATAACACCACCATGGTAGAAATCCACCATCACGAGCTCACCAGGAATGAGGATGGGCGCTGAGATGAACTAGAACGGTGGAAGGAGGGGCAAACGATGAGGGGAAACACTAAATTTTTATTTTCCATTATGGGGTCATTAAAACTCAAATTTATCCATATATTTTGTTGAGGATGATTATTATTTATCTCTTCCTAAATTCTTATATCGGTACATAGAGACGTTTACATGTCGCAGCTGAAGTGGAGCCTTCATGAACTATAACACGTTATCAACTAGGGGTAGGTGGACTTAGGGGATGGATCAAACTATGAAAATTACCCTTTTGATATTTAGGATCAATATTAGAGGATCATTTTTGGAGACTAATTCTTTATGTGTTTGTTTGGTGTAAAATAAGAATCTTCTAGAGATCACCATGGAGTGAGACGCATAAATGTGTGCTTAATACCCACATCTCCTCCCCTAACCACTTGTGAGATTAAGAATGATTATAAGGCCCAGTGTTCCTGAAATAAATTTTTTACCTATATTAAATATATTATATGCATGCATCCAATATTTTACAGAAAATGTTTAATAAAATATAAATGGGTCTCTAAATATAAATCTGAGATAACCAATAAGTTCATAAAATGGGTATTACCATAAGCGCAATTTAATCTGTTTGGTTTGTGGCATTTGTAAAAAATCATAATATGTGTAAAATGATTATTAAGAATATAAATTATTTGGATCATTGACACAATGACCATGATTCTGATTTAAATAAGATATTATAAAAAATTTAAATTGTTATTTGTATAGCCCTATAATATTGATTAGGTGTTGGAGAGCTTTAGGAGGATGTTCTATTAATGAACAATGACTACATATAATAATGGTGATTTTTGTGAAATAGAATTTTATGTTCTCACCAACAGAAATGAAAAGGTTTAATTTTTTTAACCTTGATTCATTTAATTCATGGTAGGATGTTATTTTGTTGGATTTGTCATCGTTTTATTATTTATACAATGGATGTAAATCATTTGACCAGCTTATTGATTCATAGATTGGTCCGATTTTTGTATAAGATTACTTGTGGGGGTTTATTGGGATAATTGTGTATGTTATTTTGGTACATAATTATTCATTCTAATAAAAAATGATCAAGGGTAACCAAATTTTTTCAAGGTACATTCCTCCTTTTGATTTTTTTGTCGTTTTACCATTTATCAATGATCACTTATCACTGTAGTTTCATTTGGTTGGTTCTTTTATATACTCATAAGATATCAAATTATTTTGCACGCATTTCAGGGTGAAATGAATCAAAATCACACATATAAACATGGATAGATTTATATCTGATCTATGAAGAGGGAAAAATTGATAATTGATGGATGAGAGTCACCTATTTTGAGAAGGGTGAGAGACAATGATGGGAATTAATGGATGGAATTTTTAGGGGGGTTTTAATGTCCATATTATAGTTATCATTGATCAAAATGGTCGACCCAAGAATTTCACCCATTTCTGGTTCTATTCTTGTCCATATTTGGAACTGAAGAATCATAAGACACCATAATTGGAAGAAATGTTGATTCTAGAAAATATCGACAAATAATGAATGTATATTGGAAAAAAACACCATGTGGAACCCCTAGTATGGTTACTACAGTTCCCATGTTGAAGTTAAATATTACCCAGTGTGTGACTCCATCACCCTACATGTTTCATGATAGCAATGATTAGTTATGACATATAGGATACATAGACCCAACCAAGATTACATAAGAATAAATATTTCATATAATCTAACATAGACATGGTTAGGCCATGTGTATATAGGAAAATCCATGTATATGGACACAGTGAGAGGTGCACGAGTTGGAAGATACCATAAGTTTTTACACGGACATGCTCAACGTCCGTGATACATAAGAATGACTTCATTATGAAGGGTTATACCATGTAATCCCTCAAATGTGTTTGGATCCATTTTCCTCTTTATCTTAGACATGATTTGATAGAGTTTGTTTCCCTTATCCATTCCCTGAGGGTTAGTATGAAATTGTGTCATGCACATAGGATAGTGATCCCATTAGCAAGACTTCTTGGATAGAGTTGTTGGAATACTTAAATAAGGCTCAATGTAAGATCCTCAATCATTTCTTTCATATTGTGTAGTTCATAGTATCGTCATGGAAAACAAAACGCTGGTGATGGTAATCTACTTAGAGGGTTTGTATAGATTTTTTTTATTGTTATACTGCCTATCCTTAGTTGTGATACTCATCTATAATTCTATTCATTCCTATAGCATATAATTATTACGGAAAGTCTTGAGGATCAATACATATCAGATGGACTCCATTTGGACTATCGTACTCATGAAGTTGGTTCTTCTTAATGATATCTTGGTTGAACCTTAGAATAAAATCCCTTAACTAGAATTGCGGTTTTGAATTTACCTTGACACTCTAGGTCATTGTTTATTTTATATTGATATTATTATATGTGATGTAGACATATACCGGTGTAGATCTTATTGTTATTCTATTTTATATTTAACTTGTTTTTTAATGTTTCTTATATATTATTATACTAACCCATGAATGATATTATTATCTCATGTGTAGTGTCTTGTGAAAATGACCACCCTTTTTACAAATTCCAAGAGGTTGTAGAACCAGGTGGATTTTAGTGAGAGGATATACCGAGGTGTTTCCTTAAAATTATCTTTAACATAGTACCCATTTATACGTTCTAGTTAGAATTGTATTTAGGTATTTTCTAGTGATCTTGTATTTCACCTTGTTTGCCTACCATCAATTGATTTCATACACTTCTTGTGGGGTTTATATTTATTCATTCATGGTGTATTGTTTTACATTTCATTATTTCCTTGTATTGGAGTTGTGTGAGTGTGTTTATAGGTACAGTATGATAAGGACTCGATGTTAGTGATATGAAAACATGATGCTAGTCACTAGCCCCTAGACTATTAGAGGTAGACCTAATTTTTCTTGGAAAGATCCCCATAAGTACTGGTCAGTAAAATTTAATATGTTTAATGTAAATTTAAATGAATATTTCTAAAATTTTCTAATAATGATATTTTAAAATAATAATATATTATTAAATAATTTGAAATTAATTAAAATATTATAATTGGATGTCTTAATGGAAAATGGTTTAAAATAGCATCCATGTTACATCTTTCATTCACTTTTCCATGTATAATCACATTATTAACCATTTTTCCTTTAAATGGTGGTCACAATGGTTAAGGTAAAAAATAATTAACAAGGTGGTTAATAAAATATATAAGGATTAAAATGATATCAAAACATGTCTAAAATTAATTTATTGATTGCATGTCACCCCTGTACACTATTTCCTAAAATTTATGACCAATTTTAATTATTTGCTTCTTGAATACTTTTATTAGATTCTATTTAAAAGATTTGAAACTTTTCCCCTTGGTTAAATTATAAATGTGTACCAATTAAATTAATTATTTACACAACATTTAGAAGTATATATTGAATAAATCAAACTCATTACTACTCTAAACATCATTATCTTTGTTCCAAATGTATTGGTCTCCCCAAAATTCCAACCTCTAATCCCTTATAGAGTGATCTATAGGATGTATACTAAAGAAGAGGTATTCAAATTTACCCAGGCATTCAATATTATTTCTTCTACAACATCCTCCTCAATTGATTTCAACATCCTAAAATAATAAATACCATGTCATAAAAAAATTATTATGTTTTTTGTAAAATCCTATTCCATATCATTTCCATGCTGTGAAAAGTGAAAACATAACTCTTGTGTATGTACGTCTTAAGATCTCCGCATAGTGGTGTACCTCGTTTTTTATCACCAATTTAATTAGATAGTTATAAATATGGAACAAATGAGTATATATATTTTTTATAAAATCACTATTATTATGTAATTCTATTATAATATATACATTTTAAACTTCCAATCATTTGGAAAACGATAACAGTAATCGTTCATTATATATAGTTGTCATTCGATATAGGAATATTTCATTGGAATTGTAGTTACATGTGGGGAGCATAATTTTTTTCCCATTAATGCATTTAAAGGTCTAATGAGAAACATTAGTAACCTATATTTATGTTTTTTTGGTATATCTACTATTAGTTTATAGAATTCTAGGAAAACTTACTCAATCGTATAGAAACCAAAATTTTTGAGATCATGGAATCCATTGTTAAATATTTCTATCTTTAAAAATTAGGTTATTATTAACTTTTATGAGGATAATGCTTTAAAATAATACAAAAATTCATTTTTTTACTAATTTAATTTTTAAAATGCAATATATTTACATATATTTACCTTACAATATTTATTGTTCTTTATTTACTATTAATACCTTCCACTAAATATAAACCTTACTGATCATCTAGGATTATAGTTTTATATTCCGTCATTTCCCTATGACGTGGAGAAGTATTTTATTAATAATATCAAGGATGTAATATTTTTTTCATTCTCTATATTTTATGTTTATCACATAATATAATAATATTATATGTATTATTTTCTTTAAGAATACTATACTATTTGGTATTTCCGGATGTGATTTCATGTTTCAAGTGTGAGTGTAATATAGTGACCACAAAATATAGTATACTACAAATGGGTTCATTACACTCATATAATAAAAAATAATTATTTAAAAACTATTCATTCTCTTGGAAGCTCTGAAAAATTCCAAATTTATAAGAACTGACTAAAATCTGAATAACATTAGAAATATTGTATCTTGTGTTTGAGGTAATAAAGGTTTTAAAATGATGTTATAATTCATTAATATTTTGATAAATAATATTATACTTATCAAAACATAAACATGAAAAATGGGTCAGAGAGCCACTTCAACATTCTCCAATTTTGATATTTATAAAGGAAAAATAATTTTAAAATTTATACCTTATTTCAAATTAATAAAAATGATTAAATAAATTTCCATTTCTTAAATGTACCAATGGATTTAAATATATCACAAGGAAATAAACTAACTCTCATACTATATCCATAATATGAAGAAATATCCCACGAATATATTACTCAGAAATAAACTAAATTAAATTTTATTTTAAACCAATAACTATACTTCCTGTAAATTTAAATATTACTGGAAATATAAATTTCAACTACCCAAAAACATATTATTTATATATATATCATTCATGATCTAATTTTATTTTATTATACTTTTCTAAATCCAGGGGATTTGTAAAATCATAATCATAATATTCAAATATAGAAATAGATTCAAATACGATCATTCCATTATAAATATGATATCCAATAAAGTGATATCTAAAATCAAAGAGCTTAATATAATAGTGTTGAAGAGAGATTTTTTTATTTAAAAATTATAGAATTATTATCAATATAAATATGTATCTTATTAAATAAAGAAACCACAATTATAATTTTTTTAATGATTAATGATTATAAATAAAGAATCACAAATAACTTTATCACTCTCAGAAGTATATAATTCCAAAAAATATTCATTCTTATAATTATAATACACTATACATTTATGTTGAAAATGAAACATAATTTTTTTAATTTTCTTATAAATTTTCATTCCACTAAAATCAGAATATGAAATACATATAATTTTATGTGACGTATGAATAAGATAAAGTAATATAAGATTAAGAAATATCTTATGTAAATAATAAGTTTTTAACCGTATATAAATTAATTAAATAGGTTTATATTGTAATCTAACTCATATGGACACTGGAATCATCCACTTTATTCTTGATGTTGTTAAATAACTTATGATACCAATCTTATATAAAAACATTATATTATCTTTGGGTTTCTGATCAGTATTAGAATAAATCTTATAAGAAGTATTAACTAGCATATTTTTACCTTTTATAACAATAAAGACCAAACATTTTATCCAATTTTTTTATCATGTTTCAATTGATTAATAAAGATTCCATATTTCATTTGACGTTTTATTAACCTACAAATTAATATCTTTCCCATAATTCCCATGCCAAATTATAATGACATCATAAATGAAAAGTCATTACAAAATAAATCACTTGAGGGTACAAATAAATATCATTAAAATATATTTGAATTATTAAATTGTTTTAATTCCATTATAATAGATATCATAGTATAAACATTTTCTATTTCAAAACCATTACTCAATAAATATTTAAAACCTATCATACCTTGCCTGAGGATCATATTCAAAACCATTATGATATTTTAAAATTTAAAGAACATGTTTATATTTATATATATTCTAAAAAACAGGGAGATGTCATAAAAACATTTTACATCATATATCCATACCAAAATACACTTTTACACATACATTTGACTATTTTATATCAACTATGAGATGAAAGAGAATAAAAATTCTTATAGTTTACAATCCAAAAAATGAGTTCAATAATTCTTCAACATTATTTACTTCTAAATTATTTTAATATTGAGCCAATGAACATAAATATTTTCAAATTATTTTATCATACTCATCTAACATGTTTTAAATATCCTTTTTTAACAAATAATATTTTATTCCTTTGGGGTTTAATTAATGCTCGGTCTTTATTCCTTTAAAACTAATTTAATTCATCATGTCTTTAGTTAATACATTTTTTAAAAAATAAATATTTATTAATATTTTTATGGGATAATTTAAAAATAAAATCCTTAAACGAACAAACATTTACAAAATAAATTTTTTAAAATTGTTCGTTGTACCCAAAATTAAATATTCGAATAGATGATATTTATATATTTTCATATTTTTTTATGAGATAGACTCTCCCACACTATAGATTCATCCAATTTTTTTTCAATATCACCAACATTATATTCTATAAATTCTTCTTTAACCACTTCAAAATCTGATATGTAATTTTTAAAAATTCTCAGCAAAATTAACAAGGTAGTCTTATTAAATCATTATTTTTATTTAGTTGTAGAATCTACATTCCTCACTAAAATTAGAATAATAAATAAAAATTACCTCATATAATTTTTAATTAATTTTTTTAGAGAATATTAAGTTTTAACAATTTAAATATTACAACCAAATAATATAAAATATCCAATTCTAGTCTTTCTTCCCTTCCAGATTCCAAAGGGTGTTTTCTATGAATTGTTTAAGTAACATTATATTTGATATGTGATTGGACAATTGAAAAACATCTTACCAAAAATATACTGTAAATGTCTACTAATTTATCATTAAAATAGACATTTGTTATAATATAGTATTATTATTATCAACTACATTATTTTTATAGATTCTTTGGGACTGAAAAATTAGGATTATAGGCATTATCTTAATAAAATTTTCAATTTTTAAATTTATAACTTACCACCTCAAAAATTTCTAATATATAAAATAAGATAGCCTATTACATTTTTAAAGAAATTAAAAATATGATATAAATTTAAAAATGCATCATATTTATATGAAATAAAATTATCACATATACATTTATTATAAAAAAATATTAAATAAAAACAATTTTCCCCTAAATAATCAATTTTCATGGGGAAAAGTATTTAGGAATATAAATTATATGTAATATAAAATTTTATAACTCTTTGATGGTGATTAATAACCCATTAGTTTAGTACCTTTTAAACATGAATAACATGTATATGTGTTTTATAGTTTGAAAACAGGAAAATAAAAAACCATTTTTTTTGTGAAAATATTGTTCGAAAACTATAAATTTTTATAGTCTAGTATTCAATGGAACAAAACATTATTAGATTAATTGAGATATAATTATTTTACATTTATTAGACAGTTCGTTATAATTTATTTAATAAATATTATATTTATTTTTTTATGAAACAATATTTATTATAATTTGTAAATAAAACACCTATATTTTTTTAATTTTACATTCATATTGTCATCACAAAGCTATGAAATACATATTAAACTATTTTTCAAATAATTACCAAAAAATTAAAGAGTGAAACTAAATATTAAATTATAGTTTCCACAAAATCATTTACTTTCCCCTTTGAATTATCTCTAAATATAACTGTAGAACCATAATAATTATTTAAGGAAATTAATTATAAATATCTCATGTCATATTTCATGAACATAGAGTACCTATGTAAAAATATTACTTTTCTATTATTCCAATAACATTTTCCTACAAAAAAAGATTTATAAATTCATTGGTTCCAATACTAAGTTGGGTTCAATTTACTCTGAAATAGGGTTTTTTGGAACTCAATATGATTTAAATTAATCACTTATATCCAATATTAAAGGAAATTATTTTCAGTTAACAACCATTCTGTAACATATAAACAGTTGAAATTTTAAGGAAAATTCATTTGCAAAATGTACGTTCATTTGAATTTTAAATCTTGTATTACTGGAAATAAATTTATTTCCAATATTTATAACGAAGTATTTATACGTATTTGTTAAGTTATAATCATTACCAAAATTAGTTTTATTTTTTTCATTTAATTCAGACCCATTATTTTATCATAAAATTATCTTCCTTTAATAAAATTCGATAGATCCACATGAAACCAATAAATTTCTATTGTACCATTATAATTTTCTACCATAATAGAATCAAATTTAATTCATTGAGATTCATTATAATTATAAATAAAATATTTGTATAAAAAAGTTGAACACATTATAGATCAGAAAAGAATTCATAATTTGAGTTTGAAGGAGTTTTTTTTTCAATTTTTCAATATAAAAAATATGTTATTTATGATTAATCATATGATTTTCTAATAAACCAGCTGTTATGTATATTCATTATCATCAATACACATTTTTTATATATTAATGGGGTAATTAATTATATTTATTTTTTTATTATAATTTATCAATTCGTCCTTAGGAAACCTATACAAGTTAGTATCTTTCACTAATTTGAAAATTAGAATCAGATGAGTGGGTAGTAATATGAATATTTTATTAAAAATAAAGATCATTAATTTTTTAATTCTAATAATGAGTAATATTTCTCAATTATTATTCATATTATAGGAAATACTCAATAAGGTCATCTAGAGTTTATTATTTTAAATTATTACTTTAATCAATTAATAAATTATTTGCATTTAATTTACTTGATTAATCTCTTAAACCCAATTAAACCATAATATATTTAGCTATTATTTCTCCCAAAACACTCAATTTATTTACAATTCCAGTAAATCTATGAAATTTCTGATTAACATTATATTATTATAAAAAAATTAATTCCTGATACTAATCTCATAAAATATCTAATTTAGTTCAAAAAAATTTATGTGATCCCAGTTGTGTATCACACAGAATATTCCAAATTTCTTATTCTAGTTTCCATTTAGAAGTATGAGTATACACATTTATATTAATTACACAATATAGAAAATTCATCAACATGAAATTGAGCACATACATTACCAAATCATTACCACCAAATGTTTTAGTTTCAAATTTAATCATTTTTATGGTTTTACGATGATTTTACAATTTTAAATGCTAGGAAGATAATACAAATTCTCCATTCAAGTATAATATAATTTATAATTAGTTACATTAAAGAGTATAGGTGTTAGAGGTGTACATCCATCATTCTCATTCAATTCCTCCCTCCCAAAACAAATCATTTTCCGTGACTATTTGAGACAAAATTTCATTATAAAATTACTAGAAAAATATGTTAAAGCTAGGTAACCTTCTTGGATAAAATTTTTTTGGTCTTGATTAGAATTTTAAAATGATCAAGAGTGTGAGAATGGAACTTTTTCCAAAAATAATTATCCACTTAACATATTTATGTTAATTTAGTGTAAATATAATATAGAAAGAACAAAAATATTTTTATTGTTGTTTGTAACATAAATGATAGAACTGTACTCTCCAAATTTATAAAATTTTATGAGATATAGAAACCAATATAATGGATTATTTAAACTTATAAAAGAGTCTCCACCCATTATAACTTCCATTTTAACCTTGTAGTAATAACCATAAACAATATTTTTCACACCTGGATGCTTAAAATTATCACTAAACTTTTTTCACACCAAGAGGTATAACTCAGAACATAATGTTTGAAGAGGATGTAGAACCAAACACTACCTTTTATCTTGACCATGGTAAAACTGAACCTTTATCCCTTTACCAATTATTTTAGATCCCCTAGTTTTTTAAGAGTATTATAACACTCCTCGTACAATTTATTTGTTGTATAACTCAACCTGATTAATAAAACATAATAAAAGGAAAATTCCATAATGTTATAAACTAGAAAAAATGAAATGATAATAGTGTTGAGGATTTAATGTTTTATCTAGTGGAAAATGATCAAATGATTACTATTTAGTGGGAGACAAAATATTATTTCCACGTTGTACCACATAATATAGTTCTTGAATATCCTCATCTTCATTGTTTGGATATAGTTTTGTAAAACTCAGTATATTGAGTTCAATCATTCAAATTGGATTAAATGTTTAAATATGATTTCATGACTTATTTCCAAAATATTTAAATTCTTTTAATTTCAATGAACTACTACAACTTCATTTGATATTAATTTATCACGTACATTTTACATTTAAATTGCATGTTGAATATATTTATGTGGGATCTATTTTATACTATATAAAATCATATAGTCTATGAAACACAACATGTTATGTCATTTAATACAATAACTAATCTCCATAATAATCATTATTATATATATTTGGAATTCTGCCACAGAGTGTTCATTAAAAACTCATCTTTATTAATTAAATTGATATATAAATATCTCAATTTCCAATAATTTACTGAATACCTGATTATATTTTATTTAATTTAGAAATATAAAAAATTGCCTCTTAAAAAATATTTATAGGTTCAAAATAAATAAACTTTGAAAAAAATGTAAAATAAACCTTCAATAATTCAAAATATAAAAAAGTATGTAAAATAATTTATGTTTTGAATTAAAAAATGGTATTTTTAATTAAAGAACATAATCATTACATAAGATCATTAATTAAATATTTGTACATATCGTCACAAAATATCAAATATTTCTCACGTAAAATCTATTATAGAAGAACTATGTATTTTAATAAAAGACTCCACATGAAGATAATTCACATAAGCTTTGGATATATCTTCAAGGTAGTAATAATTCTCCATGTGGAAGATATATTATGGAAAGCCCATTTAATCAATTGGATGATCAACCACTTCATGCAAAAGAATAGTTTTATATTATAGAACATCCATCTAATTAATGAAAGAATAAAAATATCATTTTTTGTCCATTTCACTCATTAAAGAATCATGAACTTTCATTTAATATCATAAAATTTAATAGAAGAACATGACGAATCATAACAGAAAAAATCCCTATATAATTCGTACTTATGAAATCATAATATAATTATTTAAGAACATGATATATTATATAAGATAAAAATATATAATTGGGGAATATCCATATAATCATTGATGATTCATGGTTTGTCCTATTTGTTCATTATTTTCATCTATGACATGTGAGAAGAGATCAAATCCTCATTGAAAGGGTTGAGTTTGTGACTTCCAATAATTATAGATGTAAAATATATTTCTTTAGATGAAAATAATTCCACACTAGAATTATCATTTTACACTCATGATTCAATAAATATATATAGAATTCATACTCCACATACCATTCATTAAATTTTAAGTATTACTTAGACTACCTTGTCTCTCTTTCTACAATATGTAGAATTTATCATTTAATAGAAATCATGTTAATACCTTCACATCCATTTATATTATATTTTATATAAAACATTGATGAGATATTTTTCTATATTAGGAATATAGAAATATTATTATAATCATGATTTCTATATATTTCTTACTTAGGATTATAATTTTAGTAGTTTATCATATTTGATATTTATAGATTAGGAATTTTCATTATTTAAAATATAGGATCCTTGATACATCCTCTTATTTTCAATATTAATAATCCTTATAATCTACCATAATATCAATGTATTTGAAACTCCACAAAGTCTAAAACATTATAAATTAATATTTGACTGAATTATATATTTTTTATGAAGATTTATATAATTAATTATAATTCACATTGCTCAATAAAACACCCCTATTACATGAATACAAATATAGTGAAACAGTCAATGCCCAATATCCACAAACCCTCCTCATAGAATTATAAAGGGAAAAAATCATATTCTTCCCATTAAATACAATCATTTTTTCATGTATATGTATTATATTATTAAATTTATAATACTTATAATATATTCTAACAACTCCTATGAAATCCACCTAATATTCTTTATAAAATCATGAAGTCTTATAAAAAACACCATGACATAAAAAATTAGACACATCTTACAAAATCCAGATAATTCATATAAAAATATTCATTATATTACTTAATTGAAAAATCATAATTATTTCCACCAAAATTAATTTTTATCTCACTTATATGTCTTCTAAGTTCTATATTTAAATCATATCATGTTCACTTAAGTATTATAAAATATTCATATTCCTAAAAAATCATAAGAAGTCAAATTAAAATTTTATACAAAAATAAAAATATTAGGGAATATCCAATAATTATAATTATATATTTAAATATATTCATAAACATATAAGGATGCATATTTCCATTATCAGTTGGAATGTTCACCTAAAATGATATTAAATCAAATTATATATTATAAATTTCCTAATTTTTAGATATCTATTCCATACCAGTTCTCTTCATGACGACTCTTGAGTTACTCTAAAACAAATGAAATATTATAAACATATATTTAATCCTAAAAAATTACTTCTAAACTCAAAAAATTACATAATACACCAAAATTAAGATCTATAAAATACATTTAATTAATAGAAATACTTATCTAATATGCCAATCCTTCAACAGATAATAATATTCCAAATCAAGATATTCCTTCACACTAAAATAGACAACATGTTATGTAATGAATATTTAATAACCTCAATTTTTTTACTAAAACTGTCATTATCCCCTCCCCACAAAGTGTACCCCTCCTCGGCCAGCAATGTGAGAAGGGAGATAATGTCCCATGAGTCCCACCTCTGTTGGACCCTGGGTTGGAGACAAGCATCGAGGGTATAGTAAACACATTGATGGTAGGAATTACCCTTGAAGAGAACACATGAAAAATAAATAGATAATATAGAAACCAGCCAAATACATTTAGAAACTGAAATATAAAATAAAACCCAAGTGCACATATGTAATTATGTTAAAAAGTACTACAAATTAATTGGGGAAACCACAAGTACCAAGAAGAAAGTAAAAAATAACAGCAACCACAAGCCCGAACAGCTCCTGTAACCCCCAGATAATAAACACCAGCCTTATCTCTAACCTGATCCAAGTGACCTAAGAAATGTATATATATACATAGTGTGTCTATAACATAATAATCAGTAGGATCCTCCCCGAAACCTCTCGTGAAATAGTAACAAAATCATGGTAAAGAACAGTGAACAACAAGTGAAACTTACTTGTAACATAAACAGGTATACTAAGGTCCCAAACTCACCTTGGCTACTCTCACCATGTAATACATACAAGAATATACCATTTAATAAAGAATATCAAGTGTACCCCACTACAACTTCCCCACTGGTTTTCCACTTATCCCCAACGTCGTATAACCTAAGAATCTCTCTCCAAAAATGCTTTTTTGTAGACATCAGGGCAAAGCAACACAATATGCACCTCATGCAAAAAAACCACTACGTCCATGAAAGAAATTAACCAGGTAGTTTCTAGGTACAAACACATCTCGGATAACATGTATCATACATCGGGTATTATACCTCAAGCCATTAGAGCCCATAAACTGAGTAAGGATACTCAAGCCATCATAGCCTAAAAATGTTACACATACAGTGGTCCATAGGATACTAGATACTAAATATATGATTGTGAATAATCACAAGGCATTACAGCCTTCTACAAAAAATACGGGGAAAATAACTATTTTTCCTACCAATATAAGTAACTACCAAGAGAAGAGAGCGGGGCCCAAGGGGGTAGTCATCCATTCATCCTCCCACATGAATGATGGGGAAAACACCACCCTTGGGCTCAGAATACCCAAGTTGTCACATTCCCTTACTGACAGGTTGGAGTAGCAAATAGAAACATAAAAATTACACAATATAATATATCTGACAACCACACTATAAGAATAACCTATTAATAGACACAACTGCATCAATCGTCACGAAAACTATGGGATACTACTTCAAAAACTAGGTATCCTATAAACACCCAAACACTTAAAAATATTTAATGAATTATTTAATTACCTTTTTATTAGTTTCACATTACATTAATTAACTCTTTAAACATTAATTAACTAATGAAAATTTAACATTAAATATCATTGGAATCACACCCAAAGTCCATTGTCCCATTAAAATTACAACCTCATCAATATGTTCTAGAAAAGTCCAACCCCATGGGTTAACACCATTTATTCAAATAATCATTATATAATTACTTCCTATATTCTAAATCATTTTAGAAAATTATTCTATGTTACTAAACACAAGGGTGCTCAACGCGGTTAGTAGATATACTACCCATCAATTCTTTTCTACATATAGAAATAGCGTAGACCCATCCTCCTTTAAGAAACTAAACATGGAATGTAAGTGGCTTACCCCACACATATTTGCCTGTTTCAAAAGAAGGGTAAGAAAGACCAGCTACCTTAAGTAGTGGGAAAAACTGAACCAGATAATCAACCAAAAACAATCAGAAAGCATCCAACAATCTCATCCATCCCATTCCATCATCCCTGGTGTCCTCCCCAAAAACCACATGTATAAACTGATGCATCTTTCTACTCTATGCATCATCTTCTACCACAACCAAAAAGCCACCATTCCCCCACATATCACAACACCCATCCCAGATTACATCACAACCCAAGCAGTAGGAAAACAAACATCTTAACAATTAGGCTCTCGTCCCTTTAACAAACAAGAGGCTAACCTAGATCACTTCAAGGTATTATCAAAAAAATTAATCCATTTTTAATTAACCGTTTTATTATATGTAACTTCCACATTCGATAAACCTAAACATTATGCTATTGAAAATAAATTAAACATGATTACTTTACCATTTTAATAAACATCAATACTACAACAAGAAGAACCGGATTTATTTACATGCCTTTTTATCTTTAGCCAAACAATTATCAACTAATTCCGGTTTACGTTCTTTACCATTCTCTGTCAAGAAAGATCAACTATAAAAAGAAAGAATGGATATCACACTACCTAGAAAAACAAGAGGCAACAATATACTATCGAAATCAATTTATTAATCCAGATAAAATATTTATTATGTCAATTACACTGTCATCCAGGGGGATTAAACATGATTTGAATACAATTACTCATATAATAAAAGAGAAGCAATGAATCCCCTACCTCAAACAGTTCATGACATTCCTTATCCACATAACGAGTCACGATCATCATCTCGCGACAGCTGCATCCAGACGAGGATGCGCCGGTATGACTACACCACCCGAATCCCATGAAAAAACCATTAAAATCATAGAGATTACATGCTATAAAAATGTAAAGGAGAAACATGAGAAGATGAACCCCAAAAGAACGAAGATAAAACAAAAAATATATCAAATATTGATCGATATTTCATGGATGCATCAAAACAGAGAAGGACCAATCTGAGGAGAAAAGTTTAATTGTGAAACTTCTATAGATTAGAATCAAAGGATTTAGTATCTCATAGCCAAGAAGACAGAGGAAGAATTAGAGAGGAAGATATCCAGTCTCCTTAAGAGATTTAATGGAGAGACATTTTAAGATACACTTGATTCCCCATTAAAAGAGGGTCGCATTAATCCATGTGGTTTGAACAAGTAAAAACATCTCGAGCCTTAGGAATTTCTAATATAGTATTTATGGCCTTTGAATAAGCCTTAGAGTCCTTGAAATGAGGACTTAAATTCATTTTATGTCAAAGGAAAATGCTAAAGGGGCGAAACTAGAGGAAGCTGGAATCACTATTCATGAACTCAAAATTTGGCAAAGGAACAACTCTATTCATGAACCTTAACATTAGACACTATTCATGAACCTCACCGATAGACACTATTTATAAACCTCACCGTTAGACACTATTCATCAACCTTACCATTAGACACTATTCATGAACCTCACCGATAGACAATGTTCATAAACCCCTATGTTAGATAGTGTTCATAATCCACACCGTCAGACAATGTTCATAAAACTCACCGTTAGACAATGTTCCCACCCAAATGCCTCTCATGGGGTTTATTACATCTATTCTACCCCTTGATTGATTCTAGGATGTTTCTATGTTATTATTTTTCAATATCAGGATGTATATGTCCCTCTTCTCTCTTCCATAAGTTTTCTATCATTTTCTCCAATGCTTTTAATTGTAATGGTCATGTATAGACAATTTTTTGTATATGGTTTCTATGTTTTTGGGATTTTGGGATTTATTTATTTATTTTGTGATAAATTTTGAGTATGAATAGTGGTAACATGGTTTCTCCAATTTTTGTAGGGTTTTCCAATTAATTTTCATTATTCCAGAGTTCCATTGTTTCTTGGGTTTACTAAAATTACCTTTATACTTGATAATAATGATTTAGTCTATCTTGGGTTTCATTTCTAAATAATTCTTTCCATTTTATTGATTTTCATGTGAAAATGGATTAAATATTATGCATAAAATAAAATATTCTTGTGAAATGGTATATTATACACTTGTTGTGATTCTTAAAATTTCAAGGTAGGTTTTCTTAACTATCAAAACATTTTTATGTTTAAAACGAATGTCCCCAAAGTGGGTATCATTTTCTTAAAACAGATCTTTCATGTTTTAAATGGTGTTTTGTTGTGTAAATATAGAATGCAGTTTCCCTTGAATTTTGTGGTTGTATATATTAATGATTATATTTTCAATTGTAATTTTGTTATCCTTCAATGTTTATTTTTATTTTTTTTTAAAATACGTCTGTTACATGTGTAAGAGTGAAGTCTCGGTGTTCACCTTATGGTGTGTTTATTGTTGATTTTGTCCAAAATATATCCCGATGATTTTGTTGATTTTGTGGATATCAATGTGATGGATGATTGGAATTTTGATTAATGTTGTGATTTTTTATTTCTTATAACTAGAGGGTAGTACAATATTTGGGAAGGATGTGATTTTGGTGTTATCCCTGTAGGATTTTTAATATTCGGTGACGACATTATTGTTCATGCCCCACATAATTTATTATTCCATGAGGAAAATGAGGATTATAAGTGGTTCTTAATGGGAAATGTTTTGAATAATTGAGGTTTTGAATTAGATATTCCTCCTAGATATACATATCTCCTGGATATGGGGTTTTTCAATGAAGATACTTCATAGAGAGACTTAGTGTATGGATGTATGATTGTACCCTATTGATAGATAGGTCCATGATTTTCATTCCTTGTGTGGTATCAATGGTCCTCATTGGTTTTCCTCATTCATCTATATATATTTCAATGTGATTTTTCTATTTCTTCGATAGAATTTCATAGAATTTTGATAATGTTTATGCTTTATACTTTTTTTCAAGTGTTAATTTTTATATTTTTTTAACATATCACATTGTTTATTTAATTTATCTTATTTTTTTATCATTTTTTGTATCCGTGTAATATTTTAAAGGATTGGAGGATTTTTTTTCAATGTTACTTTCTTAATAGGGTTTATTTAAAATGTATTAAACTATTTCTCGGTTTACTTACTAAATAATGACGTTTAAATACAAATAATATATCATTCCTTGTAATTATATTTGTTCTAAAATAGAACCAATTCCATAAACTGGTTATTTTAGAGTTCATTAAATTATTTCATGTTTTAAAACTTTTTTTTCACCATATAATTTTACCTGAAAATGAAAAAAAAATTCCATGCCTTTTTCCAATCTGAATAATTGTTTTCATTAGATAAAAAATGAAATTTAATCATAGTGGCATCCTAATATAATTATTACACACCATACATACATAAATTCATGAGTATATAGTCATCATTAATTGTGCATGTACTTTAATATATCGTATTTTTAGTTTGGATATTCTATAAAATTATTTTGGAAGTGGGTTCCACATAGATCATATTGGTTAATTGAGTGTCACATAGAGTCTTGTGATCATGCAATAAGTTTGAATAAACTATTTTATTGAGTTGTTTTTCCCTCTTTGTTTGCCCATTTTTTTATTTTAGCTACTATGACTGTGTTGTATCCCAATATTAATTATATATCTATTTGAGATGCCTTTTTATTATGAGATTTTCAATTTTTTATGTTGCATTTGTTTGATTGGTTTTTTTGGATTTTTGATTGTGAAACCATTACCAAGGGAAATTTTAAATACCCTTTACACTTATCATCATCAAAGGGGGATTGAGTATTCTCCTTAGGTATGTGGTAGGTTGGGTTAGTCATGAGTTCAGATGGGGACCCGGGTTCTTTAGCTACATTAACCGAGTCTACCTAAGCTAAAATTTCAATGTAGTCTAAAAGTATATTTTTGGATTCATCTCACCCACATACCATAAATTAAAATAAAAAATATTTAATTCATTTTACACTCACAATAGAGTAATTTAGTGGACAATGGTATACCATTATTTTGAATCCCACTTTTAGTTGGAATAATGTGATTTTGTATGTACTATATAGGTAAATTATATTCCCCAAGAATGTAACAAATATATCAAGGATCATTCACCATACCATTTTCCAAAATAGATGATTTAACAATACACCTGAATAGTGAAAACAGTTTAGGTAGTTTTAGGGACAACCTGGTGATTAGATTCACTCATCAGCTAGATATTATCATAAGGTATTAATTTTCCACAATGATAACTACACAAATGAAGTTTAAGTGGATTAAATAAATTTTAATGGATATGTTGGATACATAGAATCATTGAATGTGATAAGAACCACTTACCAATTTTCAATGATGAAATTAAAATATTTGTCTTCCAAAAATCATGTTATAGTGTTTGAGCATTATAGAATAGTGACACTATGAGTTGTTAAAAATTTGGGAGTTATAGTTATAAATCATATGGACCTTCCCATAAATCCTGATAGAGAACATATCCAACATATAATGGCATTACACAATCTCCTAAACTATTATTTCCAATAAATATTTCGTTTATTCATCCTTGTATAGCACATTAATACCTCCCCAATATGTTTTTTACAAATCTTCTATGAAGAGTCCAAGTGATACCTCCTCCCTTGATAGGCATCCTAGATAAATTCATTTATCATGCTTTCAATATCCTGAATGAAATACATTATCACATTAAAAATATTAGATGATTCATTCGTATGGAATAGAAGATACCGTTTACCAAAGTAATCCATCATCTTAATGACAAAAAATGACTTTAAAAATTAATAATGTGAATTTTTTAATAAATAAAAAATCTTTTTAAATATTTAATATGAATTGTTCTAGATGATAACAAATACCATAGATACATCATATGAATGATTATTTCCTCAATTATTATCCCCTCCGGGATATTTTTAAATCCACTTGATGTACCATTTTTTCAAATATAATCAGTAATTTTTTTCCCATAATATAGTTCCCACTCCAATTACATTAAACATATTTTATTTGGTTAAATCCTTAAGTAGAGTCATGTAAATTTTTGATCAAAATTTTAATGTCATCTATAGGGAATATTTGGGACATGGAAACAACACTATATATGCATTTTAATAGAAAGACAAAATTATTTATAGGGCCATGATGGATAAATTTTTTGAGAGGTTATGAGAAGATAATAAAAAACAAAAGTGAATTTGGATTTCATTTTCTAAGGTAATGAAAAGACCTAAGGAATCTAAATATTTTCCTCATTATTTAAATTGAAAATCTCATGAAAGTGTATCGTCTAAAAACATGTTATCAATCTATTCATAAAATCCCAATAATTATATTTCCCAATTAATAAAATTAAATTCCATCATATCATATTTTATATAGATGTTCAATTTGATAATGTTATTAGATCATAAAATATTTCTATTAATGTCAAAAAAATTCTCCTCAATTATCCAAATAACTATTTTCAGGGATCATTCGTGTATACTATTGGGTTTTTGCACTAAAAACTAGTTATGAACCGTATTTGATAGTTGATTATTACTGATAATTTCCATTAAATTTTAAGAAATAATTTAAATACATATCATTGTGTCATTATTTAAAATGTTATTATTTGTTTCTAATGATCCACCATCATTCATATTACTTTATCATTTAGATAAGAGGTTTAACAACATATAAGTTCATGTCACTGAATCCACATGTATTCTATCATATTTATAGATCTAGATATGATATAGACTTTATCTTAGGGACAAACCGTGTTGGTTATTTTATTATCATCTAATTATATTTTGGTAACCAATAAAATAAAATAAATTTCACAACTTATTATTATATGAAAAAATAGAATAAGTAATAAATATTGATTCCTCATCTATTTTTGTTTTTTTAATTATTATATGTTTGAAATAAATAAATATATTGCCTCATATGTTCTAGATATTCCATTTACATTATTTTTCATTAATTATCAGGATCTTCTTTAATGAGTTCTAAATTTAACAAGGATTTTCATCACATTATTCAAAAAATAAATTCATCTTTTGAATTTAATATGTCATCACCAATTGATACTATATGATCTTGTTCTAAAAAACATTACTCATACACACAACATTTGATACAAATCAATAATTAAAATATAATTAAACATTAAAAACTAAAACATTTTTCTAGTGTTTTTGAAAATTATGAAAAATAATAAACATGATAAAAAATATCCTTCGTATTAAATGGGAATTCATCATTCCTTATAAGTACCTACTTAATCATTAAAAATATATAAAAATATCTTGTAAGTCCTCATTATAATATAATATTATATAAATTTTATATATATTTCTTCTATTTATTACATGGGTAAATAAGAATATAATGAAGGGGATCATAGATGATCAATAATGGTAAAAATAATTGATAGAAATAAAATATCATTAGTGAACATATGATTGTAATATACGTATAATAAATATACCTATGTACTTTCATACAGAAAAATCATATATCATAAATCATGTCATAAAACATTGAATAAATTAAATCATGAAAAAAATAGTGGATCAATAATCATGATCTAATGGAGAATTACATATTCATGAGAATAAATATAAAAATGTAATATATTTTTATTATAGTACAAAATTTATTATATGAAAATTTATATGGCATAACATGGATTAAAATAATTTCAATAAACCTTGTATCTTGGGAGTATTAGAATAAAATTAATATCATCTTTCAACTATGTCACAAACATTATCAAATAGAAATATTATTTTCATGAGTCTCACAATGGCAACAATTTTTATGACAAAAATTAATTATAATCATATAAAAATAACCTCCATGGGCCTCACACTTCTAATTATTATTGTATATAATTTTTTTTGATTTATTATAAATATATAAAGATATATAAACATTTAATCAAGTAATTAAAGAGATATATAATAACATTCACAAAATTCATCCATACTCATGTGGGGCAGCTGAAAAATAATTCATTTATCACATAAAACCATAGAAAAAAATTAGTTTCGTAAATTTTTTAAATAATATCAAATAATCAAATAATTTATTATTCTATCAATAATCATATCATGATATACACATGGAATATAAATGGTAATCCAATGTAAACAATTAAAATTTCTTTTAAATACCTTTCGATCTTGTAAATAAATCATATAGTATTTATAAAATAGAAATAGGGGTTTTATGTTCATGTAAATAATTTCTCAAAAAATACATGAATTGAATCTAGGTGAACACCCTCCAAATAAGGGATTAAAATAAAGAGTGTTCATATAAAAAAACAATTGATGAAAAATTATGGTTATACACTGAAGATAGTTATGAAAGAAAAATTATGTAATGGATCATTCCTCCAAAAGATTCAGATATATCATAATCCATATTGTGAAGTGGAATGGACGGTGAAATAATTTGAATATCCTCTATCATGATTCTGTTATTTATATTTATTTCTATTTATATAAAACCCATTTTATGAGTATTAGGAAAAAACCTTGGAAATATGAAACATCTATGATATTTTTGAGAAAAATTATATATATAACATAATTTATAAATAAATGAGAATAATATTTCCTATTAGAAAACAAATAAATATTTAGGGGTTCTTTCACAGAAAATTAAACTCTTATAGAATGAAATATTCATTTGGAAAACATTAAAAAGTGATTCATTTTACAGTTTGATGATAATGACCCATATAGAAAATGATAAAAATTTATATAATTTTTTATAAATAATATTAAAGTATTAAAAAAATAATGTAATCAATTATTGAGGCATATATAATGATATTTTTAAAATAATATAAATAATATTAACATTAAAAAGGGATTTTCTCAAGATAAAAGAAGATATGGGGTAGTTTCACAAACCAGAACCACTTTAGGTAATATATGACTCAATGGAAAACAAAATTATTCTATAATTTGTAATCCCAATGGATACAAAATATATTTATGAGGGCTTATAAATAATAAAAATTTCCCAAATTGATTATTTTCAAAAACTATATTTATTTAAAAATAGGATAACCAACAAAACCCTTTTAACGATTCGGTAAAATTTAAATCAAAAGAAATAACGTATATATTGTTTAAAATTAAACATCAAATGACATGAATATAATTTAATCCATGATATAATATTAAAATGTGGAAATATATAGACTATATAAATATAAATTGGTTCATAATAATAAGCATGAAACAATAATTAATAATTGAGGCCAAGAAAACTAAAGTGCCCAGATCAGTGTGAATCACTGAGAGGGGGAGGGGGTGAATCAGTGATCCTTTAAAACTTTTTACTAATTGATTCTTTATCAATTAAACCTCTATGGCTGGTTAAAGCCTCGATCCACTCTTCTTGTATCTCTCAACCTTTCCCGAATGATGCAGTAATGAAAAGGCACAGGACACAAGGATTTACAAGGTTCAGCACCAAAGGCCTACATCCTTGCCATGCTCTCCCAGCATGGATTCTCCCATTATAATCTGTTAGTATTACAATGGTCGATACAGAGTCCCACTGTATCTCTCCTGAGTCCCACAGGAGGGTCTTTATACTGCGTCCCATAGTGTTACCAGAGTCCCACTGGCCTACTCCAGAATCCCACTGAAGACTTCTTCTCCCTGAGTCCCACAGGGTCTTCTCCTGGCTCCTCGAGTCACACGAGTAGCTCTTCTTCTCTTTAAGCTTCTTCAAATATCTTCAGCAGTCTGGGATAAAGACTGTTGGCCTTGCTCTTCTTCTGATCACTTGTGGTGAACAGGTCTTCTCGTCTTGCTCAGGATTTATCACCTTCTTCTAAGGATGACCTGGCTTCTCTCTTCAACTACTGAATACTCAGACAACTGATATCTATAACTCCAGTCTGGTCCAGTCTCAGTTCAGTTCAACTTCATGCACTGAGTGCATGGCAACTCTGCATCTTCATGCACTGACTGCATGGCCTTCTCAAATCTCTTCAAGATCTTCAAGTCTTGGACAACTCAAATGAACACAATCAAATTTGAACTTTGATTACGTGCGCATGTGCATGCATGCATGCATGCACTTCCTTTTTCTCCTTGGTGTGATAAACCCACAATGGGTGTAAATACTTTTAGCACACACACCTTCTTCCTTCTTCACACTTTGTTCTTTTTGTTCACACACTCACAAGTGTGTTGTACTTTAGTGTGAGGGTCTCCTCTTTCTTCCTTCTTATAAGTGTGTTCACTTCACTTAGTGCACACACACTAGGTTCGGCCTTTTAGTTCTTTTGCACACACAAATGCCTATGGCCTTCTTCCCTTCTTGTACTCTTCCACTTTGCACACACACTTTGTTTTTAACTTTTAATCTTCAAGTGTGCACAACCACAAGTCTACGGACTTCACTTGTTCAATTTGCACACAAAGGCACTAAGCCTTGGGTTCTCCCTCTTTGCACAAGCTACTGCCCATATTAAACACACTCAAAGTGTGGTCTTCCACTTCACTTGGCACACACCACTTGGTGTTGCTCTTTGTGCACACACATGGCCTCGGGTCTTCTCCTGCCTCAAGGAGGCGCGCAAGTCCTCAAGGTGCATGTTAGGTGGCGCGCAAGGGTCAAGCAGCCTCTTCTCCTTTTCTTCAGAAGCACAAGTGCACAAGGCATAAACGACGTGCAAGCTCCTCCTGCCGTGTAAGTTCGAGGGCAGAGAGGGTAATGGCCTTGAGCGCGCAATTGTGCGGCTCGGCTCCTTCCTGTCACGCAAGGGAGGCGCGTAGGGACCCCTTCTTCTTGTCGCGCAAAGGTATTGCACGCAAGGAACTCAGTCGCGCATGTAGAATGTGCGGGGCTTCTTTCTTCGTGAGGCAGAGGGCTCTCACGGGACAAAAATCTTCAACAAGAACTTCAGCAAGCATCTAAGAGGGCTTGGGCTCTCTTTTTATAGGCGAGGAGAGCCTCGGTTCATCCACGGAGATAAAACTTGAACTCCCGAGATTTTCGGGATTTCAAGATTTCCTTCAAATATTGTTTTCAATTCTCTGTTCAACGTGGGGTCATTTATTTTTCGCCTCCACGTGCATGCGACTTAGAACGCATGCACGGCCTTCTTCTAAGGGCGATCCATGAAAAACACGAACCCATGAAGCCTCGGCAACTTCGTCTGCCTCGGCATTCTTCTAAATCTCCCATTTCACGTATGCATGTATACTTTTATGCATGGATGGGTTCAGTAGAGCCAGACGATCTCCATGGAGGTCTCGGTTTGCTCGGAGATGGATGGAATCTCGAAATCATCCCTCGGATGGTGCCTGGTTCGTCGGAGGCTCGCGGGTGGCTTCGAGCGAGCTCAAGGAAGAGGACGAACTCTCTGGCCGTTGTATCGGGCGATCAGAAGACTTTGGACGACCTGGATCTGAAGATATCGCGCGGGATCAGATGTGCGGCTTAGATCGTCCGCGCGATCAATCGTGCGGCTGGGATTCGCTCCGCGGAAAAATTCCGCATCCCACATCGAAGCGGCCTCCTGTTTTCACGCGGCTTATCAACCAAGCGCTGCCGAGAGCCGCTCAGTTGAACTTCTCCCCTCCCGGTGCCGCCCCGCACCGGGTTCTCTCTGCGGGAGCGCTCTTGCGCCCACTCTGCTCCCTGCGGGCGCGCTCCTAGCGCCCACCATGCACTGCCTGACACCCGCGGGTGCGCTCATGCGCCCCTACCGCGCTCCTCTGGGCGTGCCCCAGACGCCTATGCGCTGTCTTGGGTGCGTCCTGCCGCCCTGGGCTCGCCCCACGGGTTCCCCCATGTGTGTGGTGCCTAGCGCCCATGCCTTGGGGTTGAACCCTCAAGGTGTCCTTGGCTGGCCAATTTTTTGCTAGTGTAAAACACTAAGTAACTTTGTATAAAAACAAAGTACCAAGTGTAATATGCCAAATGCCACTTCTCCCTTCTTCATTTCTTCTCTTCTCTTCTTCTTTAGAATTCCACAAATGTCCTCAACATTTAATCATTACTTAGGAATGGAATTCCCGAAGGATCTTCTTCTTCAACCGAACTCCTGAATCACATAAACTCTTCAATGTGCTTCATTGATCTAATCAGAGATCAAGTTGGATCACTTCTAATTCACATGCACTAAGAGTTAGTACATGGACTTCTTTAATCCACTTCATCCACTTAGAAGTTGTGGATGGATCTCTTTGCTTCTCCTCATGCAGTTTCAATACAATTCATGGTCTTAAAACATTGTTGTGACTTTGTATCATCAGAATACATGTTCTTTGAACTTAAAGAGTAGCTCAACAATCGTCAGATATTCATGGAGAATGTTTCAACCACAATTTCCAATACCACTTAGTGAATCTCCTAAGTGACATGCATCTTAGTACCATGGCCATTCTCCTTCACCACCAACACCATCACAACCTTTGGCATTCATATCTTGACAATTCTTGACATCCATTCATTCTAAGAAAACAACATGTCTCATTGACAACAAATGCAACACAGTGCACTTCAATCTCCCCCTTTGTATTTGTTGTCAATACACTCCTTTAGAACATATGAATGGGTCAATATGTGTGCCAATATTTTCTCCCCCTTATTGGTAATCAAATGCAAAGGTGTGGTGTGGTTCACTTTCAAAAATATCTCTTCCTCCCTTCGAATAGAATCTTCTTGAAAAGCACTAAGAGAGGGATGATGTCACATGTTCTCTTTAGCAAAGAACCTTTAGTAAATCAGCTCTAAGTCTACTTGGGCTAACCCGGTGTAGAAAACAAGAGTGATATGACCAAGGAATTCAAAGCTATCCATAATTCTCTACACATGTGAGATCATGCTTAGGGGTTTGAAATTTTTCATATATAACAATGAATTTGCTAAATCCTGCACAACTTCACAAAACTCATTAGAAAGTTCAGGTGCAAAGATAAAGCTCCCCCTTTCATCCATTTGTCTTCAATCCATAACCCCCTTAATTGAAAAGATAAACTCAATTAAGAAACAAAGGATGAAAGTATGATTGGAATACCTTCACTTTTCTCAAGATGGTATTAAATCTTAGAATCCCATCTTCTTCTGATTGGCTCCCCCTCAAGGGGTGCACTCCATTCTTTCTAAACCATCCTCCAGCTGAGAATGATCATCATCTTCAATTCCCTGCAATGTCAGCACATGTAAATACAAGTGATTAGGGAATAAGATGGAACCTCCTTGGTTCATCAATGTGAACAACAAGGTTGAGAAGATTCTCTCAACCAAGATGTCCCATTTTCACCAGTCTTCACACTTGCACATTTGATCTTCAATGATGTTTGTGCTGGTGTGGATCTCAATACATCTTCATGTGAAATCTTTTGTTTCCTTTTTGCCTTACCAATTGCTAGTGCTTCATCTTCAGCTCTTTGCAGTTCTCTGGAAAGTTTCAACTGATTAGGCCATATGACTAACAAGTCATTTGGAAGTGAGGCCTCAGTTTTGGAAATTCCACATGGTTCTTTTGATGCTGTTAAGCTACCTTTCTTAGGCAACTTATTTTCAATCAATCCCTTCTGCTTCTTTTGGATTGATTGTCTGTTTGAGTTCAGTTGGCCTCTATAGATTTCCATGGCTTGTTTGCAAAGATCCATGGTATGACCTTTCTTTCCACAGTAGAAGCATGTCTTCTTGGTGGTCCTTCTGGATACATCGCCCTTCTTGGATTTAGACTCCAAGTTCTTCTCTTCCTTTTTCATAATCTTCTTGGGAGTATCTTCCACTTTCTTATGCTTGCTTCCCAAGGATTCTTTCTGAGCCAGATTCTGTGATCATTTCTTCTTTTTAGCTCTGGATACAGTTGGAGATTGACATGTATCTTTTTGACAACTTTTGCAATCATCCCAGATGTTGTCAAGTAATCCAAATCTATTTGCAGTAAACAGATGTCTCTAGACTTGTGGATGCTTCTTCTTTTCTTCTGGCTTGCTCCCCCTTGGCATGGGCTTCCTTTGTGCTTTGACATTCAGTGGATTGTACCAACAATCCTTTGCACAGTGCCCATACTTATTACAACACCAACACTGACCCACAAATCTTGACCTCTTCAGTCCTTCTGATTGTTGGGTACTTTTCTTGACTTGATGTGTTGTTTTAGGAGAGCTCTCTTTCTTCATTGTCTTCATCCATACTTTTTTCGAGTTATTCTTCCATCCTGCACTTTTTGTGGAAACACATTTAGAGGCATAAGTACAAGACGGGATGGATGGTACCTTATTTTTAGAAGTTGTTTCCTTTTTATTAGAGGATGTCTTTCTTTTAGAATCATCCTACTCAATGCATACTTGAGTAGCAACATTTCTCCTTTCAGCTGACTGGGAGGCTTTGGCTTTGGGTGATTGCTGATTTTTCAATATCACCTCTAGTTCGAAGCATTTCATATTGAGGGAGTTCTTCTCATCCTCAATAGTTCTTAGCCTTCCTTCCCAATTTTCTTTCAGCTGTTCTAACTGGTCTTCATGCACCCTTTTCAATTCTTGCAATGAGTTGTCAAGCTCCTTCACCCTATTTACTTTGTCTTCAAGTTGAGCATCTCTGACATTCATTGACACTCTGTGCAATTTTTCCAGTGCATGGAAAACTTCTTTGATCATTATCATAAAGATTTCTTTCTCAGAAAGGCTTCTTTGCAATTCTTCAGCAGTGTCTTCATATCTTTCATTGCAAAGAGAAACGGTTTCATCTTTAGCCTTCACAAGCTTTCTGAGAGTGTTGGTTATGCCAACCCTTTTAGCCAACTGATCTTCCATTGTATTGGCTTCTTCTTCTAGCTGTAATTTTTCTTCTTGAAGATCAAGGATGCCTGTAGCTATACAAATTTCCACTTCCTTGGGGACTGTCTTCTGAAGATATTCGATTGCACTTTGAAGATCTTTCATTGTTCCAACATCATCACAACTAGGACAGGCTTTCTTCATCTTCTTGGCCTGTTTCTTCTTTCTATTTTTCTGAGTCTTGGCAGATATCTCCATTTGAGGCTGGTCACTCATTTCCTCAAATATGCACTTCATAAAGACTCCCTTGGATCTTTTAGAGGTAACCTCCCTCTGATACCAATTGAAGTGCCCAGATCAGTGTGAATCACTGAGAGGGGGAGGGGGTGAATTAGTGATCCTTTAAAACTTTTTACTAATTGATTCTTTATCAATTAAACCACTATGGCTGGTTAAAGCCTCTATCCACTCTTCTTGTATCTCTCAACCTTTCCCGAATGATGCAGTAATGAAAAGGCACAGGACACAAGGATTTACAAGGTTCGGCACCAAAGGCCTACATCCTTGCCATGCTCTCCCAGCATGGATTCTCCCATTATAATCTGTTAGTATTACAATGGTCGATACAGAGTCCCACTGTATCTCTCCTGAGTCCCACAGGAGGGTCTTTATACTGCGTCCCACAGTGTTACCAGAGTCCCACTGGCCTGCTCCAGAATCCCACTGAAGGCTTCTTCTCCCTGAGTCCCACAGGGTCTTCTCCTGGCTCCTCGAGTCACATGAGTAGCTCTTCTTCTCATTAAGCTTCTTCAAGTATCTTCAGCAGTCTGGGATAAAGAATGATGGCCTTGCTCTTCTTCTGATCACTTGTGGTGAACATGTCTTCTCGTCTTGCTCAGGATTTATCACCTTCTTCTAAGGATGTCCTGGCTTCTCTCTTCAACTACTGAATACTCAGACAACTGATATCTATAACTCCAGTCTGGTCCAGTCTCAGTTCAGTTCAACTTCATGCACTGAGTGCATGGCAACTCTGCATCTTCATGCACTGACTGCATGGCCTTCTCAAATCTCTTCAAGATCTTCAAGTCTTGGACAACGCAAATGCACACAAGCAGATTTGAACTTTGATTACGTGTGCATGTGCATGCATGCATGCATGCACTTCCTTTTTCTCCTTGGTGTGATAAACCCACAATGGGTGTAAATACTTTTATCACACACACCTTCTTCCTTCTTCACACTTTGTTCTTTTTGTTCACACACTCACAAGTGTGTTGTACTTTAGTGTGAGGGTCTCCTCTTTCTTCCTTCTTTTAACTGTGTTCACTTCACTTAGTGCACACACAATAGGTTCGGCCTTTTAGTTCTTTTTCACACACAAATTCCTATGGCCTTCTTCCCTTCTTGTACTCTTCCACTTTGCACACACACTTTGTTTTTCTCTTTTAATCTTCAAGTGTGCACAACCACAAGGCTACGGACTTCACTTGTTCAATTTGCACACAAAGGCACTAAGCCTTGGGTTCTCCCTCTTTGCACAAGCTACTGCCTGTATTAAACACACTCAAAGTGTGGTCTTCCAATTCACTTGGCACACACCACTTGGTGTTGCTCTTTGTGCACACACATGGCCCCGGGTCTTCTCCTGCCTCAAGGAGGCGCGCAAGTCCTCAAGGTGCAAGTCCGGTGGCGCGCAAGGGTCAAGCGGCCTCTTCTCCTTTTCTTCAGAAGCACAAGTGCACAAGGCACAAATGACGTGCAAGCTCCTCCTGCCGTGTAAGTTCGCGGGCAGAGAGGGTAATGGCCTTGAGCGCGCAAGTGTGCAACTCGGCTCCTTCCTGTCATGCAAGGGAGGCGCGCATGGACCCCTTCTTCTTGTCGCGCAAAGGTATTGCGCGCAAGGAACTCAGCCGCGCAAGTAGAATGCGAGGGGCTTCTTTCTTCGCGAGGAAGAGGGCTCTCACGGGACAAGAATCTTCAACAAGAACTTCAGCAAGCATCTAAGAGGGCTCGGGCTCTCTTTTTATAGGCGAGGAGAGCCTCGGTTCATCCACGAAGATAAAACTTGAACTCCCGAGAGTTTCGGGATTTCAAGATTTCCTTCAAATCTTGTTTTCAATTCTCTGTTCAACGCGGGGTCATTTATTTTTTGCCTCCACGTGCATGAGACTTAGAACGCATGCACGACCTTCTTCTAAGGGCGATCCATGCAAAACATGAACCCATGAAGCCTCGGCAACTTCGTCTGCCTCGTCATTCTTCGAAATCTCCCATTTCACGTATGCATGTATACTTTTATGCATGGATGGGTTCAGTAGAGCCAGACGATCTCCATGGAGGTCTCAGTTTGCTCGGAGGTGGCCGGAATCTCGAAATCATCCCTCAGATGGCGCCTGGTTCGTCAGAGGCTCGCGGGTGGCTTCGAGCGGGCTCAAGGAAGAGGATGAACTCTCCGGCCATTGGATCGGGCGATCAGAAGACTTTGGACGGCCTGGATCTGAAGATCTCGCGCGGGATCAGATGTGAAGCTTAGATCGTCCGCGCGATCAATCGTGCGGCTGGGACTCGCTCCGCGGAAAAATTCTGCATCCCACATCGAAGCGGCCTCCTGTTTTCACGCGGTTTATCAACCAAGCGCTGCCGAGAGCTGCTCAGTTGAACTTTCCCCCTCCCGGTGCTGCCCCGCACCGGGTTCTCTATGCGGGCGCGCTCTTGCGCCCACTCTGCTCCCTGCGGGCGCGCTCCTAGCGCCCACCATGCACTGCCTGACACCCGCGGGTGCGCTCATGCGCCCCTACCGCGCTCCTCCGGGCGTTCCCCAGACGCCTATGCGCTGTCTTGGGTGCTTCCTGCCGCCCTGGGCTCGCCCCACGGGTTCCCCCATGTGTGTGGTGCCTAGCGCCCATGCCTTGGGGTTGAACCCTCAAGGTGTCCTTGGCTGGCCAATTTTTTGCTAGTGTAAAACACTAAGTAACTTTGTATAAAAACAAAGTACCAAGTGTAATATGCCAAACGCCACTTCTCCCTTCTTCATTTCTTCTCTTCTCTTCTTCTTAAGAATTCCACAAATGTCCTCAACATTTAATCATTACTTAGGAATGGAATTCCCGAAGGATCTTCTTCTTCAACCGAACTCCTGAATCACTTAAACTCTTCAATGTGCTTCATTGATCTAATCAGAGATCAGGTTGGATCACTTCCAATTCACATGCACTAAGAGTTAGTACATGGACTTCTTTAATCCACTTCATCCACTTAGAAGTTGTGGATGGATCCATTTGCTTCTCCTCATGCATTTTCAATACAATGCATGGTCTTAAAACATTGTTGTGACTTTGTATCATCAGGATACAAGTTCATTGAACTTAAAGAGCAGCTCAACAATCGTCAGATATGCATGGAGAATGTTTCAACCACAATTTCCAATACCACTTAGTGAATCTCCTAAGTGACATGCATCTTAGTACCATGGCCATTCTCCTTCACCACCAACACCATCACAACCTTTGGCATTCACATCTTGACAATTCTTGACATCCATTAATTCTAAGACAACAACATGTCTCATTGACAACAAATGCAACACAGTGCACTTCAAAAACCATTAAAAGTATAATCGTTGAAGTAAGAGTCACTTAATTAATGGGTCATTACAAAAAATCGTAAAACCATATAAATTAAGTGGGAATAACATTATAAACAATTAATTATATATAATAAATCATTTAGGTTACAATATAGTTCCATAAGAAATAATGTAACTCAGTGGAAGGAAATTGAGGTGGAAAAAGCCCTTATGAACTTGGTATCCATTTAACAAAATTCCATTTAAATAAATAATATTGTAGATATAATTACAAATAAATATTTAAATGAATATTTCTTAATAAATTCCTTATTTTTAATCAACCCATTTTTAAGATGTCATTGTGTGAAATAATAATAAAAAGTTCACGAAATTTAATTTTAGACAATAACCTCTTTCGTTGGTCTAGATTTATCCTGCACATGGCTTTAAATTTCAAGAAATTCAAAATAAATTTTTTTAGAAAATTTATGAATTACCTTATTTATCTCTATTTCACAGGATATTTTATCTCTATAGTTATAGTATATTTAATTTTATAAATTGTTTTCTTATGTCAGTTACATGGGGTTGTTTAGTAAATTATACTATAACTATTTATATATATTGATAATCATTAATTTTATTTGAAAATTTTCTATATAATAAAAACATTTTTAGAGTTTTATTTTAACTATTTATAAATTAAGATATTACTCATATTGTTCCATAGGATTCCAAACTAATCCTAATGTATGCATGATTTCTTGAATTGTTTTTTTTTAATTTTTAAATTTACTTTGATTTATTATAATTAATATCAATTATAAAATGTCCAACATTATATTTTTTGAAGCATAAAAATATTCATATATAGTTATTTTTATCCAATATCATCATTTATTATGTTTTTATATTCTTCCAATATATAAATTTATAGAATCGTTTAGATGAGATGTTAAATCGACAAAAACATGATCATGCTAAAATTAACGGATACTTATTATCATTAGGTGGCTTTGATATAATATAATTATTGAATAAGTATAATAAATTTTTGTTTTTTTATTATGGGATGAATATTATTTTATAACAATTTTAATAATTATAAAATACTATATTTATAATGAAATATATCATTTTTAGTGTGGTGGTTGTCTACACAAATGATTGTATGATGTTGTAATTTTTTTCATAGAACGGAAGGAAATTTAATAGTTTTTTATAATATAATAACCAAAATAATATAATAAAAAAATTGTATTCCATTAATTAAAATTTATAAAAAAATTAGGTTATTATGGGTAATAATATTATTTTTTCATGGAGGTAGTAATTTACACCTACACATGGAAAAATATTTCAATGAATTTGAGGGTTTGAAGGTTAATATTAAATTTTCATTTAAGAATAAAAAATAAAAAATATATTCCATATTTATTCAATAATTATATTATTATAACAATATATTAAAGGTTTTTAAGAAAAAATAAGAAATTATTTTGTTAAGTATATACTCCTCATGTATTCACATTCTATGTTACATTATTTTTCATATGAGATGGAGATGAATAGAAAATGGGATTTGACATTAATATAATAATTTTTTTTTGTATTTATAATAATTGTAACATTATATGAAAATGGTTATTAATGTACTTAAAGGGAAGTTACAATAATAAATGATTTAGAATTAGGTAATACTTACATAAAAATTTGAGTTCTATATTAGAAATATCTTAGGAAATAAAGTCCTTCATCTAATTATGGTTGAGACGATTCTTAAAAAAGTTGGATTAAATTCTATAAGGAAATTTTTTTAGTGTTTTTTTATAATAATTTAATAGAAAATTATAACATGAAGTGGTGGAAGGATCCCCATTTTAATGGAGTATGATGGAAATTTTGGAAGCACACTTTACATGTTTAAAAATGAAGAGTTACTAGTATTATATTAAATGATAAAAAAAGGAAAATAGATTAATTATTTATATTCAGTTGATTATGTCCTCAAAAAACAATTTTGAAAATCTTTTTATCATATATAGGTCATTTACATTTAGTAAATCTATTTTTAAACATTTAATTTTTACTGGATTAATTAATCTGTTTTACACTTAGTAATTATCTTTAATGAAAAAAATAAAAATTGATAATTTAAATTAATATGAACCTTATCATTTAATATTTTAAAAAAAAAATTAATATTTTATATTTTATATTTTTTAAAAGTAAATTTTAAACTAAACAATCATATTGTGTACAAATGTTTTTTGGAAAAGTGTGTTCTTACAATTAAAATGTATATATATGGAAAAATAACATTAGTTTTTTATTTTTAATATAATAGTTGGATTATTATAAATTTATATCTTTTATGTGGATATCAATGAAACAATTGAACTTTAAGATTAAAATAATCAAATAATATAAAACATTAAAAACAATTTTTATTAGAAGTAAACTATTAATTTTGTTTTACAAGTGTAAAAAATGAATTTATTTATTTTATAAGTTATATAAAAAATAATAAAATTATTTCTTATGTAAATATTCTAATAATTTATAGATTTTATAACATAATATGTCTTCAACATATAGTAATAATGAAATAAGATTAATTTATTCATAAAAAAATACATTTTTCACCAATCAAAAAAAAACAATTATCTTGTAAAATCCTAAAAATTAGTACATAGTAAATTTTTATAAATAATTTAAATTTAATTCCATATTACAACATATAATTTAAAAAATTTATAAATTTATCTTCTGATAGAAAATAAAATATATGTGAACATTTAATTTAATTTGAAACCTCTCATTCAAAATATTAAGTATTATTTACTAATTTTTTATGTATTTTTAATCAGTTAAAATGTTTCTATTTACTATAGGTTTTGTTATTCTTAACCATTATGAATAATTTTCATCTAATGATTTTTCAAATTTTATTTTGATGTATCACTGGGAAAAAACTATCAACAGAAGGACTATTTAGGGTGGAAATTGTATTGTAAAATATTCACTTGTTATATTAATGATTTTTTATTATCAGAACATATAATATTATAATCATACTTATAACCATTTTTTGGCATTATTCCATGTGATAATTATACTTATTTTTATCTTTCCCCATTGTACTAATTTTATTTTATCTCTATAATACGTTTTTTTCAAAATAAACGCCCCATTTATTATGTCCCCCTATTTTTACTTCACTGGGAACACAATTTAAAAAATTACTTATTAGAAATGGTACTTATAAAAAGAGTAAGAAAATTAGTGTGGTTATTTATGAGGAACAAACCCATTTCATCATTATTTCTTATTAGCTTCCATAGTTGTTCTATATACTGTTACACCACTTCTTCCATCTTCTTATTAGATATGATAATATTCTTCCTTCCCATACATGGGATTCAACTTCATGGTGAGATATGTCTCAAAATTATGGTCCGATTTTTTTTATGATTCATTTTTTGATTTTTCTGAGTCACACAACTCTTAATATTTATATACAACTTAAATAATCATCATTTCATACTTTTTACTAGCATTGATGAAGCCACATAATCATTCATCTTATTTTTTATCATGTATTTTTATAAGAGCTTATTTAGACATAAATTTCCCTGATGAATCATTCTATAAAAAAACCAGAATTTCTCCTAGAAGTAAAAACATCTCTATTTTTTATAAATCATATAAATTTGCTTCATTTCATTCCAATGGTTAATTTGAATGTAAATAATCATTTTTTCTTAATGAAATATTTATTAAAAACCATTTGGTTATGCTAAGACATTAAATTTATTTTCTAACACAACTAATTATCATTTAATGTAATAATTATCCTTTTATGTGATATGATGTATATATATATGAATTCCTCTACTCCTTGTTACAATTCCTTATCATATAACCAATGGTAGATCATGTGAAACATATATCAATGAAATGATACATCATAATGTCTATTGTTTGACATGGTATATATAAGAACATCATATGAAATTTATTCCTTGTGTATTTTTAATAATAATAATATTGTGACCCAATCATCACATAAATATGTAATTTGAAACTCCTTTCTTCTATGAGAAATATCTTCATGTTTTGAATGTATCTTCCTCTCACCAAAAGATTCATTATAAGTAAAATTTTCATCTCCACATAAAAATTTCAAAATAAGCTTATCAATAACTTCTATTTTCCCATTAAAGAGCATTATTTTTACTTAATATCTTTGATCTTCCCATATTTATCTTTTAAAAGGGAATACATATATTCGAGTCTTGAGTTATATTAAAAAACATATTTTAATAATATTTTATATGGAAATATACGTTATGATTTCTTGTAAACATTATTCCTGTAAATGACTTTGTTCTATAATTATTCCCCACATATTAAAAATATTAAATTCTACATTCACATATAATCTTCTTAATATCTTAATATCTATAGAAAAATCATTTATTAAATCATTGTGAATTTAATGATTAGTTCCATCTTAATCCAATATTTCTTGAAAGTATTGAATCCCATTTAAATTATTACTTAAGAAACAGCCATGTTGAAAAGTGGATGTAGTTTTTATTTCATCATTAGAATATATAATCAAACCAATCCATTATGGATAATATACACATTTAGATATTAAAAAAAATCAAAAACTTTTTGAGAATATTTTTTAACAATAGAAACTCTCTTTTTCAACATGATAAGAGATTCCACCATCTCATAAATCATCATCTTATTTTAATTTTTTTTATTTCATATTTTCTAAGGAATTATTGGTCAACAATTTTAAATATTTAAAATCAATTTAATTTCATCAATTTTGGATAAAAATGAAATCACAACCTATATTTCCTCAATTAATTTTACATAAATAACTACCAAGATTACACATTATTAAATGGTTGTAGAACAATGACTGGTGTTTTATAAGCATTATTAAATAGTAATATAATAAAAATATATCCTATCCTAGAATCACTAATTCATTCAAGGTTTTTTTTCTAATCATTATATCATAGTATAAAATTCATTAGCACCTTACCAAATGCACGTATGAATACGATCATTTATTTCAACCAATGATCAAAGTCATTTCAATTAATAAATTAAGTTTATTTCATATAATGCAAGATGAAATTAATATAAAATTAGAATATGAGATTTAATAACAAGATATAACCATTAAACATTGATATGTAATATTATAACATGATACAACCTAATAGGGATGGTGAATCTGGGTGTTTATAAATATAAAACTTATCCCCTATAACTAAAATTTTAATATATTTTAGGATATTGTTACCACCTTTGGAGAGAATTTTGTAGATACCCAAGCTTGACGTACATGGACATTACATTACATTTGCGGAATAATTAATACATAACAAGAACCAACACTCAAGGATCGTAATAGTTTAGCGTCGTTGGAAACACGGAACATAATCTTCTTACCATGGTGAAAGATCATCAACATATCCCATAATGATCTTCCCCTTTTGTTTTAATACATAAATACTTTCTTTAAATATTAGGGAAAAGAAAAAAAAGGGTGAGATCAAATGCTCAGTAAGGTAAATCATGGAAAAAATAAGACAAATCATATACAGTTGAACATAAAAAAACATGAACATAATGTTTAAACGTCCAAATAAGGAGAAATAAATCATGGATGTACATAACGAATAGATCATAAGAGCACATTAATCATGATAAAATAACATGGGAATAAAACATTTAATTTTGGAAAACCATTAACCACATTATATTATTTCTATAGTAGCCAAGGCATTGCTTCTAAGACCATCATAGTGGAAAAAGTCCCTTACTGAATCGAATTCACTCCCCATTCCAGCCCTATATCACTAAACGATATTAACATACCATTCCATAAAAGTATATCTTATAAGATAAAAATATTTATCCAATGAATTGGAGGTAGATATAGGTCCCACCCATCTCATATTGAAATAATTATTACTTGTGCCACAAAATAATCTTATATCATTCATCATAACACAATGAATAAAATGGGTTTCATAAACATAATCTCATCATAAAATAGTCCATATAAAACAAATGGATATCATTTCATCATAAGAAGATTCAAAACATGGAATTAATATATACAGTATACTTGAAACATAATCATACTAAATAATGTCATCTTATATGGAAAATAGTTTTGACAAAACACTTGAAATGAATTCTTGAGGAAAATATCCTTTTTTCTTTAAAATCATTTTCTTTTCACAAAATGCCACACAATTAAAAAATAAAATTATTTTATTGAAAATAATCATTAAAACATGTTTAGGGATATTCATGAATATTATGTGTTATGAAACCGTAAAAATATGTTCATGTCGTATAAGTTAAAAAACATTCTTCATGTACTTTTTCCGAAAAAAGTCAAAAAGATCCTCGTATGGTAACAAAAGAATGATTCCATCCATAAAAAAATTTAAAAGTCAAATAAGGGTAAACATGACTATAAAAATATATGTAATAATTTTAAAAACTTTATGAAATTTTTTTTATGGACATGGATGAAAAATATTACCCCAGTAAATACTTATTTATAAGCAATCTTAGATAAAAATGAGATTTGAAAAATTATCCCTTACCTTATGTCCAATTTCTACTGTATTTGTCAGAGACTTGTGTATAGTGGGTTTAAACATATTATAATCTTGTAACATAATCATAATAATATTTATGTTATCATATATGATTCACTTACTAAATTATATAAACCATTCGTTTGTTAATTCCATGTTAAAGGAGTGTTTTGGCTAAAATAGTTTCATTTATCGTACATGTTTGGACATGTTGTTTAATGTTATTATTATGGCTTATATCATGATTCAATTACTTCCATAATGTAAATTATGATTTATATATCATATATATTCAATATATATATATATATAATAGATAGATAAATGAAATTAAATACACCGTTCATGGAGACGGTAGGCCGTACGTACGAATGAACGTTGTTTTCCTTTCCTTATTTAATTGAATGGAAGTAAGTAGATGAAATATATATATGTATATATATATATATATATAAATACAGTAGATTTATTATGTCATATATTTCATTATTATTCATTATATATACTTTATTATCATTCATGAATGGTTAACATGGAGAGTTAATCTCATCACGTCGTGGAGACGTTAATCTGTGTGTACGCATGAGCGATGATATCGTTCCCGTAATTATTGAATGAAATTGTAGTGGATGATATAATATCTCAGAACTTGTATCATGTTATAATAATAATATATATTTATTCTTTACGACATTATACCCATCCATGTAAAGTGGTGGTAGAAAAAACATATTACAGGACGACGTGGAGACGATATTCCATACGTACGCACATGTGGTGATTTTGTTTTTAATAGGATGGATAAAGGTGAAATATGGATTTTTAATATGATAAAATATCAGTATATAAGTAATTTTGATGTTATTACATTATAATTAAACAACTAAAGAAGAGGGAGTAGAATAAGAAAAAACATGAAAGAATTTGTATAAGAGATTATCTCTCTTTCGAAGTGCCTCCTCGTTACCTCCTCTTTGGGCATGAATGTTGTTCATTGAAGAAGACAATAACCTCTAGTAGTATTCTATGGAAGTGGAGAAGTGAAATGGGTAGGGTTTATCCGAGATTTAAGGCTCAAATTTGTGTGAAGATGAGAGGTAAGAGGTGCCATTTTATAAGGAAAGAGAGGGTCACCTTTGAAAAAACATAAAATATTATTTTATAATAAAGTTATATTCAGTTTGTAATGGCTAAAAGTGACTTATTTAAAATATAGGGTGGGTATTGGTCAAAATAATCTCAAACATCTGGTTTTATTCATGTTTAAGTTACCATGTTACCCATATCATTTAGATTTAACTCTATGTAAAATAATTTAACTATTACTGTGTCTTCTTGTATTCTTACACTAAATGGTTAATAAACATACTATAAACATACAATATAATCCAACTTTTTTCATTAATTTCATATACATTATTATATAAGTCTTTTGGCAGAACCTTTGATTTTTATAAATAGAATAAAAATTAATAATATAATATTTGTTTTAAAAACTCTTTTATGTCTATTTTGACCCTATTTGGTAATCTGTTTTTGTTAAATTCATAACATAATTATTACTTAGAAGAAATTCATATAAATAACACTAATATGAAATATTAACCAATAAATTTATTTTATTTTATAAAAATTCTCAAATTAAATTTATTTGGGTATTTATAACATCAATTATGTTAATATTTCATTAATAAGATAATTACAACATCATCATTGTGTCATAAATAACTTAAATTATATGATGTTTAAAATTTATATATAAAATATTATTATATAGGTAATATTTTCATATTTATAATGAATATTTATAGTCGAATTTATTTTTTTTATAAACCTATATTAAAAAGTATTTAGTTATTAAATTTTGATTTTAACTCTTTTAAATCTTCTTTGAATTAAATAATAATAAATGTCCTAATCTAATCCAAGTGGACCTAAAGGGTCATATTTTATTACTAAGTTGGTTTTTCGTTAAATACACTTATCCAATAGAATTAGGAAATGTGTTAGCGTAATAATAATATCATTTTTACGCTTAATAACCATATTTACTTTTAACCATGGTAAATAAATGTAAAAATTTACTATTCAACAAAAAATATTTTTATCTTATTTAACCACAATTTATATACGGATATCAATCGTGTCTCTCTGATTTTTTTGAAATTCCTTTAACAAAAGAGGTAAAATTATATTTTATGTAAATTTTCAAATTCTCATACACGGTGGGTAAAAGATGTTAAAAAGTTCAATAAACTTTTTATATATCAAAGATTATTATAAAATGACACAAATTAATTACATTTTACTTATATAGCTATTGTGTATCTATTTTTACCTCAAATAAATTTAAATAAACTAAATAATTATTTAAATAAAAATTTGGTTTTAAATTATAACTCAGTGTTTTTCACTATTCATAAAAAATTGAATGTTTTCAAAAAAATACCGAAAATTCACCATAAGCTAATTTTGATATTATGAATCCAAAAATGAAGTCCATTATGAAAGATAAAATTTATAAATTTTCAAAAAGTGGTTATTATTATTCATAATGGATAGTTTTTATAATATTTTAATAACATATCATTGTTTAGTGAAACTCGGTATTGCGTACAACACACGCTATCAGGGAAGGTCATGATTGCGTGTAATGAAAGCCAAGTTAGGGTTGCGTGTAGTGTAGGTTCCCTTTGGTGTTACGTATAACATAATTAAAACTTATTTCATTTATATATTAATAAAAATATATTCTTAATGTTGTGTAGAATAATTCATTCAAAATGAACATGAAATTGTGTGTAACACGAGTCAAGAATAGTGTTGTGTATACTGCAAGCTAATACGGTGTTGCGTATAGTACTAGTTAATCATGGAGTAGTTTAAAATACAAGACATTAAAGAAATTAAAATGAATATATCTCATAAAATCTCAGGATGTTTTATTCTACACCCCTTAAAATGAATTTCTCCCTCGAAATTCATCGAAGTTATAAATCGTTTACTACTTGATAGTTTCATTCATAGAAACCCACATCGTTAGAAGGAATAATAAAACTTAATTTTAAAAATTTAAGTAGGAATATTAACGGTTAAAAAAATTATCTCATCACTGGGTTTCCATATAGGAGAACATTGGTGAAAATATGGATATGGATGAGAAATCTAACCATCATGTTCTGATGGAGAGTGGTAGAGAACATGGCTATCAAAAAACCAACAATCACAAAGCCATATATATGTGATGATCTAAGGTAACATAGGATTCATCAGATATGAGGATAATAGGAAAAAAAATTGGATTTCATTATCATTTCCCTAAAGTAGAAAAAATTGGAATTAGTAGAAAAAATTCCTTGATTTTAGTACAATTTCACCGTTGGTCGTTTCTTGAACAATTTCCACTTCATCTCTTAAAGAAATGAAGTTGAATTTGTAATTCTTATCGTAACACCCCAACCCATGTTACCCAGAGTCTGTGCATTATTACATAACAATGGCCTGATAAAAAAAGATCAAGTCTCAAAAGAACGTTTTGTTTAGTAGCCTTGGAAACACTAGATACATTTATAAATGTTACATTGAATCATAAAGTGAAAAAATGCAACAACATAGTCTCCATAGTCCACATTCATAACCCCTCCAGACTATGCCTGTAGGTTAGTCATAAAATATTTATTCACATCTGGGGAAACATAAAACATAGAAGGGGTGAGCTCAGATGCTCAGTAAGGATAACAATATGGCAGAAATTTTCAAAAATAAGAATAAACATTTAAGGCCATGTATAACTAAAAAAACCTTTTAAAATTGAAATTCTGCATAATATTTCAATAATGAAATGAAATAATGCAACTTACTTATTCACATAGATATTCTACTAGTCGAATAATCACATGAAAAATCATCAACCAATTTCATAATGATGAAATGAATAATTCCAGACTATCATAACCACATAGTCAAGGCCTTGTGCCAAGACTACAAATAAGATTTTTTCAATGCATTATGCCAAGACACTAGTTTTTCCCATGAGACCTACCGATTCATTAAAGAGCTATAGTGGGCTCCAACCATCACTTATTAAGTCCAATTCATTCCTCATATGAACTTGTTTAAACATAACATACACATTAATATTAAAACTAGGATACAAAATTTCAACACATTCTCCATAAACCATGAATGGTAGAAAAATAACATGTCCACAGTCAAACATATCACAAAACCTTCAATAAAATATGGATTTTTTGTATCATAATAAATCAACGTCCAATATGCTTAAAATCCATCAAAGGATGTTGACATAGATGATAACAAAACTATTTCAGATAAATATCTCTTTTTTTAAATCATTTAAAAGTCACATAATTATAAAAGGAAACATTTACTTTAAAGATATTCTTATAATATTGTAAGGTAAGCTTAAATGATTTTATAATGGCTGATAATAGCCGCACCTTCCTTATATATTAAAAAAAGACATTTTTACCTTAATTCTGTCGAAATGTTGATAAAGGACCTTGTTTGGAAAACGACAGAAAGATTAATTTATAAAAATCTTATAAAAATTAAAAAATGGTATAAATGACTGTAACATGTAGTTAATAATATATTAAGAATGATTTGAAAATACATTTCTAATAATCATGGATGTAAATGATAAAGAGGTCCTAGTAGATAACCACGTATAAACAACCACATATAATGAAAAGATTGTGAAATAAACCCTTACCTTTTACTTTTCCTTGGTCAAGGGTAAGTTATCCTCTTGTATAATGGTGAAATAATTTTTATTAAATTATAAAATAATCATATACATTAATATGATATCATATATGATCTTTTAACATTGATTTATTAATAATATCTTTGTATTATCATCGGTTCGGGTGTTAAATTACTCGTTTTCTTTTATATGTTTTGTAACATAAGTCGTGTTTCTTATGGATTGGTTGTATATTATTCATATCTAGAGTGATGTAAATTCCTTAAAAATTATTTTTAATCATAAAATGAGAATTATACTTGAATGTATGCGATGGGGAATGAATCTCATCATGTTCGTAGAGACGACAGTCCTTACGTACGCATGAGCGACAATATCATTATTTTGATATAAAAATAATATATAATTGGATGGTATATCAAATAAAAATAATCATTATAATGGTATATTTAATATATACTTAAATTACACATCAATATCATACCCATCCAAATAATAATAATTATGAATATCAATTACACCATGACGTGGAGACGTTAAGCTGTGCGTATGCACGTATGTTGACATGTCATTAAAAGGATGGATAGAATACTGAATATTTTTTTACCATATTTATAATAACATCACTGTATATAGATGATACTGGATTTATTGTTTTAGATTGTAAATAACAATGAAATAAGAAGTGGATGAAAAAAGGAACTTGAATGAGGGTGGTGAAATTATTACCTCTTCTTCAGGTTATTCCTTCTGATTTGATTAAAAAAGATCCTTAATAAATCTTTCAGACTAAAGGAATGCCTTTACGAGGAGTTTATAAATTTGATAGGATATTTGGGTAGGGTTTTTCCGATTCAAAAGGCTTTGAAGGCAATAATTTGAGAGAAGGGGGAGTGCCCTTTTATAAGACGGGTGAGAGGCACCTTAGAGAAAACTTAATATATTATTTTATAATAAATTCATATTCGATTTATAATGGCGCTAAACTAACTTATTTCAAGGCTATGGTGGGGATGGGTCGAAATCATTTTATCCAATAGATTTTAGACTGGTTTGGGACACTATATTAACCTTATCATTTATATTTAACTCATTGTTAAATAGTTTGACATTTACTATTTCACTTTTTAATTTAATTTTATATGGTTAATACACATACTATATACTTCCAAGATAACCCCAAGTGGTTCATTAATGAAACAAATATCATTATATAAGTCATTTTTCAGAAACTTAGATTTCTTGGGTTATTATATTAATTTATAATATAATATTTGTTTTAAAAACTCCTTTATGTCAATTTTAACACTATTTAATAATTGATTTTTGTTAAAGTCTTAACAACATTATTAATTAGAATAAAAAATAATTTAAGAAATAATAACATATCACATTAACATTTATATTTAGTTTAATTCATAAAAAGTCTCAAATTACGTTTATTTGGATATTTATAATATCAATTATTTTAATATTTTATTAATTAGGTAATTACTGTATCACCATAATGTATTAAACAAATTAAATTATTTCATATCTAAAAATCATAAATAAAATACCATTATGTAGGAATTATTTTTAGGTTTTTAATAGATATTTATAATCGAATTTATCTTATGTATAACCCTATATTAAAAATGTTTTAGTTATTAATCTTTGATTTTAACTCTTTTAACTATTCTTTGGATTAAATAACAATAAATGGTATAATATAATCCAAGTGGAACAAAGTGGTTCATATTTTCTTCCTAATATTGTTTTTGGTCGAATTATAGTTAGCCAATAGAATTAGTACATGTGTTTGGGTGATAATAATAACATTTTTACCCTTAATTAACCTTTTTACTTTAAACCGTGGTAAACAAAAGTAAAAGTTACTATACAACAAAAATTATTTTTATCTTATTGAACCACATTTTACTCCTTGGTATTAACGGTGTCTCTCAGATTTTCAAATTTATACTCACAGAAGTGGTAAAATTATGTTTTATGTGAATTTTTAAATTCTCCAAGGAGTTGCGTAAAAGAAGGTGAAAAGTTCAATAATATTTTTATATATCTAAAATTATTATAAACTGAATACAATGAATTACATTGAACTTATATAGGTATTATGTATCTATTTTGACAAAAAATAAATTTAAATAAAATAAATAATTATTAAAATAAAAATTCCATTTTAAACTATAACTCAGTATTTTTCCCTTATCCTAATGCATGAACATTCAGGATTGATCGTCCCTCAATGTCTTAGTGTAGAAGTAATTATAGAAGGTCCTATGAAACACTTCCCAAGACATATCTTGATGACATCCCACCTTTGAGATAACATCCCACCATCATTGTGGGTAGTCACATAGCATGTATATCATGATATTCACCCTCCACTCAGGAGGCCTCTCTAGATCCTCGAAGATAGGAACCATGGCCTCCAACCATGACTCTGCAACCGGTGGTCCTTCATCCCCAGAAAAAGTGGTAGGATGATGCTACTAGAACACCCTCTTCAACTATTTCATAGTTGGCGAAGGATGTAGTGATCGCTTATAATTTTTTTATCCTTAAAAATCCTTCATGGAACATTGCATGAGCACCTACATCCAGAATTATGGATAGTTAGAAGACATGAATGAGGGGATAATATACTTATAGTTCCAGGTCTACCATTTCTGGCATCTAATCACTGCCCTGTATCCTTAATACAACCAGAGTTTGTCTTGTTTGAATGACTATATATGGTCTAGCACACTCCATAGTTTAATATTATTAGTTACTGCAACACAGAAGTTCAAGAAAGGAATACGAGAATAAAACATTCATGTTTTACAAAAGATTGTTACACAACATGTAGAAAAAAACACGGTGTGTTCCTGGTAATCCATAAGAAGGGTGTGTACCTCTACAAACATTCTCATGTAACACCCCATACATAGGGTTTGTTTCTCTTAAGTCACATTATGTAATTGAATAATCTCTACTACCCATGTTATTCTACACATCTAGAACTACATGGTTTACTCTTGGTTTAACACTACATGGCGTGTTCACCATTGATATTACTTGTACCTCTTATGTTTCATCCACCAGTGTCATTAGTAACATGGAAGGATTCACAATAAATTTCTACACCGTTTGTATAATCTAAACAGAGTATGTATAACCCATGTTATTTCAACCTGTATCAGGAGTAACACAGACAAATACATGGTCTCTTACAACATGATGTGTACTACCAGTACACAGTCTGTTCTACCAAGCATTTATCAACCTCGTATCTCTAATCACAAGGTTAATAACATGGTCCAAAACTACAATGAGTGTACATATTATACATGGCATGTAATTATGAGAAGTTGTGTTTTCCAAAATTGAGGAACTCTTGGCATGTGATCATATCATCACACGTTGTGTTGTCTGGGTTTCTAGATAGTAGGCCTCAGAAACTTCTCTAAAACCATTAAAAACATAACATCTGACCAATTAATGATATTTTATGATCCATGAGAACCCACACTCCCAAATAATAACTTTTTGGAATCATTTTTCATTTCATATAATACCAGAATTCAATTAATGTTCAACATAATCCGCATAATTCTGATCCTAGAGGTCCCATAACACCTTTGGAACAAAATCTTGGCATCAATCTAAATGAAACATTACAAATAACAATACCGTATAAAAAACAACAAATATTATATCATGATATCTATAAAATAACATTCATATCTAGAAAAACATGAATAACAATATAATTCAATCAGTATTGTATTCTAAATGGTATGACAAAAAGGCATGACCTAAGATCTATAGAATGTACCTATATGATGCATGTGATGGAATACACTCATCTCATTTAGTTGAAATAGAAATAGATCAACAATGATATACATCATAACAGCAAAAAACTAGTGAATCTCCAAATAGTGAAATCAAATCCACTATAACACATGCAAAACCAGGAAGATTTAAATATTTGAGGTTACACTGATTTTTTTATACACGGGTTAGCTACTCCTAGACATAGCTTATTACCATTTACATATTCCTTCATAACATAGTCTATAGGATCCAAATTACATTCCATAGTTGAAAATAATTTCCATTGATACCGCATTTTGACATCCCTAATACGAGTTCTTCATACTGGTTCCTCAAACCCAATTGGTCACATGATCTCAAGCATCTTTTCCCAAATGATAGAGGATGTTGACTAGTAGTGAGGCCCAAGGTGTGATTTTCGGAAAACAATTCCATCATTGACAGAGTATACATAGAAGAAGAAAAAAATTAAACAATAGTGGAATGATTAATACCATGCAACAAATGTAAATAGTAGAAGGTTGATAGTAATATAACAACCTAAGAATACTAATATGATCTATGCCACATGGGTCTAAGAACGAATTTTAACAATTCATAATATTGTAAATACAAGAATAAATCCAATGTATAGAAAAATAACTCTAATAGCATTGCAAGACATAACATGGTCCCATGTACACCATCTCCAACAGAAGTCATGTACCAGAGGAAGAAGGGTGCTCGACCTTATCTCTACCTGCAACCATATAATCTTTTAGGGTAAAAAAGCATGACCCAAACAAGGTATAAGATTATTCATAGTAGGAAACAACCAAAATATTTTTTCCTTATTTTTAGGGTATATATATAGTTGGTAATATGCAAGAATGAAGTTAAAAACTAGGAAGTACTCAGATGTAAACAATTCAATAGTTTTTAATTACATTGATCCACATTATTTATTCAATTTGTGGAATCATGTAGACAATGGGATCTATAAAGAGCTATGTATACCTTGTGTAATATTAACATAGAGATTTTTTGAAGACCATCTATCCAAAAATTTAATACACAGTCCATGCTTGTGATTTTGCATGGATGAATCATCACCATCATTCATTTATTCCATATTGTCCCTTTTGGGAATGTATTTACATTCTAATACCCCTAGTCTTACATTACAACAATTCATTGATAACTACCATCTAGATAGATCTCATGGTCTAACCCCTCTGCTCTAACATTTCACTAACCATTTAAAAAACACCACCTAAGATGCTCACATGGTCAATACCCCTTGGTCAACAGAGCATCAATAAATTATAAATGACCACCTAGAAGCTCTCACAGTCAACCCCTGTTAGTCGTCATAACAATAATTCAATTAATAACAACCATATGTGTAGCTCTCCTAGTCTAACACCTTTGGTCTAACATAAAAACAATTCCATGATAAATGAACCTATATCAAGACATTCTCACAGCAAAATTCCCCTTTGTCAAATTTCCAAAATGTATAATATAATCATCTCAAACAATTGGTAATTCAATCCTAACAACACGGGGCTTGGAAAAGTCAATCCTACATGATATTCTGGAAAAAATTGGATATATTCAATCAAACAAGGGAAACACAACCATGGGGAGTCCCGTAACAATTTAAAAAACCTCACACATAATGAAAAATCATTTATCATTCTATCTATCTATAACATTTAATAAAAATTGTTTAATTCCATATCACATAATACTCTAAACATGTATATATATATATATATATGCATATATAATCCAATGAAAAACAATGAAATGCACAAACCACCAACCTTGATGTCATATGGTCAAAATCCTTGAACATCGGCCCTTGATTCTTCCTAGATCAGTGTAAATCTATAAAAAGTGGAATAATCCTAACCATGAATAAATCATGAGAGAGGAAAAAAATAGATGAAATGATTTAGAGTAAAAGATAAATCAATGGTTGGATTCCAACACACCTAAAAACATCTCAAATGGAGTTTGGACAGAGATATTGGAGGAGCTTGAAGTCGTCGGTCGTTCTGTCGCTCTCCTGTATGAACCATGGGGAGAAGAAGATAGATCTGGACATGAGATGTGACCCCGATATATTATATAAATTAAAAATTACAATAAAACGTGTCTTCATTAAATTTACACGTCATGTAGTGACCTTAATCGTCCCATACCCTAATCAATCTTCCTAGTCACCACACAGTTAGTTACATAGCTGTTACACAGCCAATATAGAGTTATACGAGTTCCTCTGGTAAAAAGTGTGTACTCCTAAATACACAGCATGTCCTTAGGAAATTTGTATTTCTTCCTTTTTTTCAAAAACAAACTGAAATAAAGATCAAAACCTAAAATAAATATCAGGGTTCTTGCATTTGACTTATCCTTTGGACATCCTTATACATATCCTTAGAAATATCTCTAGTTATATCACTAATGTTATCACATCCTAGTTTCCAAAGGATTTCTAAACCTTTACTCTGATACCATATCTAATGACCCAAGCTTGAAATACATGGAAAATAAATTTCTTTTTTATGAATACTTAATAAATTACACAAATATTTTCTCAATGAATGTATTAGTTTAGTTTCTTTAGAAACAAAGAACATAATATTATAACTTGGTGAATGATCTTCAACATCTTCCATAAAGATCATCCCCTTCCTTTCAAACCAAAAACGATTATTTATATCCTGGAGAAAAGAAAACCTAAAAAAGGTTTATCTCAAATTCTTATTAACAGTAAACATGGATAAGATAAAACAAACCATAAACATAATAATGTAAAACATTAATACAATGTTTAGGTATCAAAATCCTAGAGTCATGAAATAAATTTTGGAAATACGTAAGGCATAGATCTGAAAGGAACATTTTCCATGATAAAATAAAATTGGAATAAAAAATTAAATTATAGAAAAATAATAAGCATATAATATGATTTACATAGTATCCATGTAATTTCTTCCAATACCATCATAGTGGGAAATGTCCAATAGTAAACCTGGTTTACTTGTAGTTCCATCTATGTATTATTGAACCAAATTTAGTTTATGTTCTAGCCATGTATTACTGAATTTGATTTACTTTTCATTCCATTCATGTATATCCCATTAGATATACACATTTACCCAATGAATTATAGGGAGATATACGTGTGACCCATCTCATATTGAAATCATTCTTACATATTCCCTAAAAACATAAATCATTCATCATAGCATAACCCATAAAATAAAATGGGTTTCATAAAAATAATTCAATCATAACAAAATTCATATAAAATATAATTTTTTATATAACACAATCAAATAATATTAATAAGTTGAATAAAATATTAACCTTATTTAAAGAGTTTCATCATTGATGGAAAATAATTTTGATAAAATACTTGAACTTAATTCTATAGTAAAATATCATTTCTTATTAAAAATCATTTTCTTTTCTAAAAATGACATGCTAATTTTAAAGAAATTTTTTTATCTCAATAATAAATAATAAATAATGTAGAGAAATATTCATGTATACATGTTGTTAAAAAGATGTAAATATCTGTTCAGGTTGTATAAGTTAAAAAACATTCTTCTAATACACTAACTGAAAAATTGAAAAAGTACCTTGTATGGAAAATCAAGGAAATATTCATTATATAACATGTAGTAAAAGTAAAAAATGTTTAAAAATTGAATTATTAATACATATAAAAATACTGAACATTTTATGAAATAATTTGTTGAAAAAATTTCCACAAATTATAAACTTACCCCCAGTAAATATTTACGTACAGACAATCTCGGATTAAAATGGGATTGTAAAATTATATAAAACCTTAGGTATGATATGATTAATATGTATCTGAAACACCTGTATAGTGGGTTTAAACATATTATTAAAGTGTAAAAACCCATAATAATATTTATTATATCATATATGATTCACTGATAACTTTATATTACCCATTCATTTATTAATTCAATGTTAAAGGAACATTTTGGGTAATAATCATTTTGTTTCTGGTATGTGTTTTGACTTGTAATTATTGATATTATTACATATATTGTTATTTACATAATTCCATAATGTAAAAAATAATTTATATATAATATATATTTAGAATATAAAACAATATAATAGATAGATATATGAAATGGAATACACTATTTATGAAGACGGTAGGTCATACATATGCTTGAACGTTATTTCAGATTAATTATTGAATTGAATGGAAGAAAGTTAATGACATATATATACTCATATATATAGTATCATTATTATTACATATATTAAATTATTATTTTTTATATATTATTTACTACTATTCTTTTATAGTTAATTTGGATAATGAATCACATCATGGTGTGGAGACTATAAGTCGTACGTATGCACAAACAACAACATCATTCACTTAATGGTTACATGCAAATGAATTGGATGGTTTGTTAATTATAAAAAAATTATCATGATATATTAATTATTTATATTTATTATAATCAACATTATACCCATCCAAATTAAGTATTATTGAATAAAAAACTACACCATATTGTGGAGATTGTATGTCGTGAAAACACATTTATCGTGATATTGTTATTTTAAGGATGGATAAAAGGAGGTATAAGGTTGTAGCATAATTATAATAAAATATCAGAATTTATAATATATTATATTTATTACTTTATAATGAGAACAACATAAGTATATGAAGTAGAAGAAGTAAATATATTTGAAATATGTGATTAAACAATTACCTCTTTTTTGAATATCTCCTTTTTATTTGCACAAAACGTCTCACTATGATGAATTCATGCCAATGTTTAGCCTCTTAGAGTAATATAGAGAAGTTGGGATCCTATTTTATCATTTTTTTTATAGTTCAAATCGATTGAAAGGTGTTAGTATGTGGCTACAGTTGGTGTCCTTTTATAAGAGGTTAGAGGGGCACTTTATGAATGTATTGAAATATTTATTTATTATAAATTAATTATTGGTTTATAATGGACCCAAAATATTATATTCCAAATATAAGACTATAATGGGTATAAATACTCTCAACACATAAAATTTTAACATGGTTTGAGTTTATTTTAAACATAATCATTTTTATTTTTCTTTGTTTTATCTATAACATTATTTCTTATAATAGTATTCTAAATTTTAAATGGTTATAAATATTTACTTATGTCTTGTCTATTTTTCATAATTGGATATATTATGAAATTTTAGACCATATAATATTCACATTTTAATTTTTTATTATTTTTGTGATTTTAAAATAATTTAATAATATGTCATTTTTATAAAATATCAATAGGGTTAATTTTGACACTATTCATTTATTTGACTTCAAAAAAATTATAACAAAATATAAATTAAATAAAAATTAATACACTCTTATCACCTCAATATTTGTCTATAAAATTCATGGTTCATATTTATTTGTGGATATGACAATTATTTTAAACATTTTAAAACCATTTATTTGTAATTTCTCTTAATAAACCATATTCTACATCAAAATTATAACATCATTAGTGGTAACTATTTCATCTATAAAAATTTAAATAAATTAACATAATATAGATAATTTAATTATATTTCATTAGACTATATATGTGTTAGGTTTTGTAATTTTTATCACTATATTAACATTATTTTACATATAAGAGATAGGAGAGTGGCATGTTGTAACTTTATTTTGTATTAATTACAATTACATCACATTCATGCCAAAAAAGTCCATTAAATTAATAAATTCCAACCCTTAGGTGATATAGGTTGACTTAAATTCATCCAAAATAATTTTGGAATGTTTTTAGGTAATTTTATTTTCTTTATCATGTTGTTTGTTACACTAAAATAACAAATTTTCCTTTGATTGTGGTAAATAAAAATTGTCGTAGTTACTATTCGAAATATCCAAAAATCATTTAATGTAACATATTAAAATATTTTGGACCCACTGATTCAAAATATGGAATCCATTTTTAATCATTAAAAACACCAATGTTTCATTAATTAATTAAAAATTAATTGTTTTTGTTTAAACTAGAAGGCAGGTTTTTAAGAAATACAAGAAATCTGTAGATTGAAATGTGTTTATATCCAGTATAATTTGAAATTACTTCCATTGAAAAAATTTAGATAAAATTATAAAAACAATAATCCAATTACACTTTAAAACCAATTAAAAAATAATCTATCTATATATATTAATTAAAAGAAAATGAACTTTTGAATTAAAATGGAGTATTTTTCACTGTTCATTAAAATTTGAATTTGATAAAAAAATACCATAATTTCTACCATGGTAAATATTGATATACTGCATTCAAATAATATATTTATTTTTTAAAATAGAATATATAAAAGTGTAAAAATTTAGATTTTTTATTTTTCCACCATCAAAAGGAAGCAAAATTTTATTTTATTTTTAAATATTTCTTGTATCTGAAAAATAAAAAATGTTCTTATATCATGTATAGAGAATACATAAGTTGAATTTTAATGTTATATAAAATTATAAATTTGGTTAATATTATTCTTTATGGCTATATTATATCCCATTAAATAATAATATTTTAATAATATATCATTTTTTAGTGAAACACAGTATTGCGTACGACACAAGCTATCAAGGGAGGTCGCTCTTACGTGTAATGAAGGAAAATTTAATGTTTAATTTATTGAATGAATCTATTGTTGTTTCATATAACATAATATAAAAATATTAATTTTATAAATTGATCAATGTCAACACTCAGTATTGCTTGAAATGAATTAGATCAAACGAACATGAAATTGTGTGTAACACAAGCCACATATAGTGTTGTGTATACTACAAGATAATATGGGGTTGCATATAGAGAAAGATAATATTGGTGTAGAGTAAAATACAAGATAAAAAAGAAATTAAAAATAATCAATCTCATAAAATATTGGGATGTTACAATAGAGTTATCTTACTACTACAGAATATTCTTCATCTATACTATCTATAATAAATATCATACACATCATTATCATCAAGGAATATTTTCTATTGTATTTTATTGAATAAAAATTACATAATAATTCCTGAATAATGTTTTATTTTTCTTCATTTTCTATTATATATTTAATATTCACTTTCTTAGTTTATCTACTTGAGATCATATCTCAATTTAAATTACCTACATTATATGTATAAAAACAATAAACAAATATTTTGGAAATAAAGTTGTTATTCTCTATTCTGAAATGTTGATAGAAATGTTGAACTCATTTTCTGAACGAAGATTCTCAAACAATAATAATTTAATATTCTATTTTCATAAATATTTTAGAATTTTGTATCTTATATCTATTTATTCATACTATTTCTTATTTTTTTGATATATCTTCTTTAATTATCAATATTAATGATAATATTTTCAAAGATTATCATCATGTTGTAATGACAGTAAAAAAATCATCAACATTGTGTCAATTCATATTAAATAATCATCAAATAACTCCTCTAAATGAAGATTTTTCATTTTATGATTATGAAAAATTATATTTTAATTCTTCATGTGGATCTTCCACTTTTTTTTCATAATACCTTTTTAGAAATTATTTAGATTTTTTTAATTCCCCATATCTACTGGATAGATTATTAGATAATCATTAAGAGCAATAGAATCCTTCATGAAGTCACCACTTAAAATATTGTGAGTGTTCTAATCTATATTATAAATTTTAGATATGGAACTACTCTCTCCTTGTAGTGCATATTACCCATGAATGATACTTATACCTTTCTTTATATTTTATTATATGTAATCTACTTTCATGAATTCTCACACATCATCCACATGGATGATATATCACTATTCATATTCCCATTTACTATTTTATTTATTTTTTATAAATGTTGACGTGAGGAATCACAACTCATGTGACCACTACTAATTCAAACGTCAAATATATTATCAATCATTCCATGTTTCATTAATATATATTTTTTTTTATTTATTTTTTGAATTTATTTCTTCTTATATTTAATCCCCTAGAAATGGACTCCCTCTAATTTTTTGATATGAGTGGATTGTACCAAAAAATATTTCATAGTGGAAATATTGATTTACTACTAGAATTTACTAACAAATATTTTTATTTTGTTCCTTAAATATGCATATAATCAATAATTTTTATTTTTTAATCCATGATATTTGATAGCCTTTTTCACCATTGGTTGGTTTTTTAATAGTTTATTAGCTTATTCACATACACTTCTTCCCACCCTAAACATGGTGTAAGTGTCCTTCGCACTTATTCTCATCCAAACTTGTATAGATTTTGTATTATAATAAAACCCTTCAATTAAAATATATTTTTTATAATCATTACATTTACGTATATATAGTTCTTCATTAATTTATTCTTCTCAATAAATATCATCAAATTATGTTCACATATTAATATCACATAATATATGTTTTTTTACAAAAGAATACTTCTTTTTGTTATTTGTCATAGAAGAATAAATTTTTTTCTGAATTTGTAGACTCAATATAATTCACTTCCAAATTGGCCAATTTGATTTCCAATTTCTGAAATATATTATTAAGGGAACTCTTACGATATTTAATGTATTTCACTCTATATAAACAATCCTTCATGAGTATTATATTTTATACTTAATGTCTTTTAATAGAGTTGTGTAAAAGTGAACCATTATCTTTATTCCTCTTTAATATCAATTCTTTTTTAAAATTCCTGACATCAATATTGACTATTATATATTAATTTAGTTCATAGAACATATTATCAAACCCTTTAGTGGTCTCATCTTTTTCAAAAATTTATTAATCCAGTCTTATTCAAATTTGGATAATATCCGCACAAGATCATCACACTCCTCTTCTATTATTATAACATTTTTAAAAATAATTATATAGGTTAGATTCCTTTTTATTAAAGATTTGTCTATGTTATCTTCCTCTATATCATGTTAGGAAACATTATTTTCCTGATTTCTAAAATTTCATAGATAATTAAAACTAATTCTTTGGGAAAATAATTCATCATGTCCTTTAAATCATAAATAGAAGTTTTTTTTGACATCTGATCACACAGACACATGAAACGTCTTCTTGTCAATATTTTAAAAACTAATTTTCACATAACGAAGTAACACTTTACTTATTAGATCCCACAAACATAATAATTTTAACCATATATTTTATGGTACATTGAATTACATTTTCTTCTCATTGAAATATCATTACATATTCCTTTATTATAAAACCCCAAAATTATTCCACTTTAGATAATAGAGTGGTCTTCCACATATTTTATTTCACCTTCTTTCCTGGTTTATTAAATCATAGATGAAAATAAATTTTGATCTATAATTGAAACCACATTATAAATAAGAAACATGTTTTTAAATATTTACATAAAATAAAATATTCAAAGAGAACAACTTCCAAAAATAAAATTAAATATAGGCGATCCTCTCATTCTGATACAACTTTTGGGGACTTAATGAAAATATGAACCACACTAATATGTGGGAAAATCATTGTTTTAATGTCTTTATTTAATTAAAAAAATAAATTTTATCATTTTTAAATTTATCTCTAGCACATAGAAATGTTAATGGAACACTATTTTTCTCTCAATTTCATTATTTATCTCTTGAATCACATCTAAACAAGTGAAAATCAAAAATTTTATGAATGGAAATTCCCTTCTTATAATTATCTTATATAGTATAAATCACCTAAAAATAAAATATAGGACACAATATAAACCTTTTTAATAAATAATGAATGGAATAAGATGTATTTCTAGATGTTAAGTGACCCATTCCAATAGAATAATAACATATTATTTGGAATAGAATAATGACCATTATGAATTGTATGTTGGACAATATAAAAATAATCCCCCCTATGTACTTATAAATAATATTTAGGCATCTTATAATTGATAATATGATATAATTATACCATCGAATAAGTAAATAAATTTTTTTATACTTTGCAACTATGTGTTGGTATTTTTGTTTGAAATTATTGTTTAATTACTATTTTATAATTAATATACTTTTCTAATAGACAAATTATATTAATAAAATATATTCAAAAAATTCACAAAGGGTTGTAAAATAATTTTAGGAGACCTTTAGTAATGTTTTATATTGTTGTTGAATTAGTTATAATTTTAAAATTGGGTTTTTACAAGTAAATGATGATTTTTATTAAAAACTACATTTCTAATATTTAGGGATTTATTTTCATAAATTGCATTCATTTTTTAATTCTATATATCGAAAAAACTATTTTGTTGAATTTTTTGAATTTTTGAAAAATACATGATTGTTTTGTATTGTAAAATATGATAATTTATGATGAAAAGTAAATACAAGAATTATTGTGTAATAAATCATTTATGGAAAGTTTAAGAATAAAATCTCAAACTACCCGTAATTATTTTAAGATATTTTTTGATAATGGACAAACTATTCATATTTTTTGATATCCTGCACCATAATTCAGTGGAAAAGTCGATAGAAAAGATGACCCACACATTATTTGGAGATGGAATTTGAGATTATTGTATTGAAAGTATGTTAGAATAATTATTATGGGAATACATGTGAAATATATATTGATCATAAGAGCCTAAAATATATATTCACGTATATGGAGATTAATATACTCCATTGAAGATGGTTAGTTCTCATTAAGGATTATTATTGCTCAATCCACTACCATCCTGGTATGGAAAATAAGGTGGTGAAAGATAAAAGTAGAAAGGATCTAATATATTTATTAAGTATTAGAATTTAAAATATTCTAAAAATAAATAGATTAAAAGAATTTGGACATGGGAATCATTAATGATGTAACATCATCAAACCATTCAAAAAATATTTCTCAACCATTACTTATAGATAAAATAGAGAATGTTCAAATAAATGTTTTGGAAATTCATGAAAACGTAGGAACAATGAGAATGAGAAAATTCCCATGGTATAAAAATGATGAGGAAAGAACTGTATGATTTAGTCCATGACTATGTGTACTATCTAATCTAGATATAGAGAAGTGGATTCAAAATGAAATGTATAGATCAACCTTCCATATTTACCCATAGAGAACGATGATTTATTGAGACCTCTAAGAGAAGTATTGGTCAGACAATATCAAGAAGGATATCAATAAATATACATCAAAGTTCCAATAATGTTAGAAAGTAGAAGAAGAAATACAAAATACTAAGGGGATGATGCAAGAATCACCCATAACAATGTAGACATAGGAAAACAACATTGTGGACATTGTCACTAGAATTATGAAGAAATAAATAGAAAAAAATACTATTTGGGTTATTGTGGATCATCTTAAAAATATTTCTCAATTTATATCAATTCTAGAGGACTTATAACTATATAAACTTGCGTGGATATATATTAGAGAAGAAGATAGTTTCTATGGATTACCACTATCAATTATATCTAATCGAGATACGAGATTCACCTCTATGTTCTGAAAAATAATCCAAGATTCCTTAAAAATTGAGTTGAGAATCAATAATGATCATCATCATCAATATGATTTTCAATATAAATGAACATTACTGAAACTAGAATACATTGGGAGAATATAATCTATGGAAATCAATGAAGGATAAGACCAAAATCTGCATCTATTTGAGTTCCCTAACCACAACTATATCCACTCAAGAATCCATGTGTTTTCATATGAATCCCTATATGGAAAATGTTTAGGAAAATAAGAATGATGGGATGAATTCGGAGGACTTATGATTCTAGGACCTGAAATAGCTGAAGAAATGAATGAAACTTTTAAAACCATTTTTTAGAATATAATAGTATCACAAATATGAATGACTTTCTATATAGATAATCATTGACAAGACCTTGAGTTTAATGATGGAGACAAGGAATTCCATTGTATATCTCTATGTAAAAGGATCCTAATATTTTGGATGAAAGGAAATCTATGTCTCAAGTACGTCATCCCCTTTGATATTCTTGATCGAATCAAAGCTATGGCCTATCGACTATCACATCCACCAATTATGCCTCAAATACATGATGTATTCTATTTATCTCTATTGAGTATGTATATACAACATCCCTCACATGTTTTGAATCTAGAGGTGGTATATATGGAAAATGATCACTCTTATGAGGAGCAACTAGTGAAGATCATGGACCATAGAGATAATGTCCAATGCCACAAGACTACTCACCTAGTCAAAGTATTACAGAATAAGTTTAAGTATGAAAAGGCATCATGGTATCATAGGGAAGTGATGATGGAGATTTACCCTCAATTTCATTCACCACAGTATATAATAAAATTTCAAGTGTGAAATTTCAAAAGGGAGGAATATTGTAACAATGAAAGTATTTTATAAATGGAAATTCCCATATAATAATTTAGTCATATAGTATGAGTAACATTAAATCACTTATAAGAAAAAATTTATGCTTTGTAAACAATTAATGAGTGGAATAAGAGGTATTTTAAAATGTTAAGAAACATGTTCCAAGGGAATAGTAAAATGACCTTTGGAGTTGTATTATGATTATTATGAATAGTCTGTTGTAAAATAGAATAGTAACCTCAAATATGAATGTATAAACAAAATTTATGAATCAAATAACTGATAATATCATTTAATTATGTCATTGTATATGTAAATTAATGTTTTTCAAATTATTAATTAAGTGTTTTATTTTTTTTGTAAGAAATGATTATTTAATTATAATTGTATAATTAATTTAATTACATAAAGTAAATTATTATTTATATAAAATAGATTTACAAATTGAAATTTTTTATGATTATAAAATAATTTTACGAAATCTTACATAATTTTTTGAAGTGTTAAAGAATCTATTATAATTTTAAATTAGATGTTTTGAATTTAAATTATGATTTTAGTTTAAATTTAAATATCATATATATAAGAAAAATATTTTAGTAAAATGGGGATAATTTCTGAATAATATGTTTCAATATATTATTGAGGTTATTTTTTATATTTCTCAAAAAACATGAATTTTAAAGAATATTAAAATATGATAATTTACGATAAAAGAAAAAAACATGATTTATTGAGTCGCAGATGATGTAATGATAATGTGAGGAAAAATTCTAGAAATATCCTTCATTATTTTATTATATTTTGTGATAATTCTAATACTATTAATAGTTTTGAACAAAAATAATAAACTGATGAATAAAATATTAAGAAAACACCCCACTCCCCTACTATAAATACAAACCCTCCCCACCTATTCTCTTAACAAAATAAATGATTTATGAATTGTCCTAATTATACCCAAATATAATTCCAAGGCCCTCCACCATGTCTAATATTCCTTTTCATAATATAAATACCAAAACCATTCTCTAAGGATGTTTTCAAGGAGGATAAATTCACAAGGTAATATCCTATTTCATTTCCTTTTAATTTCTTTTAAATTGTTTTTCTTTTATTATTCTCTCCTCACCTTATATTTACAAATGAGAATTATAACTCTAGAATATATTAAAATATATTATTTTATAATGATAGTATAATATCAATCATCAAAATCCTTCTCTCCCTCACTATCTTTTATTCGATAAATGAAATGAACACCCATGAAGTGTCAATTTGACGGCATTATGGATGATGCATTTTCATTTTTCCAAACTTTTTAAATAGTATTCATAATACCATTATAATGGTTGGTAAATACTATAAATTTTCATAAATGACAATTTTTATTCTCTAGAACTCACATATATAAACAATAATTAATAATTGAAGAAAACTATTTTGTGATGTTCGAAAAACCTCCAAAAATATAAATGATTATCATGAAGATCTTATCCAATGATTCATCCTCGTACAATTTAACCAAATGATATATATAGTAATTTAATAATATGGATGTTTCTTAATAATATATGATTCCAATTCGGGAGAACCATACCCATTCTACATAAACATTCATACTTGTATTCATTTGAACCGATTATGAAATCCAAGAAAATAAACACTCATGAATGATGAAATTTAACTATATAACTAATTAAAATCCTATAAATGAACATAGTAGAAGTATAATTAATGAAATGAACTTACAAAAGGATATATATTTTTAAATTAATAAATTCAATTTGATTATCCAGTATATTAAAGTGTAGAATGCCCTCATACATAAGTTAATGATATTTTAAAATGAAACTGTATTTATTTGGGTTTTACATCTTTCACGCCATTTTCAGTATGGACGTTCCTTCAAAGTTCCTTAAATACCATTTATTTTTTCCATACATTTTCTTTTATGGGATATACATGTATCCAATCCTGGTTTCTGAAAAATTCAAATATTTTTCCAAAATAACCCTTCTTTCAAAAAATACATCTTTTACTACACATGAGATTGATTCTTCTTCACTCATGAATAATGATTTTTATTGGAACCCCAATGATTATACATTATAGTATTCTTTGGGAACAATCCAATTTGTTTCCACATTATATTTTTTGTCCATGCTGATATATATTCTAGGCTTCATGCATGATATTGTAAATGATTTGATATAATTGGTGCACACATAATTATATAGAGCATAAAAAAATTATGATTTAAAGTGTGTTCCTGAAAATATATAGTGCTCTAATTCATTGGATACTATGATTTATCTCATGAGATAATGTGAAATATTTATGAACATAATTATATCATTGTACACAACTATGTGTGTGGGTTAACTACTAAGATATGATTCTTTATTTTAATAAATTACAAAATTCCATGCCATTATCTAATGTTTACTATAATGATTATGATAATATAGTGATAATTATTCTCACCCATTTTACATTGTTTCATGTTCTTTTCTATCCTCTTAATTTGTTTTTATCTCACCCCTTCCTTTATGTATATCCAAAGGTGATCACTTGTGCGAAGGAGAATGTGAAGGCCACTATGAAGTAAGTGAAGAAGAAATTAAATAGTTTTTAGGTTTTATTTTATAAAACTTATATATTAGCCTAATTATCTCAAATACAATACTGTTTGATCCATGATTTGTAATACTATTATGTTGTTTATATTTTAAATGATTTAACAGTCATGCATGAATGCTAGGGTCACTATAGAACACAATAATAAAAGGAACATAATATTTTACAATGTTAACAACTTAATGTTATATAATTATTCATTGTTGTGAAGGAGATTCCTCTATTTTCACACAACCCATTAGATTTCTCCTATGATAAACAACAAGAAGCGTTTAACCATTAGACTGGTCTTTTCACATATCCCAACAATGCTTCTCAAACACCTAACAATGTTGTAACTATTGGGTTAATAATAAGAAATTTTATAATCATTGTACAAACATGTATTACTATATTTGTGATTCATATTTTTATTTCTAATTTTACATGAACATCAGTGTGTATGTAAATACTCTTATTTTTTATGAAAATGGGGTTTCCCATACTTTCTTATAATTCACTTCACTACAAAAGAAATGAATTTTGGATCTTCTTCATCTAATTCTCTTTCACTAGTTGTAAGAAACGTTTTATGTCAATTAAGATATATAATTCATCGACATTTCAGATCATTTACACATCATATTCTTAATATAATTTGGTACACAATAAAGATTCATTGGATCTCTTCTTTCTCCAATCATTCATGTCAAAGTAAAAACAAGGAGATATCTATTCCTCTTCATCTTCATCAACACTAAATATATTCTCAGATATAATATAATGTTATATCTTATCACTCTTATCACATATAAATTTTTTTCCTTGATAATAATGTTGAAATTCTCTATTAACACCATTAGTTTCTATTCTCACGCTATATTCCTTTCATATTTCTTCTTCTACACTCTTAAATATATACAAAAACTTCATTTTATCCTTATTTTTGATTAAATTTGAATTTAAATTTAAAATTTATATAATCTAAAAAATTCAACTACATTTTTGAACCTACAATTATGATATTTTTCAAAATATATACTCATCATCCAGTTCAGATTAATAATTATTATGAGCAAAAATAACAACAAATACTCTTAGAAGAATTCAATTATAAAATTTTGTTTTAATTACTAAATTTTCAAATGTATCCACTAGAAATGGTTTAGTTTACTCTTCTATATAATTACAGAATTTTTCATAATATTTAATTTTTTAACCACAATAACATTCTATAGTGTGATACATCTCTACAGAATGAAGGTCTTGAATTTTTATGCGCCATAAAAACTAAATTGGCCTCCTCAATGAGGTTTTATTTTTGATGGTGAGGATATCCATAATTTTATTTGAAGCCCAGATTCCTTAAAATTGGGCAATATAGTGTTGCCACATCCTCATTAGGGGAGACTAATTTTTTATCAACTGGATACATCATTGATTTATATTACTATATTGGAAACATCCAATTTCTAGAGAGTCCAAAAATAATCAAATTCCCTCCTTTTAAATGTGGTCTCTTTCTATGGAGTAAGGACCTCACCAATCCATTTATCCTGATATATAATTATTTCACAATTTTGGGGTCTCTTATTATCTAGGTCCAAAAAAAATATACCCAACCTCCTTTACACCATAGAAATATTTTAATGTATGGGGGTGCTCAAATTTACATATCCACTCAAAATTGAATCAGCCTCCTCTTTGGCACAAACACTATTTTTGAGCACAAATATCCATCCAAAAAATCCTTAAATATGACACCACCCTGAAATATTATCTTTGATTATATTCCCATTGAATAACATTAAGAATAATTTGATTTTATCTCCCAAAAAATTCACCAAACAAGAAATTTGATTTTGAATATGATTTATTCATTGAACATAAAATCCAACATAATGAACCACATCAGCTAATTCATCCCAATTATCTAATATTATTATATTGAAAAATATGTAAAAAAATTGGAAAAGTATCATTTTAATCAACTTAATCACTTAAAAAATTTAAACTTATTAATTTACTTTTTTGATGTATAAAAAATAATATCAACTTCTAGTATTCGTTGGATTTAATCATCATAAAAAACATATGGATGACATCATAAACCCCTCTCTCTAAATATATTGAAATGAATGAAGAATGATAATGACCCCAAAGTCCTACATCTAGTAGGTCCTGGGATGGCTAGTAACTCAAAAGGTATAACAATATCATGAAATGGGAGGTATTTCCTTTATTAATAATTGGATTGATATATAAGATAAAACAACTATAAGAATATTTAGGGTATATGAAAAATAAACATAAAATCCAATCAAAAATTCATGTATTAATAAATTATATACAAGTAATATTCTCAAAATGAAATTAGATAAATGAAATATATGGAATTGATGTGATAAAAATCTAAAGGTCTTCTCTCATAATGTCCAATTTGGTCCACGATGTCTTCCTGAAAAACCTGAATAAAATTTTATGTACATAGGGATATCATACAAGAATATAGTTAAGTAAAAATGAGTCTCTCATGCACATGTGTAAGAATAATACTAATAATTTAATAAAGAAACATAATATCCAAAAAAATCTAAATTTGTTAACTTACCAAACCCCAACCTCACCACGACTCTCTCACAAAATTATACAACCATGTATAATAAAATAATATGAATAATATTGATGATAGGAACCCCTCAATGCTTTATAACTGATTAACTACACTCACAACCCAATGAAACATGTCTTAGACCGACCACCAATTCCCAATCATATCACATATGATCATATACCGCCCATAGACACCTGGTCCATCACGTCACATGAAATCCTTCCAACATACACCTAGGTCATCAGAACACATAACATGTGAAGTAAGATATCTAGAGAAGGAAGGGAACTAACCTGAATCTATCCTCATACTTTTTAAAAAAACCAACATAATCTATATCTTCACATCTCACCCCAAAGAATTTAGTTCAACATATCTCTTCACATCACATCTCAATAGTAGCACTTTGGACATATGGACATTACAACTTGTGCATATTGCCAATGCATGAAAGAGGCAGTGGGGAAGACTGGGTATCCATCCTCCCATTAGAATATTAAAAAAAATCCCCCAAAACATTTTTTTTTTCAGCATATAGTTCTCTACATGTGGGATGCATATAGAAATCCAAGGGAATATACAATTTATATATAATATCATAACACAAAATCATAGAATATGGGTTTAATAAAATCCAAATATCCAATTCACAACATTACCAATTTTTTCTACCCTTAAAATCATAATATCACATAAAAAATCAAAAATACACTAGCAATATTATATTTAAAATAATAAATTTTCTAGATTTCTCATTCACCAACCAATTCCATTCATTAAACTTGTTTGTTTATCTGGCCCATTATTTCTCATATAAGCATCATCCGCTTAAACCAGTATTCTCATTTCAATTAATTATTTATTTATCCATTTAAACACATGTAATATCAATTTAAAATTATAATTTAATTTCGTTAATATCCAGTTATATATCACAACACACGCCATTCTCATCTCATTTTTCTAAGATCACAACTACACCTCGCACAAACATAAACATTTTTATGATTTAAAAAAATGTTGACTTCATCATGTTCCACTACTTTATTTAATGTAATTCTCATAAATGCAACAAATAATAGTGGGAAAAATTTGTCTACCAACTATAAATGATTAACCTATTTCATTTAACGTGATGTCAAACTATCACACCAATTAATGTCCAATAACACATATCAATTTATAACACATATAGGCTTCCCAAATCCAAGATTTTAGTGATTCATAAAACATTTATAATTTGCTAAATGTTATTACAACATAAAAAATAACAAGTGAGATATAACTTTTTATAGAAAAATATATTTCATTACTTCATGTGACAACCAATTTCTCTCTATCTGATAATAATTTAATTATCCAAATTAACAAAAACTTTTATAATAATAACAATCCTTATATATGCATTTGATAATACATTATATGGAAATAATTCTATAAAACCTGATGAAATAATATAATTTATAGATGAAGATCCTCATTTCTAATCAACTTAAATTAAATCGGTTATTTCTTTTTATTAGGATAGATATACCCCTTTTTATATATTAAAAATGTATGGCCCATCCAACATGTGACAAAATTGATAGAGAGAAAGAATCCCCTAACTCAATTTTTAGACCCAATAAAGATTAGAAACAATGGCCACCATTCCGAACAAAAGTCCATAATCCTCTAATTCTCAATATTCATAACTTAAATTTTAAAATTTGGATTTAATTAAATATGGACATTTTAGCATTATTTTTATTAAAAATTGTGTTTACATTAAACTCATAAAAAATAAAACATAATAGATGGATTGTAAATCTATATATCATTGAGGTAGATATTTCATAAATTATTTGAATAATATAGAGTATTCATTTACCTGATATTATTTATCAGAAAATGTTTTTATTTAATTCATGCATTTAAGTTCCTCATTAAATTAAATCATTGAATTCAAAATGTATTTCACATTTTTTTTTATTTTTTTTTAATTTCCCGATTAATTTCACGACATGTTTTTATGCCTTCGTTATTATTATTATTTAAATTTATCTAAATTTTTTTTATTTCCCTTTAAACATCTCAATACACACTCTCTCTCAACACTTAATTTTTATCAACACCACATACAAGCCTCACCCTAATATTTATTTCATTTATTATCATTTTCTCTAATTTCAATTTATCAATATATAAATCACAGACATGTTTTTGGTAAAAGTAAAAATCATAGTTTTTTAATGTTCTTTTTATAATTTGTAAATGATTTTCCATTACTTTTATAACATCACATATGTTAATGTATATAATTTGAATACATATATATAAATGTCTAAATTCAATTAAAAGTTTTTTAAACATCTTTTGAATTTGTTAATAAAACATTATTATATATATACATATAAAACCCATAACAAATTATGTAATTTTTAATTAGACAATAAATATATATATATAAATTTTTACAGATCTACTCTCATTTCCATATATCATATGCACACATTATCAATGAAATAATTGTTATTAACATGTAGAGTTTTCATACCTATCAAAACCCAATTTGAATGATCTTCATTTTGTGTATAATATATTTTTTAAAAATAAAACCCATTAAATATAGAATAAATATAATGTTCACAAAAAAATTAATAATTATTGCCTGATATCTTTGGTTTAATCCTCTAATATTTTTTATTCTCTCCCCGTGTTTTTCATTATCAAATTTTTCTCTCATTGAAGTCATAACTCCCTCACACACCCATGATTCATGATTATCACATATAATTTAAATTTTCTCTCTCTTCTATATAATCACCACACATTTAAATCACATGAATTTTCTAAACATAAAACACCCAAAAATATTTACATATTTCATACGGTTTAAAATCATAAATAGTCATAATTTTATTAAACCAAATATTGATATATATATCTATTTATTTATTTTTTTATTTATATATATTTATATTTATATTGAAAATACACCAAACTATATATATATATAGTGATATATATATAGTAAAATTAAATATTTATATATATATATATATATTTATGTGTTTGTGTGTGTATTACAATATAAACACTTGTATATGGAAAAAAATTAATTATATATATATATATATATACATTTATGATTAATATATAACTATGAAACAATCATATTTATTTATTTGACAATGCAGTGTATATATATATTTATTAACAATATCCATAACACAAACTTTTGGAAACGTTTTATTACATCATGTCACATGTAAAAATATATATTTATATATGTGTATAATATGTTGTATAATGATTAATATTTTAATACATATTAAAATTTTGAAAAAATTATATAATTTCAATAATATTTATTTTATTATATTTAATAAATATCACTAAATTAAATCATTTTAAAAAAATCCAAAATAAATTTCAAAACATCAATATTAATATTAATTAATTATCTAACAAATTTTAAAGAACTTTTATAATTTATCAAAATTACCTGAAACTCAGAATCACCAAGAAATTCCCTAGAATGATAAAAGAATATTCCATAATATTCTAGACCTTTACATTGGTACCGATCAAACAATTATCATCCTGTAGAATCCAAAAAAAACTATAATAAAAATAGAATCGGGATCTGAGAAACCAGCCATTAAAATACATCTCATGTTTCTCAATATATTTAGAACCAAACAACCCCTAGAAAAAATTTAGTGTGTAGCTAAAAAATACATTAAAACAATCTCATAAGGAAGATACCTCTGAAATAGAATAAGGAAAATTTTATAAATAAAACACGAAAAAATCAATACATATCAACTAATTGTGATCAAAACATTATTTTCAATCCAATCCATTATTAATAGTTTAAACAAGTAATTTACTTTTAATATTACCGTTCATTTAAAGCCATTTTCTCAATAAAAACACTTTATTAAATAAAATTCCATTTTAATTACATTTTTTTTAACCCAATATTCTCAATGCATAAAAAATCATCAAGAATTCCACAAATTTTATTTTGAAATAAATAATTTTTTTAATTTCATTCAACTTATTTCAAATCATTTTTTTCAATTGTTCAAAATTTTACATATGAAATGAAGCATAAAAATACAAAAAATAAGGGTAAAACTAGAAATCTTATAATTTTTTATGGTTTTCCATGTTTTCAAAGAAATAGTTATTTATTATACGAACACTCATGTAAAAATATTACATAACATTTTTCAACCAACAAAAGAACTCCTATAAATATAGAGAGAGATGTCCCAATAACAAAAATCAAATAAACTCATCCTCTAAACCAATATATATTCATCATTAGGTTGTACTGACTAACCCACACAGTTTTTAAAATGTTCCATTATTTAACACATATTAATACGGGAATGAGTTTCCCTACATTAATATGTTTGAAGACATAACATGTTCCATCATCATAATATCAAACCCAACAAACAAGGTAGTAGTAATAAAATCTCAAAAAATACTTCATAAATTGATTTTGGCATTGGTGGAAATCCCATTTTCATCAAATTCTAGATAATCCAAACAAATCATTTATTTTATTACATACCGGGTTTGATTTACCATTATTTTAGAGTTAACAATTTCCATCAACAAAAATAAATTAAAACACAAGACAATCCATATTACCCTAAAAACTACTTGTCTCATCCATCACAGATCACTAATACTACACAACAAAACCACTCGCTAAACCCTCTAACCAATGGAAACATCCTGGAAAATTTTCACATGGCCATGTCACTACACTACTTTACCGTCCATAAGAAACCACACTTTTACTTAAAAACATTCCCCATCTCATCCTACACACATCCCCAAAAAACTATCACCACTATCATCACACATAAAAGCCTCTAGAACACAAACAAATCAATTCCTTCTCAAATTTTATGAGATTGTCCTCTTTGGGATTCAGTGACTCACCTAAACAATTTTTATCACATCAAAGTATTGTGCATCTATATTAGGGATTAGGTTTCCCATTTTTTGTATTAATTTTGTTTCTAATCACACATCGCACAAGTAATCACAAAAAACAACAACACATTGCAAAATATCATTATAGATTCCATAATTATTCATGTTATTACAATACTTCTATAACATCCTAAAACATGCCCTCATGGATCTGGTGTTGAAATCCATAACATTAAAATCTACCTTTGATGCTAATAATTTAGTTATTTTTTTTCTAAAACTTACAAAATCAAATGGAAAACATATATCGCTTATATACATAAAGTAATTTTAGGTTTATATTTTAGGGAATTAGTACAAACTCTTACATATACAATTCACATGGAATTAAATGTGCATATTTCTCATTTAACCCATTTTTCTTATTTCACATTAATACATCATTAAATTCCTTCTTAATTGCATTATAAATATAAATCATTCAATATCATTTATTATAACCCGAGGAAAAGGAAACATAAGAATGGTGTGATCAAATTCTCAGTACGGGTAAACGTAATCATTAAAAATTGTATTTCATCAATGGAAATAATAATTTTATATGGTAATAATGAAAAAAATCATAGAGTATTGATGAATAATAAACAAAATCAAACCCATAAATATGTTGATCATAAAATAAAATAAAAATGGAAGAGTAAAAAGTCAAAATAATAAATAATTATTATCCATATGATACCAATATTGATCATGAAAAACATTATAAACCCATGGAAATCATAATAAAAACATGTACAGACATGGGACATCATTTTAATTTTACTAAAACCATCAATCGTACAATTAGAATAACTATAAGATCAACATCCATACCCGGTGCATTAGATGGATATCATAGACCCACCAATCATTAGTTCATTGAGAAACCACCTCTCATTGGTTTATCTCATAACCAACCATCATTGGATTAAAACACAACCACCTTTACTTGTTTTATAAAGTAAACACTCTTAAAATATCATCAAACCATTACAGAATCATGAAACATAAATTATTTAATTTCATCAAATACTCATATGAATAATGATTTTACCGTTCATAACATGATTAAACCTTATAAAAGCAATAGTTATATAACAATCTCGATAAAAAAAGATTAACCAATGTAAAGGAAATGGGTCCCATAACTATCTCATTGAAACATGATTAATCAGTGAAAAATGAATGTGTTCCATAAAAATATCATTGAAATATGATTTACCAAAGGAAAAAAAATTTCTCCCAACAATATCAAGGAATCATGATTAACCCCTAGAAGGGTACTGGGTTCCAAAATATTCTATTTGGAAAATAATTGACCCATAAAAAATAAATGGATTTAATAAATATATATATGAACAATGATTAAAAATGGAAAATAAATGAGTTTCCAAACAATATCTATGAGATATTAATAAATCATGGGAATGAAACGAGTTCCATGACAATATTTTTGGAAGATTATTAACACCTAGAATATAAATTGGTTAAATTACAATCAATTTGAAAGATTATTAACCTAGGGAAAATAAATATGTTCCATGTCAATCTATTTGAAACAATCATAATCCTTCCAAATAATGAATCAGGATGGTATCAATAAAAATATCCCTACTAGAGGATATGCAACATTAAAGGTCACTGACATTTGTGAATGTAAATTCCCTAAAAATATTAATAGAATACATCTTGAGGAAAATAATATCTAAACATTTAAATTTTTTCCATACCTCTTTGACACAATTGAATTATAAGATCCCTGAAGTAATAACATTAAATGAAACTCATAATATCATAATAATAAGTATATTCCTGAAATATCATGGGAAATTATAAGTATATGAACCTCATAAAATAATATTGTTTTATAACATAAAAAATGACTCAAACAAGGCCAAATGTGATAAAACTCCATTATTTCTTTGAAAACATTGATACTATAAACCCCATGAAATAGAGAACATGAAATTGATATTTAAAAAACCAGAAATATAAGTATTATAATGATAAAATACATTCATTTTATTTATATACACTAAAAAAATTAAATAAGTGGGGAATAAGGAATATTTCCCAAAGACATTAAAGAGAGTAATGAAAACCCCTTTCTACCTAAGTTACAGTTGAATCATGAGACCAGTGAAAGAATAACATAAATTGATACATTTAATATCATAAATGGACTAAATTAATGAAATTACACATCATATATTATTATATACTCCATATATAATTAATTTGGTTAATAATAATAAATAATTCTCAAAGCAATTAAAATTGATATTAAACATGTAACATCTCGTTACCTTGATCTGGTTTGTTTTCACTTTTGGTAAAAAGCCCTTAAGATTGTATTTTATATAGGATACAAAATAGTTACACACTATGTTCTAGTGGTACACATCGTTTAACTGAGGTACACATCATATAGGGTTTATATATCCAATTTTTTACCCAAGGTGACATGTTTTTAAGCGTAATTATACCGTACGGTTGACACGATGTGACTAAGGGGTACACATTTTCAATCGGCCCTAACCTAGGATAAAATCTCACATTTGGAAATTTTTCTTCGTCCCTTATTTCCAAACTCCATCACTCATGACCCTATACTCATCATAATATGTTTTCAGAGAATCCCCTTCTTCTGGATTTATCTGATCGGCATTGGATCTTCGTTGAATTTATAGTTTGTCTCTCTAGGTAAATATTCTTTCCGATTCATTATTGCAATTGATCATGATTTCACCCTATCATTGTGTTGATGGATCTGTTGATTTAAGATATTTGGTTCATCATGGTTTCTTCTATATTCGTTATGTGATCTCATTCTGAAGTCCTTCTCTTTTTTGGTTGTGGGGCAACAGGTATTCAACCTTAATGTATGTGGGATTACTCTCTTCTTTCAACATCATGTGTTTATATTTTTATAAATCCAATGATGTGGGTATTTTTTTATAGGTCCATCATTGAAATTTTTGGGTTTTGTTAATCATGGATTCTGTTTTGGGAATGTGAGACTTGAACATTGAGGATGGTGGTTCTATATCTAGCCTATGATAATGATAATTATATATATAATTATAAAAATTTATTTATGAAATTGGAATGATTGTTTGTATTTTCCGAAAAATCGTTTTGAAAGAGAAATTTGATTTTCCTAGATTTTGAAAATTGATTTGTGAAATTGTTTAGATTGATTTTCATAGCAACCAAATGAGTTGTGAAAAACAATATATGGGTTGCAATTGGTACATAGAAGGAATTTATTTATGGGGTTTAATGTATATTGTTTTTTGACTATCAAAGTGGTTTGTGTTGGGGATTTCCTCTTTTTCTTAGTTATATTTTTCTTCGAGAATGATATTGTATTTTGGATGGGTTTACTCATAGGGTATTCCTCTACTCTGTAGACAGATTTTTTAAGATCGAATATTGGTCTCTAGATTATTTGGGTACTAGTATTCTATGGCTTGGTCCTATAGTATTCCATTGTGTAGTGATACCAAATCTTCTATATTGTATTTCGTGTATTTCTGAGTAATCCTTCATATGAATGTTTATTATTGTTGAATATTGTATGGAAAAATATTTTCTGCAAATAATATACCTACCATTGATTAGAAATGTGGAAAAATGATTTGTTTTACATGTTTTTTATAATAAATAATTAACATCTTATCATGAAATGTTTTCTTTTAAAATGAGCATATATGATTATCTTTAAACATAGGCTTGTTGTAGAACACTGGGGTTGGATCCTACTGAGCCTCGTAAATTACACCTTGTATAGCACCTTGGTGATTTTTAGACCATTGTTTGTCATATAGTTTAGGGAAGTGAATGGATTCATAGTGAGGTAGAGAAGTTCATGCCCATTGATGGGTTAGGTGGTGGTGATATTGTGGGGGGTTTTCCCTTCCATATCTTGGATCAACCTTTGGTTGTATTCCTTTGTAGTTGGACTTGTCTTTTAGGATTTTTCTACTATTACAATTGTTATATTTCTATTTTCTTTCTTATAGTTATGGAATATATATTTTTTAGTCTTCCACTATTTCTTTCTTTCTATATATATATATATTTAATGTGGTTGTTTAGGTTCACAAAATCATTCCCTCGGTTTTGACATTCGATGCTCGGGTGCTTTTCTCAAGCCCATGGGGATCGAAAAAACCCTTAAAGATTGTATTGGATAGGTTTGGGTGTCTACTTTTAGGTAAACATGGTTGTTTCGTTACAATTTGGTATTAGAGTAGGTCTTTCCTCACGAGTCCTTGTCTTGAGACTTTTGGTAGACTAGAGATCGGATTTTCAAGACTAGAGTGGTATGTTGCGATTAGTACCTGGCCAGATTTTGTCTTAAAGAGAATGAAGTTTCCATGGAATGTTGGTATGTGTGTCTCTTATATTAGTTTTTTTTTAAAATTGAATATTATTCTTATGGTTTTTCTACTTTGGATTTTGATTTTTCCATTTGTATGATTGTTCATATATTTCAGAGTGCAACATTATGACTTTGAGACATCTTCCACATGTTCCCTAAAAGGGTTTGGCAAAGGATACTCTAGGGAATACACCTATAGATTAAAATATTATTGAGGTTATTGTATGGGAATCCCATTCTATTGATCAGGATGTACCACAAGTTTATAACATTCATGTTGAGTTGGAACTAGGAGATGATGTAGAGTGATATGGATCGTGAGGGTTTTGGAATGAGAAGCCACCATCCTTTAATGAAATTATTGAGTTATAGGATGGGGAGGATTGGTTGGATAGGATCGATCAAATCTTATAATTCTAGGAGAAAACAATGAATATCAGGGTGACGTGTGCATCTTTCAAACTCGAGGGTTCCGGAAATCATTGGTGGGATTTTATGGCCCATGAAAATAGACATGTGGGATTTGATTGTAATGGTTTCAAGACCCTATTAGTTCACCTATTTTTATAAAAGTCTCTGATATTGGGAAATTCACTTGAGTTCATGTAATTGTAGTAGGATACTAATTTGGTGTCAGAATAAACCAATCACTGTTTATGACCTTGGACTTTGTTCATCAGACATGGTAAATGATGACCATCTTAAGAATCATAAGTATCTGTAGAGTCTACAATCGAACATTTTATCACACATGTATAAATAGAAACTTCATACCTATTTGGATATAGTATAGAGATTTGTGATGGAGGAGATTAATATGGCTGTAATGTTCATATTTACCAACTATTATATTCCAACTAGTGACTACTTTAATGTATTTCATTGTAATAAGAGGATTTAGTAGTATCACCACCAAAGTAGTGGAGTTGGGTTTCAACAGAAATCCTTCTCATCTCCCTCTGTTATAATACCTAATGTTCCAATGACATTAAATCAGTTCATAAATGGAGGGAACAACAGGTGTTCTTGTCGTCTGCATGTGAGGATGTGAAATAGTTGTGGGCATATAGTTTATCTATAATGTTTTTTAGTCTGTGAATATGCCTTGTTGTAGTCAATAATTTCCATCTCTAAAGGGTATTACAGTGATATCAAAATTTTCAATGAATACAATTCATAATCCACATGCCTCAAGAGTGAATCATTTACAAACAATATATTATTTTCCAATGGAAGATGATGCAGTTCTAGAAACAGTGAGAGGTACACTTTTTATGGCATCTTTAATAGAAATTTAATTTTTTTGATTATGGTGCCTCTCACTCATTTATATATACACGTTTTCTAATTTTCTTAAGCTTTTAATGGAAATTATTCCCTTTATAATGGAGTTATTATCACCACTTGGAATGATTAAAGATAAGTGGTTCCAATGTCCTTGTTTTTTATTAATGATGTCCAACATGAAGTTGGTTTGTGATTTTCTCATTCTTGATATAGATCTGTTTGATTCCATCATCGGTATGGATTTACTTGACTCTCATCGAGATAATGTTGATTATTATAACTTGTATATTTCATATCTCAGTGCTAATGGGATCTCTTGTGTGTTTTAGAGAGAGTTGGACATGAGGTCTGATTGTGCAGGACCTTCACAACCAGTGCATAAGATTTTGTTGGTTACTTATCTATTCGATGTCGATGAAATTTCATATTTTGATGAACTTTTAATTTTTCTGAGACATCCCTAAAGTTTTTCCAAAAAATTTCTCTAGTATTATTCTAGAGATATGGGTACAATTTACAATTGTATTGGTTCGAGTTACATATTTTATATTTATTCCTTCTTATCTCATAGAACCGGAAGACATGAAAGAACTCAAGATTAATTTGGATGACATATTGGTCAAAGGTTCCGTTCTCCCAAGAATTTCACCATGGGAAACACAAGTACTCTATTCCAATAATGTGGATGGTTCACTTCTGTTATGTGAGGAGAATCAAAATTTCAACATGGCAATGGTTTTGAATCAATATCATTTTCCTCATGTGGGTTATTTGTTTGATTATTTGAAGGAGGAAAAGTGGTTCTAGAAGATTGATCTTCGGTCAGGTTATCATCAGCTCATATTTCAAGAGTCTAATACCCCAAATATGGAATTATAGAGAATGTATGGCCAATATTAATATATTTTGATGCATTTTCGTCTAACTAATGCTCATGCGGTTTTCATGGCTTTTATGATTCAGATATTTCACCGATACCTTTACACGATAATGGTAGTATTCATGGACATTATTCTAGTTTATTCAAAATGTTTCCATGAGCACGAGCACTATTTGAGTTTGGTTTATGAAATTATAAAAAGTTGAAATCCATATAGAATAATTTCTAAATGTATTATATGGATTCATGAAATTATTCTCTTGGTGCACATAATTTTTGAGCATGCATTATCAGTTGATCCAGATTAGATAAGTGCTATTATGTCATTAAAGGAACCACTGAACATCATTGAAATATGATGATTACTTGATATTATTGGGTATTATTGATGGTTCATTAAGGATTTATCTTATATGGAATCACCATTAACTACTCTTACCAGGATCGTTGAAAAATTCACATGGAATGCAATGTATGTGTTTTATTTCGAGGAACTGAAATGACTTCTGACATTAGCTCCATTTTTTATCTTAATAGATCCCGATAAGGGGTACGTGGTGTCTTTTGATTAATATGGTTAAATTTTGGGATGTGTTCTCATGCAGGCTAATCTTGTTCTAGATAATGGATATCGTTATATATAACTACATAAGAATAAATACCCCACTCATGATTTATAACTTTATCTGTTTATGAATCTGCTTAAATGTTTGTGGGACTATCTCTTTGGGGAGTTTCTTATTGTCTTCTCTCATCATAAGTGTCTCCACTATATCTAATATTATAAATAAATTAATCTCCGATAGATATGATAGATAAAATACCATTATAAATTGTACATTGACATTTCCTATGCTCCGAGGAAAGGGAATGTTGTTGTAGATGATCTTATCATGAACAGACCATCACAGGATGTTTTGGAATCGAAGGAGGAGTGGAATCATATAGGAATTTTTTCTTAGTTGTACTTGGATGCTTATGAGGATGTTTCAGGTATGGTTTTTACCAGTTCTAAGTTATCATCATCTTTCATGGTATCTATTTTAAAAATTCAACTACAGGTTCATGATTTTCAGAAGGCTCGGGAAAGCCATTATTGTTATGCGGCCATTTTAGGGTGTTCTATCTTATTATATGGTATTATTCACATTAATAAGTGATTTGTCATCCATATACCTTTGATATGTTTATTCAAGTTTCATTATCATAAATCTTCCTAGGACATTCATCCAGGTGCTACAAAGATGTATTAGGACATGAGAAGAATGATTTGGTGGCCGTGTATGAAGCATGCCAATGCAGATTATGGGTCCCACTGTTACACCTGCCAATAGATAAAGGTAGAGAATTTGAAACCATATGGTTTACTTCATCCTCTTCTGGTTCCTGTTTGGAAATTGGATGAGATATCTATGGATTTTCTTCTGGGATTCCACAGAAACCCTGAAGGAAAAATATATAAGGTTTGTTGTTGATCAGTTGAATAAGACTGCTCATTTCATTCAGGTCGAAGCCACTAATGAAGTCTATGATCTTGGTATGATGAATGTGGAGGAGATTATGAGGTTACATTGAAGTTCTTCTTCCATTGTTTCAAACATGTATCCATGATTTACCTTAAGGTTTTGGAGATGTTTTTCAGATGTAATGGGAAATTAGCTCAATTTAATCAAAACTTACCATCCATAGATGGACAGTTAGAGGGAGTGTGTTGACGTGGAAGTGTTTTCAAACACTTTTCCACATCTGTTTTGTATTTTTATTGACTTATTTATATCAAAATGTAGATTTTTTTAAACAATTGATAATTAATGTGATTTTGTACTTTTCTGTATAAAATAATAAATTTTAGTTTAAATCAATTGCTTTTAATATTTATTATGCCTTTTTAAATAATTCATTAATATAATTAATTCTTTCGAATTTGAGTTTTATTTATCTATTATTTTATTTTTACAAATTTTTCTTTCTAGTTAGTTCATTATTTTATTAATTTAATTAATTAATTCTTTATTATTTAAATTATAAATAAATAACTCATTATAGTTTCTAGTATTTTAATAAGTTAAATAGTTTTAAAATTTTAATCTTATTCAATTAAAATTTTTATTCTTAAAATTATTTAGTTCTTTAATTAATTTGTTAATCAATCTAAGCATGTAACAGTTTTATTTTAATGTGTATTAAATTATATAACCCAAATATATTCATTATTTTAAATAAAGCATTAATAATTTCATTATTTAACTTTGTTTTATTTATTTATTTTCCAATTCCCTTCTATTTAATTTAATTTATTTATTGATTAATATAATTTTAGATTTATTAGATTATTTCTTTATATAATTTTTTGTTTGTTCTGCAGGTGTTGCTGCATGCCGTGATTTCATCACAATCATGGTGCCACTGTATTGCCTTCAACCTATCTCATCATTTTATGAATAGTGGCACGCCACAACATTCCACCGTTACTACCCCACACACAATATTGCATGTCCCACAGTCATGGTAATGGTTAGACCGTGAGACTCACTTATGGTGACACCGTTTCATTCACGCTTCCACTGCCACCTCTTCCACTGCTATTTCCTCATGGTTCCACTCCTCTTCTCCCAACATTCTAATTGACCCAGCCACCATTTTATAACTTATGGTTGCACAAAAAAATATGGCTACCATTTCCCCTCTACGCCCTAACTAACGGTGGAACTGCATGAAGTCTCACCATTTCTTTCCTTATCCATCCACCATGTACCAACAGTAAATCAATTTACACACAACACCATCCCAACTCCAAAAACACATGAAGAAAATGAAAATCCTCACAATAGTATCATCAACCAATCAACCAATGCAGTACAACACTCAAATCGTAACAGTATGTTCATGATCAAAAATCAGACCAAATCAGATCTGATCGTAACACATACCCAGATGAAACATCAAAACCTAACTCAACTTGTCGTCTACACAATCGCTTTACAGCCACACCTCCTGTTCTTCGGCAAGCCACCTAAACACCAGCCTTGCTGCTGCACGACCGTCATCCAGCCTGGATTTCCATAGCTTTGACCCACACTTCTTCTTTCATCCTGAAGCCATCGCATTACCTCTGAAAAGCCACTGCAATCCCTTGATTGGAAGCATACCACTTCATCATTTCACCTGAACTAGCAATATACCAGGCACTAGCTCATCCCACTGCTCTTATCTCTTGTGTTGGCAACCACGGCTACCCCTTGCATTCCCCCTTTCTCCTCTCATATCTGCACTGCGAAGATCACCCCACTCTTTATGTTTTATTTCTTCCATTCATTTAGTTTTTTCTGTTATATATAAAAACATAATATATTTTAATACAATAATAATTATATTTATATTAATAATTATATATAAGCTTATATATAATATTATTATATCATATGAACAAATATGACAATTATAGTTACATATAATAATCCTAAAAATATTAAATATTATATCTATATATATATTAATAAGTATTTTTGTCTAAATAATAATATTAATATATAGAATATAATTGTTTCATTTTATTTTATTCACTGTCTTGTTTTGGTATTTCTATTGTTTCATGCAGGGGATACTCGTAGAGACGGTGATAAATAAAGCAGTTTGCAAGAAAGACACGATAATATTTGGGAGGTTGTTCCAAGGGGTGGTTTGGGCTTATAGGGAGTTCACTTGAGATCTGGCGACGAGTGTGTTGAAGTGTGCTATGTGGATAGACACTACCTGTTAGTTTATTTTTTTGTTTTCGTCCATAAATAAAAGGACGTGCAACTCTTCTTTCAGGATGGACCAAGAGAAAATGCAAGGCTAGTAGTCAGGGGAGGGCATCATTACAAAGTGGTGGAAGATAATCCACCACTTTCCACCATCCATTCCATCCACATCTCATGGAGGGGGGTCGTCTTCGACCTGGATATAGGAACAACTCCTCCATTCTCTGCCTCACCCTCATTGCTCTATTCTAGTTTTTATTTCAATTGTGTCTGTAAATTCTTTTGTTTTTTGTTTTGTAATTAGAATCATGTTGTTTGTTTCATTTGTTTTGTGTCGTTTATTCATCCTCATTTCATATTGTGATCTCCAATCACCAGAAATGGAGATCTATCATACGGGACCAGATCCATTTTTTGAAACCCAACACGGTTTGGAGATACACACATCAATGCAATCATGTTATTTTTATTATCCTTTTAAATTGTGTCTGCGAGTTAGGTTAAGCACAAGCAAGATCTTATGTAGGACGATTTTCCACTTTCTTATTTAATTTCATCTCTACTTCACGTCTTAATTTCTCAAACTAATATTCATGATTTTTTGTGAAATGTGATGATATTAATGGAATCATTATGGTATGAGATAATTTCATTCGAGAATGACTATTCTGAGTGAATCTCCTTGCAGTTTGGAGGAATTCTTCAGTATTAAAGAAATTTGATGCTTTAGTGTTTAATTTCTAGGTGAGAATGGTGTGTGATGTGAGACATCGATCATGAATTATGAAAAATTGAGAATTGTTGACCAATTTCTTATGTAGATCTAGGAAAGCATGTAGGGGGTGAATTATCCTAGGAATGACATTGTTCACAACGAAACTTGTCTTCTGTGTCTTGGTGTCATTTTTTGTTATGTGCTTTGTTGTGTGTCTCTTAATTTTTTCACTTCTCCATCTATATTTCTATTCTATCCATTCATTACTCCACATTAACTGTGCACTTTAGCACTGGTAAGTGATTTCATAAGAGTTTTGTTTTTCTATTTTCAAATTTAAAAAAAATACAAAAATATTTTTAGAACAACCACATGGGAACACGACACTACTTCCTTGAGAGGACCCCAAGGTTTGTCACAATGCTATATCTTGGGTCTTTATAAATGTAAAATTGATCATCCTCATGACAAGCATGCCCATCAAATTTTAGCACTGTTAACTGGGAAGAAACGAGAGTCATAATGGTTTTTCCAATTTTTATTTTATTAAAAAAAATACATATAAAAACATATAAAAACACACACAATGATGTACTCTAGAAAATCTAATATAGTGTCACTATTTGACCGGGTTCAAGAACATTATGAGGTTGTTTCTAAATTTCCAAGTTGGTTATATGAAAGGAAGTATCAAGACCTTACTAATTAGTAGATAATTTATTCTCATGATATCATGTAGTTGGTGAAACAAGCCACAGATAAGTTCAAAGGCTACGAAGATGAAGGTGTCATACCACCACCTCCCATTGAATCCCAATATCTTGGAAAGTAATTGAGAAGGAAGTAGAAAATAAATATAAGAAATAAAAAAGTTATATTTTCCCAACATTGATATGGATTTTCTCTTGGGGTCAATGCTGGAAATTCTAGAACCAATTTCAGTGGATTTTTTCAAAGGCTGGCAGGAGAATAAACTTTTAAATACTCATGATGCTAGGTATTTCTTTGATTATCATTTATCCCTGATTTCTATTCTAATGATTTTTCTTGTTTTTACTATTCTATGAAGATTTCAATGCTTTAGTAGTTTGAACCAGCACATTACATTATATAATTCTCCATAGAAAACTCAGAAAGTGAGGTTGTGTGTTTTGAAGAGAGGCTAGAGGAGGTTGACTACCTCACTCTTACCCCAGAACCACTCCCTAGATCACTATTACATCACAAGGAGGAAAAAAATTCACTGAAAAAGGGAGCTGACTATTTTATAGAAGAATCAACATTTTATTCAAAATGGATTGCATTGAAGATGATTTTAATTGTGTCTCTCCCTATGCAAGTTTTGATGATGCATCTCACTTTTGTGATTTTATGGATACTGAGGATGTTTTGGTAGCATCTGATGAAGAGTTTATGGAATTCCCAATTCCAGATAACACTACTAGTTTGGGAGTCATTTTTAAATATAAATATTTTGAGCTGTGATATGGTTTACAAGTGGATGATGAAAATGTTAGTTTTGCTAAAGATAAAATAATTTATTGGAATGACCCAGAATACATGTCACATCAAATTTTCCCAATATTACAACTTCTTCACACTCAACCTCAAGTAGAAGAAGTAGGTAAGTACCCCAATATCATGTTTTCCCCTCAAGTATTCACCGTGATTTACGTCACTGCCCAAGAGGGTAATTTGGTTGATGCAGCAGATGGGGTACTCCATAGATGAAAAAGCACTAAAGTTGGATGGAATCACAGCTGGTGGTTTCTGAGCAACATGTTAAATCCCCCATCTGATTGGATTGATCCGAGGGCTGTCCAGGTGTGGACAGTCAAAATACATCACCCCAAAGGGTTATCCCAAGAGTATCCATTCTCATTTCCTACTTTAGTTTCCTTTTGTATGTTGTTTAAATTTGAGATTTGTTTTATTAGGACAATAAACAGGTAGTAGATTCCGCATGGCTATCATTCATGTCCCAGAGGAATAGTACACTAGAGATCACAGATAAAACTCACTAACTCATACTCTTTGGTTTCTTTTTATTTAAAATTAAAATCTTGAACAATAATGTTAAATTTTTTCATCATGTAGGTGCCAAACTAGAGCATCTGAAGTTCATGCACATGGAGATCAAAGGGAGTCATTTGTAAATTTGATATGTTTCACATTCAGGGGAGTAATGTTTTCTGTTGAAATGTTTTATTCACGTTTTTAAATCATGCTGCTTTGAATTAAGTATGGGGGTCTTCCCACTAAATTTTGAAACATATGAAATGTATTTCTTGCATGGGTGTTTAGAATCTAATATCATTTCACTTGAAAATTTATTTGGAGCTGATTTGTGAAACATTCTTGCACCCACAGCTTTCAATTTCATTATGATACTGCTGCATGTCATTATTCATCATGCTACTATTTGAAGTATATTGATAAAATATTTTATCAGTTCAATAATTCAAAGCATGAATAGCTTAGGAATAGAACTATACATGGTCACTGGTGAAGGTTAGTGGGGCTGTTTTCTTTTGTTTGTATTTTGTTTTTGTTTTTAATTTCGTTCACTTGTAGTGTGGAAATGAAATTTTTTGAACTTCATTGATACCCCTCCATATACTTTTTATGCTGAAATGTACATATGTTTTAAACATAATATTTCTTCCACCTTATAATAGATCATTGGGAATAATGTTTGGTTTTATGTGTGGGGGAGAAGGTTCATTATAGTTTCATTTCAAATTCCCCCTTCTTGAACCTGAGTATGAACCTATGTTTGTGGTTGTTTAAAAAATGGTTGAATTTTTTCAAAAAAATGGTTCAAAATTCCTTAAAAAAATAAAATATTTATTCATCTTATGATGGTCATTGGAGGTTCAATGGTACTTCAATAATGTCATGTTTATTGGATAACTATTTTATGGTTGTTGAGAGTGGCACTTATTTAGAAACTGTTAAGTATGAATGATTGATGAGTGCAATTGTTCACTTTTTCTATGAACCTTTCTGTTTAGAAACTGAGGATGGGAGTGTGATATGATAAGTTTTGTGGGATGAGGATCATGACTTGTAGTAACTATAAGTTCTCACTGGATCCCATGAGACTCACATTTTTATTAAATAATAATCATTTACTTTAAGAAGTCAACTTGAATGATTATTAATTAAGTCCTTTGTAACTAGTGTAAAATTGGAAAATGTGATCCCACGGTGAGTATCTGAGCCAAGGTGCACTAGGTGTATTTCTATGAATAAATAAATCAAATTTCAATCACAATAAGTTCTATGCACAATGCTATCTACATGGAATATGGCTGGGAAAGATTAAAATAAAGTGCCTTTTTCAAAAATGAACTCATTTAGGGGAGGAGAATTTTTAACCCAGATGAAGAAGGGATCAATTGACTTGGTTAATATTCATTTGAGTTGAATAAATAAAGTGATAAATTTAATGGACTATAATTTTTGGAACCCGGGGGAAGGTGAGAATGGAAAGTGTACTTGGTTATGTTTGGAGTTCTATTTCATCTAACCTATCAACACTCCTTGAATCAGTACATGAATTTGAAGGTTATGTAAGACAGTTAAAGAATACACATAGGAGGCATGAAATACTTGACAGTGTATGAATTTGTGAGGCTCTTGACTTCCAGTGGGTTTTTTTAGCTCACAAACACACCATTTTTAATATCGTTGAAAACCCTGACCTATTTGTGGTCTTAACCATCTGGTTATTATCGATTAATCTTGCATTTTGTTTTGAACTGAATCTCATAATTCATCTTTCTATTTTGATTTCAAATACATGTAACTGTTTAAGGTAAAACAATGTTTTATGTGTGGGGGAGTTTTATGTGGTAGTGTTTACATACTCTTTTCCACATCCTTTTTGTATTTTATTGACTTTTTTATATCGAAATGTTGTTTTCTATTAAAAATTTGATAATTAATGTTATTTTTTTACTTTTCTTTGTAAAATAATAAATTTTAGTTTAACTAAAATGTATTTAATATTCTATATTGTCTTTTTAAATATTTTTTTAATTTAGTAAATTCTTTGGAATTTGAATTTTATTTATTCATTCTTTTATTTTTATAAAATTTTCATTCTAGTTAGTTTACTCATTTATTAATTTAATTAAATAATTCTTTATTCATTAAATTGTAAATAAATATATCATTTTAGTTTCTAGTCTTTTAATAAGTTAATTAGTTTCAACAATTTAATCTTAATCAATTAATATTTATATTCTTTAATTTAATTAGTTCTTTAATTAATTTTTTAATCAATATACTCAAGTAACATTATTATTTTAATGTGTTTTAAATTTTATATCCCAAATAAATTCATTCATTTAAATAATGACTTATAAATTTTATCTTTTAACTTTGTTTTCTTTATTTATTTTTCAATTCCCTTCAATTTAATTTAATTTATTAATTGATTAATATATTTTTGTTTTATAAGATTATTTATTTATTTAATTTATTGTTTTTTTAGGTGTTGTTGTGTGCCACGATTTCTTCATGGTCACGGTGCCACCGTCTTACCACCAACATGTCTCATCATTTCATGAATAATGGCACATCTCACAGTTCCACCATTACTTTCCCTCACACAGTATTTCTTGTCCCACACTCATGGTCACCGCGAGATTGTGAGACACACTTTTGGTGACACCGTTTCATTCATGGTGCCACTACCACCACTTACACCACTATTTCTTAATAGTGTCACTCCTATTCTCCCAAAATTCCAAATGACCCAGCCACAATTTTATAACTTATGGTGACATAACAAACTACTGTTACGGATTCCCATCTCCGCTATAACTAATGGTGGTACTGCTTGATGTCTATCCATTTATAGCCTTACTTATCCATCCACCATGCACCAACATTACATCAATTCACACACAGTAGCATCCCAATACCAGAGACACCTGAAAAAATAAAAATCATCACACCTACATCATCAAAAATCAACCAATTTAGTATAACACTCAATTTTTAACAGAAAGTTCAATATCACAAATCAGACCAAATCAGATATGAGGGGTACACATACCCAAATAAATCATCAAACCCTAACTCACTTCACTATTTGGGCCTTCCCTTCACATCCACAACCCATATTCTCATGCGAGCCACCAAAACCCTAGCCTTGCAGCTGTGCAATCGTCATCCGACATGGATTTCCTGAGCATTGACCCTCACATCTTCTTTCATCCTGAAGACTCTGCATTCCCTCTAATACACTCCCACAATACCTTGCACGTCTGCATACCACTTCCTCCATTCAGATGAATAGAAATCTATCATGTGTCGGCTCATCCTACTACTCTTCTCTTCTACATCAGCGACCACTGCTACCCCATGCTTTCCCCCTTTCTCCCCTCTCACCAGCGCCGTAAAGATCACCCCCCTCTTTGTGTTTTATTTGTTTATTTATTTTACTTTTTTTATTATATTCTATTCTATAGCATAATATATTGTAATACAATAATAATGATAGTAATATTAATAATTTTATATAAGCTTATATATAATATTAATATAACATATTAACAAATATAATAATTATATTTATATATAATATTAATAATAACATTAAGTAATATATATATATATATTAATAAGTATTTTTATCCATATAATAATATTAATATATTGAATATATTAGTTTCATTTTATTTTATTCACTTTCTTGTTTTGGTATTTTTGTTCTTTCATGTAGGGGGAGCAACTCGTAGAGATGGTGATAAATAAATCAGTTCGTGGGAAAGACGCGAGAATATTTGAGAGGTCATTGCAATGGAAGGTTTGAACAGACAGGGAGTTCACTCGAGTTCTGGTGACGAGTGTGTTGAAGTGTTTCACATTGATATACAATGCATGTTAATTCAGTATTATGTTTTTGTCCCTAAATAATAGGATGCACAACACCTCTTTTAGGATGGTCTAGGAGTGAAGGCCAGACCAGTAGCTAGGGGAGGAAAAAATTCCACAATAGTGGAGGAGAATCCACCACTTTTCATCATCCATTACATCCACTTCTCATGGATGGGGATTTTCTTCAACCTCGATATGGGGCCTGCTCCTCCATTCTCCACCTCAACCTCATTGCTTTGTTTTAGTTTTAATTTCAATTATTTCTATAAATGCATGTGTTGAATGTTTTGTAATTAGAATTGTGATGTTTGTTTCATTTGTTTTGTGCAATTTATTCATCCTAGTTTCTTATTGTGATCCCCAATATCCATAAATGGAGATCTAACTTGAAGGGATAGATCCAGTTTATGAAACCCAACACGATCTGGATATTGAGACATCAAAACGATCATGTTCTTTTTATTCGCATTGGTAGATCATGTCCATGAGTTTGGTTAAGCGAGAGAAAAATATTTTGTTGGACGACATTCTACTTTCATGTTTAATTTCTACTCCCCTTCCTGTCTTAATTTCTCAAACTGAGATTCACGATTGGTTGTGCAATGTGATGATCTTAATGGAATCATTCTAGTTTGTGAGAATTGTTTTCCAGAATGACTTTGATGAGTGAATCACCTTGAATTTTGTAGGAATGATTGAGTACTGAACAAATTCTATACTTGAGTGTTTAATTTCTACGCGATACCGGTGTGTGATCTGAGACATCGATCATGGACAGTGTGAAATTGAGAATTGTTGATAAATTTTTAAGTTGGTCTATGAAATCGAGTAGGGGGTGGATTAACCTATGTCCGACCATTTTCACGCTGACTTTTTCCTTATTTGTCTTGGACTCATTTGTTTGTTCTATTCTTTGTTGTGTGTCTTTTATTTTTTTCACTTTTCAATCTCAGTTTCCCCTCTATACATTCACTAATCCACATCCACTGTGCTCTTCAGTACTGATTAGTGATTTCATAAGAGTTGTGTTTTTCTATTTTTAAAATAATATAAAAAATACAAAAATATTTTCATAATTACCACTTAGGCTCTCGACACTTCTTCCTTGAGAGTGACACTAAGTTTGGCCACTATTCTATATCTTGGGTCTTTATAAATGTAAACATTACCATCCTCACGACAAGGATTCTCGTCATGTGTAATTCATGTCTTGGAGGTTATTCATTGTGCCCATGTCTTGGATTTCTAATGATCATGGGATATAGCAAAGGGATTGATTGTTTTTATAAAATAATAGTTATTATTCCTCGATATGAATGGATATGTTCGATTTGTTGTTCGGTCTCCTATGCAGATCGCCTCTTTGATGATAATAGGTGGGAGAAGCAACTTTGGTAGGATAGAGTTTTGTTCAGAAGATGTTGATGAAGATTCAGGATGTGTGATGACATATGGTTACAAAACAAAGTCTATATAAATCATATCTATATTAGGGGAATAATCCTTTGTATTTATCCATGGCTGACTAGGTTTTCATTATTGTTTCTCCTTGTTTGGGTCACTATTGACATGGAAAACAGAGATAGTTGGCACCAAGATATGTTTGGGAATTTTAAATCACTGAATGACTTTCATATGTTTCTTATCATTTATATTTGTCAATATAGTTTACGGGAATCCATGATGTTTTCTAAATATCCCATATCAAGAAGTATCTCCATAATCCTTCTCATATTTTGAGTTGGGAAGAAATTTGTATTGCTATTTGCTTCTATTTTGGAGAAACAAGTTGAGTTCATTGACTCTCAGGAGAAATGCATGAGTTAGAAATAAAATACATTGGTCAGAGTTCTATGGAAATAATGATATGATTGTTCTGATACTTTGGAACATGATCCATTCTTTAGGGATAAATGGTATCATCTTTCTATAGGTATTACATCTTCCACATGTCTTCCTGAGGACATAAATTCTTTATGGTGGGGATTTTGTAACATTTTGTTACTTTTATTTGGTATTTTTTAAATTTATTTAAGAAGCCTATTGGTTCAATATCATTTAGAGTGGTTTCTAGATTTTTTATAGGCTATAGAGCAGGTATAGATTCTTTGCTATAGGTACACATTGTGTACCTAAGGTACACATCATTTTGGGTATAAATATTTTATTTTTAATCCAATGTGATGGGGTTTTTTTGCATACTTTTACATTGTGGTATACATGATGTGACCAAGGGGTATACATCATGACTTGGACTGCACCTAGGTTATGGTCACACGTTTGGATGTGTCACTCAACCCGTTATTTCCAAAATCTATCCCTCTCAAACCTAGACTCTTCTAAGGATATTTTTGGTAGGATCACCTCCTTCAAAATCGATCCGATCATATTTGGATATTTGTTGCATCATCAGGGCATCTCTTTAGGTAAGTGTTCAATCTAGTTCTTCATTTTGATTGATCACAGTAGAACCGTAGATTTGTGGGGCTTGATCTATTGACCTAAGTTGGTTGATTCTTCTTAGTTTCTTCTATATCAGTTGTGAGATCTCGTTCTGGAGGCCTTATCCTTTGTTGATCCTGGTGTGGTGGTCATTCGTCCTCATGATATGTGGGTTTTCTCTCTTTAGCTGACCTCTTGTGTTTAGATTTAAATCATTCCTAAGATGTGGGGATTTTATTCTAGGGCCTTCTTTTTATTTTTTGGGTTTTTTTAATTGTGGATTCCATAGAAGGATTTGGTGACCTAAACATAGAGGTATGTTGTTCCACCTCAAAACAATGATAATGATCCTGATTGTGATTATATTATAAATATTATTATGAAATTGGCATTATTGTTTGTGTGTGTTGAAAAATGTTTTGATAGATAAATGGGTTTCCCCAAGATTTTGGTAAATGGATTCGTGGAACGGTTTGGATTGGATTTCAAAGCATTGAAATGAATTTTGAAAAAGATCACATGGGTTACATTAGGTTTTTATGTGGAAGGATTAACTTTGGGCCATCGACTATTGTTTAATGGTTATTAGAAAGGTTTTTAGTTGGTATTTCTTATGTTACCGAATCATATTTCTCTACAAAACCGATATTTTCCTTGGGGGGTTAATCATGGGGTATTCCACTGCTTTCTAGACCTATGTTTTGGGATCAATTTTTGTTCATGTAATTATTATGGTACGAGTTGTCTACGACCTAATCATATAGTATTCCTTGGTCTTGTGCTACTTGTGCTTATATATTTTATTTCTTAGCATTCTGACTTAGCCTTGATATGTGTGTTGATTCTTGTGGGAAGAGATATTGAAAAATATTTTTTGAAACTAATATACAAGATTTTATAAGAACTTTGGAAAAGAAGGATGTTTACCTTGTTTTCTATAAAACATATTTATAACATATCATGCCATATTTTATTTGGAAATGAGAATATATTGTTTTTTATATAGATACATGTAGTGGAAAACCTAGGTATTATCCTACATAGCATTTTATCTTACACCCTATTCATCACATTGGTGGTGCGTATAAATATGTTTATAATAACCAAAACATTTATTAAAAAAATTCTCGTTGATTGATCTAATAAAATGTCCTATTATGTAAAATGGTTATATAAAACATATAAACATCCTTGGTTATATTCTTTTGGATTTTCAAATACCGTTATGAATTGTGAACATTGCTAATATATCCATTGAACAGTGATATCATGATTAGTATAAATATAGTGCTTTAATAAATAAAATTTACTTAGACAAAGGAAGAGATGGCCTCATTAATTGGAATTTATCAATACAATGCCCTGATTTTGGAGCTAAAAAATGAGGTAGCGTCACTGGGATTCACTCTTGACCACGACCAAGTCGAGCGTCAACATGCTAAGATTGAATGAAATCACATATATGAGAAGTTGAAGTTAATAGAGATTACCAATCGAGAAATATTTTCTAACCCACCCAAAGAGCCTGTCAACATTGCCCATCATAACATTAGTTTTTTTAGGTGTTATAAGGTGTTATGAAACAAGGCTTTAGAACTATGATTATATGCAATATTTTTGTAACAATAATATACAGTCATTTTATTATTGTTACTTTTTAATTGGTTTTTAAATAACATATTGTATTTTTAGTAAATATTCAACTAATAAATCTATTTTTATGGCGAAATAGAGTTTTAAATTTAATATTACTTTAATAAAATATTATTACTAATTTATAGTATATTAAAAACAAATTATCATTCATTTTTTATACAACTGTAATTTGTATATAGGATTGGAAACTATTTTTAAAACAACTCATGAATTTTAAATAAATTTTAGTTATTATTTTTTAATTTAAAATTCACATATTTCAAAAATTATTTAGATAAAATGAATATTTTTTAAAAAATCAAGCTATCAAAATTATCCGATGGTTTATTTTTCATAATTATTTGTGACAATCAAATTTTGGGAAAAAATTAAATACACTATAAATATAAAATAAGTATTTTGATATCATAATGAACCAATAGTAGTTAATAAAATACTATAAAAGGTATATTAGAAAAATATACAGTTTACTATTAAAATATTATGATTTTCTATTTTTTTGATTAATTTTATGTTTCCTCGGTGGAACCACCAACACTTATAAAATATTTTATAATGTTTTAATGATTTTCTTGAGAGTGTGACTCAACTCCACATAAACAAGCCTATTATTTTAATAAGTACATCCATTGCCTTTAAAATAGAATTTTTTCCACTCTGCGTTGGAAAATACCATCGTCAAAAACCATTTTGTGGATTTTGGTTTTGATTTGTGTAATATGTAGTGACCAAAACCTATATAATTAAGAATCCCTTTCCATTCCTATGTAAACCCACTCAATATCACATTCTTTTTCACATTATTCCTTTAGAGATTTACAAAACTTTTCCCTCCATTTTCTAGAATACTCCCAATGCACCCTAAGCCTTTGGTATAACACAACCATGTAAATGAACCTCATATTCCTTCCAACCTTTTTTATGTCCTAGTTTCCTTATATTTTTATGTTCTTCTATTTTCAATTAGAAATGATGGGGTATGATTTCAAACCTTTTATTTACTACCCTTCTTGTGTTTTAATGATGATATACAACATTCTATTTCATTAATTCCTCCCATGGACATTTGTTACTATGTGAAAAATTCATAAGAGGTTTCTTCCTTTCTCATTTTTGTCCAAGTTTTTTTATGTAGTTATACCCTCATATTTTCCATTGAAAATGATGGGGTATGGTTTCTCTCCTCCCCCATACATAAGTACTTATTTTTTAATAATGAGATAACTCTTTCTATCTCATTAATCTCTCACATGTACACCTATTACCATGTTGATGTTTCATAAGAGTTATTCCATTTCACCTTTTTCTTCAAGTTTCTTTATAAAGTTACACCTTCTAATTTCAAATTCCATGTTTTGGGACATGTATATATGTGACACATTTATATTCCATTTCATGTGATTATTATTAGATACCCCTTTATATCTCATCTACATTTTTTATTAATATTTATGTCACATCGTTAGGCCTTCGAAATTGCACCAAATTTTTCCAAGCTCAAAATATTTGTGTAGTGAATTCCATAACAATTTATCTATCAAAGGTAATCACCATCATGCACATATACTAATTGAATATTACATACATTTATTTCTTCCACAATCTTTAATCATGTAATTAATTATATTGTTGTATGATTCCATGTTATACAATCCATTCGAAACACTTATCCATGAAATGAAATGAATAATAATGGTGTGCCCTGATAGCACTCCAATGCATTGGGTAAATAATAGTATCATGATACTCCATGTAAAATGAGAGTTTTTGCTTTCTAATTCAATTTGAAATGAGGGTTTACTCATGCTCCATGTGCAATTATCAATGGATCATGCTAAAATAAAGTTAAATGTTGTTTCCACATTTCCATGTTATGATAATCATGTTATACCATGCCTTTTTGTTAATGTTTCTATTGTTCTCCAATGATATGACTATTTACAAAAATGTACTATATTCATCATGTTAGGCTGTTTTTACTCCCTTAATAGGCTTTATATCTCACCCTTTTCTTATGCATGTTCTCTGGTTATTCCATGCAATGCTATGAACAAAAGAATGTTTTAATCATGTAAAAGAAGTGTTCAATAAAGATTTTACATTTTATGTTCAATATTTTTATGTAATGTTTCTAATTTCCAAATAAATGTGAAATATCAATCATTAGATTTGTTTTAACTGCATGTCTATGTAATAAATCATGATTAAGTGTGTAATCAACATCATTGTTGTTATAGTTGGTATCTGAGTATATATTTAATTAATTTTGGGAGTAGGATTAAATACCCCATGTTAAAGACTTAGGAATATGACTAAGTATAATAAAAACATCCCAAAAATTTTGTGAGTATAAATTTATTGGTTTATAATGAGAAATCATCCCTGTTTTTATATGAACAAGTACAGGAGGCTCATACATATTTGTTTGTATGGTTAAAACCCAAAAAACACCACATTGAGCAAAACTCAAACAGGAATTGGTGCATGATAATGGTCTTTAAAACACTATTGGTTATGAAACTCCCATGAGATATGGTTGGGTATATTTATAAGATTATTATGAACCATTATTAAGGAAATAAAATAATTCCCTTAAAATTTTATCTATGGATGTAGATCATGGATAACATATATTGAAGCATATAAATTCCTAAGATAAGGAAATAAATGTAATTTATAAGTTATCCCTTTTTGTATTTGGATTCCCATTTATTTGTTACCCCTAAATAATTTATTTATTCATCAAATGGAAATTAATTGGAGGACATGAGCTAACAATCAATGTGAAGATCAATGTGATGACTATTCAAATGAGATTCCCAACCTGATGTGACTGTGAATTAAAAACATTGTCACTATTATGTATTAGTTAACTCATGTATTGAATAGAAACATGGGTTAAGAGTAATTCCCCACCCTAAGAATGAACAATCCAAAATCAAGAGCTTCATGAGATAAATGTCCCCATACTTTTAATGGATCATTTGATCCCTCAATCTCCAAACAATGGATCAAGTCCATTCATAAGACCTTATACATCCTTCATTGTTCAGAACAAGAGACTGTTCTTCTACCTTCTTATCGTATAGATGTTGAAGATGATCAATGGTTTATATTGATAAAAAATACAATGCCTATGAATGTTATAGAGGTTTTGGAATAAAAGGATTTCTAGAAAATATTTTTTGATAAATATTCTCCACACACCCTCTGACTTATGATAGAAAGGGACTTCTTTTCCACCAAATAAAAAATTGAGGAATCCATTAGGTAATATAAGGAAAGCATCATAAGGATTGTAGGACAAAAATCCAAATTTGTCATTACCCCCGAATTCATGGTTGTCTAGTTCTATAGTGGGCTAAATCCTATCCTTTGGAAAGTACATTTAATCTGTGACTTCGATAAATATGACGAAATTGTCTGATGTTCCCTCAAAGTCAAAATAGAGATCGGAAAATCGCAGACATATCATGGGGATAAGAAGCATAAGGTGGATATTAATTCGGATTGTCCAGTGGATAAATCCAATTGTGCTATGAAATTATATCACCCCACTTACCGGAATTGCAGAATGAATCCCCTTGGAAATTTTCTGAAGGGGGTGAGGAAATGATTTAGGTGATGAAAAGAAGGGTATCATGCCATTAATTTTCAACCAGAAAAACCTTATGATGTGATAGTGGACATGAACAAACCCTTAGACCATCAATTCATTGTTCATTACTTCAACTACAAAGAACCAGGGCACTATGCAGACCAGTTCCCTATGACAAGGTATTTTTGAGACAACCAACAACCTCTATGACATAAAGGTTGAGCTTTTTGCATCACTACTACTGAATCAAACCCTGATAATGAATTTTGGATAGGTATTCTAGTTATTCATTAATGAAAAGTGAACATACTTTTTGAATTGGTTCTTTTTTTTCTTTTATATCCCATATTTTTATCATAACAATCCCATCACCCCCAAAAATAATAGATGTCGAGATGTTTGTGACAACAGAAAATGGGGAAATAATTACATCCCATGAATATAACTCATCCACTATCACAATTTGGAGATTGAACTTCCCAGTGATCATTTTCATACCCTCTCTTGTGGAATTTGATACAATTCGTGGCTTTAATTGGATTTCCCTATATAGAGCCAACATAAATTATTATGAGTGGGTAATCACTATCCATATGGAGAATCAACCACCGATTATATACAAGTACAAAGAGGAAGATGGATTTTATTTAGAACCAACATCTCATGGATTGATATTACTACTCAATGAGCCTTAATATCTTGCTCAGATGATTGAGTCTAAGGAAGAAACCATAATTTAATACATGCCTATTGTGAATGAATTCACTGAAATATTTCACAAGAAATTTTCTGGTCTTCCTACGAGAAGAGATGTTGAATTCACGATTGATATTATACTTGGGGGTTACAGATATCCAATAAACTATATATAAAATTTATTGTAGAGATTCATGAGCTAAAGAAACAGCTATAGGATAGTTTGGATAAATGGTTTATATTCTCGTGTGTTTTACCCTGGGGTGAACCAATCCTTTTCGTCAAGAAGGAGGCTGGGTCAATATTCCTTTTCATTAATTATTGTGAACACAAAAAAACCATGATAAATGGAAAGTATCATTTTCCATGAATTAATGACTTGTTCAATCAGTTACATGGATCACAATACTTCTCCAAGGTGGATATATGGTCTAGATATTACTGAGTAATGGTGAAGAAGGATGATTTCCCCAAGATTTCTTTTCGTACAAATTTTGGGCACTATAGAATTCATATAAATGCCTATGGGACTCACAAATGCACCTAAAACCCTCATAGGAAAGAAAAATAGTGTATATAGTGACTCCCTTATAAATCTTTTTAAATACACTATAAATGATATTCTAATATAATCCAAAAACAATTATTAGCATGTGGAGCATCAAACCATTGTACTAGAGACCTTATGTATGTATAAGATCAATGAAAAGTATAGATTTTGTGAGTTCTAGTTGAATTAGGTCTCATTCGTGGGTCATATCATCACATTTAATGGGATAATTGTGGATCACTATAAGACAGCTACAATTGATGGATGAATGAGGCCATCATCTGTTATGGATATATGTAGCTTCATGGGGTTAACTTGATATTATTGTAGATTGGTGAGAAATTTCCCATGATTATCCAAACCTCTTACAAAGAAAACTCAGAAGTGAGTCAAGTTTTAATGGAGTGATGAATGAAAAGATAGCATCATGAATTTGAAAAAAAAGTTTTATCATTGGAAATGTGTTCACACTACCCACAGGTGAAGAAATTTTTGTGGTATTCAGTGATTCTTTGAAGAAGGTACTTGACTGTGTGTTGATGCAAAATGACACAGTCATTCCTTATGTTTCAATGAAATTGAAATTTGATGAGAAAAACCATCCAACACATGATTTGGAGTTGGCTTCAATAATCTACAGTTAAAAAACTTGGTGACATTACCTTTGTATGGAGTATTTTGAAATATATACTAATCACTACATACTCAAGTAAATATTCACATAAAAAGTTCTGAATATGAACCCCTGAAGATGGTACGATCTAATCAAGGACTATAACTACTTAATCCATTTCCACACTGGGAAATCGAACAAGGTGTCAGAAGCTCTAAGTAGGAGATGTTGTATGAGCAGAATAAGAGTTGTTTATTTTCTTTACATTATGATGTTTTATAGTAATGTAAACATTATTCATAAAGTTTTCATAAATATGTTTCATTAATATCTTTCCTTTCTTTTAATTTATGATTTCTTATCCTTATAGGAACATCTTACACTTTTCCATTCCTTTCCATCTTTTAGAAAATCATAAAGGGGGAGAATTTATTTAAAGGAAGAATTTAATATCTAATATGGGGAATCTAGTAATGGGGAGTATGGTATGAAAGGATAATGTCCACGTAAGGTGGATTTTTCTTTTAAGAATAATTTTTTTTCTAAGAGGGGAATATTCTATTCAAAATACCTAACTTCAAAGATCATGAATACGATCCATGGGAAATATAACCTAAGGGGGAGTTAGTTGTATTCATTAAAAAACATTTTCCAAAGGGGATATAAGTTTTTCCATACTTTTTTATCTATGTCAATATATTATTCCATAAGAAATGTTGTTTGATCTTTCCAAAAAGGGGGAGATTGTTGAGTTAATAAGGATATCTTATGACTTAAACATTCCTTGTGGTTTAATGTTTTGAAAATCACAAACACTTTTTCTATGTTATGAATATTTATTAAGTTCTGTATTTTTTCTTATGATCTGGAATTATCAATCTATTATGCTAATAATGTTTGTCATTCTGTTACACTTATAGATCTGTCATTCCTATTTTCCATTCTTTTACATATACAGATCTGTCATTATGATATGTCATTCAGTTTTTATGATTATGAATCTGGTGTATTTTTGATTTAGTTTTTGTGATTCTGAATCTAATGTATATGTGATTCAGTTTTTATGATTCCCAATCCGATGTATATGTGATTCAGTTTTTATGATTCTGATTGTGGTGTATATATGATGTCGATCTTCAATTCTGATTCTGATGTATATATAACGCTCATCTTCATTTCTGATTCCGGTGTATATATGATGTCGATCTTCAATTCCGGTTCCGGTGTATATATGATGAAGATCATCAATCCTGATTCCGGTGTATATATGATGTCGATCATTAATAGTAATTTTGGTGCATATATAACTCTGATCATTATAATACTGAATATGGTGTATATGTTACTCCGATTTCATGATTTAAATTTCTTGATAATGTTATTTCTAAGAATTTGTTTTCCTGATCTCTTAAGCTTACATTTTCTTAATAATGTTAGAGCTGTTTAAAATTAGCATACCAATGATATCTGATTCTATGTTCTCTTATACTTAACATCATTTCTATAACATGAAACGATGTCGTAAAATCTATTATAAACTAACTGTTATATTATTGACACATGTCCAGTTCCCTCCGAATGTTAAGGAAAAATATGACCGTTGGAGAGGAGCCGACCATTGGTATGTTTCTCCTATAAATAATGGCCAATTTGAATGAGAAAAGGACTAGAACTATGACATCAACTTCGACAATTGAATAAATATGTGAAGTGATTTCTAGAGAGAGAGGTTCTTACAAATATCAGTGCTTCATACAGATGTTTTGAACAACATGTTTAGGCATTAACAACTTGTTAAGACTTGCTTTGTGCAGACTCTAATCATGATGATCGTTGGCATCTAGGATTGGAAGGCAGAGGATCTGATTTCCTTTTAAATCGTGGGATTTCGGGGACAACATTATAGATACTAATCATTGGATTTATGGATTACTTGGGTATGGGTAATACATACATTCTTGAAATTATAAATCATGAAACCATTATACAAGGTTGATGGATAACCTTCTCATTGGGTTAAAAGAATCTTATTGTTACTTGTTTACTATTACAACTTGTTTTAGTTCCACTTTTGTATGTTAACATTGTTATGTAAGAAAGTATAACCTTCTTATACTTTGTAATTCCATTACTCTAATTATATTATAGATTCTATGTGCTTTATGTAAGAATATTTCTTTTAATAAAATATAAAAGTTTTCTTTAAGAGGTCTTGTGAATGTTTGTTTAACGTTGTTAAATTTAACTTTAGAGGTTACAAAGGAATATTTAAAGTATACAATTCACCCCACTCATGTATTTTAGAATCTCATTTTTACATATTCGATCCAACAAAGACATCCAAAGGAAAAAAATGCTATTTGGGTTGTGGTGGATCATCTTAAAATTATTGCACAATTCTTTGCAATTTGTGTGGATTTATCATTTGATCAACTAGAATAAATATACATCAGAAAATTGGTATGTCTTCCTGGAGTACCATTAAAAATTGTATCTGATTGATATCAAAGATTCACATCTAAATTTCGGAATATCCTCTAACATGATATGAATACTGATCTGAAATTTAGTATAACTTATCAACTTAAAACTGATGTCCAATCAGTGCAGACTATCTAAACACAAGAGGACCTATTTACAGCATGCTTAATAGACTTTAAAGGAGGATGAGATCAACATCCTCTCCTGGTTGTGTTATCTTACGGTAACAATTTCCACTCAAACATCCAAATTGATGCTTATTAATCCCTTTATTGGAAGAGGTAGTGAACACCGACATGTTGGGATGAAGTTGGGGAATGAAAACTCATTGATCCATAAATGGTCAATGAAATAATAGAGAAGGTTATGACCATCCAAAATCACATTAAATATCCTCAGAGTTGACAAAATATCTATATAGATAATCATTAATGAGACCCTGAGTTTGATGTTGGGGAAATATAATTCCTCTACATATCACCATGAAAAAGATTTGTTATATTTTGGAGATGTGAAATCTTAGTTCAAGGTACATCTACCCATTTTGATATCCTTGATCACATTAGAGAAGGGTGCTATAAACTAAAATTCCCACCATTAAAATATCAAGTACAAGATGTATTCCATGTTCCAATCTTTAAGAAGTACAAACCTAACCCATCACATGTACCAAAATGCACGGTGGTACTATTTGAAAATAAACTCTTTTATGAAGAGAATACAATGAAAAATTTAGGATATAGATAAGAAGCTCTACTAAATAAGACATGCCCCATTTCAAGGTGTTTTGATGAAGCTAGTGGTTTGACAAAGCAATGCGGTAATTGGAGGAAGTGATGAAGTAGAGTTGCCCATACCTATTTTAGTGTGGAAAAAGAAATTTCATAGGAAAAAATTCATTAAGGTGTGGATGATTTTAACGAACCAGCTTTTTATTAATAAAAATTTTACTTGATCTAATTAAATGTATTATTATGTAAAATGGTTATATAAAACATATAAAGATCATTGGTTTTATGTTTTTTATTTTCAAATACCATTATTAATTTTTACCATTGAAAATATAGACTTTGAATAGTGATCACGTGACTCTTATAAATATAAGGCATTAACAAATCCAATTTACACAGAAAAAGGAAGTTGTGGCCTCATCTAGTAGAATTTCTCCAAACAAAGACTATTTTTTTAGAGATCAGATAGAAGGTAGACTCAATATGATTTGATCTTGACCAAGCCCAATCCGAGCTTCAACATGTTAATCTTGAACAAAATCTCCATTATGATAAGAAGAAGTTAAAAGAGATTGCCACCTGAGTCATGTTTTTCGAGCCAGCCCATATTTTTTCACCGTCATACTCTATACCCTTAGTTTTTATGAGTGTGTTATATGGGGTTATGTAACAAGTCCCTATAAATATGAATATTTGCATTATTCATTTATAAATAATAGACATTCAATAAATATTGTTAATTTATAAATGGGTTTTAATGAACAAATAGTTTTTTTAAATTAATATTCAATTATGAAAACTATTTTGATGAATTAATAGATTTTTTTGAATTTAATAATATTTTAATAAAATATTATTAGTAAATATAAGTTTTTAAATATAAATGATTGTACAATTTTTTTACAATTGTAACTTTAATTAAGGTTTGAACACTATTTATTTTAAAAAATGAATTTGAAACAAAATTCTTTTTATATAAAAATTGAAAATTAAAATATTTAGAAAACTATTTATATAAAATGATTATTATTTTTTGAATATGGTTGTCAAAATTATCCAATGGTGAATTATTCACAATGTTTTGACACAATCAAATTTTTGGGAAAAAATTAAATACAGTATAAATATATAATGTTTTTTATGACATAATAATAACCCAAAAGTGATCATATAAAATACTATTAAACATATATTCAGAAAATATATGTTTTAACTTTATAATTATGTGATTTTGGACTTTTTTACTAATTTTTTGATGCCATTGTAGACCATCCATGATTAATAAAATATTTTAATATTTTAAAATGATTTTAGTGATAGTGTGACTAAAATTCACCTAATCAAACATAATTGTTTAATAATCAAGGTCATTGGCCTTATAAAATATTTTTCCCCTCCTGTTTGTAAAAAACATTGTCATGAACCATGCTATGGTTTATGGTTTTGATTACTTTAATTTATAGTGTCCAAAACCGAAATAATAAAGAATCCCTCTCCCTACCTATATAGAACGACAGAACATCCCATTAAACATCACTCAAAACCCTTGAATATCAACCTAAATATTTCTTCATATCTATATAATCCTCTCATGGTTCCCCATTCTCCCATGAAGCATGTCTCAGGCCACTCTCAAGCCTTTAGTTTCACACTTCAATGTAAGGGATTGTCAATTTCTTTTTGTATTTATTTTCATGATTCCTTATAATGTTATGCCCTATTATTTTGATTTAAAATTGTTGGGGTAAAATATATCACCTCTTTTATACATCCGTATTTATGTTTGAATGATGAGATATCCCTTTCTCTATCATTAATGCATCCCATGTACACTCATTACAATGCCAAAATTCCGTAAGGTATTTCTTTTTTTCTCATTTGTTTCATGTTTATTGTTGTTGTTAAACCCTTGTATTTTTTATTATAAATGTTGGTGTAAAATTTAGAACCTCTCCCATACTAATGTATTTATGTCTTAATAATGAGATACCTTTTTATCATTCACTATTCTCTCCCATGTACACTTGTTACCATATAGAAATTTCATAAGAGTTATTCTATTTCTCTTCTTTCTTCATGTTTATTTATTATATTACACCTTCTATTTCCAAATTCCATGTGTTGGGACTTGTATATATGTGACCCCATTACTATATGTTTCATGGAAATATGAGGAAATACCCTTTTATCTCTAATCAACAATTTTTATGAATCTTTATGATATGTCGTTATGCAGCTGAAATTGCACCATGATTTTCCAAGTAGAAAATATTGTGTAGTGAATACCATACCCATTTCTCTATCAAGAGTTTTAACCATCATGAAAATATAATTATTGAATGGTAAATAAATTTATTTATTCCATATTATTTAATCTCATAATAGCTTATGATGTTTAATTATTCCATTTAATGTGATCAATGTGGCACAATTATGCATTAAAATTCAATGATTAATAAGGGTTTTCCCTTATAGCACTCCAAGGCTTTGGGTTGTGACTAGTATCATGATACCCCGTGTGCAATGAGGGAATAATCATCTAAATTCAAGTGAAATGAGGTTTTTCTCAAGCTCTATGTGAAATTATCCTTGGATCATACTAAAATCTTGTTAAATTTTGTTACTACATTTCCATGTTATAAAAATCATGGTATATCAAGAATTTATGTTCATGTTTCTCTTGTTCTCCATTGATATGACTATTTCCAAAAACATACAAAATTTTTCCTTTTATGATTTGTTTACTCCCATACTGGGCTTTTATATCACTATTTTCTTATTCATGACCTCAGGTTATGTAATGCAATGATAGGTACATAAAAGTGTTGTGGTCATGAAATAGGAGTTTTCAAAAATGATGTTGTGTTTTATGTTCTAAGTTATTATGTAATGTTCAAATTTTCTAAAAACACTATATATCTCGATCCCATGGTTGTATAAAGTTAATATTTATGTAATAAATCATGTTTAAATGTTTAATAAATAGAAGGTATTTTATATTATTTGTCTTCTTTTGTACGGAATGGCAAGGCACCATAGTGAGGTAGTGAGGTTTGTGTCAGCTGGTTGGGTAGCTAGTGGTAAGATGGTGGGTGGTTTTCCATTCCATATCATTGTGTAGGTATTAGTAATAGTCATTTTTAGTTGGTTATTTATTTTTGGATTTTTTCTATTTTTATAGTTTTATATTACTTCTGTTGTCTTTCTTACAGTTATGGAATATATATTTGTAAGTGTTGCACTATTTCTTCCTTGAACTCTATCTCTCTCTCTATATATATACATATATCTACATATGTCCTGTTTTTTCAGGTTAGGTGAAATAGTTCCCTTGGTTATTTCATTCGATGCCTGAGTGTTTTTCACCAACCTATAGGGATCATGAACACTCTTGAGGTATGCAATATATCAGGTACGGAGTCGTATTTGAGGGAAACCTGAGTTAGTTCATTACAAAACCCCCATTCAATTGTGGTAATATCTGAATCAAAATCTCAAAATGAAATAATAAAAAATGAGACACTTAAATATCATTAATATCAAATAATTCATAATATAAAATATACAATGGGTTAGTATATAAACCACACAAAATAAGTATGTAGTGAATATAACATTTATTCCATATATGAAAAAGCATGTGATAAAAATCCATTACATGGAGTCAGATTTGTCAGATTTGTCTCTTATCATTCTGAATAATAAACTTATGTTAATTATTTCTATTCTTAATAAAAATTTCTAAGTATATATTTCTTTAAAATAAAAATCAATTAAATTACATAATAAATATTGTTTAAGTCATATTTTTTACCATATTTGGCTTATGTGTCAAAAATGACATTCATATGTCGACTGATTCCAATCAAGAAATTATTTAAAAATATATTGTTTAATAATCATGAAATAATTAACATATTTCTACCCCAATTTTTAATTTATATTAAATAATAATTTTTTTTGTAAAAATGAACTGATTTTATGATTGTGGAGATGGTAGATCATATGTACTCATGAGTGACATTCACATTTTTAATGATCATTATGGAAAGAAGAAGATTAATGTTTATCCATAAACAGAAACCATTATATAATAAATATCTTATTATATAATTATATATACTTATATATATAATTCATGTGACGTAGGGATGAAAATGGAAGAATTAAATTACATTGTGGTGGAGGTAGTCTATAATCCACGACCGACGTTATCACTTTTTCATTTTGTGAAACGGAAAGAAGAAAATTAAATGTTATCTTTCCAGAAATATAATTTTTTCATTAATACACTAAATTATTCATGTATATAATATATGACAATTACCATCATCCTTATTACATTCCATATAAAGAATGAAATAATCATATCTCTTTGCGTAGACGATAGTCCGCACATCCACAAATGATGTTATCATATTATGATAAAATAGAAATCATTAAGGTATCTGTAATATAATAATTAAATAAACATAAATAAAAATAAAATATCATATATATCATATAAAATTTTTTATTCCCACTATAATTAACTTCCATTAGATGTAGTGAAGTAAAAACATACAACATTGTTCCGGGAGGCGGTAGTCTACCATTCACAATAATGGTGATTTCATTACCAATTTGATGGAATTGTGTGTATGTGCAGGTCAATCCTAGAATGTAAAATAAAATAATTATAATAATTAAAATTAATTTATTATATTATATTTTATTAATAATAATTTAATGATTGTAGAATTAAATAAAACCAAATATTTTGTTGAAGAACATTACATTTTCTTCAGATAACTTCTTTTGGTTGTCACCAAAGGACTTCAATGGTTTTGTTTTTTCCCAAATTTAATAGTGTTGGATGATTTTATTTATTTTAGGAGATTTTTTGGGCTATTTTTGAGAGAGAAAAGAGATTGAGATGTGTTAAGATAGGGGTAGATGTGGTGGCCATTTATATGTAAGGGGGAGGACACACTCGGTATTTTGGAAAAGAAAGATAGACATACCAATGTGTTTACCTTACAAGAGGCTTTCAGAACACGAAAAATTGATCTAGTAGTATATGAGTTCTATATTATTCCAAAAAATTGTTTTTTTATTATTATATTTTATTTGGTCTCTTATGATTATAGATTAACCACTATGTAAACACATTTATAACTTAAGCATTGTAATTAATATTAATTGATTTATCTAATATTTTCGGTCAAAAAATAATTTGAAATTATTATACATTATAAATTATTATTTTTTAAAAAATAAAATATGTATTTCCATATTCCAATAATATAATTGGAATAATTTCATTTAATATTAATCCTTAAGACTGGACGAAACAACAAGTTTTTAACATAAAAAAGATCAAATGTCTGAATTTTTTTTATCCAATTTCCATGTAAAATTGATTCCAATGACCTAAATTGAATTTTTTTTCTTTAAAATTGATCCAATAATAATTAAAACCAAATACAATATAATTTTACAATTTAATAAAATTAACTGAATATGAAATTTTAAATTTAAATTTCATGCTTTCCACTTTTGATTACTAAATTAATTTTCATAGTAAAATACCAAAAATTCACCCAATGTAAAATTTGATATTACTAATTAAAAATTTAATTATATATTTCATTTAAAAATTATAAAAGTGTTCAAATTTATTTTTAATATTAGTATTCCATTAAAAGCAAACTAAATTTCCTTTAAAAAATTACATATATGTTTCTTAAAATAAGATTTATTATTTTCTTTATACTATTGAACTTATTGGATGAATTTAAAAAAATTAATATATAACAAATAAATTTAATTATTATTATTTTTATAATAGTGATTTATTTAATTTATTATGATAAAATTATATCTAGGTTATAAAAATAATTTTTTCATAAAAGCACGTCACTAATATTCAATTAGATTTTTTTATTTCTAATTAATTTTTCACCAAATAAATCGTTATATAATCTTATGTAAACCCTATGGTCATAATTTAGCTAATATCACTCCTTCCTTCCATTATAATTATATGTGAATGATATTAAGTTAAATAATTATATTAATTAGTATATTGTTGTTTGGTGTGACTCGACATTTCATGTAAAACTAGTTATCGATGAAAATAAATTTTACGTGCAATATAAGATAAATTTGGTGAGGAGTATATTGGTATCTGAAATCTTCATAGTCTGTAACAAAATATATCAAATAATTTAAATTAATTTTTTTGAATAATTTTCTTAAAATCATACGATGTTACATCTGACCACCCTTAAAAGAAAATTTTGACATGAATTTTATCTTTGTTATCAGAGGATTAAAAAAATGTGAATTAATATATTGAAACCCACATGTAAAACATTGTTAAAATTACATCCTAATAAATATGTAAATAGGGTAATATAATGGTCACCAGAAGTTATACATAACACGGATTACACATAGGGAGAACATATGATTAAATAAAAGGAATGAAAAAATAATTATAGAATCTGATTGAGTTTATTGATCATAAAAAATTGAATGATCAATGGAAAGTTAAGGGACACAAGAATATGAATATATGATTATTGAAAAGTACATTAGATCATCAGAAATAAAGGTAATATGATAATTATTTTTTCCATATCCTTTTCCTGGAGATAAATAATTTCCTTACCATCTAGAACTAGAGTGAAAAACAATATATAAATACATGATGAGTATAATTTCATCCATTAATAAATATCCACAAAAATATTAACTTTTTCTCTAAATAATGAGTATTCAAGATGCAATTTTTATCCTTGATGCACACAAATCAACTTTTTTAGAACACATAACCATAAAAGTTTTTTCTTTAGACATTAACCAAAACAAAAATTGTTAGTAAATGGAGAAATAATTCATAAAAGGTGTAAAACATCATTGGATACATGAATCATGGAATCTAATAACCAATGTTCCAACCAAACCATTTTATAAATAACTACCCTTAATATTATTTTAAAATTTCCTAGCTATGTTCAAATCTCAAAATTTATAAGTACTGATCATATATAATTGGAAGAAAAATAATCAATTATTCCTAAAATAAATGCACATATTTTTATATAAATAAAACAATACTTACCTATAAAATTAATCATGTTATCCATGACATTGGGTAGGATAAAGGTAGTGCATGACACTCATATCATGCTTCATCCATCGGTGCAATACCTATCGCTTTACCAGATGTGATGGTTTATCACGCATCATACGATTTATCTCAAATTTTCTTTAATACTGACAAAAATTACTCCATCGAAACCCTTCATATATATCCAAGTGGTTAAAAATAAACTATCCCAATAAAATGTTACAAAAATATCACTAATCTGTTTAAGATGTCATCTTTTAAAACATCAATATGGTGTCTAATACATTGAACTTATCATACTTTTTCTAATTATAGACCTTATATGGTATCTATAACTTTTAAGATAACATCAAATTAAAATATCATACTCTCTCATGTTTATTAATTTAAAATTTGTAACCAACTATAACAGTCGAGTAAATGCACTCTTAGATATTATGATGAAATCCATAACTTTACATTCCCTCGTTTCGTGTCTATAATAGCAACCAAAAATATTTTTTCTAATCTATTCAACATCAAAATAAAATTTTTGATCACTTACTTACATGTAGGAGATTTAGGTTTTTAGTTTTAGATAATTTAGAAAAACATATAAATATACAATTCACAAGATTTTAAATTATTATTTCTCTAATCTAACCCATATTTTATTATATCACATTTGGTCATAAACACCATCTTTTAAAAATAATTTATAATTCTAAATTATTCAACATCATTCAATATAATTTGAGGAAATATAAAATAATTAGTATGATCTCAATTTCTCATTAAGGTTAAATGCAAGAATTAACAATTATACATCATCAATGAGTATAAAAAGTGCATAATGGTATGATGAAAAAATCACAGTGTATGATTGAATCATAAATTAACTCATCCCATCAATACATGGATCATAAAATATGAAAAAATAGAAGATCCAAAATTCAACATATTACATAATCATGATCCATGTGATATCAATCTAGATCATTACAAACATTATAAACCCATAGAAATTTTCAAGAATTTTTTTTCATACATGGGACATCATTTTCATTTCACAATTACAATTACTCTTATAAATTTAATAAAAATATAGTTGAAATCCATTAACAATTCATTAGATGTCTATCATGGATTCAACCATCATTGTTTTATCATTTAAACTCATGTTAATGGTTATTCATCAAACAAACCATCATTGGTTTATCACGGAACCACCAATCATTAGTTTATAACATAAAAACATATAAAAGGCCCAATAACCATTGAATAATAATCAAACAAAAATAATTTCCTTTCATAAAAAAACTCAAACTAACATCCATTACCCCTTTTATAACATGATTAACCCATGGAAAATAAATGGATTCTATAACAATCTATATGAACATGATTATACCAAGGAAAGGTAATGGGTTCTATAAAAAATCATTGAAATAAGATTAAATAGAATAAAATTAATGGTTTCCATACAAATATATTTGAAACCTGATAAACACATGAAAAAAAACTGGGTTCTATAATAATCTAATTGAATCATTATTAACAAGTGGAAAAGAAATCGTTTCCATAAATATATCTTTGGAACATGATTAACCCATGGAAAAAATTGGGTTCCATAAAAATCAATATGAAACATGATTAACCCTTGGAAAATAATTGGGTTCCTTAACAATCTCTTTGTAATTTTATTAACCCATAGAAAATAAATTGTTTAATTATATTTCTATTTAAAAAATGATTAACCCATGGAAAAAGAATCATGTTCCATATCAGTCACTTTTAAACAATCAGAATCCATTAAAATAATGAATTATTATTATAACAATAAAAAGTAAACATATTTTAAGATAAGAAACAAAAAATTATTTTTGATGTTGATCAATGGAAATTATCATAAAATATTATTAGGATAATTATTATGGAAAATATTCTCTAAACATTCCAATGTGTCCCATACAACTTTGAATGATTTAAAATATAATCCCCAAGAACTAGTAACATTAAACTAAACCTACATTATCATTAAAATAATGATAATAATTATATATAATATCATAGGATGAAAATATAAACCTCATAAAATAAGATAGGTGTGTAACATAGAAAACATCTTAACGAAGGAAAATTATGAAAAAAGTTATATTCAAAACTATAAACCTCGAAAAAGAGTGACACTAAAATGGATATGCAAAACTCTGTTAATTAATGTAAAATAATAAAAAAATACAATAATGGTTATTATATAAACCACACACAAAATATAAGTGGTTAATGTGGAATATATCTCTATGAAATAAAAGTGAGAAGAGAAAAACCCTTACTACTTGAGTAAATTTTGAATCATCATTACTATGAAATATAAAATAAATTGAAAATTTGAATAACTTGAAATGAATAAAATTCAACATATAACATATAATTGGTTATTATTTTCACCCTATAATATTCATGAGGTGCATACTATCAAATTAGTCTCATAGAAATGTTAATTGAGATAAACCCCCTTACAACTATGGTAACATCTGAATTAAATTCCCTAAAATTAATAATCATAAAATGAAACATTTATATATAAATAATATAAAAAAAGGATATAATATATCATAATTTTTATTATACACACCATACAAAATAATTAATAGTTTAATATAACATATATCTTAAATAGTATAAAAATGAAATAAAAATCATTTTCCTTGAGTCTGGTTTTTAATTCTCATAAAATTTCATCATGGATAATAAGGTAATAATAATTATATACATTGATCATATCCTTTTACATTATTATTATTAATTTTACTTCACTTATAAAAATATTATTTACCATTAGTTTATAAATAACTTTTATGTCAAATATTTTTACCATATTTAGATTATGTTTTAAAAAAGACATTCATAGGTCAACTAAGGTTAATGAGGTCATTAGATAAACATATAAAGAATAATACTCATAACATAGTTACTGTAGTTTTACAAAAAAGTATAATTTTCAAATCAATAATGAAATATGTTCAGGAAAAATTGACCAATGTTATGATCATGAAGATGTTAAGACGTACGAACACATGAGTAACTTTCCCATTTTTTAGTGATTATTATTGACAGAATGTAAGGAACATTTATATTTCCTGAATGAAGATTATATCATATATAAATTATTATTTAATTATATATTTTTATATATGTCATTATTGTAACATGGTGATAAAAAAGAAACAATCACATCACTTTCAAGAGGTGGTAGTCCACATGTCCATGAATGGCATTATAACTTTTTCAGTGTGTGAAATTGAAAGTAGAAAATTATATAACATACCTAGAAATACATTATAAATTATAAATATTTCATCTATCTCATATATTATTATTAAACCCATCCTTTAAACATTCCATGTATGTCAAGAATTAATAAAATTGCTTTGGGGAGGTGATAATCATGAGTACATAAATGATGTCATAATATTCCTAAAAAATAAAAATTAGGATGTTATGTGTGTTATAATAATTATATAAACATAAATATATCATATTATATATATATATATAATATTTTCATAAAATTTACCAACCATGAGAATAGGTGAATGAAAAAATAAATGACATCGTTTCATGAGGCAGTAGTCTGTCCTGCACATGAACAGTGATCTTTTTACCCATTTTATGGAATTTTTTTATGTGTAGAATGAATGATTTAAATAAAAATGTATTATTATATATATGGTACATAGGTTATTATATAATAATGTAATTAATAAAATAAAATGGATGGATAAAAATATAAATCAAATGTTCTTTTTGAATAATGTTACCTCTACTACATGTAACTCCTTTTAGTATACATCAAAGAAGATTCATGGTTTTCTATATTACCAAGGTGAGTATTCTATTATGAGAGTTGGGATGCAGTTAATTTAGTTTTTTAGGGTTTGTTTGACCCAATGGTCTTGATAAGTGTACATAGAGGAGGAGAGGGGTCACCCTTTTATAAGTCCGGGAGGTGAAACACATGGGTTTTTTGATAAGAAATATTGATATACCCCCATGTTTAAATAAAAACAGTATTCCAAAATACAAGAAATTATATACAATTGTGTATACGATTAAATATGTCCATAAAATTAGTTTTTTACAAGTTTATAAGTTATTTGGGCCCTGAATATTTAACCACTAATTACACACATTTTTAATATAATTGGTGTAATAAATTTTAATTAGGATCAAAAATATATTTTTTCAAAAAACAATGTTGACCTTACATGATTTTATAAATTATGATGATACCAATATGGAATGAAATAACACATTAATAAAGTAAAAAAATTCAAAAATATGAAAAACATTTAAATCCAATTTCATAGAGAAATTTAATCCAATAACCAAAGTTGGATTGCACTATTTATAATATAACTAAAAACAATTTAAAACCAGTTAAAAAAATATAATTTAACCATATTCATAAATTTCATGAAAATTTATTTTTTGATTACAATATCGAGTTTTCTAATTTTCATTAAAAAATGAGACTTCTCAGAAAAATAAAAAAATCCCCCAAAATAAATTTTCATATTAAAATTTCCTAAATGATGTTTATTTTGTCATATTTAAATTATAAAACTATAAAATTTTAGTATTAAAACTACTAATGAAATAAAATGTGGAAAACATCCTTTTAAAAAAAATTTCTTTTTTCCTTAAATTTGGATTTATTCACATCTTCATCCTATAATAATTATTGGATGGTTTTAAAAAAATTAGATTTAATATATAACCTAAAATTTTTATTATTATCTTTAAATAATAGTGATTTATTTAATTTATTATGATTAATGGCCTTTGAGGTCATATAAATAGTTTTTTTATGAAAGCAAGTCTTTTATATTCAATTGATTTCCGTTTTCATTTTTAAAAAACATGTCACTAAATAATTAATTATATAATCATGTGTAAACTATATATTTATAATTAAGTTAATATTATATATTCTTTTTATTCCCACACCGATTTGATAAATATCATGTTAAATAAAAATATTAATTAATATATTATTTTCTAGTAACACTCAGCATTGTGAGTACCACATGTTATCAAAGAAAATAAATGTTACCTGAAATTAAATGTAAAAATGGAGTCGTGTATATTGAAAGATAAATTGTGCATTACATGTAACACTATTTATCAAGAAATTCAATTATTTTGAAAGAATATATGTCTACAAATCTCCAAATGTTACTACTTCACCATAGTATTTAGTATGAGTATTCTCACATAATATCAAATTTTCCATAGGTATCCTTTTCATTATAGATATATAACTGATTAGTTTTTTATTTATTTGTGAACATTATTAAGTAGTCACCCCAAGTATTTCATAATCCAGAATAGTTATAGAACAAGCAAGATTTTCAAAAACTGTTATTTTTTGTATGGAATATCAAAACTTCAATGAAATTATGACAATGAGAAAACAAAAAACAGTCAACATTTAAAAATTAATTTGAAATTTTTTACATTATAAGTTCTTGTGCATAATTCAAATACCCCAAAACATATACAACATTTTATTAGAATCATAAAAATAAGTCATTCATTCCAACATGGTAATTAAATCTAAAAATGATGTATTACATAATTTGACTCTTTCTCATGCTCGAACTAAACATTGTTGAATCATTTCATTGCTGAAGCAAACATGATTATGTTTTGAAATACGGAAAACATGATTCAGCTTCTATATTGAAAAAAAAACATTGAAAAAATGGTACACACTCATGTCCATTATTCAATAAATCAACTATATCCCACACAAATAATTTATTGGTGTTTCCCACAACAAACTACACCTAAATTAACATTACAAAATCACTTCATTAAATCAAAAATCTAATTAGTCATGATGGATGTACTTCTCCAAGGTATATACTCTACAAGCAGGGCCACTTCACATGTATGTTTAGTAGTTTTAGAGTCCTTGAATCAAATCATGTGGCCTTAAAAACTCATTTCCCAGACAATATCTCCTAACATATTTCATGCACCAATATCACATGGCCCGTTTTTTCTACAAACCCATAAATCCCTCACTATGCCTAACTCCAAAATTCATAATGTCTCTCATCCATTATCTCTGATACCACTCTATCACAACCCCTCTATACAAATATACCTCAATGATATAAGATAGATAACATCCCTCAGTCCCATCCCTCGTAGGCCTTGGGATGGTGACTAGCATTAAGGGTATAAAAACATCATTAAATGTGAGGCATTTCCATCAATAAATATTGGATTGTGAGTTATGAGAAATCAACCATAATAAATTATTTTGTATATTTAATAATGAAACCAAAATTTTATCCCACAATGAATGTATAAATAATGTAGATAAAATTAAATGTCTCCAAATGATAATAGTAAAATGAAAGCTAAGACTATAATCTAACAGTAACTCTTAAGGTCTAAGATATTAATGTCTTGGACATTCCATGATATCCTCCTCGAAAAATTGATAATAATTAATATATACATAAGGTGATCATACAATTATACTCAGTATTAAAAACAACATCTCATATGCACATGTGATAGAAGTATAGTAATTCACCTATGAGGAAGCATCAAAACCATCAAAACCTCAACAAGTTGACCAACCAAACCACAACCTCACCATGGGTCACTCAAAAATACCCATCAAATAATAATAATATAATATAAATCATATCTATTATAGGTTCCCTTCATTACCTTACCAATAATATTCACCATCACACCATAATGATTATGTCCTCGTGCACTCAACACATTTGAAAGTAATTACATAACTTCACATAAACAACATCTCACCAACAGACACAAAGGGCATCAAATCATAAAGAAAACTCCTACCCACTGACACTATGGTCGTCACAGCACATAAATAGTGTACTATAGAATAGTGAACAAGAATGGAATCAACCTCATTCCCTCCACCTACAATGAACAACCACCACCAAAATCCATATCATCCCATACAACCCAATGTCACATGTTCCATCTCATCTCATTGCATCACATCCAAATAGTGATAATTTCGACTTCAATCCATCACATGTTATTAATTTCAGAAATGCATGGAAGAGGGAATGAGTAAGAGCAGGTAGCCAACCTTAAATACTCCCACTAGGATATTTGAAAAAACACCACCAAAACATTTGGTGTAGACACATAGGGCTCTAAGTGGGTTGGATTATTATAGAAATCATAATGAACATACAATGTATATGTAAATTCATAATACATAACCCCAACATATAGATTAGTACTAGGATCACCAAAAAATTCACAATATTTCCACATTCAATGCCACCCCTAAAATCATAACACAACAAAAACAAGACACAATCCACTAGCTACACTCCATTTCAAACAATCCATTTTACTCATTTCACATTTACTAAACAAATTCCTAAATTAATCCCATTTATTTATCCAGCACATTATTTCTCTTATTAAAATTAACCACATAAACCACACATCTCAATTCAATTCATTCTTTCAATAGACATTTTACCCATTTCAAATTAATTAAACATTATTGTTTAATATCATGACTATATGAGAATATATAAAAAAAGAACCATTCACATCTCATAAATATCATATAATAACCTGACATCATACAAACATGAAATTTTTCAAATTTATGAAAAAAGGGGATTTCCACACATTCCCCTTCTTTATTAAAGGAAATTCTCATTCAAGCCAAAAATCATCGTGTAAATATTTTTTTATCCATGTACAACTGATTAAAAATTTCCATTTAATGTGATGTCAAATAATAACACAAATCAATGTTCTACAAAACATATAAAATTAGTACAAAACATGTCTCACAATAGACTTTCATATCAGCAATGAATCAGACAAATATATTCTAATAATAATTATTAAAACACAAGAACAAATATGTGAGATATTTCATTTTTATTGAAGAAAATAAAAATTAAATTCATGTGATTATTTATTTATATCTTTAGGATAATTATTCAATTATCTAAATTAAAACATCATGTGATAATAAAGATAATAATTCACTATTCATGAAGAAATACTTTATATGGAATGAGTTATCCACAATGTGAAGAAATAAAATAAAATATAGATGAAAATCCTAATTCCCCATCAATTTAAATTAAACCGATTATTTATCTTTATTAGTACATATATAACTCATATTAATGAAAGAAAAATTATAACCCCTCCTACATTGTACAACATATAGATATATGAAGGTTATATTATTATTTAAAAATATAATATATATGAGAAAAAATGTTTGTAGGTCTCAATTGGAAATTAAATTTCTATGATTCTCAATATTCAAAATTTAAAATTTAAATTTTTTGATTTAAATTTATCTATAATGATAATAAGGAAAAATGAAAAAACTATTTTATTACCTTTTAATCATTATGAATAATCTAACAGAACTAATGATGCCTAAATCCGATTACTATTTAGGGTGATATTATAATAATACGCGGAACAATATAGGGTGTTTATTTACCAAGTTTTAATTATCAAAATCTAATTTTAATTTAATTATTGTATTTATTTCATTAATTTAATTGAAATTTTATTACAAAAATTATTTTTTTATTTTTATTTTTTAACTTCTTCAGCATTTTCCATACATGTTCTCATTCCTTCATTATTATTATTATATCAATTTATCCTATACATTTTTTTATTTCCCATTAAATTCTGAAGGTACACTCTCAAATATTTTATTTTTTTCCTTTGTTTTTTTCGAATCACTATATATATACACATTATACATAATTTTTTGTAAAAATAAAATAATCATATTTTTTCATTTAACATTTTGTTTCCATTGTTTTTTAGAAATTTCTAATTCTTTTTTTAACATCACATGTATATATAATGTGACTTCATGTACATAAAAATAAATAAATATATATATATATATATGTAACTTTTTATTAACATATTTTGGAATTTTTTTACAAAACATGATTATAAATATTAATATAAAATCCATAACATCAAACATATATATATATATATAGTATGATATATATATGTATGTGTAAAATCCAATTATTCTACTATAGTTTTTATATATAATATTGGCACATGATGTGTGAAATAATTTTTATTAATATGTATTTTTTATACACCTACCATAACCCTATATGATTCATCATTATTTCGTTTATAATATATTAAAAAATTTCATAAACAAAAACCTATAAATATAGAATATTTTTTTCTTAAAAAAATAACAACTATTATATGATAACTTTGGAGAACCCCACTATTTTGTTTTATTTTTTGATTATTCTATCTCCAATCTATTCATTCATTCAACTTTCTCCAATTGAAAATCATAATATCCACACACACCCACTATTAATGACTAATCCATTTAAATTTTAGGTTACCTTTATTCTATTTATTCACTACACATTTAAATATCATAACTTTTATAAATATAAATCATGAAAACTATCATTACCTATTGCACAATTATTAAAAACATAAATAATCATATTTTTATTAATCCAAACCTTATATATATATTTGATATACACCAAACTATAATTATAGTGATATATATATATATGTGTGTGTGTGTGTGTGTGTGTATATATAAATATATATTTATATGTGTGTGTGTCTGTGTTTGTATGATAATATTCACTTGTGTATATGTTTAAAAAATTAAAATATAAATACATATATATACATATATGTGTAATATAAAATTTTGAAAGAGACATGTGTATATATATAACAATGTATTGTGTTTATGTGTATATATATATATATATATATTTATTTATATATGTAAAACATTCCTAAAGCATGTATTTTGATATGTTTAATTAAAACATGACGCATATAAATATACATATTTATGCATATGAATAATATGTATTCTAATGATAAATATGCCGCACCTAATTAGAATTTTGAGAAAAATATTTAAATGTGATAATATTTAATTTCATAAAATTAAATAAACCTCCAACAATTAAATAATTTTATAAAATGGAAAAATAAATTTCAAAACCTCAAAATTCATTTTAATAAATTATTCAACCCATTTTAATGAATTGTTAAATTTTTTTAAAAATACAGAAACATCATAATCACTAAGAAATTTCCTAGAATGAAAAAAGAATGTTAGATAATATGATTTTGTTAAAATTAAAAAAAAAATCTATAATATCAATCATTTTAAAGCTTCCAATTTTTTTTAAAACATCAATCTTAATATTAATAAATTATTGAACCCATTTTAAAAACATTAAAAAATTAAAAATTTATTGAAACTCAAAATCACAATGAAACTCCCTAGAATGAAAATTTATGTTTTTATAATATTCATGACCTTTTCATATGGATATTTCAATTATCATTAATATTAGAGATATAAGGTTTTCAATATTTAATCCTTTTTGTGATTTCTATCATTATTTTACATTCTCTATTAATAATATGTTAATCACCTAATGAATTTTAGGTAAGGACTTCAAATAATTTCCAAACTAATATTCCAAGACATTGAGATAAGTATAGTATTTTTAACTTATTACATATTTAAATAAGATCAGATACATCATCATTTGTGATTAGTACATCATCATTGTCTCAATTCAACATCCAAACTACTTATTCCTCATCAATAGGCTTGGAATCATCATAAAATCTAATATTCCTAGATAGAAAATATTCATTATATAATTCACATCACTAAAAACCTTATTTATTGGAAACCATTGGAAAAAAATGAAACTCATGAAAAGTGTTATCTGTACCTTCAAAATCAAAAAATGGGATTAATGAAACCACATAAAAGAGATAAAATTACCACCATTAATGTGAGGCATCTTGGTCCTCCAAAATACCACTACCAAACCCAAAATTAATTATATTGTTTGAACATATTCTGATGATACTGCTACTTGGATGTAGGTGGGATGAATGGAGGTATTGATCCACCTCATATCCAACTAAAATCTGGATAGGCTGCAATTGGGATTCTTGTGGAATCTGTTAGAAGCCACTGGTTCATGTGCATTAACATGAAGCTCAAGAATTTCATTAAGAAATTTAATTGAATATACTATATTCAATAAATCACATTTATTATATAAAAATAATTCTCTAACATTAAATTAAAAAATTATATTAAAAGGTAATTAAATGAATTTTTTCATGCATAATACCCCTATAATCGTAATTTATAATTGTATTAGTTGAAAGGATGTCATGATATGTTATTTCAAACAACATTCCACTTCAATATATGAAATAATATTTCACGATTGGGAAATTATAATATGTTTCCTACGAAATTCATAGATGTGACCTTCTTTGTCATTTAGATTGAGCATGGGGTTATCATTGATTTGACTTTTCATGAACATTTATAATTAAATTCAAATGATTTATCTTGTATATTTTATAATTACATGTTCACTGAATTATATACAATACAAGGGATATAGTTGAATTTATTCATGTAGTGAATGTATTTTCCTAGGTATTAACTCATTTTTTATAACACATGAGTTAATGTATTCATTGTTAAAGGAAAAATAAAATCGTATGTATGACTAAAAAACTATAGATATATCAAACAGAATTCATATGTATAATGGTCTTTAATTTTACATTTAAAACATGAGGCAGTATATGCACTTCTATATGAACAATTAGTGAATAAAATTCCAAAAATTTAATGGGAAAATATTAGCATGAATAAGAAAAGTTTTCTTCTTTTTCATATTATCTGAACTTATAATGGTTTAATAATAATTTATCATTTAATAAATAGAGGATAAATAATCCTTAAGCATTTTTTTCATTTCTATGTTTATTTTTAAAAAAAATAGAATCAAATTTAATTATTTGATCTTCAACAAATTTTGATTTATAATCCAGTGTCCTAATTTTTTCCAGTTGAACACTTTTCATAAAAACAACTAAATTTTCATTCCATCTTGATGGTTTATTTTCCAGTTATTCATTTTCAATAATAATCTCCATAAATTTATACTCAATAATTTTGAAAAAAATTCAAATCGTGTAAAATTTATTATTTGTTCTACCAATATATTTATAGAAATAAACCGTATAATAATTATATCTAGTAGATGAAGATTAGTCAAATTTACTTACCTTATTTAATGAAACCATTAGGCATAGGTTTTTGGATTACTTTCGAATACCATTTTTTTCAATTGAATTTGAATAGAATGAGTTACTCTAACCATATTATATTTATTTCATTTATTTTTATATTTCTCTATATTGTTATTATTTTTATTGAATATTGGAATGTTTTACTTAATGTTACATATTTCTATGCGTTCATAATGGATAACTTCATAATCATCATTAGTTTTGTTTTTTAATTTTTCATGGGAAATTCCTTTTAATTATCTTTAATTATTGTTTATTTCATCTCCCTTGGGAAATATATACAACATGATATCTTATAATAATTTATAATCTTTATATTAGAGAGTAAGATTTATCAGAAATAAAATAAAATAAATTCCATTTTCAAATTCTCTTATTCAAAAATATTTTTCGACAAAAAATCATATTTCATTTAATATTTTCTAAATTAATCTAATTTTTATTTATATTAATTTTTACCATTCGTCAATAGTTATAATTTTTCATGTAATTTATTTGTTATATTTCATATAGAAAATTACTAGAATTTATTTATTTAAAATTTCTCCCAAATCACTCATTCTATTTATAATAATTTTAAATCTATGAAACATTTGATTAAAATTAACTTCCTTTCCCAATTTGAATTCATGATACTCAAATCCTAACATGCCTAATTTATTTTTTATCAACATATATAAACCTATACTAGTATCTTATAGTATTTTCCCAATTTTATGATCCATTTTTCATAATGGAACTACATTATACACATTCATATTAATTTTACAATACAAAATAATCATCACCTTGTAATTTACCACATTATTTACTACAATATTACCAACTAATGATTAAAAAACTTTTTTAGGATGCTTTCATGGTTTAATTTGTTGATTATGTTAATAATTATTAATTATTTCATTTCTTATGGTCACTTCAAGACAGGCATATTTTATAAAATAGATAAATATCATACCTATGAAATTAACCCATATAGATTTGAATCGATTATTGAAATTCCTAATAAAAATTATTCAAATAGAATAATATATTAACAATAAATCTCACATGGGTAAAATGGAATCTAGGATTTAATTAAAACTAATGAGAAATTATAATTACGTAATAAAAAAGTAATTTAATTTTAAAAATATTTATCAACAATTTTGATTAACAATACAGTACTACATATACATACCATGATCCATCATAGATAATATTATACATGGAGGTTATTGTATGTAAGATAGAGTACTGAACCATATATCCCTTTTAAAAACTGTATGTTGTGGAAAATAGCATAAACCCAAAACTTTGTGGTCATTTGTAAGGTTTACTATCTCAAGTGGTAGTGCATAAGAAATAATAATTAATAATCCATAAAAGTCACACACTAAACCTAAAATAAATTTTCCTTGTAAACCAACACTACTATCACCCATAGTATCCTACACATCATAAAACTCCACACATATAACTACCACCTCCACTATACCTAATACCAACCCTACATATTCACACAATTACACCATAGAATACCTATTTTACTTTAAATTTAATCATATTACCATTATTGACATCCATATATAAAATTTATCGTCTCATTAAATCTATTATTCTAATAATAAAATCATATTTAATGTAATTTTATTCTTTATTTATTCATCACAATCATCCAAGACATTCACATTGTCTACTTTACATCCAATGGTTTATTAGTTTCATCATATTTCACATAAAAAAATTCATTATTTATAACAACATTCCATGACACTGAGAAACCATAATACAACCCTTAAAATAACTTAATTCAATACTATGTAAATCTCCACAATACAAAACAGAACAGCAAAACACAACAACCAAAAATGGATTCTTTTTTAATTACAACTATCCATGATTTCACGACTACAACCTTATAACAACCCATATAGCTCCACCACAAAAAAACCACACCATATCCTTCCAACATGAAAAAATACTCCAAAACATCTTTTCACTCTAAGAGAGACTCACATTTTATAGAAAATAGTAGAAGAATAATAGTAATTAACTTTTAAGGTCCTCTTTTTAATCATCCTTTAATATTATTCAATATTTTAATTTCAATCCTCATAAAAAAAATTTCAATATTTCCGCACAACCATTTTGTTACCAACATTACATGATAAATCAATTATTTATGAAAATCCCATCTTCTCAAAAATAATAATAATATAATATCAATGTATTACATAAAAATCATTTAACAATATTGGTAAAACCATAAATATATATAAATATTAATAAATTACCTAAAACAATTGTAAATTAGCACTTACAAATATATATTTTTATTATTCTTCTTTATCATTATATGGTTACTCCTTATCATACACTCAAATAATGTAGAAGCATGATACTTACTCAACATTTACAAATTAATGATGAATATTTCTTTAATTCCATACCTCAACAGAAACATCTCTTTTACTACATGGGATGACGAAGAAAATCTAATCATAGACCACCCATTATTCATTGATCAACCACAAGTCTTAATCATGACAATTCCTCCCCAAGATAAAAACACAAAAAAAACATATAAAATAGGTCACCACTACTATCAAATTATCTATTAAGAAGAATGTTGGAGAAGAGAGTCAAGAAGAAGATAATAAGAATCACCTAAGATCATAAAGACGTTGATCTATTAAATGTGATGTTCTAGACAAATTAATGGTCACTCAAATGTCTCAAAATTCACACGATTGTCTGCCTATGGTTTGGGGAAAATAAAGAATACGAATAATTCTAATGTTTTATGAATTTATACTAATACTCAAAATTTAAGGACTCATCACATGATGGTTAATTCTCAAGTCGACATGGGACTAAATCGAATATACCTTCAAAAATCATATTCTGATACCCAGTTATCTCTCAACGAGTTAAAGGTAAAAACATTTTTTTGCTATAGATTTAAGGACATACATGATGAAACAAATGTGGTGATTATACTATAGTTTAACCTTTGAATTACATGGTGAAACTACTGGACTTATCCCCTAAACATTATGACACTCTAAACAATTCCACGAACAAACAAGCATAACATTGTACATGATATTAAAATAGAAGAATCATGAAATAAAATGATAAATAGTTCAAATTGAATTTGGTTTAACCAGAAAAAATTGAATCTAAACATAACGTGAACTCAAAATCCCACATAAGCCTAACTCTAGAACATCCTTGATGTAATAATAACCCATATAAATTCAAATCAAAAATGAAAAAAAAAATTCTAGTACCAAAGTCATGGAATATTAAACCAAAAAATACTGAATACCCTATATATTATAACATAACAATCCACCCTACCCATAATGGAGAAACACATACAATAACTCCTTAAAAACCCTTAGTAAAAAATGATGCACTAAATAATAAATTCCATAACACAATATTTAAGGAAAATCAATCACCAAAATCTAAACCTTTTAGAGAGATACATTTTAAAACTAGGAAAACATTTTCCCTCACCCCCACAAGAACAACTACAATTCCCTGGACTACCAAAATACCTAAAGAAGATAAATTCTGGGTTCAATAAATTTTATACCCTTATATTATATATATCTCAAAAATACCATCATCCATCCTAATAAAAAAACCAATAAATTAATAAATGACCACCAATTCCAAAAACTAATTATGATATACCTCTAAAATAAAAAAACATCCCAAATATACCCCATTGTGGTTCAAGAGTAAATGATTTGAATTAAAATAGTATTAAATCAACTATTTCAACATCAAATAAAAATAAATCTAGTTATTGAGCATGAATCAGTGCCTCGTGTTCCCATGTATATTCATATAATCAACCATACCTCTACAAGACATGAACCAGGGGAATAAAAAACTATGAAACACCTTCTCTTTATAATCATGGATATAAACCAGCTGCCTTATAAACAGAGCATCATCCCATAGAGCCAACTAATCCCAATAAATGACAAGTGATTCTTACTCAAGATGTAGGTAAATCCAAGAAATAATTTTTTTTGATATTTTCTACATATATTGCGAGTGATATCCAATATTCCAACTCACTTATTCACTTCAAAATCTTGAATGGACGGAAAATTTGAGTGTTATTATAACTACAACATCTAATCCTCCTAAACCAATGATGAGGATATATTTTCTCAAATAGATATTACCCAACCAAAAAACACCAACAACACCTCATATAAGAATAAATTTTTTTACTATCCTATCATTTCATTATCACCACTTGAAAAACCTTATCTGGAACTATACCACATATGTTCGGCGTACCACTAACTATTTATCCTTGGTCTAGTACAATATAGTCCAGAAATTCCACCCATATAAAACCTTGATAGAAGACATACCAATGGTCTTATGATTTTAATTATTATACAAAAACCTGACCAACATCAATCAATCCCCCAAAATTTGAATAATGGACATGAAAATATCAACCATAATTTTAACGTTCAGATCTATTTAACAATCTATATAATGATGGAATGTAATGATAAGGAATAACTGAGTTAACCAAACAATTTAATATATAAATGTACACCATTTTAGATTAATATTAAGTAAATATTATTATAATACTTACCCCTAAACCAAAAAGTACTATTTTACTTATAAACTTGATATGTAATCAACTTATTTACTAAATAATATTTTATATATCCCATAATGTTCTTCTCATATATTACCCATTTTATACATATAATTATTAACAACTTTCTTCAAGAATAGTAAAATTTCATTCAAATGTGTGAAACAAAAATAATATTGTAAAATAATATAACTAGTAAATGATAGTGAATAGATTCCCATAGTGGATTTGGTTTAATCATTATTTTATTTTCATTCATTGTGAAAAGAGTCTCATATTGGATAGTGTTCACTCACCCGCTGCTTTTATATTATATCGTGAGATATCAAATTTTACCCAAATCATAAAAATAATATATAAGTCATCAAAAATCGATAACCTATTCAAAACCAAATATATGTGTTCCACAAGATCACAAAAACATTCATCATTTCATCAAACTTTATTTAGCCAATAGGAAAGAAATTGGTTACATGAAAACATCCTTAAAAATTTAACATATTCTATTGAAATAAATAAGTGAATAATATCAAAATAGAATAAAAATAGTTATGTAAAATATACCATAATTAATATTTAAATTGATAAAAAAAATTCATTAAAGTATTATAAATATTCTTCAAAAATAAGAGGAAACATCATTTTTTTTGTTATGTTTTAGAAACGAAAATTCTGGAAAATGGATATCAGATATTCCCTATGGAACGAGATAAAAAATATAATGTAATCTTAATAATGAATAATAGTCTTGATTTTGGGAAAATATGTTCATTTTGTAAATATTAAAGAGGGATACTTTTCACATTTTTGCAAAAAAGTATAATATAACATGTATGGAAAACATTGTAAATATTAATTTTTAATCTGTTGAAAATAAATTCATATTTGGATGAATATAACTTTAAACAATAATTATAGAGTATAAAAAAATTTATTAAACAATTAAATGAACATATACATGTATGACATGTATTCCCAGTCTAATAGAATAAATAAGGTCGGGTTCGATTAAAAACAATATTTTTTGTATTTCTTAGTACCAATGATAAGGAAATAGATATAATAATTGATTAATATATTAATAAAATTATTATATGAGAATATATTTGGTTTAATATATATATATATAATACGATTTCTAAAATAGATATTTTAACCTGAACAATCCTAAATAAAAATGATATTACAACATAAACATTAACCTCACGCCTTGATATTCTCAGTACACAGTCTAACAAAAATTATAACAAATTTAAATTATTATATATATATATATATATAATTATTTAATATTAAATTATTACCAATTTAAACTATTTGTTAACTGTTTCATTTTCTTCAATGTTTCAAATTTAGTGAATTCTACCTTTTCACCATACTCATGGGTTTATAATCCCAAAAAAATTAATCATATAATAAATATAATACTTTTAAATTAGATTTTTAAAAAATCTGTTTAAGGAAGTAATAAATGATTAATTACATCACTTTATGGATGTGGTAGTCCAAACGTACGTACACATGACACTTTAATTTTTTCATAAATTAAACAATAGATGTTAAATAATAATCATTTATTCCATTATCAAAATTATATAATAAATATTCATTTAATATATTTGTATAATCATCCATTATTGTGGTTATGAAAATATAAACATTTATCTTTATAGAGGTAATATACCATATTTACACATGATCAAAAATTTCATTTTATACTGGATGGAAAAGTTATAAAAAATAAATTTAACATTAACATAAAAATATTTTCTTATATTAAATTCATTAATTTCACTATTTTAATATTTTTATTGATTATTTTTAGTATGTATAATCATAAATGAACATGATATATATTGGTAAAGACAACTACCTATTCTTTAAGTAACTTCATTTTTATTAAATATTGTGTATTATAAGGATGGTGTTTTTTTAATAACAATACCTATAGAATGTGGGTAGAAAATATTGGAAGTGATATTGATATTTAATAGTTAATCTAATGTTCCCAATATATGTTAACAGATGAATAGATAGGGTTCTCCTTTATAAGTATGGGGAATGACACCCTTCCAATATTCAAATATTTAGAATAATATAAAGTCAATTTTCATGGGAAAGTGACATAAAATGGTCAAATATTAAATGAAAGCATAATTTAATGTCAAATATGTAAATAAATCATTATTATAAATATTTTATTAATAATTGAGGCCTTATCATTTATTTTAACCCCTTGTTTTCGTTTTTTACACATATCATGGAGATAATATTTTTACCCTATAATATTTTCATTATGGATAAAAATTATGTTAAAATTATTACCTAAAATATATTATTTTGATTCCCTTAAATTTAATCCATTTTCAGGAGTCAATTTCTATAGGTATAAAAATTAATGAAATATCCACACATAAAAAGCATAAAAACTATTTTTGGAAATAATTAATTTTTAAGTATAAATTTTATTTTATTATAATTTTATACCATATAAAAATAAAAAGATAAGTGTAGAATGTTTTATTAAATATATTATCTATAAGTTTTGAGAATTTTAATAATAATTTGTTATAAAATTAAATTATTAATAGAACGACATTTTTCATGAATAATAATAGTTCTCTGAAAAATATTTATTTTTACATTCAAGTGATTTTATCTTAATTTAATAATAATGGTATGAATGATCGTTAGTTTAATATAAGTGTATATAAAACATTTAATTAATTTTATTTCTCAATATTAATGATAGTTACTGTTAAATAAAATCAAAAAAAATTATTTTTATAAATAAAAATTTCTGTTTATCCAGGAATTACTAGAATAACATTCCTTATCATTTCTGATATATTTCATTAATTTTATTAAGTAATTTTATTAAATTAATATAATAAATTTAAATTTCTATTAAATTATTTCATTTGATATTTTCAATATTTAATTATTCACTTATTTTGGTGTAGCATGTAACATATGTTATCAAACTTATCAATTTTATTAAAGATAAATATATTCTAAAATATATAGGTGTTATATTTTTCCCACATAATATAACTTTTAACCATGAAATTTTGTTATTATAATGGAAATAATGTGGATACTTCTTCCCTGTAGCATCCTTCAGATCCTTCATAACCTCTTCACATTTTTCATACCTCTAATGAACCTTAACCCGGTGAGTGGTCATTTGTCGTAGAACATTATCTATATGAAAAAAGATTTATTTCTTTTTCATCTCATAAAAATAATCATGCTCAAATGGTATGGCCTTTGATTTATGTACATGTTTTAGATTATCTATTTAATTCCCTAAAAGTATACATGGAACAAAACATGAATTTAAGAGAGATATAGTGGAAGCCCAAATTGATAAGCGACAATACCAATATGATCAAGAATCTCACTAAGATTGATATACATAGGGATTATAACCCCTTAGTTCTAAATATCATTACCATATGTATGAATATATTATCTCTTACTTTAAAATATATACCATTTTTATTGTTTTTTATAACACATTAATCAATTATAATCGTCCCATATGTGTTTTTGAGTGGCACTAACTTTCATTTCCATTTCATTAGAATTATCAAGTGTAAATAGATTTACTTATCCAATTTCATCCCTTAATGTTGTAGTTATAAACTAATTGCATTATGGGGGTTTATAAGAAACCATTTTAATTCATTAGTAAAAGATATTACTATAATAAAATTAAAATATATGAAGGTGTTGATCCCATCCTCATTTGAAATCCATTTAGATATCTCATATCATATATTTTGGGGTCTGAATACTTTTTACAAATATACCATTTTTCAATGGATGATATTATGTTAAAATGTTCAACACTATATTTAATTATTTTGGAAAACATCTCTAGAACATTTATATAATCCTTGGATATCGATAAAAAATTGTTAAGAGTGTTACTCTATGAAACCATTAATCTTTTTTAGTGTATATCAAGGATAGCTGGTCGAGAAATAAATATTCGTTAAAACAACTAAAATACACTGACAACATATGTTAATATACTAATACCCAAATATAATTATATAATATATAGGTATTGGGGTCCTATGATGAAATACATACTGATTTTTTTCCATTGACATACAGTCAAATGTAAATGTTTTATAACCCCCTTGGACGTATGAAATTCACCCATAACATTCCAACATACTAGGAGTCAGGAAATATACTCTTCTTTATTTCTCTTCTTGGTTTCCCAATGAAATGTTTATATTAAATAATTATTCATGTTTTTACTCATTGTATAAATATGGAATGGTGATCTATTTTCTTCATAAGAAACACTTTCCTAAAATCCTATATTTATGAGACACATACTCGGTTCTAGAACATAATCATTGGATAACTATTATAGTTGAATTTAAGAACAATAAATTACATTTTATATATCTATACATACTTCTTCTGGACCTCTTTAATCATCAAATATATGGATAGTTGAAAATTCATCTGAGTGATATTATATTTCTATCATTATTTGTTTAACTGTACTCTATAAATATATAAATATTGTATCTCTTTTAATAATATTCAAGGAAAGTAAAGCATGCTTCGCCTCACACAAAGAATGAAAAACTTTTTTCACCTCCACATAGTTGTAATGTATAGATTTTTAAAAATTATTTAATCAAATCTAACCATATCCTTTATAGTATATTTAAATTATTCTATTTTAAAATAAATATTTATTCAGGTTTTATGATTAGTATATATATTTCACACCTTTCACTATAAAGGTCAAGTATTAAAAAAGTATACATGATTTCTATGAAACTGAACCCTTAGGATTACATGAGATGAAATGGGATTACACATCACATAAATCCTTAATGTTGTGCAGTTTAAAAAGATCTTTTCTAGCCAAATTTCAATTTAGTAATTAATGGATTCTTCACAAACATGTTTTAGGAGATCCCAAGAAACCCCAAGGAGTTCTTTTTGACCTCTTCAATCATCTTGTATTCATTGGTCACAATGGGTTTTCATTGGAATTCTATGGTAATCATTTCCTTTTTCTTGGATGGTTATCTATCGTTCTTATTTGGGTTTAACTATGGTGGTGTGGTTTAGTGTGGGTTGTGTTTTTGGGATATATTTTGATTGTATTTAGGAACAATATTTGTTGAATATTGGTATATTATTTTGTGGAATTTTTTAGGTGATTCATATTAACCATGTGGTGCACAGTGAGATGGAAAAGACTCTTTGATGTAGGGACTCCCCCATTTCCCTTTATTATGCATCAATTGGGACGGGTTTTCTTTTGATAATCTATAGTTCTTGATAGTTCAAAATTATTAAAATATAAATAATTGGAAAATTTGAATTTAAATTGTTAAATGTATTCTTATTAAAATTATTTTATTTCTTTGATATTATTTTTAATATTTTGGATTATACGAGTTTGTGACCCCACTTAAAATTGTTGTCATTGGAGGAATTGTTTGGACATGATGATATGGTGTGTGACTATTGTGCCTATTGTGATAGATGTAATATAACCAAAAAATGGATATTAATTGACTACTTCTTTTTGGATAATGTAATAGTTTCCTAGGATAATATATTGTGTGATAACACACCTAAAATAATGTTGAATGTTATAAAATCCCCTATGTAAATCTATAAAACAATATTGATGTGTTTTGTTGTCTTGTCATGCTTTTGTGATCGTGATGTGTATTTGGGAACATCGGGATTCTAGTTTGTGGGTCATACTTTTAAGGGATTAGGTGGTTTTGGGGTTCCGCTTTGTGGATTCTGAGGTGGGGTTTTGACATTCTTTTTGGGTGTTGATGTAGTTCATTTATTGTTCTAGATTCTCGAGTATTGATTGAATAAATATTTATTAATTATTGAAATGTCATGTTTTGGTTGGATTTATTTTATATAAAAGGGTAATTAATAATTAAATAGTAGGTTGTGTGGTTAAATGTTTTTGATGATAAATAATTAAAATGACTATATGATCAAATTAAGTTTATTATAACCACAAATGTCTCTTGTGTCTTGTTGTGTGGTGTTGTGCATTTTTATTTCATGACAAAAGTGACGGTGTTGTGAGTTGGTTTATTTTTTTCTACCCATAGGATGGTCTTGAGTGTATAAAATAACATATAAAGAATTTTATATTCGGTTGATTTCTATATGCACCCAACCCATGTCAGCTGCTACATGTCGACACCCGCATAGTCACATGAGGGTGCCCTTTCTGACTTCTATTGACAAGGATGGATAGTTGGGTAACCACTCTTTCCCTATCTATCTTCTAAGCGAGGTAGGTATTGCATAGGTCATGATTGTTGGTTGTTTATTATTGCATTAGATGATGGTTGTGATGGCCCAGGAGTTTCCGGAAATATATGATCATTCTTGTAGGGAATCATTGGTTGGGGGTTGTGCTTAGTATGTGAAGGGAATAAGATTGAAATCGTACAAGTTCATGACACCCTAATACTCATGTTTTGGATTTGGTGGTTTTATGTCCCAGTTGTTCTCAAGAAGAAGTACTGTGTCTGTGCTTATGGGTCAGTGATCCCATGTGTCTCTAGGTGAGGGGTGTTGTAATCGTTCTTTTGAGGAGGCGTGTTATAAGGAAGTAATGAGGGCTCTAGAATGTATAACAATGGGGAAGGGGAGTGGAATACTAGTAAGAAATTGGTATGGTGGAAACATATAAAAATACATCTTGTTATATTATATTTTATGGAATTCATTATATGGTGAGTGTTCATTAGTTAGTCTGGGTTTGGTTAGTATTCTTGTATATGTTCTGTAACATTCTGTTGTTTTCTCACTGGTTACTTAGTATGATTCTTTCACATGTGCATGAGAGACATTGTTTTTTCCTAATTAGTATACTTGTATATCCACCTTATTTATATTAACTATTTTTAATATTACGAAAGGATTACTTGATCTATTATGAAAATTAATAACTCGGACCTTAGATAGTAGTTGTGTCGCTACATTATCTTTACAATTGGTTATTCACTTTGGATACTTTTACTACATCTGTTTCACTTATTCTTGAATTGACAGGTTGTTTGGGTTTCTTTTCATCTAATGACATGTATTTTATTGTGGATTATTCATCTTACTTATTGATCCTATTTATATTATAGAGGGTAATGGCCCCCATAGATGAATTTATTTTATTCTCTTGATACTGGTCACCAACCTCGAGCATACAATAGTCAGCACTCTTGGGTTTCTTTATCTCTCTTTCATTATTCTGGTATTTTTACAGGGGGTAGGTCATGATAGAGTTGTATCAAAAGAGTGGTTGAGATATAGAATGAATTATGGAGTTATAAACAATGAAGACGTCATGGTTTGATATGGAAATAATGTTAGTTGACTTTGGTTTGTGACAAAGGACATGGAGATCATCTAAGACATGAGATTTTATCTTGATCTCCCCCCTATCTAGTACACAGACTGAGATTATTTAATGACCATGTGTTATGGACCTACATTTAGGGTAGGGAACAAAAAAAGGTACATGCATCAGGATGACTTGTGTTCATGTTTTAATTTGGTTGTTTTTGAAAAGTCAAAATGAATAATGTGAAATAAAATTAATAGAAATAAAATTTCAACACCACCATGATTTCAATTTTTTTCCTCATTATAATGGATTATGTTTTTCAACTAAGCATGTTTAAGAAAGATGAGGTTTAGCATGATTATCTAGATAATCACCACATGGTTGATCTCATATAGTTGTATAAGACATGGTAGATGGAATGGGGTTCTTTCTAGTCCTATGATTTTGGTTAATATGGGGGTAGTGGTTTAGCTGGGGATAAATAGAGCTAGATAATGGAGATCATGATCACATTCAATTTGAACTGGGACCAGATGGGGTATTGGGTCCCTTTGTCAGTCATTCAGATTTGGGGAGCTACATGTTGGTGGTGTATTTTGTATCTAGGAGAGTAGTAGGAGGAATATATTTTATTGATATATTTCTAGAAGGTGTTATGGGAAGAGGTTCTTTCATTGACCATGATGGCAGTAAAGTGGATATACCTTCTTTCTCTTCAATAGGGGATCATTCCAGTGAGGGATATGGGATTTTTGTTCAATGACCTTCTTTATTTTTTCGTACATATTTTTACAAATGTGGAGGCTTGTGAAATTTTTCTTAAGGAGTAACTACATCCATGTATCCAGTATGTGGTAACTTATTTTATGTTTCCAATGTATCTAGATGTTCAAAAGAAGGTGGAGGTGATTGATCAGATTCAATCATGTGTAGGTTATTCATTAGAGGGGACCCAATATGATTCCTTAAGGAGAAGAGTTATTAGTGGATGTTGTAAGGTACCAGCGCCATTATTGTTTTGACTTTCTTCAATCCAACCTCAGCATCTCCCGTTCAAGACATAATGTGATGATTTTGTTCATTATCTTCTTAGGATATTTTTTTTGGTGTAGGGTTCTTCTACATCACTATAACTACTTCCAGTGTTTCATTGAGCTCTATTTTTGGAGACGTGTATTGATTTAGTAGCAGCCTCAGGAGTAGTTTCTAGTAAGGTTGTACTAGTAGTAGGGGAACTTGGTTTTGGCTCCACAAAGGGGTGATGATGTAGGTAAAAGGTGAACTCCAAATTTTCCTCACATTCGTGTACTATAAACTGATCATTTACTTTGAGGTTTTCATCCATAGAGAGTTAGAGTAACTGGATGTGGTCAGTTTACTGTAGAGAAGGCAGTAGTTCCAAGGGAGCATAGATCGTCAGAGGTGCGGTATATTTATTTAGTTACCTTTTTGTTACATGTTGAATTTGGATACTCACATGGTTTTTTAATCCTATCAATCCCCTACACTGGGATTAGACAAAGAGGGTATTCTTATGCCATTGGTGTTAATTGCGCAAGTCAGAGGCCAAACTAGCTTGTTTGATGTGTGCTAGTGATGGTGAAATAATAGTCTCATGTGGATATTTTCATACTGTAGATACATCTAAATTATGTCTCCCTATTCATTGCATCATTGTATTATATGCATGATGTTATCCACTTATTATATAGGAGAATCTTGTTTTCAAATATGGATGGCGAACTTGTGGTTTTTTGTTGGAAATCATTATTGTCAGGTGGGAAGATGGCGTATAGAGCCCCTTCATTTTCTTATTGGCGGATTTTTCACTAGAATTAGTGGAGGCTTGGATGGATGGGATTCCCATGGTCATTGGGTAGTTAATAGATGTTTTTAATAAGGATTTAGGGATGTAACCCCCTCAACGTGATTTTGATTTTGAGTTATGTGGTCATCCCGATGCTTGTTCAATTTGGATAGATCCATATCGAATTGAACCATCAGAGCTATTAGACATTAGAATTTTGATAGATGATATGATTTATAAGGTGTTTATTTGGAAAAATGTGTTACCCTGGGGTGATCCATTATTGTTTTCAAAGAAAGAAGATGGTAGTATGAAGTTCTTCATAGACTATCAGATGTTGAATTAGGTATCTGTCAAAAATAATTACCCTCTTTGAATAATAGATGATATTTTTGACCAGATGAGTGGGGTGAGTTGATTTTTGATGATCTATATGTTGGAGTTATATACCTATTTGAAGGTGAACTAGGGCGATATATAGAATATTATATTCAGATTTAGGTATCAGAACTTTGAGTTTGTAGTCATGTCATTCGGTTTTATGAACATGCCACCGGTGTTAATGGGGATTATGAACTATGTGTTCCACGAATTAATTTTTTAGTTCATCAAATTATTCATGGAGGATATGTTGATCTACCCAATGTTAGGGTAGGATCATAATTAGAATTTCAGAACTATCTTGCGGGTTCTTAAAGGCCACCAGCTCTATGAAATATTTTGCAAGTTTAAGTTCTAGAAATGGGAGTTTCATTTCCCCATGCATGTGGTGTCTAAGTAGGGTTTGTATGTAGACCCATCTATGGTTGATGAATTTTTCATTTGGGATGAACCTAATAATTCTTCATAGGTTCACAACTTCCATGGACTTGTAATCTATTATTAGAGGGTCATACCAGATTTCTTTTGAGTTGTAGCCTCGTTGATAACTATAACTAGGAATGTCTTGGATTTTGTTTGGATTTATCAATTACAATAAGTGTTCTGAAACCTTAAGGGAATGTTGGTTAGTACTACAATGCTTTGGTTTTTTTTAGGAGGGTGATGTTTGGGGTGTTTTGGGACACTTCCCATCTTGTTTTTGGATGTGTGTTTATGCAGTAGTGGGAGAAGATCTTTTATGGGTAATGTTAGTTATGTCCCCCTTATCATAACAATGCCACCCATGATCTAAAACTAGAATTGGTTGTGTTTTCCGTACTTTTGTGGTGACATTATTTCATATGAGTGCGCTTTGTGGTCCACATCTGTCACAATAGTTGGAAATATATAATTTCCTCACATGATTACAACATTAAATAGTTTACGTGGTTTATGTTTCTTCAATATTTTGATATTGAGATCTTCCACCCCTATGTAAAAGAGAATATTTTGGCCAAAACATTGAGTAGGAAGTCATGGAATGGTGTTGTTCGGGAATCTAAAGATGCTTGAATAGAAATGGAGGATTTTGATGCTTTTCTACTTGATAAAAAGGGGGATTATGAAAGAGGTTGTTTTTCTAAAATTATAGTACAATATTCCCTTATGTTTCAGGCATAAGAGTCTTAGTGGGGAGACTGAAAGGAAAAGTTGAAATATGATTGATTGGACATGGTGATGCTTAAGAAGGACGGTTAGAGGATGATCAGAACTGGATGTTGTTTCATTTGAGGTTTTTTATTTCAATAACGATATGTTTTGGAGTCCTCTTTGATTTTCCAAACTCACCATTTATGGAACACACTTGAGATTCCAATATGTACCATAGCATTAAGATGAATTTTTGGATTCCCAGGATGAAATTAGTGGTGGCATATTTTGTCAAAAAGTGTCTAGATTTCTAGTAGGTAAAGGTGATGCATCATGTTACTAATGGTTTGTTATAGCCCATGGATATTCCCAAGTAGAAAATAGGATAAAATATGGATTTATGATTCAAAGGGATACCCCTGGTGTGGGGATTTTATGATTCTATCTGGGTAATAATGGATCAGTTTATAAAATCGAACCACTTCTTAGAGATCAGAGAATGGGGCGGAGTTGATTCATTGGCTAAGTGGTATGTTGATGAGGTGTTGTATATTCTTGGATATATAATATAATTTTCTTATATGGGGATTCTAATTTTCCATCATGATTATGGAGGGGATTACAACATGATTTTGGCACTCAGTTACACCTCACATCTACTTTCCACCCTTAGAAAAATGGGTAGAAGGAATGAACAGTCCATACATTGTAGGATATGTTATGGGCATGAATCATTGGGATTGGTCGATCTTGGGTATGAAAAATTACATTGGTAGATATTTCATATAATAATTTATATCAGTATTACATTGGAATGGACATATTTGAGTATTTTTATGGGATATCATGGGGTTAACTATTGTGATGGACAGAGGTTGGGGAAACAATCATTCATGGTTATAGTCTAGTTCAATCCATGATAGACAAAATTTAGTCTTAATTATACGATGATGAAATTATTTAATAAGTCTTATGTCGATCATATAAGGAGACCCTTGGCATTTGATGTTGGTGACCATGTGTTCTTAACTGTTTCCCTTCAACAAGGGCAGTGGAGGTTTGGTAGAGGGAGTAAGCCTTCTTCCTGTTTTTTTGGGGCCTTTTAAGTATGGGGTGAGTTAATGTGGAGGCGTATCAATTGGAATTTCCACCATGGTTAGAGAGGATATATGATATCATACATGTCTATTAGTTTCTCTGGTATCTTAATGATGGCTCCCATTTCATTTACCGAGGAGAGTTGGATATCAAGGATGAAGTGATGTTCATCAAGTGATTAGTAGAGATCCAATGTCATCGGGATAAGGGTATCTGTGGATTGAACATTTCATGGTTTTTGATATCGTAGAGGATTGGTGGCCATGAGGATATTACTTGAGAGAGTGAAAATTTGTTGATTTCCCAGTACAAAGTGTTTTATTTAGTTTTTCATTGATTTGGTTTGCTTTATAATGTGATGTTTGAGATCATATAGTTTTATATGATAAGGAATTTTCCTTGGTTGTTGATGTGTTTTTTGTGATGTGTGATAATGTTAGTAAATATGAAAATGAAGAGAAATATTCCGAATATTGAATCATTTACTATGATGTTGTTAAACCCATGCGGTCGAGTCTGCATCTTAGAGTAGATAGTATCTTTACAAGGAGGATGTAATTACTAGATTTGTGTTTCTGAAACAATATGGTTTAATGGTTTTAGTGGTCATTGATTTGGGTTATATAGAGGTTAATATTGATGTTAAATTATAGTGTGACGGTTTAGTTTTGTGATAGGAAGTAGAACTTGTTTGTGGTGGTGTTTTGTGTAATGTGTTTTCTGTTTTTTTGTTGGCGTGTTTTGCTGGTGATATCTTTTTAGGTATGTCGAGATCCATGAGAGGTATCTGACAAGGTGGTTGGTCGAACCCCTTTCCTTATATCCTTATTTGGTTCTTCTCAAGGTAGTTAAAAATTTTATATTTATCTTATGTAATGGTCTATGATCTCTCAGTCCATTTTTATAATGGTTTTGATCACTAGAGGTTTTTGGGGGAAGTTTTAAGTGTTTTTTGTGGAATCTGAAGGTGGGAAAGAGTTGCTACACGAAAAACACATCATGTAAACATTACATGATGTGGAATTTGGTTTCAATTATTTTCCATGGATTTTTCATTATGTTTTTATTTTTATTTTTATATAAAAAATGAGATGCATTCTTCAATAAAACATAACCCATTGTATTATACAATGTGAAAAGTGATTAGATGTTCTATAAATCCCCGATGTTGTAGCATTTGAAAATTTATTTTTTGGAAAAAAATAATTCATTCGAAAAAGGATTATTCATTCTATAATTTTCATAGAACACTTTGTTTTCCAAGGAGTTCATCAAGCCCTCTTCCTCCCTCTTTGATCTGTTGGTCTTAGTGGTTGTTCATTGGCAATATCTGGAAAGACAGTCATTTTTCTAGGAGGTATTTCATAACATTCTTCTTTAGGGTTGAACTACAATGGTGTGGTTTGGATTGTGTCATGTGTATTGGATTTATTTTTACGGTATTTGGGTGTGGTATTAGATGAAATTCGTTTTTTTGGTGTTGATATTGTGGTTACAATTTCTTATTCTTTTCTTTATGGTGTATAGCGAGTTGACAAAGCCTCTTTGAGCTTGGTACACCCTATTTCTCTTCCTTGAGTCAAATTCTGGATGGGTTTCATTTTTTTATCATTGAATTATGGTAGTAATGGATCAATGAAAGATGAATAATTGCTAAATTTTAAATTGAAAGGGGTAAATTTTGTTTGATTCACCTGATATTAAATATTTTATATTATTTATAATTTTATAGATTGTACATCCCTATGGCCCTATTAGAAATTATAGACTTTGGGAGATTTTGTGTGTGTTAGATGATATGTGTTGTGACTGTTGCACCTATTTTTATTTTTGTGATATCACCATAAAATTTAAATTGATTATCCTCTTTTATTAGAATAATGAAATGGTTTCCATGGGAATATGGATTTTGTGATAACACCCTTAAAAATTGTGCATTGTGATAAAATCCACTTTTTAGATCAGTAAAATGATCATAAAATATTGTGATGTTTGGTTTTTCTTTTAGAATAAATATGTGTGGTTAGTGAATGAATATATGATGGTTTTTAGGCCATTATTTTGGTTAAGAGAGGTGGTTTGTATTCCATGATTATGGGGAATCGATGTTTTTGTTGTCGATTATTTTAGGGTGGTGAGGTAGTGGATTCTTTGTGCTTTGGGACTGAGTAGTGATGGAATAAATGATTAATAATGATTGAAATGGCCTGGTTTGTTTTGGATAATGATATGAAATTGTTTATTGAACAAATAAATGATCAGTTATGTAGTTAAATGTGGATGATTAAAAATAATGAATAGAATGATATGATTAAATGATATTGGTTGGAAACATGAATGTGGATAAGGTATTTTTGTGTGGTTTTATACATTTAGAGGTGGTATAAAAAGTGACGGTGTATTAAGTTGGTTGGTTTTATTGTGAACCCAAAGGAAAGTATTGAGTTGATGATATTTTATATGAATATATACTTTTATATTAATTTTATTTCTATATGCACCACACTTATGTTGACCACTAAGATATGACACCCACATAGTAAAGAGAGATGACTATCCAGTGTCGATGGATTTTTTCCTAATATTCAGTGAGAGGTAAAAATAGTGGGGTACCAAATCTTCCCCCTATCTCTTTTAGGTCAGGTTGGTCTGCACATGATGTAATGTTTAGAGGTCAGTTAGTGTGTTAGATGGTTCATGTGATGGTTCATGTGTTTTCAGTTGAGATATGACCATGCTTCTGGTGAGTATTCTGGTGGAGGTAGTGCACGGTATGAGTAGGGCATGAGTTTGATGTCCTGCATATTCATGATACCCTATCACTCTAGTTTTAAAGTTGTTCTATTCTGGGTCATGTTTTTTTTAGGTGAGATGTGTTGTGTATATGCTTCCATGGAAATGATATTATGTTTCTTAGGGCAAGGTGTGTTGTGTGAATGCTTATGGGAAAGTGAGTTATGAAAAAGGGATGGGCGAACCAGAATGTAAAACAGTAGGGTGAGAGAGTGACATACCAGTGAGAAAGTGGTTCTGGGTACCCATATCAACATAAATCTTTATATATGATATTATCTGGCCTGCTTTATATGGTGACATTTGCTTGGTTAGGTAGATTTTTTATAGAATTTCTACATTGGTTCTTTTTTGATTTGATGTTTTCTCAAAGGGTTATTAGTATGATTCTTTCACATATGTATGAGAGACTTTGGTTTTACCTAATGAGCATACATGTCTTAAACCACTACATATATAAACTGTGATGAGGTTTACATGAGGATTACCTAGACTATGCTGGACATTACTAGCTCAAAACACGGATAGTTGTTGTGTTGCTGATTTAACATTTATTATGGGTATTCACTATAGAATTTTTTATTTTATCTTTTTAATTTATTCAGTCCTTTTGGGATGGTTTGAGTTTCTTTTAATGTTATGTAATGGGGTTTATTTTAGATGATTCATCTTGTCTCCCAGTTATATTTATATTATAGTGGGTAATTCCTCCCATGCATGAGATTTTTTTATACCATCAAGGATAGTCACAAACCAAGTCCCAACTGAAGGTGGGTCTCGAGGTTATTATATGTCTCCCCTCATTAAGGAATCATTAGAGTTAAGGGGTTATGATATGTACCACAAGCAATGAGATTTATTTAAAACATAACATCATGATCCAGGGGTTAAACTAGGTAACTATTTTGGAAATACATTAGTATATTCCTAGGAAATAAGAATATCTTCAATATTCAGTTTATTTTCCAAAACATAAGATAAATTCCCTCCATAAATACATAGTTTATGACATATAATATATGTTAATCACCTAATAAGATCATGTTCATCCTACAAAAATAGATGATCATAATTTGATTCAAACTATTAAAAATTATTTTTTCCTCATCAATTGATATTGGCCCTATATAGAGAGATCAAATCCATGACCAAAATCACAACACATTCAACTAGTGGTAGAATAACAAGATTTATAGAAAGCATGTTATAATAAAATTCTCTCAAATAGAAGTTATAGACTTAATACTAGATCATCATTGCCTTAGTAATTCATCAATAATAAAACACTTAATAATTAAGGTGGTTATGTGATAATAGAAGAAAATTCTTTTAATATGATAGTGTGGGTAGAGCCTGAATCAAATATGACATTTTCAGTAATATATTAGATGATAAGTATACCATTTACCACATTATTCTCATAACCCTCTATGATAATTTTATCTCATGAGATTTCCTTTTTATATTTTATTAAGTGGCTTCTAATGACTATTTATATCATTAACACATGGATTCATTCACTATTTGGTATAATAACTATATTCTTCCATATTTATGAATTTGATCATGGATGGTGCATTCAGTATATATATCTATAAATTCATTTCATGGACTGGACTCTTCTAATATATTTTTCCTTATATTTATCTATTTCCTTGTTTTCTACACAAAAAATATTTATCAATTCCCTTAAAGAAATTTTCCAAATCCCTCTTTTCATACTTTTAAAATAAAGGAGGAAACATTTTATTTTTTCTAAATTATTTATTATTATTATTTCATTAAAATTTCAATGTTCTCTTTGGGTCCACAAAACCACATGATTAAAAAGACCCCAGTATCCATCCTATATAGTGAATAGAAATATTTCTTCATAGATAAAAATTTATCTTAAGGCTTAAAAACAAATACATTATTTTAAATCACTAAATAATTGGTAAATTTTTCATCTTAGGGATATGAAAAAAATAGAATATTACCACACTTGTCTTTTAAAATATAACACATAGATACCAATGGATTAATCATCCTTCTATTTTAATATAATTAATTCCATTATAATTTTTATGTGAATAGTATAGGGAAACTACATACTATAAATACACTATTAAATACTTTCCATTCTAAGGAGTAAATTTCCTTATGTTGCCTCATTTTCATAATAATGGTCTACCATTGATAATATTATTCTCAGGAAAATATAATTGGATTAGAATAAATTTTCATGCTTCATGCACTGGATAACCCAACATATATTTTTAATAGTTTTGAACCATTTATTATAAATTACTGGACTATAGGATCTAATATAGTAGTTTGGATATTACCTCATGAATTAATTAATATTTAATAGTAGCTTCCTATGATAATATTGAATCATATCATTATTTATATCTTTATAGAGTTGTATAACCATAACCATAATATTTTTCATTTCATCCTATATTTTATTTAATTTAATTTGTGTATAATAATTATATTTTCAGACATGTTTATTGTTAAAATTATTCCCTCAAATTTTAGTCAATGACTAAAATAAAAAAACATTATGTTAATATCATGAATCATTAATCAAAGTGAAAAATACAATCATCATGAAAACCATTCAAAATATATTCTAAATTATGAAATAATTTTATAAAACTATGACACTTTATTATCATTCTAATCCCCCTTTTTTCATCATAGGCTATCTAATTGTCTATCATTATATTATACAAAACCTAATATAATAAACTAAAACCCACTTTGATACAAACATAGGAGACACTATGATTACATACATTAATTTTTTATCATATTATATTAATATAAATTATATCTCACAATATCAAATTTACCATAAACATAATGGTTTGATGTTATTGGATTATGGATACTTAATCAATGTGTTCCATGAATAGTATTAAATATTTCTAATAAATCACATCTCACAAAGAACCCTATTTAGACATATAATACTCAATAAATCTCATTATAACATGTGTAAATGGAAGCATTAGAAAGGGTGACTACGTATGATGATTATGGGAAACATGGGATATGTCAAAATAATATCATAAGTGATCATAAGTTAAGAAAACTAGTATGAGATCTAAATCATAATGTAAAAATTTCATACCCAATTATTAATGGATCTTAAATAATGATAAACATAATTTATTAACCTAAAAACACATTTCACACATAAGAACAGTTCTCTGAAAAATATATCTTTTTTACCATTAAGTGATTTTATCATCAATTAATAATCATGGTATGAATGATTATTAGTTTTCTATAAGTGTATGTAATACATTTAATTATTATTAAATCTCAACATAATATAATTAACTATTTAATAAAATCTATTAAAAAATTTGTTAAATTGAAATATTTTGTTTAGCTAAGAATTACTATACTAAAAGTCTTTATCAATTTTGAGACATTTCATGAATGATATTACATGATTTTTTTAAATTAATTTTATCCTGTTAAATATATATTAATGTGTAAAATTTTATATTTTTGACAAGTAGTTATTCACTTGTATTTGGTGTTATTTGTTTCATAAGTTATCAAATATCAAATTTATGAAGAAGTAAATATATTCTTAAGTATCATGTACTTATGTTCTACTATATTAATATTAATCATGACATTGACTTTTTTTTATTACAATGGAAAGGTTGAGGATACATCTTCCCTATTAAATCCTTTTGTTTTCTCATAACTTCTTCATGTATATAATTCATCCAAAGAACAATTACCCAATTAGTGGTCTTGTTCTGTAGCACTTTATGTCATTGATATAAGATTTATACCAGTTATTCCTCATACTAATGATCATGACCTCATGATATTGCTTATAAGTTAAGAATATGTTTGGTATTAGGAATATAAATCACCCAAATTTTACATTGAAGAAAACAAATATCTTTAGAGGTTGGTGGAAGCACCAATAGTTAAGATATTATCACAATATGACCAAGAATCATTCTAGAACTGATATAACTAGTTATTATCTGCCCCTTAATTCTAAAAATCATTGCCAGTTTAGGAATATTTTCACTCAAAAATCATAATATAGACCATTTTGATGGTTTTGTATAACACTTCTATCAAATATAATCTTCTTAGAAGTGTTTTTCAATAACACTGGCTTTCTTTTCCATTTCCATACCTCTATCAGTTCTCATTAGATTTACTCCTTCAATTTATTCCCCCTGTTGATTTTATACACTTATTTATATATAGGGTTTCATAATAATCCTTTTGAATTCATGAGTGAAATATATTATTGTAATAAAATTAAAATATATGAAAGTATTGATCCCAGCCTCCTTTGAAATGCATTTAGAAATATCATATCATATCATCTGGGGTTTGAATAATTTTTACAGAATTATCATATATCAATGGTTGATATTATTTTTAAATATTTGACCCTATATTCAATTAATGTTCAAGAAGACTCTAGAACATCGAGATAAACCTTGTATCTTGATAAAAAATTAATGAGAGTGTTATTCTATGCAACCTTAAAAACATTTCTAATAAATATCAATGACAGTTTTTATAGACATAATTATTACCCAATACCACTAAAATACACTAACATCATAAAGAAATACACTACAACCAAAATAGGATAACATAATTTAGATGTCTTGGGGGTCGTGTGATGAAATGCATGGTGGTTTTTTAAAATTTATAATAGTCAAGGGTGAAGGTTTCATAATCCCATTGGATGTATGAAATTAAACCATAACATTCCAACATACCCATAATGTGGATACATACATAGGAATATCTCTCTTCGTGGTTTCCCGCCAAATATTTTATATTAATTCAATATTCATGTTTTTATTCCATGGATGGATATAGAATGATGATCTATTTTCATCATAAAACAACACATTCTTCAATTCCAGTTCTAATGGGGCACATACTGTGTTCATGATGTTAATAATTAGATCACTATTATTGTTAAATTTATGAATAATACTTAACTATATATAAATATCTACATCCACTTTCTATACCTATTTAATCTTCTGATAAATGGATAATTGAACATTCATCCGAGTGAACTTATATTTATCCCCTTCAATCATTATTTAAATAATAGTCCTATTTCAATCCATAAATATTTAATCTCCAGTAATAATCATCATGGACTAGCTTGCATGTTTCACCTCACACAAAGCATGAACCACCTTGTTCACCTTCCCATGATGGTAATGTATTTAGCAATCGTAATATTTAATAAAATCCAACCATATCATTTTTATAATATTAAAATTTTATTTTGATAATATAAATATGAAAACCATGTTCTATATTACACAGTTAAACATGATTTATTACATAAACTCTTCACTTGATAGAACATGGATGATAGAGAGGTCCAGTTTCTTTGAGGCTTAGGAACATTACAAGACAACATAAAACCTGAAACACAACATCTTTGTTGAAAACTTCTTATTCATGGCAACTAAATTCCCTCATATATAGAATTTCATGGGATAACTTCAGGACATGCATAAGAATAATGTGATATATAATTCCCAGAAAGGGAATCATCATGGAATACCATGAGGAATACAATACAAGTTAGAAAATAGGTATATAAATTGAGAACAATAGAAACATGAACATAAAGGCATGATAAAGAATGAAATTCATAACATGGAGATGTGGCAACAACACTTGACAAGGAATTAGAACAATCCAAGGATCACTACACATGGAGTAAGAGTTAATCATCATTGCACATTAATTACGAGTAAACCCTCATTTAACTTGGTTTAGAATGAGTCATCACTCATTTCACATGACGTATCATGATACAATACTTTACCTATTTCATTTGAGCTCTATTAGGGCACATCCTTATTAAATATTTCATTTCATGTATATGTGTGCCATATGGATCATAAAACATGGATTCATTAAACATCATCATTTATTACATGATAAAAGTGTGTGTAATTATTACACGATTCTTTTTAAACAATAAGTAAATGTTCATAATGGTCAATACCCAAGATAGATATGTGGGAATGGTATTTACTACACAAATGAAGTTGGGTATTAAAATCGATGTGCAATTTAGGCGGTGCAACAACGTGACATAAGAATTAATAAAAATGGTTGATGAGAGACAAATGGGTGCCTCATCATATACACATGAAATGTACAGTAATGGGGTCATATAGATACATGTCCTAACTGTTGGATCGATTATAAGATAGATATGATACTGATTTTAGTATCAAACTATGGTGTAGATACTCAATATACAAGAGTATGGTGAATTGTATTCATTAAAAATATTCCTTCAAAAACTTTTGTACAAACAAAATTCACATCACCTCTATTTTTAAACACTCGATTGATTCAGAAAATATGATTTTGAGAATGTTATTCCAGAAAAGTAATTCCAGAAATTAAACTTACAAAATGTTTATAATGATAAAGATTATAACTTAAAGCATATAGAACCTTACTAAATAACAGTGTACAAGTATAAGGAAGTATAAGATAGTTATACTATCCTTAATAATCAAAATTACATCTGAGAAAAAAATTAAAACACTACAAGTAACATGTAGTATTTCTTTTAACACAAAGAAAATGGTATCTAACAGCCTTTGATAAAGGTCCCTTGATTTATACTTTCAAGATTGTGTTCCTTACCCAATCCTAGTTAAGCCCTCCATCTGAAGATCAGTATCTATCTTGCTATCCCCACAAGACCTCGATTTGTAAGGAAATCGGCACCTTTGACTTCACAACCTAATGTCACTGATTTTAATGAAAATTGCCCCTCTGTAAAAAGAAATAATGCATGAAGAAAATATTAAACAAGCCTTTCAATCTTTATTCGCAAATCATGAGAGTTTATAAGAGACTTTCTCTCTACAAATCACCTCAAAACCATATATTCTCCCAATGTTCTGAGCTCGTTCAAATGAGCTCCTATTTATAGGCATGACTCCAACGTTCGGCTCTCTCCTCCAATGGTCATATTTTTCCTTATATTTATAGGGACCTGTAAACGTTTCACTCTATCATCTGTTAGTTAGTAACTGAATTTACAACATCATTTTAAAACCAAAACATGAGTATGAAAAAATCTGGTTTCTTAAGAAAAATCATTTTTCAGAATGTAATCAAAAATGTAAATTCTGATTCTACCCAAAAACTATTTAGAGCCTATAATATAAAGATATTTGGATTCTGTATTCCATGGAATTCGGAACCTGAATTCTATATAATTCTGAATTCTGAATTTCAAGGAAATATGGAATCTCGATTAATAAGAATTTGGAACCCGAATGTAGAATGTTCGGAATCTGAATTCATAGGAATTTGGAGTCTGAACTCAGAAGAGATCAGAGTATGAATTCAAAGAGTTTAGAGTCAGAACTCATATGTGTTAAGAGCCTAAATTAAGAGAACATGTAGTCGGGACTCATAAGATATTGGATTTTGAATTCATAGAACTCAGAGTCCGAACTCATAAGATTTCCGAGTCTGAATTTAGAGAACTTGGAGTTAGAACTCAAAAGAGTTTGGACTCTGAATTCAGAGAACACAGAACCTGAATTAATATCCTGAAAAAAGAATGCATTATATCTAAGAATATATGATTCTGAGTTTTTGGAAATGAAAATAAATTTTTCACATAGACCAATTAACAATAAAAATCATGGTAAGGATTAATTTCTATGGGGATGTAAATTTTCCTTATAAAAGTAAAGAAAAGGTTAAAATGAAATTTTCATTAAGATATGGTGTTTGTGATTTTAAAAACAATATTTAATGGAAATTTCATAAGGAAAACTTATTGACTCAACAGTTCCCCAAACAAGAAAGAATAAAAATGTCATAAGGAAGCCTTATTGACTCAACAATATCCCCCTTTTTTGGAAACCACAAACATCCTTATAAAAAAGAATATAAGTATATAGAAAATATTTTTCAATAATTTGAAAATAAAACACATCTCCCTTCACACATGAGAAATTAGGAATGGGGCTAACTCTTCCTTAGGCTTTGGAACACTAAGGATCGTATTCTAGATTTTCGGAATGAGATTTTTCATTACCTTGAATACAAAAATCATTGTAATGAAAACTCCCCAATGGATAAGCTCCTCCTTACTTATGGACATTTATTCTTTTTTTAGTATTATTATTCCATTCACCCCCTTTGTGATTTTCAAAAAATAATACATGGAATGGAAAAGAAATTATAGTTCTTGAAAAAATAATACAACACATCCAAAAGGCATGAAACAATATATTTCACTATGATAGGAAAAATTTATTCAAGGAAGGAAAAATCAAAAAAAAAAGAACAGATTGGGTCCATCATCCACCTTTCTCCTTGGGATTCAACTTCTTAAAGATATTTTTCCACTTTTTGAGCTCCTTGTGACCTTCCTCTGATCGCTTTAGAAGCTGATCTAGATCTTCTGACTTCTTCTCAAGGGTTTTGATTTTTTCTTCCTGATTCTTAAGAGCCTCATTTTGAGCCTTCAAGACTTCTTATTTTTTGATAATTTTTTCTATAATCTCAATATAGAGATCATTAACTCTCTTCCACATTTGGGAAACTGAGTATAGCTTTCCATTCAGATCTTTTACTTCATGCATCCTAGTATTGTGCTCAAGAGTTAGCCTTTTATCAAAGATATTCGTGAGATCCTTGAACTTCCCATCTTTGTTGTCAAAATAATCCTTGACACTTTTTTTCAAATTAATCAAGGATTCTAATCTATTGAATAGTTTTCTTTGACCAACTATTTATCTTCCTGCTATATCTCTTGTGAGCCATGTAGCCTATGAGAAATATCATGAAATCTTATTCCATCTTGACACACATGTCCATCACCATGGACACTGAATACAATTTTTTTAAGGTGTGTTGGAGAATCTGGAATCTCGAAGAAATACTTGGAAATATAGGGATGGTCCCAACAATCATCTTCAAGGACTGATCAACAAAATCATGTCCAAGGGATGATAATTTTGAATCTGAAAAATTTCATGGTGAGGGCTCTTTCTCTTACATAACTGCCTACCTATTCGATGATCCACTAGCTTCCTTCTGTTTTACAATATCATTACTAGGTTTATCAACAGCCACCTGTTTTCCCTTATTAGGTTTCAGAATGGCTTCCTCATATGGAGATGCATGTTCGCTTTCAGACAACTGAACAATTTTATCTTCATCTATATTTAATTTCTGATCTGCAACCTCAGAGTCTTCTGGGTGTGTGAAATAATGATTATATAATTCTTCTTTAGACAACATATTCACTTCTACATCAACCTTTTCATCTTCACCTTTCTTATCATTCCTTGGTGTATCCAGTTTTGAATATTTTTCTTCAGCATGGTTCTAGTCCAAACATGGGATCCCCTTATTTCATGTTATTTTTATCTTCCCTCCACTTGGCTACAACCTCATCCATATATGATTTATTGTTCTTAGGTTTCGGTGGTGCATATTGGATTTCCTTGGGGAAGATGTTTTTCCTCCCACTACTACTTCCTTTAATGTTCTCTTCCATCCTCTTTTTTGGATGGTTTAGCCAGTTCTTGTTTTTTTAGAACAGCTTCGTCTTTTTCCTTTGGTATGTCATAAAATTCTATGGAGTCTGTATGAAAACCAATGTTCATCCTCTTCAGGGTATCATCACCGACTGACATGACTCTACAATTTCTTGTCTTTGAGCTGTAAGGGATTTTAAAAACTTCTAAGTACTAAACAATTAACTTAGAACAAATGGATGGATACATGATTATATGTTCCTTCATGTTTCCATTCTTAATATTATCAATCGTAATGAGAATATTCTTAACGAAATTGATATTCATTTGGTTCACCATCAAATCCAAGATGTACATGTCACTCTTCTTCAATGTGTCCTTGTCACCTTTTCTCGGATTGATGAATCCTTGAACCCATAATTTGAGAATTCGTTGATTTGTAGACAAGTCGGTGATCTTCAAATTCATTACATCAGAGAGTCCATGAAATTCCATAGCCTTCTCTTTAACAAAACATCCTTTGACATCTGGAAACATATGAGAACAGAACTCAAATTTGATTTTTTATAGAATACCAACCAAATTAGCTACCTTAGTATATGAATGATCATAAGTCTTTCTATATCTTTTGAATGAGAACTTTCCTCTACCTTATTCCTTGAATAAAATTATTGATTCATAAAATTCAATTTGTAAATATGTATTCACTGAATCTTGATCTCCTAACATTGATACACAAACACATTCCCACCCATTTTACTTGATGTTCTTCGAGATGATCGAATGGTATTTACTAAAGAAGTTAGAATGCACCAACATTTCCCTATAATCCATCCATTCTGAGATTGGATTGACTGTAGTCATATATTTTTTAGAGGATTTCTCTACAGACATTTGGAATTGAGATACCCTTGAAAACCCAGAATGAGCATATGTAGAATGGTATAACTTTAGAATATGAGATCTTGCGATTAAATGTAAGAAAAATCTCTATGGGTTCTTCATATTGGTATTTTATGCGAGAATACATATTCCAAACTCAATACAGTCGTTGAATATCCTTCTGATCATATCTAACGGTCGATATATTAGCTGCAAGGAAATATTGGATCCGATATTTTTAGGTTTTTTAATAAAAAAATCAGATATAAGGAATAGACAATCTAAAAAATATAAAAATTAAAGAAACTACCAGTAAGTAAAGGATGATTATGAAAACTCAGGAAAAGAAAAACACCTATCAGATTTCTATGAAGATTATTCATAATAGGGAAATTTTTTCTTGAATGGCATTTGATTCTGAATAAAATTTGAAATAGAATTTGAAAAAACTAAATACAAATGATTTAGACAATCATCATTACGAAAATGTAGAAATTCTTTATTTTGAAAACATTGAAAATTTTCATTACAAAAATTATGAAAATATTTATTATGTATACTTGGAAATTTTTTACTATGAAAATTTAAAAAATCTTCATTATGAAAACATGGAAAATTTTCATTACAAAAATTTATAAAATCTTCATTATGAAAACTTGGAAAATTTTCATTACAATAATTATTAAATTCTTTATTATGAAAAATTATAGACTTAACTATATATATATAAAAATATGGCTACGAAAGATTATATTACAAAGGATTTAAAAAATATTTTTATGAAAATTTTCATTATGAAATATTTAAAAAAATTGATTACAAAAATTTTTATTATGAAATATTTGAAAATATTGACTTCAAATATTTTCATCACAAAATATTTTAAACTAACTAATATAAAAATGTACTCCCCCTATGAAAAGGTGGTTATTATTTTAAGTATATTGGTTTCAATAGAATGTTAATAATGAATATTACCTTATGTTTATCATTCTTAAATTCTGTTTAATGTATTCAAATCTGTCAGAGGGTAAAGATTTTGTAAAAATTTCAGCAAATTTATCTTGTGTTCTGATAAATTGAATAATGATACCCCCTTTTGTGTGTGATCCTTAATAAAGTGATGCATAATATATATGTGATTTTCTTGAGAGTGATGTGAAAGGTTTTTTCATAGAGAAATGGCATTAGTATTATCACACAAAATGTTTGTTTTGGTATATATCATATCATAGTCTGTGAGTGTGGGTTGCATCCCCAACACTTGAGCACAACAACTTCCAGCTGCTACATATTCAAATTCAGCAGTGGAATGTGCAACTGAGTGTTGCTTCATACATGACAGAGATAATAATGAATCTCTTAAGAAACGACATGTTCCGAATGTACATTTTCTATCCATTTTATATCCACCAAAGTAAGCATCTGAAAAACTTTACAAAACAAAATCATTTCCAAAAGTATAAAAGTGTCCTAATTCCATGGTTCCCTTTATGTAGCGAAAAAATATTTTCAATTCCTTTAAATGATATTTCTTATGATTATATTGATATCTTGTACATAAGAATACTAAAAACATTATGTCCGGATGACTAGCTGTTAAGTAAATTATGCTTCCCATAATAACTCTAAAGAATGTTTGATCTTCTGGTTTCCCAGCTTCATCAAGATCAAGTGTGTTTGAGGTACCAATGGGAGTACTAATACTCACAGTGTTGTCATATGCATACTTTTTAAGAATATATTTAATATACTTATGTTGGGATATATAGATTCCTTCTAGTTTTTGAGAAATTTGAAAACCAAGGAAAATGTTAACACAGCCATCATACTAATTTTAAACTCATATATCATTAGATCTGAAAGGGATTCAGTTAATGATTGCTAAATTGAACCAAATATTATGTCATCAACATAAATTTGAACAATAAAAACATTTTTCTAATCTTTCTTTATAAAAATGGTTGGATCTTAATTTCCCTTAACATAATTATTTTAAAGAAATAATATAGTAATCCTATCATACCAAGGTCAAGGGGCTTTCTTATGTCCATAAAAGCCTTTGGTATGTTTATAAATATGCTCATGATGTTTTTTATCTTCATAACCAGTAGTTTGTTAAAAACAAAAACTTCCACATGAAAATAACCATTACGGAAATCACATTTCACATCCATTTGAAAAAGGTTGAAATTAAATAATGATGCAAAGGCAAATAGAATGTGAATTTATTCATGTATAGATACTGGAGCATAGGTTTCTTCATAGTATGATCCTTCTTTTGATTAAACCATATATCAACCAATATATCTTTATTTCAAAATATGATTCCATTTTCATCACACCTATTTCTAAAAACCTATTTTACTCCAATAACTAAAATTTCCTCAGGTCATTCAGCCATGGTTCAGACCTGATTCTTTTTGAATTCATTTTGCTCATCTTACATAGCTTTTATCCAATAATCATCAACTAAAGCTTAATCATTGCTTCTTGGATCTATTTGGGAATGGAATTATAGATGTTCTACATCAATTTGAATGTAATTTCTAGTCCTTATAGGTTGATTAACAAAACCAATGATACTATCACCAGGATGATTCTTTATAAACAACTGGTTTGGGTTTTATAAAACCTGTACACCAATATAGGGTAGCAAGTCTACTAGGGTAAATGCATCAGAAACATTTTCATGGTTATTTTTCTTTATCTGAAAGATCTTCTATCAAAGGTAGAAAATAAGTTTTTTAAAACACATCTGAATATGTAGGTTGAAGTTGTTTTAAATCATAAGGGTCGGATTCATCATATTTGACATGTACTATTTCGTCAATAGTACAGGTGTATTTATTAAAAACTATATAAGCCTTATAAGTTGTGGAGTAGCCTAAGAAAATTCCCTCATCAGACTTTGGTGTGAATTTTTTTAGATTATATTTAGTATTTAGAATTAATACCGTGAAACCAAAAACCATGAACTAGGAATGTCTAGGTTTTCTACCATTCCATAACTCATAAATAGTTTTATTAAGAAAAGGTCTAATGAAAACATGATTTATAGTATAACAAGCAGTACATATAGCTTCAGCCAAAAAATGTTTGGCTATAGAATACTCACTAAACATGGTTCTTGTTATCTATTTAAGAATTATATTTCTTCTTTCATCAACACCATAATGTTGAGGGGTTCTGGGTGATAAGAATTTATGAGTAATGCCTTTACTACTAAAAAAAGTTTCAAAATATGAATTTTGAAATTCTCCTCCCCGATCACTATGAATAGTTATCAAAGGAAGCTTTTACCCATTTTTAATTTGGGCTCTACAAAATTTGAAATAAGAAAAAGCTTCAGATTTCATTGCTAGAAAATTGACCCAAGTAAATCTAGTGTGATCATAAACGAAGAAAAATACATAATATTTTCCTCCAATGCATCCAGTTTCTATTGGGCTGAAAAGATCCTTATGCACTAAATGAAATGAATCTGTGGTTGAGAGTACACTGACTGATTTAAAACTTGATTTATGTTGCTTTCCAATTTAACAACGATCACAAACTTTTGAATAATCAAATCTAGGCTCTGGTAGATCATTAAATACTCTTTTCATATAGTGTTTTCATAGGTTCTTATGGTTACAGTGTTCTAGCCTTCTATGAAACAACCATGAATGATCTTCTTTTTCTATAAGTAAAGGTAAATCTTGGATCCAATGTTCTTCTAGATTTAGTGTTTAAACATTCTCTTGCCTATGGGCAGAATGAAAAAACTATTCCTTGGAATTGTGTACTAATCACTTGTCATTATTAAAAATCACAAGGTAACCCTCATCACATAATTGAATTATGCTAATAATTTTGTTCTTAATACCTTTATCAAATAAATCATATAAAATCAATGTTTTTTCAAAAAGAACAATGTTAACAATACCAATAATTTCTCCCTTTGAAATATCTCTGAAAGTTACTTTTCCTCCTTTCATATTGGAAATCATTTGAAAGAAGTAGTTGTTATATGTCATATGCTGGGAACATCCATTGTACATGTACGCATTACTGTCGTTGGTAGATTCATTATTTTCCTAAAAATAATAATGTTAGAGTTTCGGAATCCAAACATTCTTGGATGCAGAATTTTTAGGCAATAATATTCTGGGTATCTACATTTTTTTTTTAAAATAAGGTTTATAAAACCCAAGAGATTGAACATTATTCAATGAAAAAAATTTCATCCATTTCCCACCAATTTTACATTTAGTAAAAATGGGCTATAGATGGAATAAAATAGTGCTTTTTGAAAATAGGTTTTCTGTGAGTATAACCTACTCCAGTAGTATTTCCTTGATGTTTGATTTGAGGACACATATTGTCAAAATTTTCTATACCTGAAGTAAAGATTGCAAGATGTTTTTTAAGGTATCATATTTTCTTTATTTTAGTCTTACGAGTAAATTCCTATCCTCGGGAATTATTTCCTTAGTTTTACATTTTTCCTCAAAAACCTTTATTCTTAAAATAGAATTGTTAAGATCTATAGAAAGTTTTTCCTTTTCAAAATATACTCCCTTATGGTCATTAGAATGTTCTTCTAGAATCTCATCATAATCTTCAACATCTATAGAGAGGTCTAAAATCTATTTTGTAAGAACTTATTCTCTGTTATTTTCCTTGTTTAGTTTTTTTTTGAATTTTTACAATTTCTTGCTTCCAACAACTTGGAAAATCTAGATACTTCTTCATATGAATGTATTTATTCATTATCTGAAGATGACGTATCTTCATTAGATGTAATATCTTCAAGATAGTAATTATTATCAAGATATAAATTTGATAAAGCCTCGACAGAGCGTACCTTATCCATAAGACATCTATTTGGGAAACAAGTATTAGAAATGAATTTAATAGTTTTCTTGTGCTAATGATGCATATTCAAGAAGATTATTATCCTAAATAATCTCCACAAAAAACACTCCAACTATCGTTTTCTTTATGGAATTTCTTGTTATTCGAACGATAGAAATTATTCCTATTTCTCATTGAATTACTTTCCTTCTTCTCCTTCTATCTCAATAGAGGGAAATTAGGTTTGATATGACCTATTCTTCTACATTCATAACAAGTAACTGTCCCATCCTTCTTCTCTTTGTATTCTCTCTTATTGAATTTATTTTGATAGTTTTTCAAAGCTACTATCTTGTTCATTCTCAAAGAAAAATTATTTAATTAATTCATAGAATTGTCTATATCACTAGATTCTGACTAAATAGTAACTATATTTGACTTTGATCTAGTTACTATTTCTAAATTATTGGCTTTCATATGTTTTGAAGTAGTTTTAAAAAGAAAATCCTCCATTCCCATTATTATTTTTACATTATTTGCATCTCTCTTAATTCTTGTCTCATGTTGAAGAAGATTTCCAAATTGTTCATCTAAGGAAATCTGGGTGACATTATGATCTAATCAATTGTTGTCCTCTTGGACTCCAACTCATTGGAATTTTTCAATGATCTTATATAAAATCTCCTCATCATCCAAACCTTTTTCTCTCATAGATTTGAATCTATTCACAATAGTCATAAACCATTTCTGAACATTTCATAGAGGTTATCCATGTAGAATGTTAAAGCCATGATATTCAGCTCTCAACATAGCTCTTCTTGTCTCTATAACATTACAAGTACCAAAATGCATAACTTCATGTTTCTTCCAGATAATGTTTGTATCTTGACATAAAGATATTTGACTATAGATTTTCCTAGTCATGAAACATTGCAATGTATTTCTGACTTTGAAATTTTCTTAATATTCTTATTTCTCATGATTAGTAAATGTTCTCAATTTCTTATCAAGAATATTATTGTGTCTTGTCAGCATCAGGTAGTTATGAACTCCAGTGTTAATAAAGAATTCCTTCATCCTATCTATCTAGTACTCAAAATCATTTCCATCAAAAATAGGTGGGCTGGTAGGATTTAGACTTTCAATAGAACCAACATTTAATCCTTTCATCTTAAAAAAAATTCCAAACAATCTTATTAGTTATTAAATTTTTTTAAAAAGAGAAAAATATCCTAAGAAAGGAAAATATAAATAGAGTATCTCTAAACAAAATATGAATCCAAACATTATGAGTCCGAAATTATTATTCTGGAAAATTGAAGAAGAATGTTTCTCTTCTGAATATAATGGTGATATTAATTCAGATTGAACCAATCCACTGATACCAATTGTTGGATTTATTATAAGATAGATATGATTTTGATTGTAGTATCAAACTATGGTTTAGATACTCAAATATACAAGAGGGGTTTAGTTATATAATTTAAAAAAATTCATCAAAGAAATTTTGTTCAAACAAAATTCACAACATCTAAAATTTTACACACTGGCTTGATTTCGGAAATATTATTCTGAGAATGTGATTCCAGAAAAATAAATCCAAAAATGAATCTTAACCAAAGTTTACAAAGATAAGGATTCTACCTTAAAGAGTATAGAATATTACTAAATCAGAGTGTTCAATTATAAGGAAATATAAGATAGTTATACTTTCATCAACAATAAAAATTGCAGTGGAAAACAAAATTAAAACACTACAAGTTACAAGAAGTAAATATTTTATCCCAAAGAGAAGTGTTCCCCACAATCATGGATAAGGTTCCCTTGATTTATACTTCTATGAATGTATGTCTTACCCAAACCTAGTTAAGCCCTCAATCTGAAGATCGGTATCGGTCCTGATATCCCCACAAGCCCTCGAATTGTAAGGAAATCGGATCTTATGATTTCACAACCTAATGACTCTGATTTTAAGGAATTCACAACTCTGCACAAAGCAAATCTGCACGAAGCAAAATTTGAAAAAGCAATTCAATCTTTCTGAACAAATCCTGAGAGTTTACAAAAGCCCTTCTCTAAAAATCACTTCAACAACATATATTATCCAAATGTTCCAAGCACTTTCAAATTAGCTTCTATTTATAGGCACCGCACCAATAGTCCGCTCACACCTCCAATGGTTATATGTTTCATTGAATTTCAGAGTGACTGATTCACATGTCACTCAAATAGTAGTTAGTTAGTAACTAAATACATGACATCGTTTTATAACCAAAACATGAGTATGATAAAATATAGCTTCTTAATAAAATTAATTTTTTGGAATGTAAGAAAAAATAAAAGTTTAGAGTCTACCCAAAAACTATTTGGAGTCTATAATACAAGGATATTCGGATTCAGTTTCCCAAGGAATTTGGAAACTGACTTATATAGAATTCTGAAGTCAGAATTTCAAGGAAATTCGGAATCTGAATTAACAATAATTTGAAACCTGAACTTATAATGTTTACAATATGAATACATAAGAATCTAGTATCTGAACTCAGAAGAGTTTGGAGTCTGAATTTAGAGAGTTCAGAGTTAGAAATTATAAGATTTCAGAGTATAAATTCATATAACTCAAAATCAGAACTCATAAGAGTTATGAGTCTGAATTCCGAGAACTCTTAGTTAGAATTCATAAGATTTTGGAGTCTGGATATAGAGAACTCGGTGTCAGAACTCATAAGAGTTTGGTGTCTGAATTCAAAGAACTCTGAACCTGAATTCATATCCTGAAAAAAATAATTATATATATCAAAGTATATATGACTCCAAGGTTTTGGGTATTTAACATAATTTTACACTGACAAAATGAAAAATTAATAACATGGTACTGATAAATTTCCTTGGGGAAGGAAATTGACCTTATGAAAGTAAAGAATAGGGTAAAATGATATTCTCTTTAAGATAACATGTTTCTAATTATCAAAACAAAAATGAATGGAAAATTCATAAGGTAACCTTATTGACTAAATAATCCCCCCAAACAAGAAATAATGGAAAAGTCATAAGGATGCCTTATTGACTCAACACCAACAATGTTAATGGAATTTATATTCATGATACAAAAAATGACTTAAATGTATATTAGGTGAGAGAAATTCCTTACAAAAGTTAGACACGGTAACAAGTATACATGGAAGTCATTAATAAGAACGAAAATAGGATTTATCATTATTCAAGCATGAACATGGAAGTATGGGAGAGATGTTGAATCATACCCCAACCTTTTGAACTGAAAATTAATGATCATACCAATATTAAAAAACATGGGTAAAAAGAGAAAGTAAGGAATCTCTTACATGGAAGTGTGATCCCAATGGCCTGGGAGAGGCTTGACAGTGGCTTCTTGGGGGATTGTGGTGGATTGGGAGGATTGAAGAGAGGGGAGGGATGAGGTTAGACGAACTAAAAACTCTATTAGTGAAGAGGAAGTTGTATATTTGGTGGGTTTATATAGCAAATGAGATGGAATATTTTATTATTTTTTTTGGGACACCACACATTGAACATATCAACACCACTAAACATTCCATGGTTTTTAACCATGTTTTTTTTGCCAAAGGGGAGTGGAAAACATTATTTTATAAGTTAAATGGCCTAAATTATTAATATAATAGGGTGGATTATTTGGACGTAAGTCACACTCTCTAAGAAAACAATTTAAAAAACTAAAATGTTTTATAAGTCTTGGAGGGCCCACTAAAGCATTGTAAAATAAATCAATCAAAAAATCACATTAATTTATTGTTAAAACATATATTGGAAGAAAATAATGTTTATAATATTCTATTACATCACTATTCTGACATTATGATGTCATAAAAATCATTATATATTTAAACGGTATTTATTTTTTACCAAAAAAATCGACTGGCTCAAAAAATTATGAGAAATTCACTGTTGGATACTCTCGATTTATTCATTCTAAAAATAATATCCATTTTATGTAAATAATTTTCTAAATATGTGAATTTTTACTTTTAAAATAAAAATATACATTTATAAAAAATTCATGGGTTTTGACAAAAAACTGCTTTCAAACCTTAATAAAAATTACAATTTCATTCATCAAATTATACTCTCATTTATATTAAATAAAAACTAATTTAATAATATGAATAACATTTTATTAAAATATTATATCATTCAAAAAATCCATTAATTTATCAAAATCGATTTTTTATTAGAATATTAACTAAAAATATCATTTCTGCATTAAAAACTATTTACAAAGTAACAATAATAAAATGAATTTATATTCTCTATAAAAAATAATAAACATAATATTAGTACTGGGTCTTGTTACATAACCCCTTAATACACACTTATAAGACATTAGGGTAAGGTCTGTGACATTGACAGACTCTTGGAATGGCTCAGAAAACATTGCTCAAGTGGTAATCTCTATCAACTTCCGCTGCTCTCATAGGTAGTTCTGTTGAAGCTTAACGTATTCAATCTTGGATTAGACATGGTAAAGAGTGAAAACCAATGGCGCCACCTCCATCTCATGCTACAATATATGCACTTTATATCTGGTGAGTCTACTAGATGTGGTCATCGCTTCATTTGTCTAAGTCATTTGGATTTGATAAATCTCTATATTTTTACTTTTGATGTGATAACCATTCAATGACTATATTAACAACGATCACATATATTAATGGTATTTTAAATTCCAAAAACATAGAACCAAATCAGTGAAAACTATTTACATAACCATAAGAATAAATTTATATAGACCAAGGGGAATTTTCATTAATGAATTTTTGGGTTGTTACAATCATCCCCCCTTAAGAAATTTCACCTTTGAAATTTCTTTTCCCACTCTAAAATAGATATCGGTAACTACGCTTCATCCCTTCTTCTGATTCCCACATCACTTCTTCAAACATGTGGGCTTTCTACAACATCATGACGAGGGGAATCGTCTTATTTCATAAAATTTTCTCAACAATCATTTATCTTCACTAGTTCCTCATCATAATAAAGATCATACTTTAAGTGTACTACCTCTAAAGAGATCACATGTGACGGGTTAGTTATATACTTCCATAATAGGGACACATTAAATACATCATGTGCTCTTGCTATTTTAGTTGGAAGTGCTGGTATATAGGCCACATCACCGACACGATCAAGAATATCAAAGGGACCTATGTACATAGGACATAACTTACACTTATTACCAAACCTCAGGACCTTCTTCCATGGAGATATGAATAGAAATATCATGTATCCAACATTAAACCCAAGGTCTCATCAACGGTTATCGGAAGAACTCTTCGGTTGACTCTGGGCTACCATGATATGTTGCTGAATGGTTTTCACCTTCGTTCAACCATTTCTAGTCCTAGAAGCTTACGCTCACTGAATTCATCCCATCCTACTGGTGTTTTTCACCTCTTCCCATATAGGGCTTCAGAAAGATCCATTTGGATACAGGAGTGGAAACTGTTATTATAGTAGAATTGAACCATAGGAAAATGTTGATCCTATCCTCCTTTGAAGTCCATTGAACATGATCCTAACATATTTTCTAGTATCTGAATATATCCCTCATATTGGCCATCAATTTGAGGATGATAGGTCATACTATTGTTCAGTTAAGTATCTGGAGCATGATGAAAACTCTTCCAAAACATAGATGGTAATCAAGGATATCGATCAAATACAATAGATATTGGTACACCATGCAGCCTTATCAGTTCCCTGATATATATCCATTCTAGTTGATCCAATGTGAAATTATCCCAAATTTTAATGATGTGTGCAGACATTGTACGATTATCCACAACATCCAAGATTGCATTTTTTCCAATGGATATCTTTGGAAGTCCGGTGACAAAGTCCATGGTGTTGTCCTCCCATTTCCATGCTGGTATGGGAAATGGTTGCATCTTCCCCTTATAATTCTACATATTTTCTTTCACTTTCTAACACACCAGGAAATAAAGTATATTTAGAATTCTAACTTTTCATATTATCCCACCAATAATTCTCTTAGAGATCTCCAGACATCATTGTGTTTCTTGAGTGAATAGTGAAATTATAACTATATGAATCATCCAAAAGTTCAATCTTCAGCTCTGGACATGATGTAACACATAGTATTTTCCCAAATATCACATTTACTTCATCATTAAAATTGAACTATAAGAATTTCTCTTTTCCATTAGATTCCACTTTCTTCTGAATTCCCACATCATCATTTTGAGCATCCTTTATCCTTTCCAAAAGTGATGGCTGAGTTGTAATTTGTGAAAGGACTGATGATGATCCCTTATTTATGATTTTCATGTCCTTCTTCATCAAATAAAAGAATATTGGATGCTTCTCAATTCTCAACAATGATAGAATTGCTTAGTCCTTTATACATAGAGCGTCTAAATCCTTGTTCACTTTCCCAGTGTGTTAATGGATTGAGCAGTCATAGTCTTTGATCAACTCTAACCATATTTGTTAGCGCATGTTCCACTCATTCTGTGTGAATATATGAAAAATGATTTGGTGGCCCATATAAATATCACACTTCTCCCCAAAGAGATAATGCCTCCAAATTTTTAAAGATAAGATCACTGTATCCATGTTTTGATCATGTGTTGGATAATTCAACTCAAGACCTTTATGTTGCCTTGAAGCATAGGTTGTGACTTTTTCATTTTGCATCAACACACAGACTAGTCCCTTATTCAAAGCATCCCTAAATATAACAGAAATTTATCCATTTGTGGGAAATGTATGAATGGGTGCATTGATAAGCCTCCTTTTCAAATCCTTGAATATTTTTTTCACATTAATCACTCCAAGAAAACATTACTCATTCCGAGTTATCTTGATAAGTGGGTTGTACAATAGTGAGAAATTTCTAACAAATCTTCGATAATATCTACATAACCAAAAAAAGATATGGATATTTGTTACCAATGTTTTCCTTGTCCATCCCTCTATTGCAGTTGTCTTGGAGGGATCCATAGATATTCCATTACATGTGATGATATGGCCCATGAATAATACCTCCTTTAACCATAACTCATACTTACTATTATTCCATTGAGATTATCCTTCTGCATGGTCTCTAGTACTGTTCACAGATGCTCCTAATTATCCTCCTTATTTTTAGAGTATATTATAATATCATCTATAAAGACAACCAAAAATATGTCAAGGTAATCTCTTAATACTCAGTTAGTCAGGTCAATGAACATAGATGGGGAAATGGTGAGTCTGAAAGGAATTACTATGAATTCAATAGCCCATATCTTGTATGAAAAGCAGTCTTGGGGATATCTTCCTTTTTCACACCAACATGATAATATCTTGACCCAAAATCGACGTTAGAGAAGTGCGGTGATCCACGCAGGTGATCGAATAAGCAATCAAGTTTTGGTATATGATACTTTACAATTATGGTGATTTTGATAAGATCATGATAATCGATGTAAAGGAGAATTGACCCATCATTCTTCTTGATGAAGAGGACTGGTTCACCCCATGGTGAAGCACATGGGCGTATAAACCCTATATCCATTTTCTATTATAGTTTTTTATTCAGCTCCTCATGCTCTACAATAGTCATTCAATACAAATTATTGGATATTGGCTACTCCCCAGGTATAAGATCAATTAAGAATTCAACATCTTTTTTTGGAATAAGACTAGGAAATTTTTCAAGAAACACTTCAGTGAATTCCTTCATAATAAGGATGTCATTAATGATGGTGGCCACCTTAGACTCAATCATCTGATCCTGATACGTGTGCTCATAGGGAAGTAATATACACGCCTGAGATGATTGAGCTAAAGAAGATTCATCTTCCTCCTTTCACTTGTGCATAATCGGGGGTCGATTCCCCATATGGAGAGTGATTTACCTCTCATAGAATTTTTTTTGGAACTATATTGGTAAATCCAATCCATTACATGAATTTCATCAAATTCCTCTAGAGAGATTTTGATGAGGTTCTCTAGGAAGTTCAATCCACTGATTATGACAGGGGGGAGTTATATTCATAGGATTCAATGGTTTCCCCATTTTTCATACTCGCTAAAATCTTTAAATCCATGATTTGTGGTGGTGTTGGTATTTTTCTACTAAACATTCATGAAAAAACAGAATGTGTAGAACATTAATCAAAAAGTGAATTCAATATTCATTAACTAATGACTAGTGTTCCTGTTACAACTTCATTGATGGGGTTATCTTCGGTGGTGGTGATGGAAAAATAACACCCTCGATGCCTTGGAGGTTGTTTTTTTTCCTCAAAAACCCCATAGGGTTGGGAACTGATTTGATGGATGCACTAGTTCATTGAAGTTGAAGCAATGAACAATGTGTTAAGAGTCAAATAGAGCATTCCTCCCCTTTTTTTCATCCTGGGGTTTCTCTTGTCATCAATTAATAGCCAGGTACCCTTCTCTTCCACACCTAAAGAATTTCCTGTTCCACTTCAAGCAATTTACTGGGTGCTTCTTTCCTCTCTTTTGGAAAGCTGGGTGATGGATCTTCTAATAACTGTTGGATTTATCCATTGGACCTCTATAATTGAGATCTAACTTACGCTTCATATCCCTAGGATACCCCTGAGATTCAACGATATCCATTAAATCTTGAGGGAACATCCGGCAATTTTCTCATAGCTGTCAAAGTCATAGATCTTCAGGACATTCTGCAGGCTAGGTTTCAGGCCACCAAAGAAGCGGTCAACGTTGAATTTAGGGGTAATGAAATATTTGAAGGAATATAGTGAAATCCTTGTGATTTATTCCTCATACACTCTGAAGGATTCATTATATATTTTCTTGAAGGAAAGGAAGCCCCTTTCAATCATTAGCCCGATGGTTTACATAAAATATTAATCCAAAAACATATTCCAGAAATCCTTCCATTATAATGCATCTATCTACTCCTTGAGATTAATATTTTTTATCAATTTGTACCTTTGATCTGCTTCACTATCCATACGATAAATAATCAGGAGAACCTTCATATGTTCAGAACATTGAAGGATGAAGAAGAACATTCCGGTGGATTAGATCTATTGTTCGATGACTGAGGGATCAGATGATCCATTAAAAGTAGGAGTCTTTTGTCTCATGAAGCACTGGATAGTGAATTGTTCTTTCTTTGGGGGGGGGGGGGTTGAACATTCTTTTTCACCAATGATTCTATTAAAATCTTGAGTTAACTGAGTGGGAATGGTGAAAATGTTCACAATTCTTGCTCCCATTAGATTGTGCATCCTATTACCATAGTCATCACGTTGATCATCACATAAGTTGTTAGCTTGATTCCTCCTCTTACAAGTCATTGGCTAGAATAAATGGATTTTAAAGGGTAACACATAAATGGTAATCCATGGATGAAATATTTTACTTATAAATAGCATTTCATTCCTTAACGTAGGAATCTAAAGGCAATAGTCTATGTTATCCATGATATACTTTTTAACATAGAATATTAGGAAATTTTTAATTTCTTTTATAATGCTTCAAACTATTATTGTGAATTTACCAATACATATCCCATGGAATTTTTGTAACATAGAGTGAATAAATGACCTTTGTTGTGTACCAAGACACATCAGGTCAAGCCATAAACTCCTTGTTAGGGTTTTCACCCTTAGGTACATCTGTGCCAGACCCGCCTCTACCTGCTCAAATCTAGACAGGGATGTATTTTCTTGATAAACCACTAACTCAATACCCACCAAAACATAGGGATGTTTTTATGATAATTGGTCTTTACATGAAGTCTACATTAGGGTTTTATAATCCTAATCCCAAAAATAGTAAAATAAATCCTTTGATATCATCAATGAAAACCTTGTTCTCTATTATAGACATAAAAATGATTTATTACATAAAATATTCACTTGATAAAACATGAATGATCGATAGTTCAAGTGTCTTTGGGGATTAAGAACATTACATTACAACTTAAAACATAAAACACAACATCTTTATTGAAAACTTTTTTTACATGACCACTAAATGACCTCATACATAGCATTGCATGGGATAACCTAAGGACATTCATAAGAAAAGGGTGACCTATAATCCCCAGAAAGCGAATAAACATGGAATAACATGAGAAATAAAATACATGTAAGAAAATAGGTATATCAATGGAGCAATAGAGAAACATGATCATAAAGGCATGATAAAGCATTAAAATTATGACATAGAGTTGTGGAAACAATAGTTTACATGGAATTATCATGAGCCAAGGATCATTGCACATGGATCATGAGTAAATCCTCATTTCACATGAATCACGAGTAAACACATGTTTCACTTGAATTATCTTCATTCTACACTCATTGAACATGATGTATCTTGATACTATACTTTACCCAATGTATTAAAGTTATATTAGGGTGCACCCTTATTAAATATTTCATTTCATGAATAAGTGTTCCACTTTGATCATAAAACATGGATTCGTTAAACATAATCATTTATTCCATGATTAAGGAATGTGGAGTTCATAAATGAAACTATTTAAACTATAAGTAAATGTTCATAAAGGTGAATACCCTTGAAAGATATGTGTTCATGGTATTCACTACACAATGACATTGACTTGGAAAATCACGGTGCAATTTTGGCTGCGTAACTAAGTGACATAAGAACTCATAAAAATGGTTGATGGGAGAGAAAGGGGATTATCATCATATGTAAATGAAATAGACCATAATAATTTCATCTCTATACAATTTCAAATAATTTTAATGGAATTTTAATTCATGATACAGAATAATTACTTAATTGTTAATGAGGAGAGTGAAATTTCATACAGAATTTCGGCATGGTAACAGGTATACATGGAAGACCTTAATGAGTGAGAAAGTGGATAAATAATTATTTAAACATGAAGAGGAAAGTATTGTTGATGTTAAAAATCATACCCCCAAAATTTTATAATTGAAAATTAAGGAGTATAAAAATATTAAGAAACTTGGATAAAAAGGGAAAGGAAGGAATCCCTTACTTGGATGTGTGATCCCAAAGGCGTGGGAGTGGCTTGAGAGATGATTATTTGGAGCTATCAATGCCTTGGTAGTATACTAGAGATATTAGGTAAGAGGTTGGATGAACTCCAAAGGGTTTAATCTAAGAGTATGTGGGAGCATTGGTTGGTTTATATAGGTATGGAGAGGTTATTTTTTATTATTTAGGTTTGGGACTACACACAGTAAATTTATCAAAAGCACAAACCTACCCATGGATTTAGACCATTGTATTTGAAAAAAGGTAGTGGAAAAATTATTTTATAAGTACAGTGGAAGAAAATCATAATGTAATAGGGTTTATTATGTGTACGTGAGTTACACTCTCTTGGAAAAAAATTTAAAATGCTAAAATGTTTTGTAAGTCTTAGAGGGTCCACAAAATCATTGTATATTTAATCAAAAAATACCAAAATAACAGTATTTTAATATTAAAACATATATTGTCGGAACATTATTATTATTTTATTTTATTACATCACTATTGAGTCACTATGATATCATAAAATCCATTATATATTTAAACATTATTTTATTTTTACCCAAAATATCGTTTGTCTCAGAAAATAATGAAAAATTTACCGTTGGGTAATTATGAAGTCCTAAATCCAAAAGTAATATTCATTTTATCCAAATAATTTTATAAATATGTAAATTTTTTATTTTAAAATAAAAACAATCTTTTATCGAAAATACATGTTTTTTTGACAAAAACTGCTTTCAAACCATAATAATAATTAGAATTGCATTCATAAAATTACACAATCATTTATATTTAATAAAATATAATTTAATATTAATCATAATACTTTATTAAAATATTCTTTTATTCAAAAATCCATTAATTCATTAAAATATATTTCATAGTTTAATATTAACTAAAAATACTTTATATTATTTAAAGACTATTTATAAAGTAACAATAATAAAAATAATGTATATTCTCTATTAAAGAATAATGTACCTAATCGTAGTACTATTTTCTTGAAAAATAAACCCTAAAAACACCCACATAAGACCTTAGGATAAGGTGCACTATGGTGACAGACTCTTGGGGTGGCTCGGATAATTTTTCTCAGGTGGTAATCTCTATCAAATTCCACTTATCTAGTAGGAAGTTCTACTTGATCTTAAAGTATTCAAGATCATATTGGTCTTGGTGTAGAGTGAATTCCAATGATGCCATGTCCTTTAAGTTATCCTATAAATGGGATTCATATAGGGAAAGTCGACTGGATCAGGTCATCACTTCCATTTTCTGTGTAAATTGAATTTTTTAAAGCCTTATATTTATACTAATCATGTGATCACAATTAAATAACTATATTAGAAATTTTCACAATTCGTAATGGTATTTTAAAATACAAATACATAGAACCAAATAAGTGCATACATTTTAAATAACCATAAGAAGTTATTTAAATAGACCAAGAGGAATTTTCAATAATGGATTGTTGGGTAGTTACAACAAATATTCACGCTTTATAACTGGTACATATATATCACACCATTCAATATAAAGATTACACATCCATATCTTCAATGAAAAAAAATAATATTTGTAGTTACAAATCATGAGTTGGACAATTCTTTTCATGAAAAATAAATTGGAATATGGTACACGATACTACAATTTCATTATGCATGGGAAAAAACCACATTTCATTCTTTGATGCATCATTATAAATAAAAAACATTCTACAATGAGTGATTGTGTGAGAATAGATGATTTGAAAAAAAAAATCTTCAGTTCGATAATATTATCCACACATCAATCAGTCCAAATGAATGCAACTCCCTTATATTTAAACATGGTTAGTGTATTTGATAATCAAGAAACATTTATCACAACTCATTGATAATATCCATCCAATCCAAAATATTTATAAAAGTCAAAAAATTTGGATGGAATGAAATATTTTTTTAATAATTTTTAAATTTGATTGGTCCACTAAAATTCACTTTTTTAATTATGTCACCAAAGGATTACACATTATGTATCAAAAATTCGCGCTTAGTAAATTTAGTATACATATTATCCTTTCACATGGTCTTTAATATAATCCTCAAACAATATTCATGATCTTCCTTACTCTGGGAATATATATGAATATTGTCTTTAAAGACTACCAAAAATTTGATCAAGGTAATTTATAATAACAATATTCATTAGATTCAATATTATTTTTATAGATTTGTAAATTCCAAATTGTATATCTAAAAATACATAGCATATAATCCTCAAAATGAAGGTTTTATTTTGTATATCCTCATTATGACACTTAACTAATGATACTAAAATTGATGGAAAATTGTAAAAAAATATTGATCCCTTCACATTTGACCCAAAAAACATAAATAAAGGCTTAATGATGCCTTTTATTGATCATATACTTACTATAATCTGGATAATAGATGTAAGGGCAGATTGACCCATATTTCATTTCAATAAAAAGAACAGTTTTACCCCAAGGTGAAGCAATATTCGAATACAATACCTTATGCATATTCTATTACAGTTTCTTCTCCATTTCCTATATCCAAATTGAGGGTTATTTTAGTATTTCAACTCTACTAGTCTATCACCATTCTTGTTTTTAGTGTTATAGGGGCTCAGGGGATGTTCCATGTGTATTCTGTGGAAATTAAAGGTATAGTAGGGCTCTTGTATGAAATACACATCATGTAAACATTACATGACGTAAAAGTCGATTTCCCAGCTTTTTTAGGGATGGTTATTCATGTTTATATTTTTGGGGTTAAATAGTGAAAAAGGATACATGTTTTTAGTGAAACCAAAATCTGAGGATTACACGATGAAAGTTGAATTACACTCTTTGTAAATCCCCAATGTATTTCAGTTAAAAAAATATTTTATTAGAAATATTTTATTCATTTGTTAATGTATTATTCTTAATAAATGTTTTGTAGAACCCTAGGCTCCCTGAGAATTTCTCCAAGGAATCTTCCTTTCTATTTTATCTTATGGTCCTCATAGTCATTCATTGTAAATCTATGGTAATACTTTTCTTATTATTGGGTGATTTTCTCAAATTCTTCATCAGGGTTCTCTATGATGGTGAGGTTTGGTTTGGGTTGTGTGTTTGGGAATCGTTTTGATTGTTTTTTTATGTGTTATTGGTTGATCCTCATCTTATTTTGGTGCCGAAGTTCTTTTTGGCACATCTTATTCTCCGTGAGGCACACAACGAGTCAAAAAATCATCTTTGAGGTAGCGACTCCCTCATTTCTCTTTATTGTGTATCAAGCGGGATGGGTTTTCCTTTTTTGTCTATGGGTTATGGTTATATTGTATCAATCAAAGATTAATAACGTAATTATTGAAATTTAAAGGTCTAAATGGGGTTTTATTACAATGATTTTAGATCTGTGATATTATTCGTTATATTTTGGATTGTATGAGCTTATGTACCCATAAGAAAATTGTGGATGTTATGGGGTTTCATTTGGGCTTCATGATATGTGGTGTGACTGTTGCACTTGTCGTGATAGTTTTGATATCACACTAAAATGGATACTGAATAATTATATATATTTAACTAATAAAATGGTTCCCTAGCATCAGGGATTTTCTTAGAACCCTACTAAAATAAATTGGAATGTGATAAAATCCCCATTTAAAATAAGTATAATTATATTGATGTGTTTTGATGTTTGTTGTGCTTTTGGGATGGTGATGAGTGGTTGGAAAATGTGGGTTTTCTAGATTCTTTTTCAAGATTTCGGGGTGGTGAGGTGTCTTGTGGGGAATTATTTATGGGGGGTTATGTGGTTTTTTGGGCATTTTTTGGGTGTTTATTTTGTGGTTTCTTGGTTCAAAGTTCATTAGTAGTGATGGAATTAATGATTAATAATTTCTGAAATGACATGGTTTGTTTTGGTTAATGGTATGGAAAAGTATAATCAATAATTAATTAGTTGGTTGTGTGGTCAATTTTTTTTTATGATATTTAATTAAATGAATGATATCATTAAATTACATTGGTTGGAAAATTTAATGTGACTTTTATCTTATTGTGTGTTGATGTGCATTTATCATTGGAATCAAAAGTGACGGTGTTGTGATATAGTTTTTTTGTGAACCCATAGGATGAGATTTGATGCTTGACCTAACATATAAATAATTTTATATTCTTTTGATTTATAAATTCATCCAACCCACATTGATCACTTTGAATCGAAAATATAATTAACATTCGGGGGTGATTTTTCTAACATCCAGTTAGAAGGAAGGATGGTTGGTTACCCACTCTTTCCCGATATCTCTTCCAAGAGAGGTATGTATTAATGTGGTAATGGTGTTCAATGTCCTGTTAGTTTATTCGATTATGGTTGTGATGTATCAACTGTTTTCAGAAAATATATGATCAAGCTTATTGAGAGGCTGTGGTTGGAGTTCGTTCATGGTATGAGGAGGTCACAAGATTGATATACTACTCGTTCATAGTACCCAATTACACTGGTTTTGGATGTTGTTAGGTTCTAAAATAGGTTTTTTCAAGGGAGATTTGATTGGTTTGTGCTTGTGGGGAGGAGATCCTAGGTGTCTCTGGGTGAGGTTTTTGGTGATCATTCTTGTCAGTATGTGTTTTACAATGAAGGGATGAGAGAGCTAGGATGTAATACATTGTGGTGTGAGAGTGGAATACTTGTGGGAAATTTGGGTGGGGTAAACTTATCTAAATAATTATTGTTATATTATATTACATGGATTTCAATATTTAATGTGAATTACTTTGTATGTTTGGGTTTGGTTTGTATTCTTTAATAGATTCCATTTGGTATTTTCATTTTCTCACAGGTTCCTTAGTCTGCGTTTTTCTCATGTGAATGAGATACTTTGGTTTTTTCTTAATGAGTATACTTCTATGTTCACCCTATGTATGTAGACTATTTTTATGTTTTAAAATGGATTTCATTGGCCATTATAGTCACTACGAACTCATACCAGGTATATTATTTGTGTCTCTACTTTAGGTTTGCCTTTGGGTATTCATTTTGGAGACTTTTATTCAATATGTTTTATTTAAACATGAATTTTGGGATGGTATGGGTATTTTTCTATCACATGTGAAGTATTTTATTGTGTATGATTCATCTTGTCTACAAATAATATATTTTTTTTAAAGGGTAAGGCCTCCCATAAAATATATTTTTTATACACTAAACTCTAATCGCCAACATGAGGCCTACTGGATGTAGGACTCGGGTGGTGGTCATTATCTATATCCCCTCTTTCTAGTATATTTAGAGGAAGAAGGTTGTGACAGAGTGGTATCAATGGAGTGGTTGAGAGATAAAAATAATTTTAGAGTTATACACATTGAAGATTTCATGTTTTAGTATGGAAATAGTTTTAGTTGACCTTGGTGCATGACACAGGTCCGAGATATCAACTATGGAAAGGGATTTTAGGGACCCTAATATCTAGTATATAGACTTTTATCATATTTAAAGGAAAAGTCAGATGGTCCTACATGTAAGGTCAGGACCTAAGAAATTTACATTCATCATGAAGTCTTGTGTTCTTATTAGAATCTATTTGTTTTTTGAATGGTAAATTGAATAAAGTGAAATTAAATGAATCCAAAAATAAATTCCACACTAATGGGATTTGAATGTTTATTGTTTTCCCTAAAGTTAGGCTCGTGTTTCTCATCTGTGTGTGGCTAAGGAATTATAGGTTTAGAAGACTAATCCAAATGATCATTGAAGGGTTAATTTTCTAGATGAGGATGAGGCTTTGTAGTGGGAATGAAACTCTTTTTATCGGTTGGCTTTAGAGAAATATATGGGTAGTTTTTCAGATGTGGATACATAGAGAAAACTGGAGGAGCTCAAGATCAAATTACATTTGATCAAGTTCATGATGGGGTATTGGTTCCCTTTAGTTTTCAATCAAATTTCGGGAGGTACACGTTCGTGGTGGATGTTGTATCTAGGAGAGTGGTTGGACACATTCGTTTTGTGGGATTACTTCTAGAAGGAGTTCTGGGTAGAGTTCATTTCATTAACAATGAAGGAAATAAAGAAGTAGGTGATTTAATCTCATCATTAGGGGTCCTTTTATGTGTGGGATCTAGGAATTTGGTTCATGGATCATATTTATTTTTTTATTGATATTTTTCATATGAGGAGTCTCATCCAAACCATCTTGAGGAGGAACTACATCCTTCTATCTAGTATGCAATTACAACTTTTATGACTCCAAACAATCTAGATGTTCAAAAGAATGTTGTGTGATCACTCAGATATAATCATGTGTAGGTTATTTGCGGGAGGTGAAGAAGTAAGATTCTTAGATGAGAATAGTTTTCAATTAATGGTCTTAGGCACTAAAACCCTTGATTTGTCGACCTTCATGGATCTGGCCTCAGTAGCTTCCATTCCAAACTTCTAGTGTCAGTGTATTTCCTTATCTTCTTGGAAGATTTTTTATAGTGTGTTTTTGGTTTGGGGCTCATTTCTATCACTATAACGAGTTCCCACTAGTTTTTTAATATCTATTATGTGGAGTTGGTAAGCTTTAATGCAATACTCACAAGCAGTTACCAATGAGGTTGTTTTAATAGTAGGGGAACCAGTTTATTTCACCACCAAGGGGAAATAGAGTATTGGAGAAAAAACTCTTGATGTTCATCACATTCAAGGAATATAAACTATTCATGTCCTTGTAGGGGGTTTTCATCATAGTGGTATATGACTACTATGTTGTTATATCCATGTAGTGCAGGCAGTAATTCAATAGGGGTTGTAGATTTTCAAAGGTACAATTAGTTTAATTAGTACCATTTTTTGTGACTTGTTTAATTTAGGAGAATCACACTCATTTTTTGAACCCAATATATCCCTTTCTATTGGATTAGACGTAGATAGTCTTCTCTATACATTAGTATTAACATTGTATGTTTGATTCTACAACATCATGTTAGATGTGAGCCAAGAATGTAGATTGATGATGGAGGAACATCAGTCTCAATGGGATCTATTCATGTTACCAATATATCCATATGAGTTTATCCACAACATCATCTATTTACATTATATACATGATGTTATTGAATACGTCCAATGGATAATCATGTTTTTGGAAATGGATTGACAACATTTAGTTTTCATTGGAGAGTGGGGTTATCAGGTGGGATGTTGGTGTATATATCCTCTTCATTCCATAATATATATCATTTAAGTGGAATCATTTGATACTAGGATTGTAGAGGTTCCGAAGGATATTGGTAACTTCCTAGATGTTTTCCCCAAGGATATTGTTATGTTACCCCCTAAACGTGATATTGAGTTCATGTTATACATGCAACCTTGTGCTTCTCCAATTTATGATGGATCATTTTCAGAAGTAAACTTTGAAGTTGCAGGAGTTAAGGATTCAGAGCGATGATCTGATACAGACGGGTTTTATTTTCCCATTGACTCACCGTGGGGTGATCCATTGTTGTTCTCTAATAAGTTAGATGGTAGTATGATGGTTTTCATGGAATATCATATGTTGAAACATGTGATGGTCAAAAATTGTTACCCTCTTCTGATGATAGATGATATTTTTGATTAGCATAGACGGGATAGTTGATTTTCAATGATCAATCTACGGGATTTATATAGCAAGTTGAGGGTGAAATTGATAAATATAATGAACACCATCATATGATTCATGTTTGAGCACTTCGAGTTTGTAGTCATTTAGTTTTCTTTTACAAATTCACCATTTGTATTCATGAGGCTTATGAAATCTTTGATCCATCAGTTCCTGTATTCTTTCATCAGTGTATTTATCAATGATATATTGATCTACTCAAGTATTGAAGAGGATCATGATCATAATCATATAACTGTTTTACAGATTCTTAAACACATCAAACATTCTGAAATGTTTTTTTAAAAGATAGTTCTGGAAACTAGGTGTTCATTTCATTGGGTATGTTGTGTCCCAATATGGTGTGTAGGTAGACCTCTCGAAGGTCTAATAAAAATTTTCATGGGAAGCACCCTAGAATGTGGAATAATTTTTTAGTTTCATTCTTCTTATTGGATGTTATAAGAGGATTGTGGAAAATGTTTCTGAATTCATATCCCCATTCACTACATTGACAATCAAGGACTTGGATTTTGTGTGGATTTATCACTATCATGCAGTGTTCGGTTACCTAAATGGGATGTCAGTTGGTGCATCAGTGTTTTGGTAAACTGATTAGTGGTGATGTTTAGGGTGTTTTGTGACACATCTTGTATCATTTTGGTATTTTTGATTATAAAATAGTGGGAGGTTATATCTTATGGGTGTAGTTAGATATGTCTCAAGGATCAAAACTATGACATTGATTATCTAAACCTAGCTATGGTTATATTTGCACTAATGTTGTGGTGACCATAACTCATTGGGGAGTGCTTTTGGGACATCATATGTCATATGAGTTTGGGGTATATATTTTCACTACATGAATTGAACATCCGATAGTGGAGCTGAAGGTATATTATTTTTTACTACGATATTTAGATCTTCTATACCTGTGAAAAAGGAAATTTTGAGGTTAATCCTTTTAGAGGAAATTCATGGAATGTGGTTGTTCATGAATCTAGGGATTATTGAAGAGCTATAGAGGATTTGGAAGCCTTTATATTATATTCTAAGGTAGATTAGGGAAGAGGATATTTTTTTAGATTATGGTAAAGTATTTCCTGATGATTAATTAGGAGGAGTCTTGGTGGGGATACATAGAGGCAAAGGTGATTCGGGGGGATTTTGGCCATTGTGACACTCCAGAGGGATGGTTAGAGGATGGTTGGAACACAATGTTATTTCATGGGAGGTTTTTTTAGTAACGATGTATGGGGGAGTCCTATGTGTTTTTCATAACCCATCATTTGTGGTAGGGCCAAGTGATTTGAAGATGTACAGTTGTTTTAAGATGAAGTTTTGGGGGCCCAATATGAAATGATCAGTGGTCGAGTTTTGTGGAAAAGATCGTGTATTTCCTCTAGTTAAAGTCCAATAATCATATTCTTAATGGTTTTTTAGATCCCATGGATGTTTTTATGTGAAAATGGGATGACATATTAATGATTGTTTCATAGGGTTACCTAGAGAGCAGGGATGGTGTGATGTTATCTATGTATTCATGGATCGTTTGATGAAATCAAACCACTTCATAGTGATTAGGGAGTGGGGCACAATCGATCATTTGGAAAAGAGGTGCATGGATGAGGTGGAGTATATTCATGGAGTTACAAGATAATTTTGATATATCAGGATGAACATTTTACCTCATTGGTTTGGAGGGGATTGCAGCAGGAATTTGGAACTCGATTGCACCTCACCAATAGTTTCCTCCCTCAAAAATATCCGTAAAGGGAACGAACTATCCATATAATGGAGGATAAGTTGTGGTCATGAAACTAGTACTTTGGTGTATATTGGGTATGATACCTTCAATCGGAATATTATTCTTATAATAACTTCTATCACTCTTCATTTAGCATGGATATTTTAAGGATTTTTATGGAAGCCTATGGAATTCACCGCTATGTGGGAAAAAGGTTGGGGAGACCATCGTTCATGGTCGTGTTGTGGTTTAAATCATGATAGAAAATGATAACCTTATTTTTGTGATGATGAAAAATAGAATAAATCTTATGTCAATAGTATAACAATATCCTTAGCATTTCATTTTGGGGACCACATGTTCTTGAAGGTTTACCCTCTATTTGGGACACAAAGGTTTGGTAGATTGAGTAAGCTTTATCCTAGGTTTTTTTGTTCTTTGAGGTTTTGGGATGAGTTATTGAGGTGGAATATCAGTTTTTATTTCCACTGTGGTCAGATATGATCCATGAATTCTTTCACATCTATTGGCATCTCCAATATCTTTATTATGAATCATATTTCATTAACCAGGGAGTGGTGGATATCTAAATGAAGTGATGTTCATCATGCGATCAATAAATATCTAATATTATCATGATAAGGCACTATGTGGATAGATAATTTCATTGGTGCTTGTGTTGTTGAGAGATGGTGGCATATAGGAGAGTACTTGGGACTAAGAGGAGCAGATGCATGCCCAGTCCTTGGAGTTTCCTTGAGTTTTTCATTTCTTTTGTGTTCATTATTATGTGATGTTGCATATCTTTTTGTTTTATATTATAATAAATTTTTGATGTTTATTATGTGTGTGTTGTGATGTGTCATAATGTTATGAAATATGAAAAATAGGAGAATAGATTCCTAATTGTGATACATTGACAACGATTTTATTAATCCCAAGCGGTCAAATTAGTGCTACCCTGATTAGATTGTTTCTTAATAGGGAGGATGTAATTCCTTGATTCGTGTATCCAGAATAGTGTGGTTCATTGGTTATAGTGGTCATTGGTTTGGTTCGTATAGAGGTTGAGATGTATATCCAACAGTTGTGAGGATGTGTAGTGGTTTGATAGGAGGCGGCTTATAGTTGTTGTGATGTGGTCTTGTAATGAGTATTGTGGTCGTTTCGGTTGGCGTGTTTAGCTAGTGGTTGTATTTGTTTTATTATAAGACCCATGATAGATATCTCACATAGTGGTTGTTTAGACTCATATCCTTCTAGAATGGGTTTTGTATTATCATGGGAGATAATAATTTGAGAGTTATGTTATGAAATTTTTCAAGTCAGATCGGTCTATTACATTCTTTGTTTTGAGCATTAGAGTTGTTTGTGGGAGCTTCCTGAACATTTCAATAGAATTTGGAGGTGTAGCATGACTGATTCCAAAATACACATCGTGTATGTTATTCCATGACCGCAGTTACCCAGAGCTAGTGCATTGTTTTGATAAATTATCATTATTAAAAAGAATCATGTCCCTATGGACTAATCAATTTAGCAGTCTTTGAAAATTTATTTCATATAATAACTAAAAATTATAACTTCTAACATAAAATAATTCATAGATAATCATTTTATAATTCCATTATTCCCCTAATTAACCCAACATATTAATCATAAAACCCTTCATGGTATCCTGGGAAAATAAAACATAAGAAAGGGGTGAGCTCAAATGCTCTGTAACGGTAAATAATTCAGTGGAAGCAATAAACATTTGTGGAAACTTGTATAATAAAAACATGAGCCTTTTAAAAATAAACATGAACATTATTTGGAAAATATAGATAAAAAATTTCCATATAAACAGGAAAATGGATATTCTACTAGTGGAATAAATTACATTTAATAACTAATTTCATATTGAGGGAGTGCATAATGTCAGACAAAATAAATACTACATATAGAACATGTTCCAATATTATTCATAAATATTCTTCCAACGCATCATTCCAAGATAGTGGGTTTTCCCATGTGACCTATAAATACATGGATGGGAAATAGAGGGCCCCACCCATCACTTACTAGTCCAAAGCATTCCTCATATGAAAAGGGTGAAACATAATACAATCATCCATTTTAAAACTAGAATAATAAATATAAATACTTTATCCATAAATCATGAATGGTGTAAAAATAAAACATCCATAGTCAAACTTATCATAACACATTCAATGTAGTATGGATGATTGTATTATAATAAATGATCCTCAACCAAGAATAATATCCAGAAAAGATATTGGATTAATTTAAAATGATCAGTAAAACACTTTGAGATAAATAACCCTTTTCCTGAAATCATTTAAAATATTTTCAATTTATAAAAGAATTAATTTAAAATATATTTTTTAATAAAAGTGTCCCATACCACATTAAATCTTGTAAAAATAATTAACAATTAAAACAATAATTTCCACATAAATAAATCCTTAAATAATTTTGAAAACATGGATATTAATTAATTATATTTAGAAAAATAAATCATTATAACATTTGAAATGATGATATAGTTAAATTTTAAATTCAATAAAACCATTAAATAATCCTTTTGAACACATTTTTAGGAATCATGGACATGGATGATACATTTTTTCCGGTAAATACTTACACATAAACAATCTCAGATAATAATGTGATTGAGAAATTAACCCTTACCTTCTACTTTCCATTGGTTAAGGGTACATTTAGCCACATGTATAATGAAAAAATATATTATTTAAACATACCAGAACCATATTTATATTTATTATATCATAAAAAATTCATTTATGACTTTATAATACCCATTTAATTAAAATTTCCATGTTAAAGTAACATTTCATGTAATAATCGCTTTCTTTAACGTACAAGTATTAACATGTTATTCGTGATTGTATAAATTATATCATGATATAATTACCTACATAATATAGAATATTATTTATATATCATATATATTCTGAATATAAATATGTATAATATATCAATATATATATGTGAAATGGAATACATTGTATTTGGAGACGGTAGGTTGTACATATGCATAGACGTTGTTTCAGTGTTCTTATCATATTGAATGGAAGTAATTGAATGAAATATATGTATAAATTGATGATTAAATTATACTTATTATGTCATATTTTCATAATTATGACAAATATATTTTTATAATCATTCTTGGATATTTTAAGAGGATAATATATCTTATCACATCGTGGAGACAGAAGGCCATACGTACGCACGAGTGATAATATCACTCCATTAATGATTAAATGGTATGAAATTGAATTCAATATTAATTTTACATAATAAATTTCAAGTTATATTTATAATTTAAATATATTGTATTCATCATTATACCCATAAAATAGCATGTACATGAAAAAAATTTACACCATGACGTGGAGATGGTAAGTTGTACGTACGCACACATGGTGGTATTTTTTTTCATAATATGGGTAAAAAGAGGAATATGTTTTTACCATAATATTGATAACATCTCATCATGTGTTATATTATGTATTTATTATTTTTTTTTGTTAAAAACATAGTAATAGGAAGTATAACAACAAATGAACTTTAAATGAAGGGATAGAATGATTACCTCTTCTTCAGGTGTATCCTTTGGAATTGCACTAGAAGACTCTTTATTTTATATTTATGACCAAACTTTTTCCTCTATGATTATGTAATTTATATTGGCGGATATTTTTTCATGGGTTGGAATAGAAAAATGAATTTAAAAATATTAATTAAAGAGAATGGGAGGTTCCCTTTTATAAGAGAGGTGGCTGCCACTTTAGGAAATGCTTGAAATATTAATTTATTATAAAATAATTTTCACATTATAATAGATCCAAATTGATTAGATTCATGGATAAGAGTGTAATGGATCTAAATCATCTCATAAAATAGGATTTATACAAATTTAGATCCTACAATTATCCATATCATTTAAATTTAATCTTTTTATAAATAAGTTAACTCTTACAATGTCCTGTTATATTTTTATACTACATGGTTAATTTCATTCCTATAAAATTCCAAGAAAACCTAATGTGGATAACTTATGAAATTTTATCACTCTAAACGTTCTTTTTCTTAACATTAAATTATTTGGATTTTTATATCATTTAATAAAATATTATTTGTTTTAAAAATATCATTTTTTTTAATTTTGAAACTATTTAGTAATTGATTTTTCATAAATTCATAAAAAAATAATTATATTAATAAAATAAAAGTGACTCGTCCATAATATGTCATTGGAATACTAAAACTTTATGGATGGCATTAAAATTTTCAAATTTCATTTATTTTAATATTTATAAATTCATTTGTTTGAATCATTCATTAATGAGGTAATCAGTGCATCATATTTACATCATAAGTAAATAAATTTATTTAATGCCACAAAAGTATAAATAAAATTCCATCATGTTGGAAATATTTTTATATTTATAATGACTACTTATAGTAATATATATCGGTTATATATCCTTATGTTAAAATCGATTTACGATAATATATATGTTTTTGTTATAATTATCTATAATTTAAATTAATTTTTATAACATGTCATCATCATGACGAAGTGGTCCCAAATTTACAAAAAATCTGCATAAGGATGATCATGGTATAATAGATGTAATACAATAGGATTAGTATGAGTGTGAGGGTATTTTTATATTATTAGAATATTATTTTTTCACCTTATATTCCAAATTTACCCTTTAACCATGGTAAATAAAAATATTTACTGAACATACTATTAATAATGTTCCAAAATAAAAGATACTTATTTATAGAATTTATACCCTCTAATTGAAAATATTGAATTTATTTTTCCAAATTCACAACACATATGTTTCATATATTAATTTAAAATTAATTCGATTTGTCAAAAACAAAACGCTAAATTTTAGGAAGTTAAAAATATTAGAAGATTGGCATTTATTTATGTCCAATTTAAATGTCAAAAATTTAATAAAATGGCCAAAATTAGATTAGATTATAAATATATAATCTAATTATACTTTAAAACCACAAAAAGTTATATGTAACCCTATAAATTATTTCTATTAGGAATGTTATTTTCAATTTAAATTTAGTATTTACACTATTCATCGTGATATTTATGTTGTCAGCTAAGTACCAAAAATTTATCAAAACTAAATTTTTATGTCCCACTCTTAAAAAAGAATTTATTTTTATTAAAATTAACATATTAAAGTTTTAAATATTAGATTTTAAAATGGTTCTTCATTAATAGGAGGAAAACGTCATTTTTTGGAAAATAATTCCTTTTTATAAAAATTTGACTTTTTCAATATATATTGTCTATGAAGCACAAAAGTTAAATCTTAATATTATACGAGATATATAAAATTTAAAATTTTGTTAGTACTATTTATAAACATTTTATAAACAACTAGTTTGATTGGCCATGGTGTGCCTGAACTCGGTGTTACGTACATCACACACTGATGAATTATCTAATAAGGTAGTGTACCATTGAATCATGGGGTAATACAATGTAAAATTTGCATGATGTGAATTTTTAATTTATATATTTTCTCTGGATATTTTATTATGCGTATATTTTCATGGTTAAATAATAACAATGATGATGCATTTTTTGACAAATCCTATCCCCTAGGATTATATAATGTGAAAGAATATTACACATCATGTAAATCCCCAATGCAGTGCAGTTTTAAATGGATTTTTTATGGAAAAATTCATTAATTCATACATGTCTTCTTATTACTCTCATTTTGGTAGATCCCTATGTTCCCCTCAATGTTTGTCAAGCTCTCTTCCTCCATCATTGATATGTTGGGTTTGGTGGTTGTTTGTTTGAAATCTCGGGGAAGTCCTTCCTTCTTCGTGGTTAGTTTTCTATCATTCTTCATCAGTGATTTAATATGGTAGTCTGGTATGGTTTGGTTTGTGTGTTTTGGTTCCATTTTGATGGTATTGGGATGTGGTATAGGTTGATATGTGGTGTTTTGTCTAGTGGTTGGGGTTATGAGTGATTTTTCTTTGCGCTACATTGCATAGTGAGTCGGTAAAGCTTATTTGATGTGAGAAACCCCTCATTTCTCATTATTGAGTATCATGAAAAATAGGTTTCTAATTATTTTATCAATGTTTTGTGGTGGATCTAAATTAATTAAAGATTAAAAAATTGGTCAAATTTAAACTAAAAGGGGTAAATGGTATTTGATTAACATCATAATACAGATTATGTATTATTTATGATATTATGGATTATATGGCCTTATGGATCTGTTGGAAATTATGGTCTTTGGTGGAATAATTTTTGTTGGATGATATGTTTTGTGACTTTTTCCCCTATTTTTATTTTTTTATATCACTCTAAAAAGGAAATAGATTAACAGTTATATTTGGATAATGGAATGGTTACCCTAGTATTTTGGATTGTGTGATAACACCACCAAAATAATGTACAGTGTGATAAAATAAACATTTTTTATCAGAACAATGATATTTATGAGTTTTAATGTGTTTTTTGTTCATGATTTTGGGACAGTGATGTGTTGTTGGGGAATGATGGGATGATGGTCCATGGTCTATGATTTTCGGGCTGAAAGGTGGTTTGTAGGCCTTGCATTTGGGGAATCGATGTGGTTTATTGTCAGTGATTTTGGGGTGGTGAGTAAGCAGTATCATTGTATTTGTGTCCCGAGTAGTGATGGAATAAATGATTAATGATGATTTAAATGCCATGGGTTGGTTTGGTTACAGTGATGATAATGGTTAGGGGACAATTAAATGGTGGGTTTTGAGGTTAAATGTGGTCGATTCTAAATAATGGGAATTATGATATGATTAAATAATATTTTTTGGAAACATGACAGGGGATAATGGACTTTTGTGTGGTGTTATGCATTTATTGGTGGTAAAAAAGTGACAGTGCTTTGTTTTGGTTGTTTTTTTAACTGATAGTTTTGTTTTGAGTGTTTATATTATATATATGTAGATATATATATATATACGTTTATGTTCTTATTATTCTACATGCACCCCACCAATGTTAATAATATCATGATAACAACAAAATAGTCATGTGAGGGGTGTTTTTTCTAATATACAATGAAAATGATGTATAAAAAGAAACCCACTCTTTCTGTCTCTCCTCCATGAGAGGTAGGTATTGCCTACGTTATGATGGTCGAATATCGGTTAGTTAATTAGATGGTTCATGGGATGGCACATGTGTTTTTAGTTGAGAAATTTCCATGATTGTGGGGTGTGATTGGATCGGGGGTTTGCGTGGTAGGATGATGGCAGGGGGATGATGTCATACATCTGCATGATGCCCTATTAATCTATTTTTTGTAGTGGTTTCATTCTTCATCTGGTTTTTTTGGGCGAGATGTGTTCTGGCCATGTTTGTGGGGTGGTGAGCACAGGTTTCTTCGGGCCAGGTGTGTGGTGAGTGTGCTTTAGGGGCATTACGTTATACATAATGTATGGGAGCACCAGGACGATGAACAATATGGTGTGAGAGCTGAATACTAGTGATAATGTGGAATGGGATATGCCTTTCTGCATAATTCTTGTTATAATATATTACATGGAATGTGTTATTTGGTGAGTTTTCCTTGGTGAGGATGGGTTTGTTAGTAATTAGGTATAACTATAGTTTGGTTTTAATGATTTCTCACAAGTGCATTAGTGTGCTTCTTTCACATGAGTATAAGAGAATTTGGATTTATCTGGTGAGTATCCATGTATTCTCACCCTATGTATATAAACAATTTTTAGGTTTACAAGTAGAATAAATCGACCACGTTGACCATTACTAGCTCAGACCATTGATATCTATCATTTCAGTAGTTTAGATATTGTTTTTGATATTCATTTTTGAGACTTTTATTCTATATTTATCATTTATACATGCATTTAAAGATGGGTTGGGTTTTATTTGATATCATTTCATGGAGTTTATTGTGCATAATTCAACATATCTCCTAGTAAAATTTGTATTATATAGGGTAATTCATCCTATAAATGGTATTTTATTATCTCTTCAATGTTAGTGACCAACCTGAGGACTTATTGAGGCAGGACTCATGGTCATAATCTCTCTCCCCTCATTGAAGTACCATTGGAGGGTGGGGGTCAGGATAAGAAGCACAAGCTATGAGATTTACTAAAAACCCAACATTATGATTTAGGGGGATACTATGAAACTCTATTGGAAATGCATTATAATATTCCAAGGAAATAGAAATATCATCAATATTGAGTTTATCCACAAAAATTTTAGATAAATACCCCTGATGAATACATAGTTTAAGACATATAATATTAGTAATTTACCTAGTAAGATCATGATCATTCTTAAAAAAATAGATGATCATAGGATGATTCAAAATATTAAAAATTAATTCCTTTTCTCAATAATTTATATGATCTATATATAATGAGATCCAACCAATGACCAAAATCTCATCACATTCAACTAGTGGTACAATAAATAGATTTATAGAAATCATGTTCTAATAAAATTAAATAATATATTAGCAATATAATTTTGAAATGATCAACATACAATTAGTATTTTATAAATTATTTAACATCTAATAATTATTCTATTATTATGATAATAGAATAATTTTTTTAGATATAATAGAGTGGGTATAGTGAAAATCAAATAACTTATTTTTAGTTTTTGAATAGATGATCAGTATATCATTCACTATATTATTCCCATAACCCACATTAGTAGTTTTTTTCCCATGATATTTCCATTTTATATATTATTAAGAGGTTTTAATTCCATATTGTCTTCATACACTATTTGGAATAATTAATATACTCCTTCCAATTTCTGCATTAGATTGGGGGTAATGAATTTGGTTTTAGCTTTCTCTCCATGAATTTCATTGTCTAGAAACGTCCAGTACATTTTTAATTAATTTTACCTTTTTATGGTTTTCCATTAGAAAATAATTATCAACCCCCTTATGTAAATTTCCCACATTCCAGTTTCTATAATTTTGAGATTTATTAAGATTAATTTTATTTCATCCAAGGGATTTCCAATTATTTTATCCTTGAAATTTTATCTTTCTCTTCTTATCCCCAAATCCATGTTAATATAAAGAGTCACCAGCCTCCATTTCTACCTTAAAAGTTCATAGAACTATTTAGTCTAATTTATTAAATTCAACTATGATTAAAAAAATTTGAATCTTTCTTTTTATCTATTAAATAATTTTCCAGTTTGTCTTTTATGGGAGATGAAAAAGCCACATGATTTACTCACATATCTTGTAAAATTTAACTCATAGGTACAAATGGATTCATCATACTTATACTTTATCATAATTAAATCAATTAAATTTTTTATGTAAATAGTTGAGATAATGTACATACTAAAAATAAACTCTTAATCTCTTCCCATTACATAGTGTAAATTTCACTATCCTTCTACTTTTTCTTAATAGGGGTCCACTATTGATAATGTTTTTCTCCAAAAAAATAAAATAATTATAAAACATTTTCATACTCGAGGAAGTAGGGAACCAATTTTTTTTTTTCAAATCTATTAATCCGTTTTCACAACTAAATTTTTTAAAGGAATCAATAATGAAACATGGATATTACCTCGTGAATGAGAAAATTGTTAATTATTCTTTATTATGGTAATTCTTAATCATAGCGTGGTTTATATCTTGATAGAGTCACATAACTATAATAATAATCTTTTCATTCCTTCTCTTATTTTATTTTGTTTGTTATAGGATAATCATTAAATTTTCATCAACATTTCTTATTAAAATTATTCCTACCAATCCTAGTCACTCAATAAAATCTAAAACATTACATCAGTATCAGGAATCAGTAATCAATGTAGGATCGAAATATAATATGAGATGCTCAATATACAAGAGGGGGGTGAATTGTATACTTTAAAAATTCCTTTGGAACCTTTAAAGTTAGTTATGAATAACTAGAGTTTCCTTAAGAAAAGGAAAGAACTAAGTTTAACAAAGTTAAACTAAGTTGATTCACAACACCTCTAACACCGAACTAAACTTGGAAAGAGATTCCAAAAGAAGGTTCCGGAAATATGGTTCCGGAATTTGAAACTTAACAAAAGTTACAATATGAATTCTATTCTTTGATAAGGCAAATTCTAGGAATTCTATTCTTTAGATATATAATACTTAATACACTTCATTATAACATGAGTAAATGAAAAATTGAGAAAGGGTGAGTACCTATAATCTTTATGGGAAAATATGGGAGATAACAAAAAAATCATAAGTGATCCTAATTGATCATAATATAAGAAAATAATTATGATATATTAAACATAACATAAGAAATTTCATACCCAATTAGGCATGGATCCAAAATCTAGTGTAATGGAATAAAACATTTTTATATCAAAATACATGATCTATAAGCCTTCGTAATCACAAATGATCAATATTGATCCTTGATATCATATCGAATGTATAGTAATATTTCAATGGTATGTTTGGATTTATCATAAAAATATGATATAATTTTATTATTCATGGATTACTTCCATGAATATCATATAATGATGGATAAATTCCCATAGTATATTCTGTTCACTCCTAATTATCTTTTTATTAAGGGTGAATACTGTCCAATATTGGATCAGGTTCACTCCAAAATACCTTTCATATTATTTCATGAGATATCAACAATTAATTAATATGTTAGAGGGAAACATATTTTTAGGATCACCAATTACATAATGAAATCGAAACGTATGTGTGCCACAAGTTCTTGTAAACATTCATAATTTCATCATATCAATATTAATCCACATTATAGAGAAAGGTTTCATGAAAACATATATAAAAGAACATAATTATAAGACATGAATAGATAAAACATGGATGTAAAAATAAGGGCATATTCAATTGAAACATAAAATTACTTAATTTATTATGATATAGATGAATATAATTTTATAAAATTATTAGGGATATGTGATTTCCAAAGTGAGTATCTCAAGATCAGGGAAATTGAGTGAAAAATAAATATTTTTGTTAAAAATTATTAAAAAGTATAACCCCATTTAGTATTAATATTTACAGTTAACCAAAATATAAGATCATTATATTTTTTAACCTTTCAAAAGATTTATTAGAATATTGATTAGGTCCTGGATAAAATAATATAAAATTTTACTTTATCCATTTAAATGAGTATACATAATTAAAATCTTATAAAAAAATAATTATGGGTTACTATAAAATTATTGAATTTTTCTATAGTTTGAATATATTTTCAGTTTCTAAAAAAAATGATTCAAAATTAAACAAAATAAAACAAGCAATGTAAATTTGAATATAAGAGGATTAGTCTTAGGCTGATACTTAGTCATATCCACTTGTAGATCACCTAGCACAAAGAAATTTATATAAATAAAAAAAATTTCCACAACATGGATTGGGTTTTGCAGTATTATGTAGCTTTCCAGACTATATAGGACCTCTTCCTCAATTATCCAGGGAAGTAAAAAATATAATAGGCCACCCGTGACCTCTTCCACATTTTCGATTGGAGTACATGTAACATCCCAGGTAATAAATTAATAATGAATTTTATTTATAATTAATATTTTGTTAATTAAATATTAATTTTTTCTTAAAGGGTTTGCTACATTCGATGGCGTACCCAATACACAAAAATTCGTTTCATTAAAATCTTACGTTACATAATAATAAAATTATATTATTACTTTAAATGGTATTCAATGACAAGTTGTTATATTGTTGGGGGTGAATTAACAAACTAAAATATTATTATACATGTTTGTTAAATATTTTAAAATTTATCCAATATAATATGGAGGCTAAAACTATGAATGAAATTAATTTAAATCATAATTTACTCTAAATGGTTGATTTATCACATTTTGTTGCCTAAACCACATTAAATCAAGTATTGAAAACTTTTTATATGTTATATATGATAAAAATAAATACTTATATAGAATTGGGACATCAAAATTTACTTTGGGTAAATTTGTTATATTTTTCTGAAAAAGATCATTTTTAATGAATATTGAAAAATACATTATTTTAATTCAAAATTTATTTTTAATATAATTTTTTTATATGGATAGATTATCTTTTAAATTGGTTTTAAAATTCAATTAGATAATATTTGTACAAATTAATCCATTTTTTTCATTGGAATTAATTTTATTTGAAAAATTGGACATAAACATATCTCAATCTTTTGACAGTTATTGTTTCTTAAAGACACACTTATTGTTTTGACAGTGGGAAATAATTTTAAATTAATTTTTGACACTTTTGTGTTTTTAATTTGTAAAAATGGATTCCATATTTAAAATTATGAGTTCTAAATTATGTAAATAGGTAACTTTTATTTTTTGACATTTTAAATATTTACATCAGTAAAAATTTTATTTTACATGGTTGAAGGGGAAATCTTGTAATTAAGGGAAAAAACACTATTATAATAAAATAAAATTTTCCTAACAAGTTTTCTAAAATTATTTTTTAATACATATCTGACCATGGGCTTATTTGGGTCGATTTTGGAAACCCATGGAGCCACTTAAGAGTGATAATGATACTTTATTTTAAATAACTTAAAGTAAAGGAAAAAATGAAATAAACAAATATATTTTTGTAAATTAATTTTTACATGGGGTTATATAAGTCATTATTTAGACTATAAATAATAATCAAAAATATAAAAGGATTTCCTATATCAAGGAATTTTTCTTATAATTTTTAGTCAACATTATATTAAATTATTTATGACATAATAATGATGAATTATTTACCTCGTTAATAAATGATTTCAAAAAATATTATTATAAATAATAAAACAATATACAAAACATGTACAATTATTATTGGATGATTTTATTTAGAACATTATTCTTATTATCTTTGACTTTAATATGTTTTTGACCTTCATAAACAGAAGATAAGTTTATAATAAAATAATCTTTGCAAACATTCCAAAAGATCCCCTCCCCCAATATAAAAAGCCCTCACTTCTAACTAATTCTTCACTCCTCTCAAGCCCCTTGGATCATCCCACCCCTATAAACATATTTATAAAGATCCATATTTATCTCCTAGAACCCATACCAAATGAAGAAGCCACTTCGTGATTTTTTTTTGGTTCAATCCAAATGGAGTTACCTGAATTAAAGATAATGGTTTCTCTTAAATTGTTTTCTTTTATTTAACATATACAACCCCTAAAATATTTTTATTTATTTATTTTATAAAAATAATAGTATTATAAATATACTAGGATTTTTTATGAGAATTATTCAGACTAAACTTACACACACCTCCATCTAATGGGTGAATAACATACTATTTATGTGGATGGAAAACTAACACTTCACAAAATGATGATTGTTAGATTATCTCATAGGGCCTCTCATTGTGTCCATTAAGATGGAACTGTATTTATATATAATATATATTATGTTTATTTTTTTCTTTATGCTTATATATTTTCCATTTATATCATTCCTTTATGGTTTCAATTATAAGTAAATGAGATAAATTCTTTTGTGGAAGTGCGGAGTACTGCCCCTCAATGTGATATGACTCGTTAATTCCATATTTGGGATGTATGAAAGATGGTGTTAATGATATTATATATGATATTATATTGAATTATTATATTACTATATATCATTATGTTTTAATTCCACTAAAATAATAAATTTAAATGGTAGTAGTGTTCATGCGTACGTACGACATACCATCCCTATTAACGATGTATTTCATTTCTTTACTCCAAATGTTTTGTACTATTATAAATGCATGTATGTACTGGATAAATATGATAAATATGATTTCTAAATAATAAATATTATTCTATATATAATGAACATTCGACCACATGAACTTCTAGTACTAATTAGCAGTACATTTTTGACTCAAGTACCAAATATCAACAAAACAAACATATATAACTTAAATTATTACATAATGTTTATAACATGGTAATAAGAGATATAAATGGAAAACTAAATTTGAAAAAGGTTCTTATGAAAGTAGAAATAAACTTTAGTTTATTATTTAGGTGATTAAATAATGAACGGGTCAAGTCGGACACGAGGTAAGGGACTTAATCTCAATCTCCTTTCACTGAGAAATATTTTTTTTAATACACAACATTATTTTATATTTGTATAAACAAATTTGAATTTTTATTTCATTCAAATGGAAACTTTTTCTATGAAGTGTTTTACTAAATGAAAAAAGGTATGTTTCTTTTTAACATAAATGGTGACAATGACCTTTCTACTACGACCAGTATTATTTGATCTTGTTTCCTTAACAAGTTGTAATGTTTGAAAAGGAAAGTAAATAGTATATAATATTTTTACATACATTGGTATTGAAAATTGATTTGATAATGGATTTATTATTTCAATATTTATAAATGGTATATTGGGATTAAAATTTTGAAATGTTATCATTCCTTTATGTTTGTTTTTTTATTGTCAATATGTTATGGTTCTTGGGAATTGTTATGTATACGGGTGTTTCCAAGATAAAACAAGGATGGGTGAGCCCGATATAGCTCTACAATACATTTGGTAATGTGACAGAGATAAATGTGAATGTTTCTCATAAGATAATTAGTGAATATACTGTGACGGGTATTCCAAATGTAACTCCCTACGTAGCTATAATAGCTACAACGCAAGAATGTTAAGGATTCCCCAAGATACCTTGGCGAATTATGTTTTCTATGTGTTATTCATAACTCATATGACTCCATGAGGTATGTTAAAGGTCTTATTTTATGTAACCAATGATGAAAAAAATGTATTTTGTCTCATAACCCTTACTGATCTTTTTATGCACATACATAGTTTCGAAATGTTTTTCACAGGACCTTGAGATGAATAGGGTCAAGGATGTGATCAAGGAAAAGTCGTGCTATTTAATACATGGGACTATACATGACTCTCTTTTTCATGAGTTTTTATTCTATGATAAAATGGAAGCTGAGTAGATGTGTATAACATGTAATTTTTGAGATGTAATGTTATTGTTATGGCCTAATTCTCTAAAACTATAAACCTAAAAAGATTCTCAATGTGAATTATTCATTTAGTTTATGATTATGTAATTTTTAATGTAGGGTCCTTATAGTTTCTATCAATGGTCAGTTTAGACAACTTTAGGAGTTAGTATATTGTTAAATCAATACCCATAAATTAATTTAGGTTAACATTGAAATGATATAGAATTTACATAGTACCGTGTGGTTTCGCATAAGATATTTCTGTGTTCTTAATGGTTTTCTATATATGAAATAGTGAAGCTATGTTGGGATAACATCAGGAGGAAGACAACCTTCCAAATCAGCACCCTTGGATGGTTGGAATTGGAACTGAATAGTTTTCTGTTATGATGGCACAATTGACTCATACTATAAATGGTGGTGGTATCCATTAAAGAGATCAACTAGATTAACCACAGAGGAACATTTTAGTAATAGAGCATTTAATGAGGCAACATACCACATCATTCAGAGGATCATCTGACCATGTATTAGCTGAAGGGTGGATTAATGAGCGGGAGAAGATTTTTCATATTAGAGGGTGTTCAGAACATCAAATGGTTAGTCTAGATGTTTACCGTTTTGAAGGTGAATCTAATCAGTGGTGGTCGATAGTGAAAAATATTAGGGATAGTGAGGATATTGATTCTCTTTATTAGGATGAATTCAAAGGTTTGTTTCTTGGGAAGTATGTTCATAAAGTAGTTTTTCTTAGGATGTAAAATCAATTCCAAGAATTGAGGTATGCAGATGACTCAGTGGCTGCTTATGAATCAAAATTCACTCAACTTTCATGGTATACCCAAAATTTCATAAAATATCTTGATATTAAAATCAACAATTTTTCAATAGGATTAAATCCAATGTATAAAAGGTCTATAGTTTCTTGTGAGTTCAAAAGTTCTGAAAAACATGTTTGATGTGCGGAGATAGAGGAGATGGAGTTTACCGATTATCAGTTATTCTTTGAAAAACAACAAAATAAGAGGTCGAGGTGGAAGTAAAAAGGGAAGAACTCTTCAAAAATGTCTGATGGTAAGAAACTTATGTTTTCAGATTGTGAGAATTGTTGTAAAAATAATGATGGGGAATGTCTTTAGAATTATGGTATGTGTTAATAATGTGGTAAAATCATATATAACGCTCGTAATTGCACTGAAAAAGATCAGGTTAATGTTGAGACAAAATATGATTTATAGTCAGAAAAATGTTTTAATTGCATCGAAATGGGTCATTATACAAATGAGTATCCAATGAAGAAATCAACTAAGGTAAATAAACCATACTACATGAAGAATGGAGTGGTGGAATCCATATCAACTACTTCAGTAGATGTTGGTCCATCGAATGATGTAGTAATAGGTACACTGTTTATTTGTTCAGATTATGCCAATGTGTTGTTTCATTCAGGGTATACACGTTTGTTCATTTCTATGAAGTTTTCAAGTAAATTTGGAATTCCATATCATGATATGAATCCTGAACTTATGGTAATAACACCTAGAGAAAATGATGAAACTAAATAAATTATAAGAACCTTATTATCCTTGTTTGCGGAAAGAGTCTACCTGCAAACCATATTGTTTTTCCCATAGTTGTGTTTTTTGTTTTTTTGGGCATGGATTGGTTGACTGTTTATCATGCTAAGATTGACTACAGATCTAAAATGGTTTCTTTTCAAAAATATTTTCAATTTGTGTACAAGAATGAACCCTTACTATTCATGACATATCCAAAAGATTAGAAACTAGTAAAAGATAGAGAGAAATTTTACCTTGCACATATAGTTGAAAAAAGGAACTACTGTGATTAATGATATGCTAGTGGTAAACAAGTACCTTGATGTATTTAATGACGGGTTTCCTGGTATTATACATAATTGGGAAGTTTAATTTACTGTTGACATAGTTCCTGATGCTATGCCAATTTCAAAAACCCCTTATAAAATGGTTCAAATTGAACTTTTAGAGTGAAAAAAGAAATTCCATGAGTTGTTAGATAAAGTTTTCATTCGACCAAGTACATCACCATGGGGAGCTCATATCATGTTTGTTAAAAATAAATATGGTTCAATAATACATTGCATTGATTATAGAGCATTGAATAAGATCACAGTTAAGAAAAAGTATCATTTTCCTCATAATGATGATTTGTTAGATCAGCACCAGGGGGCTCAGTATTTTTCAATGATTGACATCAGGTTGGGGTACCATCAGTTGACAGTAAAAGAAGCAGTCATTCTGAAGACCATGTTTCCTACTAGATATGGCCATTATGAATTTATAGTTATGCTATTAGGGTTAACCAATGCACCTATTGTATTCATGGATCATATGAATATAAATTTCCATGAGTTTTTTGGATAAGATTGGGTTTGTGTTCATTGATGAAATTTAGGACTATTTTAAAATTAAATAAGAGAATGAAAGTCATATAAGGGTTTTCTATAACACCATAATGGAAAATAAATGGTATGTGAAATTCATCAAGTGTGATTTTTGGTTACAGAAAATTCAGTCATTGGTCACATTGTTTCGAAAAAACGGCATAACTATTGATTTGGCTAAAAAAAACATTTTTATGAATGGACAAGAATCACAAATGTTACAGATATTATGCTTTACATGGTTATTCAGGTTATTACTGGAGTTTTTTAGACATTTTCAATGTTATATGGTCCAATGACTATGTTAATTTGAAAAAGTGTTAAGTTTGTTTGGACAAAAGAATGTGATGATTGTTTTCAAGTATTGAAAAGACGACTGGTGAATGCTCCAGTTTTTGAACTATGTTTTAGAAATGTTGTGTTTGTTATCTATAGTGAATATTTACTAAAAGGACTAGGTTATTTCATTATTCCCAATGATCAGGTAATTTCTTATGCCTCATGTTAGTTGTAACCTCCGATGTTAAATTACCATACATGTGATTTGGAATTTGCTGTTGTTGTTTTATCTTTAAAAAATTGGAGGCATCATCTGTTAGGAGTAAAATGGAAATATATACTTACCAAAAATGTATAAAGTATATATTCACATAGATAGAATTGAACATGAGACAGAGGGGATGCTTAGAATTAATCAAGGATTATGATTTCATGATCCTTTATCATCCAGGAAAAGAAAATAAAGTGGTTGATGCTTTGAGTCGAAAAAGTAATTCATTATTAACCATGCTACGTTCGGAATGAGATCCTTTGGTTTTTTGAATTTATGAACTTTGTCAAAGATGTTGTTGGTGTTGGAAATTCTTCTGTTTTGTTTTAGGTGTCAGTAAAATCATCTCTATTAGATAGAATAAATAAAGAGCATAATAAAGATAGTGAGTTGTAGAAAAAGGTAGAGCTGGTTCAAAAGGGTTATTTTCCTTAATTTAACGTTGATAATAATTTTGTTTTGATATTTGGAAAGATATTATGTGTACCTTGTGATTCATAATTTAAGAATGACTTTTTTGTGAATGAAATAGTTCCCAATTTTCAGTTCATCTAGGAGAAACTAAGATGTAAAGAGATGTTCAAAAGTTTTACTTGTGTGATGGAATGAAAAGAGATGTTGCTGATTTTACTGTGATGTGTTTTACTTTCCAGAATGTTAATTCTGAGTGGCTATTACCAAAATTGATGCTTCATTATTTACTGGTGCTAGTGTGGAAATGGAAAAATATATATGTGGACTTCATTCTGTGATTACCAATGACATCTCGAGGTAGTAATGTCGTCTAGGTTATTATTGATCAGTTGACTGCATCTACTCTTTTCCTTCTGATTCGAGATACACTGTCTCTAGATCAACTTTATCAGTTGGATGTTAAAGAGATAGTTAGGTTAATTGATGTTACCCTCTACATAGTATCTACTCGTGAACCCAAGATTACTTATTACATTTAGAAAAACCTTCAGAAGTCATTGGGTACTAAATTGAATTTTAGAATATCATTTCATCCGTAATCAGATTGGACGTCAGAACGAAAAATTTAGACATTGGAGGATATCCTACATGCTTGTTCACTAGAAAAACAGGGATTTTGTGGCCAACATCTTTCATTGGTAGATTTTTTTTTATTATAACAGTTTCTATTCGAGTATATGGATGGCTCCATTTGTGGCATTAAATGGAAAGCATTTTCGAACTCTATATTTTGGGTTAAAGTAGGTGAAAGGAAGCTAATGGGATCAGAATTAGTAGAAGATAGGGATGAAAATGTTTAATTGATTCATAAGATGATGAGAATAGATAAGAGTGGGCAAAAAACTTGTGTGTATAACTGAAGGAAGGATCTATATTTTGAGGTAGGTGATCATGTCTTTCTCAATGTTTCCCCATGGGAAAGTGTGATATGCTATGATAAAAAGGGATAGTTTAGTTTGAGGTTTATTAGACCTTATGAAATCATAGATAATGTTGGATCAGTTGCTTACATAGTTGATTTTCCTCCAATTTTATCCAAGTTACACAATGTTTTTCATGTTTCAATATTGAGGAAGTATATGTCAGATCCATCTAATGTTTTAAGTCCATAGGTGGTTCAGTTGAAGGGAATCTCTATTATGAGGAATAACTAGTCTAGATTCTTGACCATAGAGAGAACGTTTTGATGAGTAAGTTAATTCACAAGGTAAAGTTTTTGTGAAAAAAAACATATGGTTGAAGAGGCAATGTGGGAATCTGAAAATGCTATGAGGGATAAATATTCCATTTTATTTGAAAAGTGAATAAAATTGTGAAGACTCAATTTCTAAAAGGGGGGAAGGATGTAACATCCATGGTAAATAATGAAATAATATATTTCTTTTTTAAAAATTATTTTTTTGATTAAATATTAATTTTTCTTTAAAGTGTTTGTTATGTTTGATGGCATACACGATATGCAACAACCGGTTTCATTGAAATCTTACGTTGCACAATTATAAAATAATAATATTATATTATATGGTAGTTAATTCCTAGATGTTGTATTGGAAATAATAAACATAAATAACTACAATATTATTATACATGTTTTTAAATTGTTTTAAAATATATCCAATAGAAGATAGAGGCTTAAAATGTGAATGAATCTCATTTTAAGAATAATTCACTCTAAGAAGATACTTTACAATATCTTGATGGGGAACCCTCTTTAAATATTGTTTTGGTCACTTTTATATGTTCTCATTGAAAAAATAAGACACTTTTATAGAGTCAGGACATCAAAATTTACTTTGGGTAAATTTTTAGTGTTTTTCTGATAAAGTTCATTTTTTAATGAATAGTGAAAAATCATGTATTCTAATTCAAAAGTTATTTTAAATCTAATTTATTTATATGGATATATTATCTATTTAATTGGTTTTGTAGTCTAATTAGATTATATTTTTACTAATTAATAAAATTTTGGTCCTTGGAAATAATTTCACTACGATATTGGACATAAAAAAGTATCAATATTTTGATAGTTATTGTTTCTTAAAAAACAAGTTTGTTGTCTTGACAGCGGGAAATAAATATAAATTATTTTCTGCCACTTTCTTGTTTTAAATTTGGAAAAATGTATTCAATATTTGGAATAATGATTTAAAAATTGTTTAAATATAAAAATATTAATTTTTATCATTTTAAATATTTACATTAGTAAAACTTTTATTTACCATGGATAAACGGTAAATCTAGTAAATAAGGGTAAAAATATTATTATTATTATATAAAATTACCCTAAAATGTTTTTTAACATTATTGGTTGATATATATACGACCGTAGTCATCTTTGTGTAAGTTTTGGGACCCCATGGAGCCACATAAGAGTGATAATGACACGTTATATTAAATAATATAATGTGAAGGCAAAAATGAAAAAAACAAATATCTTTTTGTAAATACATTTTTAGATGGGGTTATATGAGTCATATTTTAAACTAAGAATATTCATTTTAAAGATAAAAATATTTCCTGAATAATTTTATTTTTTTATATTTTTAGACATCAAATAAAAAATATTATTTAGGACAGAATAATGATGCATTATTTACCTCATTAATAAATTATTTAAATAAATTAGATTATAAATATAAAACAATATCCAAAACCAATACAATTCTTATTGGATGATTTTATTTCGACCATTAGTCATATTATCTTCTACATTAATTAGTTTTGGACCTATATAAACCTAAGTTATTTTTATTATAAAATAATATTTGCAAACATTCATAAAGATCCACTCGTCTCCATGATAAAAAGCCCTCAATTATAACCCATTCCTCACACATCTCAAGACCCTTGGATAGTCAACCCTCTCCCTAAATAATCTCCATAGTTCTCTATTATAATCTTATAAGCCTTACCTTAGGCATAATTCAGTTAAAGAAGTCCTTTTGGTTCAAACCAAAGGGAGTTACCTGAATTAAAGGTAACTGTTTCTCTTAACTTCTTTCTTTTATTTTACTTCTAGAAACCCTAAACTCTTTTTATTACATTATATTATAACAATACAATTATCATTAATATACTAGTATGTTTTTATGATATGTATTCTTACTACCCTAACACACACCTCCATCTAATGGATGATGAACATACAGTTTCTGTGGATTGAAAACTAACGCCTCACGAAACAATGATTTTTTGATTATCTCCTTCCACCTCTAATGGTGGCCATTAAGAATGAACTCTATTTATATATGATATATATGATGTTTTTTGTTCCTTTATTATTTGTTATTTTTAATTTATATCATTCCATTATGGTTTCCATTAGGGGTAAATGCGATAATTTCATTTGAGGAAGTGCGGACTACAGCCCCCTCAAAGTGATATGACTCATTAATTCCATATGTGGGATGTATAAAGGATGGAGTTAATGATATTATATATGATATTATACTAGAATTATAATATACCTATGTATCATTATGTTTTAATTCCATTAAAATAATTAATAGAAATGAAAGTAGCGTTCATGCGTACGTATAGTTTACCATCTCCATGAATAGTGCATTTCATTTCATTCCCCGAAATGTTATGTACTATTATAAATAAATGTATAAACATGATATATATGATATATAAGATATCTAAATAATGAATATTATTTTGTATATATTGAAATTTTTACCTCATGAATATCTTTTACTTATAAAAATTCCATTTTAACTCAAATTGTAAATATCGACAAAACGACCATTATAAAAAAAATTATTAAATAATGGTTATAACATTGTAATAAGTGATATAAATGGAATTATAAACTGGAAAAATGTTATTATGAAATTATTAATTTACATTATATTATTATTCAGTAGATTAAAGAAAGAACGAGTCATGTCGGACACAAGGTAAGGGACTTCATCTCAATCTCCTTTCATTGAGGCAATTTTTGACTTAATACATGACTTTTTAATATGTTGTATAAACACATTTTAATTTTTATTTCTTTTAGAAGGAATACGTTTCTATGAAGCATGTTACTAAATGACTAAAAGGAATGTTTCTTTTTAACGTAAGCTATGTAAACAACCTTTCCACCACTACGAGTATTATTTGATCTAGGATTCCTTAACAAGTTGTAATGTTTTTAAAAGTATAGTAAATAATATTTAATATGTTTATGAATATTTGTATTGAAAAATTGTTTTGATAACGGATTTTTGTTTCAATATATTTAAATGATATATTGTTATTGAAAATGGTAAATTTTATCATTCCTTTATTTTTTTTAGGCGTTATTAATATGTGGTGGTTCTTGGGTATTTTTACGCATACTAGTGGTTCTATGATAAACCTAGGGAGAGTGGTCCTGAGAAATCTCTCCAATGAATTAGGTAACGTGATGTAGGTAAATGTGAATGTTTCTCCTAAGAGATTTAGGGAATATACTGTGATGGGTATTCTAAATTTTACTCCCTGTATAGCTGTGATAGATAAAATGTAAGTATATAATGGATGCCACAAGTTACCTTTTTTATTTAAGATTTCTATGTGTTGTTCATAAATCTTATGATTTCATGAGATATGATAAAGAGATTATGTTATGTATGCAATGATGAAATAATGTTATCATTCTTTGTTTTATAACCCTTAATGAGATTTTTATACTAATACCATGTTTTGAAATTTTATTCATAGGACCTATAGATAAACGACGTTAAGGATGGGATCTTGGAAAAGTCATGGTATCAAAAACATTAGACTAGACATGACTGTTTTTTTCAGGAGTTATTTTTTTATGATAAAATGGAATCCATGTTGAAGTGTCTACCTTATAATTTTTGTTATGTAATTTAACTGTTATGGATGAATTTTGTAAATCTCTACACCTGAAAAGATCATCAATGTGAATTATTCATTTAATTCCATATTATGTAATGGTTAAGTCCGAGCCCTTATAGAACATGACTATATCACAACTAGAATATTTGGATACTACCACACTTGTATTTCCATAGTTTGATTAATCATGGGAAGAGAGAAGTATTTCCCCACGGTTTGTATGTGAACCGTGGCAACATCTCGCTAACCCGAACCTCCCTGCCTATCTTGGTTCTCTTGAACCACCATCCCTATAGCAATACTCTCGTGATTAAAGCCTCTGCCCACCCTCACACGATAGAAGCTGTCTCCGTCCCCCTACCTTCCGTGATCGAAGCCATCTCTCTTCCTGTCGCGATCGAAGCCTGCTGTGATTGAAGCCCTCCAGATTATCAAACCCCCCACTTCTCTCATGAATAACCTTCTCATCGCTCTCTAATCTCTTCACATAGGCACAGGCAATGGAATTCTACATGTTCCCTACTTTGACGAAATCCTTCCCTCTCTAGATTTCTCGAAGGAACCCTACCCACCCCTTATATTGTAAAAAACCCTACTCCTCTCATCTTTTGTGATTCACCCATTATATCATGTGAACTTTTAAGGGTTACTCTAAAACAAGGATACCCTATTTATAACTTTTTTGATTTGATAAATGCTACCATTGGTAATTATTAGAGATCCATTCACTTGTAAATGTTTTTTTGGTTGAAATAATGTAGATTTTTGTTTGAGGAAGCTATTGTTTGGGAATTTATGATCATAAAATTTTTAATATATTTAATTTATATTATTAGAGATAAATGTTTTTTAATACTTTATTTACATAGAGTTATAATAATAATGATGATTATATCTATTTGAAGAAGTTTTGAACACATTCCCGAATATTTTGGAGTGTTTTAGAGGATCTAAAAATATCAAGAAATTTTTTGTAAATTCTATGTATCAGGATACTGATGAAGTGAAAAAGGAAATTATAGGTTATATATTACCTTTTATGAGAAAATTTCCAAAGGATATTACCATCTAAAATGACATCCATCAAAATTTCACAATATTTTAGAAACCTCACTACCTACCAAATGAATCCTACATCCATTTCTATAGTAAAATCTAAGAGTTATTTGAAATTTATCATTTTGGGTAAATTTCTAAATTTCGAGGACATTTCTTAGAAATCCTAACAATCTTCAGCCTAATGACTAATTCAAGGGATTCATGGTATCCTCAAAAACATTGGGAAACATCACCCACTATACTTATACTATATTTAATGCTCCTATTCATTCGTTAATCTATTCACCCATGCCCAATTAAGGTATAATATTATCACATTCTCTCATGGACTATTGTTTTTGAAAACATATATTCAATATTCCACCATCAAACTATCTTCTATAACCCTAACACTCTATATTCAAGAAATATTAAGATATAACGGTAATTTAGGTTGATGTGATTCATCCTCACATAAAACACTAATATCTAGGCCAAATGAATCACACTTTGATTACCAAAGTAGAGTGATTAATTTTTCAAAATGCTTTCAAGCTCCACACATTGAAATTTAGTCTTGGTAGAAATAGAAAATGAATCTAAGATACATAAATATTTACTAAAATTGATCCTCATTATATATTCAGAATAAAACCATCCAATTTTAAAATTGAACAAACGTCCAATCTATAAAATAGAAATTCTTGTCTCTTGAATAATACTGGAAGGCTTCCACTTGTCCATATTTAGAACTGCTTGAATATATATCATATATAGCAGCACCAGTTTCTTATTTTTTTACATTCACTAAACCACATGAATAATTTGGATAAAAATCTCCCCGAATTAATGGATATATAATTTTACACTCCATATCATTTTAACCATTTATATTAGGTAAAATAACTAATTTATATTCATCTTATAAATTATTCTATCTGGAATAATATTCTCAAATATTCACATGTCACTATTTCAAATTGCATGATTATATATGCAAATATAGCATCTCCTAATTTCTTCTTTTTTACCATTCACTAAACCAAATTAATATTTTAGATTCATATAACCCCAAATTAATTGATCTAGAATTTTCCCCTCCCCCCATCATCCCCCACCCCTTGCCTAGCCCATACCCCTCCCCCTCCACCCTGCCCAACCCCCTACCCATCCCCCTCCCCCCTCCTCCCTGCCCAACCACCCCATGCCTCTCCCATCCCCCTCCCTAGCCCCTCCCCCACACCATCCCTTCCCAGCCCCTCCCCCTCCCTCTCCCTGCCCATACCTCCCCCCTCTCCCAACCCCTCCCCCTCCCCCCCTCTCCTCTCTAGCCCCTTCCCCTCCCTACACACCAGTCACTCCATTATACATGTATTGCAAACCCAATATTGTTATAAAAACCATCATTAATATATAAACCCCCATGGTATTCTATAATTTTGTCATTCTAATATGATGCATTGCACACAAGTCCAACATTTGATTAATTTTACACTATATAAGTATCTAAGAATGATACCCTTTATACGTATTATTATTTTTTCATTAGGATATAAAATACTACCTCTCCTAGAATCTAAGGTATTTTATTATATCATTTATTTTATTATCTTATTTTTAGATAATGTAAATAACATATGATTATGATTAATTCATTTAGAATATTTACCATATCTAGAAATATGGTATCTTTCTAGCAACCCAAGCTTAACCTGTCATAGTGTAATAATTGATAGTAAAAAATTTTAGTATATATTCAATTAACCTGACATAAATATTAAGTAGTGTATATGGGTATAGTTCATATATTATTTTGATATAGATATCTCATATACATTAGTAAATTATAATGATATAGTTGATTCATTTAGATTGAACATTTACTTATGTCTCTCAAGAATCATGTAAGGAATAAAAGCCTGGGAATGTGTCCATATATCACTTTTCATAAGCATGAATGAGTTTCAATGTTTTTATTAACAATAAAATATTTTACTAACTATTTTTTATTCATATTTTAATGTACATATGTTGGAAATATAATTTTGATCAGATCATAGATGAGTTTTAAAAGTAGTTGGAATATTTTGTGGATTTTTCATTCAACAGTGGTTCAGATGGTGGATTGATTTGATGCCCATGTTTTGATTGCGTTGGAAGACCATGGTTCACATGTGGGGAAGTATGTTACCAAATCACTAAAAATGGTTTTCAAAAAGTATATCATGTTTGGTATCACAATGGAGAAAAAGTTCAAATAGAGAATGTCATAGATTCTTCTAAAATGATCGAAAGGGAATATTTGATTTCAGATCAGTTTCAATTTGATTCTCAAGCCAGCACTTCATGTAGAGTAGTGGAAGAGGAAATGAATACTTGAATAGATTTTTCATCTAATGATCAGAATGATGATTTTGAGCATGTTAGAAAGTTATTAGAAGATGTGAATACCCCAGTTTACCAGTCATATGAAAAAATGACCAAACTATAGTTTTTTAATGCGACTGTTTCATGCAAAAACAATGTATGGATTTAGAAATACTTTTACCAACTATCTACTTACTCTATTTATGGACTTCCAACCGGATGATGCATGTATTTTAAAAAATGATTATATTCCATCAAATTTGGTTGAAAAATTTTGATTTTCAAGTAAGAAAATCCATGCATGCATTAAATATTGAGTTCTATTCTGGAAGGACAATGTCGAGTGAAATGATTGAAAACAATGTGGTACATCGAGATAAAAGAATAATAAAGATGAAACTAAATCCTATGTACTAGAGAAAGTGATGTCTCACTTTACCATGATCCCCAGACATTAGAAACTTTTTATGTTAGAAACAATTGCTAAGAATATGAGATGGCATGAATATGAATGAAATAAGGATAATGAGGATTTAGATCAGCCTGCTGAAGGGTCAGCATGGAAAACATTTGAAAGGTTACATCCTGATTTTTTAGCCAACCCACTGAATGTTAGATTGTAATTGTCATGTGATGGTTTAAAACCATTTTAAAAGATGCATACTACATATAGTATTGTCCTTGATTCATTATTATTTATAATTATCCATCATGGATGTTAATGAAAAATCCAGTTACTATCATGAGTATATTGATTTATGGACCCAATGATCCTCAAAATGATATCGACATATATTTGAAAACATTGATAGATTAGTTGAAGTAGATTTGGACAGTTGGGGTGCAGACATATGATGCATTTAGAAAGGATTATTTTATGTGTCGTGCAACATCATTATGGAAAATAAATTATTTCCTTGCATATAGAATTATTTATGGTTGGAGTATGAAGTGGAGTTTATATTTACATATATGTATGAAAAATACATGTTCTAGTAGATTAAAGTTTTGATGAACATTTTTCATCCTAGGGCATCGACAATTTCTACAAATGGATCATCCATACAGACAAAATCAAAACTGTTTGATAATTATATAAAGACGGATGAAATACCTCAACCAATGTTGGGTGGTGATATCCTTAGATAACATGATAGTTATAATTTTTTTCTTGTAAAGGGTCGGTTAAATTATATCAAGTGGAATAATGTTCCTTTGAATTCCAATAATAATTAGAGAAAAAATCTATATTCTTTGAGTTGTCATATTGGTCATCAAATTTGATGCATCACTACTTGGATGTAATAAATTTTGACAAAAATGCATGTGAAATTTTAAATGAAACACTTTTAAATATAAAGGGAAATAAAAAATCTGATTTAAACTCACGTCGTTATTAATTGATTTGGATATAAAACCAAGACTTCATCCTGAGTTAATTGGTCAGAATTAGTGGATATTCCCTTTTGATTTTATTTCGATGACAAATGTATAGAAAAAACAATTTCATTATGTCTATGAATGTTTAATGGATCCATATGGTTATCCAAGTAACATTTCGAAATGAGTGAATAGAAGAGATGTGAAACTAAAATCAATAAAATCCCCAGACTACGATGTCATGTTGATTGAATTGATTGTTATTTCCATTTGAAATTTACTATCACGTAATTTCAGGGTCACTGTGATTATATTATGTCACTTTTATCGAGAATGTTGTGCTAAATTATTGATCAAAATTATTGTGAAAATACTAAAAAAATGATGCACCGATCATTCTTTGAGACGTGGTGAAAATATTTCCCCCCTCGTTTTTACCAGTATGTTACTTCTAATCGTGCATCTTCCAACAGATGATCTTTTTGGTGATCCTGTTTCTATTCTCTAGATGTATCCGATAGAAATAATTATGTTTACATTGAAATCATATGTGTGAAATAAGAATCATCCTGAATGATCTATTATGAAAGGATATTGAGCACAGGAATGCATGAATTTTGTCCAATGTATATTTCTAATGTCACCACTAGATCTAGTCAGCCCATAAGAACTAAATGTGAGCAATATGTTCCCATTGTGCCAAAATTTTTGTCACTACCTCAAACTGGATGGATATCTAGATCAAAAAAATTTGTGTACATTGAATAGAGATAAGTGTGTAATGGCTCATCATATGGTATTATTTCACTGTGGCATGGTTAATGATTACCTCAAGTAAGTAAAATTATAAATATTTATATTTTTTGATTATTTTTTTCATAGTTGCTAACATCATTAAATTTTTATATTTGCAGATAACATCATGAAATTATAAAAATAGCACATCACTCTTTATCTATTATGAGGCGGGAATAATTGCACAGTAATGAATTTCCTAATAGGTTAAAGTCAAAGGTAACAAATTCTATTGTTTACATTACTAAATCATTGGTAGTTGTTCAATAAAATTTTTTGATATATTTTAGGTCCAATGTTTACCGATGGATGATATATCTGCTGAAATAAGGGCATTGTGATTTGGTCCGAACAATGTGGTTTGTGATTGTAAAGAAATGGTTGTCAATGGTTTTAAATTCATTATAAATAGTTGTGCATCAAATATGGCAACACAGCATGACGGTGTCACGATAAGTACTAAAACGGACTGTTATGATAGTGCATCAGATAGACAGCCTCGATCATAAAATTTGTCCAATTATGATATTGTTGAGATATTTTTTAATTAGATTTCTATGCACATGGTCATGTCACTATGATGAAATGCAAGTGGTTTGATTCAATGATATGATAGGGCTTGTATATTGGCAATTGAATTTTTATATTGATTGATATCAAAGGTCAGCTACAAACATATGATCCTTATATTCTTACATCACAAGCTAGACAAGTATTTTATGTAAATGACCTTTTAAAACCACAATTTTATGTTATTGTTAATGGTATTCCCTAACACATTGTTTATCAATGATTGGATTATGGTGATTTTTTATATGAACAATTCGGTATTCAGTCAAATATATCATTTGATGATATAGATGATTCAGTAGTGAGAATCGATTGTGAACCAAAAATTATAACAGAGAATTCATAGCCTTACATGTTTCAAGGTATTCAAATTATTTTATTCTGACCTGGTTCTTATTTTTTAAAAAATTTAATGTATTATCTTATTTTGTTTTGTGATTTTTTCATTTAGAAATTAAATAACATAATTCAAAAAACTTAATGCAAGATGTAATTTTTTGAAAGATAATATGTATTTTTTTGTAATCTTTATTGTTATATAATTATTTGTTAGATTCATAAAATTTTCACATCAATATTGAAATTTACAGATTGTTATGTCTTATGAGGATGTTCGAAGAAAAAAATGGAGGAAAACGATCGATGACTTAGAGAAGTTGGTCTTACAAATATGATTATTCTAGTGAGTCCTTTATTTATTGATTTATTGATTATGTATGTACATTTCACAAATATTATTAAATACGAATAAGATTCATCAAGGAGGAAAAATACGTTCACTGAAGATGGTTCAGGCACTCTATAGTATAGGACTATCCCTACATGCATCCCCCTACATGTATTGCCTCACAGTCCATGGATTTGTAGTCACCGGGACGGTTTCCTTCCATCATGCCCCCAAAAAAATGCCTTTCCCATATATGGGAAGTCATCCTTTTTATCCATTTCTTCCTCCTGCCATGTAGGGTAGTCTATCTCCTTCTATCCCTCAGCCTTATACCCTTATCCACCTTCATCTATACATTGTACACCTACATTTGTTATGTCTCCTGTATACCCATACCCTCCTACCCAACCTCATCATCCACAGTCTACTATGGAGGGTACATATCCATTGTTTATACCCCCGTATAATCGTACCCTCCTACCCAACCTCATGATCCATAGTCTACTATGGAGGACACTTATCTAGTTTCTTCCCCTCAGTATAGTGTGCATGATCGAGCAACAGAACAATTCCTACTGATAAATGATTTAAAAATAATGAAATTAATAAATTTTTATAAAATTTCAGTTATATATTTGTAAAATATGTGTTTCTTTTTTCATGACCCTCTTCTACAAAAAGACATTTCCATACAATGATTCATAAAGTGTGGAATAAAAACACACAAATTATGGTTTAGTATAACAAAAAAAGAAATTTGTTGAAGAAAATGGTAATGAACTTCAGATTTTCATGGGGACACTCAACAAAAATAGAAATATTGTTCCGGTTCAAGCAATAGAGTGGAGAATAGTTGGACATGAAATAAAAGACATTTCTTGGGAGGAAATTTGGGTAATATATTTTTTAATTTTAATTTTCAATTTATTTATAATGGATTATTGATAATTTTTTTTAAATATTCATCTTTTCTATAACTTCCTATATGGTCTCCATGCTAAGAGAGCTAGGTTAATTGAACTGGGGGAGATGTGGCTGGCCTACAAGAATGACATGCCTATTGGCTGGAAAAAAAGAATAGGTACTCCTCTTAAAAATGAACCTATCTTCATTGAATGCCACATTACACAATACAAAGATTTAATTACATATTGAAGTTGTCCCTATTTCAAGGTAATTTATAATCATAATTTTTTTAATAAATTTTTTTTTGTTAATCATTGTTTTATATAGTGGATGATTTAAATAGATGTGATTGTGTTCAGTTTTATTTTCCAGACATAGTTATTTCAGTTATGTCTTGAACTCGTTAAATTGTTATCTTAAAATAATGATTTTTACCCCATTTAACTTGTTGATGGTTAGTTTATTTTTGATTACTAATAGGATTCATATAAAAGAAATATATGAAATAAGGGCACCATGGTATATAATCATACTCTGGGGAAAATTACACAGCCTAATCATAAACTGTCACAGGTAATATATGATTTAACATTGAATATAAATTCATTTTTTCATTGATTTTTTTCAATTTTCTTGTAGAAACATGCATTAAAAATTGAAGGACGTGTTATGCGATCATTATTATTTTGTTCTAGTATGAACAAAGAGGTTGAACTACTGTAAATCAGGCAATGTAGGAAACAATTGTACGAATGTTTTTAAATTTTTAGCTTTTAGTATGGAGTTTTATTCATTGAAAATTATATGAGATTTACTTTCCTTATATGGAATGATAATTCTTGCGTCAATTATATTACTTGTTCCCAAGGTATTATATAAGAAAATACATTATGTTCCACACTATTTAGTATTCCTAATGATAATTTAATAAGATCACTTCTTGATAAGGTTTAAAAGGGTCATTTGAAATCCATTCAATTCATGATTAGGTTTAGACTCTCAAATAGGTCCATAACCACTACTAATATATCTATAAACCCAACCAGCATCGCAAGAGACTTATATAAGTTATACATACTCATAAAAGTAGTATAAATAATATAAAAGGATATATGCTACTATTTATTGGTCTAGATTTCGTCAAAAAAGGAGGTTGTAGTCATTTTAATCATTAAATGTATGAGCATTTCAATGGAAATTTTTTGAATATCTATTAAAATGGTAATTCCCTTTTTAAGGATTCTCTTATTATCTAATGGAAAAGGAACCAGACACATTTGGACCAAATGATTATTTACATTAGATTCTTGGCAACGAGCACAATGGTAGAGTTTGTTGTAAACCTGGATAGAAAATTATGTCCTCTAAATATTGGTCACCAGGTATTGAATCATCTAGAAATATTACATGAATTGTTACTAAAGAACAATTACATGATTAAATTGTGACAAAAAAGTAAAAAGATATACAAGAGTCTCAAAAGACGTGAAAAAAAATTGAACAATTGTTCATGTTGATATCATCTATATGCTCTTCACTTTTTCCTCATAGTGCAACAATTGTGGATGGAGGTTTATCGAGTATGATCTTGATGTATGAGTATAATGATGATTGTGTAGCTAAAGATGCTGGTGGAGAGGCTGAAGATGAAGCTGATGGCGGAGAGGCTGAAGATACTACTGATGGTGGAGAGGCTGAAGATGCTGATTTTGGTGATGATGATGCTAATGGTAATACACACGTTGATTCTATTGATATTGGTGCTGATGAAGAGAAGGATTCAGATGAAATTTTGGAGTGACATTATTGATAGGTTTTGTATATATCATTTTTTTTTACATTGTTAATAAAATTATAATTTTATATGTATTAGTTGTTCTTTTATTTATGTTGAAATGAGATACTGCAATGGTTATTTAATTCATTGCAGATGTATATTTATGGTGTATCTGTATACTGCAGGTTTGTGAACAAGGGGGGGGGGGGGACTAGTAGGGGGAGGGGCGAGCAGGGGGTGGGGGCGAACAGGGGGTGGGGGTGCTGGAAAGGGTAGGGGGGACTGGCAGGGGCAGGGGGTGGGGGTCTAGGGGTGATTTGGATTTAATTCACATAAATGATATATAATTGATATTCATTTCTATAATAATATAATCATGAATCGTTTCTAAATTGTTTTTTTTTTGAATTTTGTCTGCCGGTGGTCAGGTACAAGCACATCTAAAAAAGTAAACGAATTCTTCAGAGGGCTCAAAATTCATAATAAGGAATTTGTGCGGGTCAACGATGTAGATGGGAATGAAATTGAGATTGAATTCAGCAAGAAAAATATAGAAGTTATAAATAATTGGATTCGGCAGTTTGAGGTTCGGAACTGACTTTCACAGGTGATTTCTAGTGTTTTAGGAATATTACATTATTATATTGTCTGTTTCTAACGGTTGAAAATTAGCACTGGGAGACTAGCCTTCTGTTACACTAGAGAAATGTATGGCCACCCTCAAATCCTATTTTTCATTTTTCAATGATGACTTCCAGCTATTTACGCTGCTATTTTCCTTGTAGTTTGATAGAACATCACCTGAATCTGATGTTTTTGAGAGTTTTGCAAGACACTCTATAATGTGATGGTAGATATGGGCCAGAAAATTCCCAATCATGGAATAATCTGAACCTCACTAATATCAAATCATAAAATATAAGTATTGTATTCAATTTTTTTGATTCCATGCTAGTTACGTTGAAAGAAATTATCTTCTGTTTGTAGTTATTTGTTTAAGGGGGTAGGGGGACTGTAAGGGGAAGGGGGAACTAGCATGGGGGAGGGGGAGTTGTAGGGGGAAGGGGGAATGGAAAGGAGGGGGTGCATGTGGTGGGGGTGTGGGGGGGCTGGGGCTGGGAAGACTAGCAGGGGTAGGTGGTGGGGGACTGGCAGGGGGAGGGGTGAAAGGGGGAGGGCAGGGGGGACTGGTAGGGGAAGGGGGGAATTGGCAGGGGAGGGGGACTGGAAGGGGTAGGGGGGACTGGGAGGAGGAGGGGGCTTCAAGGGGTGGGGAGAACTCGCAGGGGTGGGGTTGCATGGGGGGGGGACCTGCAGTAAGGGCGGGGAACTAAAGGGGGGACTGGTATTCTAAGAAGGTGCATTCTTTATGACACATTGATATTATTTTCAATTTTTGAAGGATAGATTACATATTTTGTTAGTTGAAATGTGATTTGAATTTTAATTAGTTATATTCTTGTGCACAATCCTGCCGAATTATAATTTTTAAATACTAATTTTGGTGTTGGTTTCAACTATTGTATATATAGGAATAGGATTCTAATAGGATACTATTTCCTAGTTTACAGGTTATTCAATTTTTATACCATATTTTTTCAATTTTGATAATGTGGAAAGAGTCTTTGGATTGGAATCTGTCACTCAGTGGATTATTCTACCTCGTTTACTTTTCTACTCTCTTATTTCCGCTTACATTCATAATGCATGATGAGTTTTTTTCACTGATTTCATGTGTTATTATGATTCTTTGTTTCCATATTCTTTTTCTATAGGTTGTGTGTTTATAGAATATTACAACTATGTTTGAATATGTTTTCATTACTGGATTTTTGTTGATAATTTTCTTTGACACCCTCGTTTTTTAATTCATCTTGTACTGTAGTAGATGAATATGGATGTTTATATTTTTTATTTGACATAAATAAAACTTTACTCTCTATGGGGGTTTGTGGCATAGGGGTAGGGGTGAAGGTTGTGGGGGCAGTGTGCAAGGGGAAAGGGTGGGGGCAGTGTGCATGGGGCATGGAGGGGTGGGGGTAGGGTGGGGGGTAGGGTAAGGGCAGTGTGGGGGGGCATGGAGGAAGTGTGCAGGGGCAGGGAGGTGGGGTGGGGGAGGGGTGGGTGGGGGCATGGTGGCTGGGGTGAAGGGGGAATGGTGGGGGGTAGTGTGTAAGTGGCGGGGAGGGGGCAGGGGGTGTGGGGTGATCAAGGGGGCATGGTGAAGGGAGAAGTTTGGGGCAATGTGCTGGGGGTAGGGGTAGTGTATAGGGGCAGGGAGGGGAGGAATGGGGTGTGTAGTGTAGGGGGAAGGGGTGTGCTAGTGTATGGTGGGTGGGGGTGGATGGGGCTGTCCAGGGGTGGAATGGGGGTGTTCAGGGTGGGGGGAAGTGTGCATGGGGTAGTGCAATGTGAAGGGGGCATGGGTTGCATGTAATCTGAAATAATAAGACACATGTTTATATGTTCTATTACTTTATGTGTCATCTAAATTCATGTTTTGTGTATCTAAAGTATGGTTGATTGTATTTCTTGGGTAGCATGTGTTGTATGAAACCTTTATCTTACATTCTTTTTTAGCATATCATGAAAATCACCTGATCTAAACAATTTTATGTGATCTGTAGACTATATTCGAATTATCCCAAGTGTGGATCACAAAATTTTCTCACATAAACAAAAAGATATTTCACAGGATATCAAGAATACTTTATGATCAGAAGATGTCTTGTGTAAATTCTTTGTATGACATCTGGTGTGTTCGTGACTTCTCCTTCACATCTTCGCAAGACCCAGTGCCTTTCAGGTTTCTCCTTTGTGAGATAGTAGATATGTTTGTGGGATCACCTTTGTGGGACTATGGTTTGTCTGTAGGTTCCTCATTACTATCGCTTAACCAAGATGGTTTCGTGAGATATTCTTCACGTGATTGAATCACACGAGCTCATTAGTTTTGAGAGTTACTATTGAGTTCTCAAAAAAAACCATACTCTTGGTATTTACTTGGTTAATATAGGTGGTGTTGCTTCTTTTTATAATGTATGTCAAGGACCTCTACAAATGCCCAAGGATCTCTGGATTTTATGAATGTCGATATTCTCAGCACTTCCATAATTTATGTAATGATGGCATAATCTTTTTGATTGTTACTTATTCGCATGATCACTCTATTGATCATGTGATGCCTCATTTGACATCATCTCAAGAAATATGAATAATCCAAATGATAATTCATATAAAGGAAGGGAGGGGTGGGGTGGGGTGGGGTGTAGGGGGGGTGTCCAGGGAAGGCATGGGGTGTGTTTGGGGGTGGTCTAGGGGGTGCGGGGGGGGTGTTTAGGGGGGTCCTTAGTGTCTAGTGTTGGGTGTAAGGGGTTGTTCAGGGGCTGTCCAGGGTGGCATGGGGTGTGTCCAGAGGGTGCACGGGGGCTGTCTAGGGAGGGAACTGCGGGAAGTGTGTAGGGCGTAGGTGGTGTGGCGGTGTATGGGGAGGGGGTGGGCTACTGCATGGGAGGTGGGGAGCAAAGGGTTGTTCAGGGGGTGTCCAGTGGGTGCAAGGGGGCTGTCCAGAGGGGCATGTTCGTGCAAGGGGGCTATCCATGGGGGGAGTGTACGGGGGGCAGGTATGGGGAAGGGGGTACAGGGGGGTGTCTAGGGGGTGCAGAGGGTGTCTAGGTGGGGTCATGGTTGTCTAGGGGGTGCAATGGGGTTGTCCATGGGGGTGCATGGGGGAGGGAAATGGGGTGGGGTAGGTTTAGGGGTGACTATAAAATGTGAAATGGAATATTGAATGACTATCAAATTGTAGATTATTTTTAGTATTTTCAACTCTAAAATAAGGTTTACTTCTCTCAATGCTTAACTTGTAGATATTGTTTTTTTTTTTAAATTAATGTTATGGTATTCTGGGAATGTTCATTTATTATGACATGTTGATATCATTTTCAAGTTGTGATGGACCCATTACATGTTTTGTTTGTTTAAATTCAAATTTTATTTTAATTAATTATATTCATGTGCATTATCAAGCTTAATTATAATTTCTATATCCAAATTTTGATGCTTGTTTCCGCTATTGTATATATGGGAATAAGATTATAATAGGCTGTTATTTCCTGGTTTACAGGTGATTCAATATTTATTCTAGATTTTTTCAACAAAGATAGAGGAGAATGTCTTGGGAAAAAAAGCTGTCACTCAGGGGAGTATTCTTCCTCATTTTCTTTTCTTCTCTCTTCTTTCCATTTAAATTCATAATCCATTCTATGTTTATTTTTCACTTATTTCATGAGTTATTTTGATCTTGTTGGGTGAATATAATTTTGTTTTCATATACTAAAAGTGAAGTTTATATCAATACAAAAAAAATTCATTTAATTATTATACAAGCTATTTCTATCATTAGAATATGGGGGGAATGGGGATCATGGGGTTGTCTAGGGGTGTATGGGGTTTGTCCAGGGGTGCACATGCTGTGCCTAGGGTGAGGGGTCATGGTGGTGCATAGGGTGTTCAAGATGGTGCAAAGGGGTTGTCCTAGGGGGTGCACGGGGTCTATCCAAGTTGTGTTCAAGAGGGTGAAAGGGGGTTGTCCAGGGTGACATGGTGGTGCAAGGGGGTTGTCTAGGGGGCATGGGGGGTGCAAGGGGTGTTAAAGGGGTGTAATGGTGCCTTCTAGGGGGTGTAGGGGGTGTTCAAGGTGTGCAATGGGGTTGTCAAGTGGGGGTGCTCTGGGGGTGAAAGGGGGTGTTTAAAGGGGTTCATGGGACTGCCAGGGGTTCTAGGGTGGTGCAATGGGATGTCCACCTGGGGGACTAAATTAGTTAATTTTATAACATATAAATTATACCACCACAATTTTAACATTGGAAGTTGGTCCCTAGTGCCATGGATAAACCTTGTCATTAGGGGATATCTTTCCACTTTCTTAACCATGGAAGTAGATCCTACTACAATTGTTTTAACTGTGGACTTAGCTACCCTAATTCCACGGTTTAAACCATTGCAATTGGACCTTACATCCATGGGTATAGCAGCCAAATTTTTTGAAACTATGGATATATGCTATAGCAATGGTTTTTGATCTAACAGCCACAGTTCCAAACCGTAGTCGTAGGTTAATTTTCTAGTTGTGTATGTACTTAAAAAGATATCTATGGGTCATTTAGTTACTAAAAAGGATAGTTTGTTTTGAAATAAACATTGTATCCCATACACATCAAGTAACATAAAAAATAAAATTAACAAACTGAGAAGTTAATTTTATGAAGGTATTGATATGCTCGAATTGTTATGATGTGTAGCTTGGGTATATGATTTTGATTTTCAGTGTTTCTCGACTAGGGTTCTTGTGAAAACATCATTACAAAAAAAAGTGTCATAAGAACATTTTTTTGTGAATATATGATTCCCCTAGATCTGAAAAGAACTTTAGTTTCATTAGTTGAATGAAAAGGATTCATCAGGTATGTTCTTGGAATCATGTTTTTATTTGTATTTGTTTAGTATGTGACCTCTTGATAATTCAAGTATGTACATGATGGATACATTATTTTATTAATAGCGGTAATATAAGTATATAAAAAAATATGGATTTTCTTCTTCCTCATGATTCTTTTCTGACATAGATTTTTAATTCATCTCTCTTGAGAAATAATGAAAAAATTTACATTAATGAATGAAATTAATTTAAATAAACTACCCATTATAAATATTTAATTTATTAATATAAGTTACACTACTAGTGAAGATGAGTATCAAAATGGTGACAGAATACTGAAGGTATGTCATTATAATATTGTCTCTTGATAGCAGTGCCTATGTTTGGTGGTGATACTTTGAAATGATTTCAGGATACTGGGGGTTTCTCGTTCAGGCGATATGACATGCTAGAATTGTGAAATTTTGAACATATCCAAATTTCTACATTGGCAGTGACTCACATGGCAGTGATTCGCTATTCTAGAATTGTCTCATACTTTTACAATTATATGATTCAGCGGTATGACACATATAATAGTGACTTATAGGTGACACTTTCTCATAGTTTTTGAAAATTATTTTATGATGGTATTACATCTTGGAGGTGAGTCATTATTCTATGATGAGTCAGTCTCGATGTTGACTCATCATTGGTCATGTCGCAAACTCAAAAATTACTCATACATAATATAACTTTATTACCTCTAAATTATTATAAGATACTTGTAGAGAATATGAAACTCATTAATATCATAATATGTATTATTTAGTGATCATTAAAACAAAGACATCCACAATCTCCCCTATTTTATGATAAAAAATAACGGCATCAAAAGTAGACAATTCATGGTATGTTATTGTAATAGTGATATTATATATCAGTGGATTATTTAAGAAATAGAAGAAATAGTATTAAAGAAATATAATTTTAATAATAATAAATAAATTATCAATAAAATTTATACTTTTCTTTTTCTACGATTTCTGGGATTATCCAATATTTAAAACATAACCAAAAATAAAAATAGAAAAGATAGTAATAAGTACAATAAAAATAACATAAGATTCAATAATTAATAATTATATTTTTTAGTCATCCAAAATTTTCAATAACAATGTTATTAAAAACATTCCAATCAAAACCAAATTTCTGGTCCAACAAAATTCCCATGGGAGGGAAGAAGGGTCAATATGACCTTTTCCTTAGTCCTAGAATTGCTGCTGAACAGATATAGTAGGGGCAGTGGGGTCTGAAGAATCCATGGGAAAGTTATTTAGAAAACAGTTTCTGATTATAGTTATTTGTTGAGGAGGTAGATGCTCTATAATAAAAAAAGAATGAGTTGTATCATAGCCTGTGCAAGAGGAAGAGGGAAAGGGTGGTTTTTTGCGGGCATAGGTGCATTGGGATCCCTAGTAAATCATGTTCTCAAATATGTTATGGGGGTGATAGGAGATTCTTCCTGATCCACAATAGTCACAAGATTAGTGAAATCCATTTTTATTTGACCACCTATTTAATCACTCTATCCTAATTCTTGTCATTCACATACTATCTTGTCATCATATACACCTTTTCAATACCTTAATAAAATTTGTTCAATTTTTCCAATAGAATTAGTGGTTCACCACTTGACAGTCAACTTGAAATATTAGAAATTTCTTCTCTGATCACTGATCTAATAGAATCAACATCAACTAGAGGAATGGTATAGGTAGAAGTGTCTAATGAGTAATCTTCAAGACTTTTAATAATTTCATCCAAAGAATCTATAAATTTATACTTTTTAATCATTCTGAATACATTTTACCAAATCCAGCTCATTAAATATCGTTTTATTCTCATGATAAATCTCTTGAATGTGGTTCATCATTACATGATCTTTCAACCACCTATCAAAAACTAATAATAGATCTTATCTAAATGTATCAAGGTCACTTCGTATTACTAATTCCATTGGGAAAATAGGGACTATAGTTTTATGTGAAGGTAATCTTTCAGAATGAATCATATCTAACTACCATGAAGCATCTAATTGTTGGACCATTAATCCTTCAGAGTCTCTCCCATATCAAATATCATATCCACCACCCTTCACATCTTCACCATAGAACATTCCCTATTCTTCTATCATATGGTCAATAATACATAAAAAATATTTTACCACATAAAATTAAAAATATGTATGTGAAAATATACTAGGTACAATAACATCAATGTAAAATTCTCTATGAACATCTCCACTCGATGAAAAAAAAAGACAACTCAACACTACAAGTATGGAATTCTTATATCTTACCATCATCGTTCTTAATAACAAAATTAGCTGATTCAACTTCACAATTTCTATGAAAATAAGTCTCTCTGAAATAAGATGAATCAACTAACTGTAAATCATCATCCTAATCACTAGAAAATGATATTTGTTCATTTTTTAGCTACTTGATGGTAATCATTAGTAGAATCTAAAACAGAATTATCAACATCACATGGATATCCCCCCAACACATTCATCCTTTTACTTAATATCTAGGTCCACCTCTACTGGAAAAATCGGTGTATCTAGAGAAGAAAATAGATTTCACGGTATTTCCACATATCTCTTTCAAATTTGTCCAATTAAACCATTAGAGTGAGAATCATAATCACCTCCAGTAGCATCAATATTATTTCTATTTCCAACATCTCTATTTCTTCTGTCATTACCAATATCATCATCTGTTACTTCTTCATCATCGTTATCTTACATAGAACAGATTTTAAACTATTCATTTTCATGAACATATGTTTTTTCATCATATTATGTAAAATAATCTCATTTGGGATATCTCCTAACAAGGCATGGATATCCAAAAGTAATTTGAGGTTAACTGAGAAATTGGTCAGGGACACTCCCCTAATCAACTAAATATTATTTATCCTCTTCTTCTTTTGAGACATCAGACACCTATTCATCCTCATCTGAATACTCAAAATCAACTTCGTGTTTTGCACTAGGGTCAATGAGATTCATTTTCATGGATGAATGACCTATAGGTTTAAAATCCACATAATGTTTATCACCATCAACTACACACTACTTATTCAAGGGGTTTTAGTTGAATCTCATCCTTCAAGAAATTGATTTAGAAATAGAAAAAATCATTATAATATATGATAGAATCTTTAACATATGAAACTATCATATTTTCTTTTAATGAGGAAAAATGATCATTTAGTAAATTATGGAATCAGAACATGAATAATTCTTGATCATTTGTGAAATGTAAACCATAATATACCTACACAAATTTATCATAAATCATATTTTCTTAATATATAATATAATGAATTTGAAATACCTTTAGGGGAAAATTACCATTTTAAGGGTATACAATGTGCTGTATAAACATGATAATCAGTCTAAATTTCTAATATAACTCAAAATATACTAGTATTATGGTTATTACATCACCAGTTAGTTCAGTTAAAGCATCTCCATACATAAAAAATCACTATCATCAAGAATAGATCCCAGGTTTTCATCAATAATACATTCTTGAGAAACATATAAGTTCTTGGCCAACTATATTGATGAAAATACAAATTTGAGACTATTTATTCTTGATATTAACCAATATTTGTCATCTTCAAGTGTGAAAAACACCAACAGATGGAACTGATGAGCTATCCTAAGGGAAAAATTAAATCATTTGAATAAATCCAATTTTATAATCCAAGTCATTATAAGTCTTCTAGTACAAAAGCATTCATTTAAATCATCCATCAAACATCAATTTCCATTTCAGGTAATACTATTCATCATCATATATTCCATTTTTATTCAATGAAGTAATACACACCACAAAAATCCAAGGAAAAGAGACTATAGTGGTTTGAAATATTGAAGACCGAGGGAATCCCTTCTAATAATTTCAATCCTCGTTGTTTTCAGACTTTGAGGGGTGTGAAAAAAGGAAAGCCTCTGGACTTGAAGAGACTTTTGAAGCAAGGTAGTCAGTAGCTGTGTTTCCCTCCGCCATGTATGAGATCCATTTGTGTTATTGCCAAGGAGACCCCGACACTTCCAGATGATGTACTTTATAGCCCAAGGGATGCTCTTGATGCCTTGAAGATCATTAGAAATAAGCATGGAATCGGTTTCCACATCCACTGGAACCACACCACTTTGGCTGCATTCCTGGAGAACATGTTCTCCTATAGTTGAACCACACATCTAAACATTTTTCTTCTTAGTTTTTCATGACTTATAAGATGATGTATCAAAAGTTAACATTACTCATTTCATGTGTATAATTCTAGTAAGTTCAATAAAAGGATTAGAAAAATGTATATGGTTTTATGGTTGGGATACAAAGGGTTAAACTATCATCAAGAGTTAATAGAATGGAGATATAACTATGTAGTTTTGAATCAGGAAAACATTTAATTTTTATTATTCTGGATTTAGGTATTTGAAAAATAAAAATTGAAATAATACTTGAAAATTGAATTCAGAAGCTGAAAAAATATATGTATCATGTTACCAAAATGAAATAAACCAGTAGAATAAAAAATAAGTGGTTCATAAAACCTAGAATAGATGAAAATTTTCAAAGGAAGGAAAACCAATACTGCAATGTTCACAATTTTTTTAAAAAAAAATTGGTAAACAAACACAATGGCGAGGCAACCACAATGTTGAGAAAATGCAATAGAGAGATAACCACAATGGTGAGATGACCCAACAGTGTGTCATACCAAATAGTGTGTCACCAAAAAAAGAAACATCATAAGAATTAATCATATATATCTCATGTTTTATGTAATTCATTTTATTATAATTCATTGTATTTCTAAAAATATAATCTAACTTATTTTTTCTACCTATGTATTCAAGGATGATATAACCTTTCTATAATATGAGCTCTCAAAAATTGATGTCTTAAATTAATATGTTTAGTTCTATAATGTGAAAAAATATTCTTAAAAATGTTTATAACACATTTGTTATCACAATTTATGGTGACAATAATTAATTGATTTATATAGTCTATAAATATGTCTTTTATTCAAAAATTTTCTGCACAAGTACTTCTGAAAGCTATGCGTTCAACTTCAAAAGTAGATAGTGAAATATAATTTTTCTTCTTATTAAATAAGGAAAATAGAGAATTTCTTAAATATTGACATGTTCTAGAATTCATTTATCTTACATATATCCACCAAAAATATAATTACGATAACTAGGATAATTAAAAGATTTTCGCCAACAGTAAAATGATCCAAAATTGTTTCTATAATTGAGGTATTCAAAAATTATTCTAACAACAACAAAATGAGACTCTATTAGATCATCATGAAAAATATAAAACCTGGAAACACTAAAATTTATATTAGGGTTTTTAGTAGACTAATCGAGAAGAATTCCAATAATACCTTTATAATTGGTTTGATCAACGAATTTCCAATCTTTATCAAGATTCAATTTACATGTGGTACTCAATTGAGTATCACTACTCTTTGTGTTATCCATGTTTAAAGGTATTAGAATATCATTATTATGTTTACATTGATATTAAATAAACTCTTATTTATTTAGAAAAATCAGAAAACCAAGTAATATTTTGTGTTCACCCATTAAACTCATTTATAACTCATTTAGCATCTTTTTAGAAAAATCAGCACAAAGATAATTTCCTAAAAATCAAAAAATAATATCATCAACAAAAATTTTGAAAACTAATACATCTTCTGAAATTCATTTTATAAAATATTTAGGATCAACTACACTATTTGAAAATACTTTCGAAATACAAAAATTATTGATCATATAATACCAATATCTAGGAGAATGTTTTAAACTATATAAAGATTTATTTTGTTTTGAAACATGATTTGGAAAATTATTATTTTTAAAATATGGGTTTGTTCAAAAACAAAAACCTTAATTATAAAACCATTTAGGAATTCACTCTTAATATCCTATTGATAATTCATGAAATATAGATGATATTTATAAACCCGAATTATAATAATGGATTAAATTCTCGAAACTAGTGTAAAGGTTTCCGTATAGTCTATTCTTTTATCTTTACAAAGATATTGTGAAAAAATTATTTCCTTTTCCCTAACTATTATTCATGAATAATCTACCCTATTTTTATACACCCATTTTGTTCTTATATTCATGTTTTCTATAGGTCTATCCATAAGGTCCCACACTTTTTTTATTTATAACTAATTTAATTATTCTTTAATTTTAATCACCCATAATTCATATTTCAATGATTCTTTAATTTTTTTATGTTCATTATATGAAAATAATTCTTGATGTTCATATAGATTCATAGGATAAGATCTTATCAATATACCTTTATTTATGTGTCAAATAAAAATATCTAAAGGGTGATATTTCAGGATTCTAAATACTCTATAAAATTTTGGTCTTCTAACCTTAAGATTTTATATACGTTCATGTTCTATAAGTTCATGAAATTATTCTAGACTGGATGATTTTATTATGATAGTATTTTAGAAGAATCTAATAGTTTAGAATTAATGTTCAATGTTGATAAATCATCCTCATGGATTTTTTGGAAGGTCTTATGCTAGTTTTGATCTATCTCATTATATTTTACATGAATAGATTCTTCCAAAGATTATGTCCTTTTATTCAACACTTTATATGATTTAATGTAAATTGAATAACCCAAGAAAAAACCTCCATTAACTTTTGAGAAAAAAGTTAATATTATCTTTAGTATTATGAATGATGACTTTGAAACCAAACAATCTAAAGTAATTAATCATATGATTTCTATTATTTAAAAGATCATAAGAAGTATTCTTAAAAATTAGTATAAATAAAACATAATTAAAAAATTTGAAGGTTTTATTCAAAAACTATTCCACAAAATTGTCATGTAAATCTTATACATTTAAAATGGTCTACGGTATCACTTAAACAGTTCCATTTCGTCTTTCTATAAATCCATTCCGCTCAGGGGTCCTATGAAAAGTGAAATTATGTGTGTTTCCATTTAATGTGTAAAATAATTAATTTCATCATTCTAAAACAGAATAACAGGGTCACATAATAGTACCTTAATCATATGTACACTTAGGTTTTATACAGATTTTTCAAACGTGGTGAAATTAGAAAAGAATTAACTCTTGTGAGATTAAAATAATACCCAAGTATTACAAGAAAAATCGTCTACTACTAAATATACATAGTTCTTAAATTAATACTATAGAATCTACATGATCCAAATAATTTCATATTATCCAAATAATGAGGTTGAGAGTTTGAAACAACTTTCATTAATTTAAATGACACATTATGCTACATCCTTTTTTGATAGGGGTTGTAGACTTTATCAGTTGTGATATCAGGTTTAGGTAGATCATTGACTAAACCTTTCCTAGTAAGCATCTTCTATGAGTGTATATTTTAGTGTCATATTCTCATATATGATAGCCAATATTCATTTACAAAATCACTGTGAAAGGATATATTTTGAGAAATTAATGAATTTAGATTAACTACACAAACATTGTCAATTTTTAATGTAGTAGATATTAAATAATTTTTAGAATCATATGAATTACGTGAATTCATTTATAACATGATATGAAAACAATCATCATTAAACTATGAAATACTAGTTAGGTTATACGTCAAAACATTAACAAAAAATACAATAGAAATTAAAAAGGAATTAATGTTACCAATTTGGCTAGGGCCAATAATTTTCTCTTCTTCATTATCACCAAAGGTAACATGACCACCATTATCCTTAATAAGGCTATGTAAGCATAAATATGATCCTTTCATATGTCTTATATAACTGGCATCCATGTAATATAAACTTTTATTGGAGGTCTTCAATATTTTTTCTACAAAATATAATTTATACAAGGATGAATTTGGTACCTATATATATTTGGGAGAAGTGATATTAGTAATTAATGATTTTAAAACCCACATATGTTTGATAGTTTTCTTATAAAAAAACTAAAGATGTTTTTAAGTAATGAATTTTTTAGTTCCTATTGAAAAATAAATGGGAGAAGAACATTTAGGTTTTAAATTAGGTACAATTTTATTCTAGGTTGATATCCTAGACCCATAACATATTTAGGTGCAACATTATTTCCAAAAATCTACATGTTAGTTTCTCAACCATTAGTATATTTTTCCAAATCCTTATTTATTTTCACATTAGAATGTTTAATTTTTGTATTCACAGTTAAAATATGTTCATTATTTTTATTTTCAATTGGCAAGATAAATATAATGCTTTTAGATAAATAATGTTTTATTTTCAATGTTTTATATTTTTCTATCAATTCATTTAATGTATCTTCTTTAATATTACAATACTCATAAAAATATCTTGATAAATGAGATCATAATTTTATTCGTTCTAATAGATATTAGAAATATGAAAATTATGCATAACTAAATCATTATAAAATATAGTTACCTCATTTACTTTTATCATAAAGAATATGTTTACTCTATTCGGTTTCTATTTAAAGTAGAATTTGAATATCTGGATATATTCTCAGTATTAATCCAAGTGGATTTCATTACCATCTTATATCTTCTTTAATTTTCATCAAATCTATTTTTTTACATAATCATTGAATATTCATCTTTAAAATGAACTTTCCATATACACTATTAGTAGGAAAATTCGTTTTAATGATTATTCGATTATTTTTTATAGGTTCCCTTGGAATTATTTTTTCCTTTATTATTTGGATTTCTGAAAAAAAAATTATATAAAATTCCTTGAAACATAAGTGATGTGGTCTATGACTTCATCAAAATATGGTGGCGACTCACTATCACAAAAACTTTCTAATTTTCCTTTTAAATATGTAGTAGTATTAATGGATATATATCTTCTCTTTGGATATTCATCATCATCTCAATTTACCTTTAATTATTATATATAAATCTATATCTTACATATAAAATCATTGACAAGTATCTTTTTAATATCACGGGACTCTCTAATAGACCTAGATGTGCCTCTATAACTTTTAAGTAAACATCAATGTAATCGCATGATCTAGTCCTTATAAGATACATGATTCCTAGGTAAGGTTATTTTGTTAACAATGCCATTGAACATAATGTATATCTCAGAAATAAGTTCATTAGGTTTAATATTATGGTTATCATATTCAATTCTATATATATTAACTCTCATCTCCTTAACAATAGTTTTTCCCTCATGTTCAACAGATAAGGTATCCAAAATATCATTAGTAGTATTACAACCATACATTCTATTGAATTCATCATATCCAAGATCATAATATGGGGCATTATATGATTTCTAATTATTATTGAAATCCAACATTATAACATCATTCTAATATTTCTTTCAATATAATGTATAACATATTTATCTATTATATTATTCTAAATTTCAAAACCCGTAGTCTCAGTGACTATTTTCATTTTAGTTTTCATTGAGCATAATTGTTTCCATTGAAAAAGATATTATTATTTGTATAAAAACATTCTTTTCTAACAGAAATTTATACAGAAATTTTTTTAAATAAAATAAATTTAAGATCATAAAAACAAAACTAAAATCCATATTGAATCATTTTTGAAAAACTATGATACTAAAGATTAATTCATTTATTACCACGTATTAGTCATAGTGAGTATCTCAAGAGGCAGTGAACTGGGAACCCAATCAAAATTTCAATTTATAAAAATTAAAAAGGATTCCCCCAATTAATTAAAAAAATAACCATGTTAACTAAAATAGTAGATCGTTATAATTTTCAACTGTTAAAAATATTTTTTTGATGATTGATTATGTCTCGGATAAAATAATATAAAATATTACTTTATCCTTTGAAATCATTTAACATTATTAATAACATATAAATAAACTAATTGAGGATGACTATCAAATTATTATTTTTTCTTATAGATTAAATATTATTATAGATTCAACAAAAAGAATCAAAATAAAGAAAATAAAACAAGAATTATAAATTTGAACAAAAGAGGTTTATTCTCAAGTTGACATGTATTAATCTTCACATATATATCTCATGCCATCAAAAATTTAATATAAATAAAAAATTTAATATGTAACCCAGATCGGGTTTTACAAAAATATTCAACTATACAATCCACACATGGCCTCTTTCATTGTTATCTAGGGGATTAAAAAATATGATGCATCAAACATGACCTCTTCCATTGTTTTCATGGGAGTTTTGGTGCAATAAAGGTGAAGAATATATCTATATATATTAAAAATTTATTAGGAGATATTGTGACATGAAATAAATATATAAACACACCAAAACTTCTTGTAATGTAAAAAATAGAAAAATAAGAAATTAAATGTATGAAGGTATAGAGACTCTATTTCTTATGCAGTGTAGTTTTTGATTCTTGATTTGAATTTTCAGTGTATCTCAAGTTATGTTCATTTCAAAACATTAGTAAAATAGAGTATCGTATACTATATTTTTTTTACTATAGGAGGTCCCTAGATGTGCAAAGATATTCATCTTCCTTAGTCGAATTTTTTAGATTCGGAAATTATGTTCTTGCAATTATATTCATCTTTATATGTGTTCAGTATTTGATATCTCACTAGTTATTGTTTTCAAATGAGGGATTATTATTCTCTTATTAAAAAAATATGAATCATATAGTATTTCTCAAATAATATGCTTCCTCATATAATAAATCTATCACAAATTTTTAATGCATCTCTATCAAGAAATAATGATTGTTGAATTGAATAATTAATGACATTAAATTTAATAAACGTTCAGTTTCAAAAATTTAATTTTAAAAGATAAGATTGAGAAACACTTATAGAGAGTCCTGGAACATTTACCCAATAATAGTGGTAAATAATAGTAACATTTTATCCTTGTAGAGGTGCCTAAGTTTGGAGTTGATACATTGGAATGGTGTCACAATGCTAGTTGTTTCTCATTGTAGTAGTATGTCAAATTGGCAGTGTGACATTTTGTTTTTAACCAAATTTCTACGCTGGAAGTGACTCAACTGAAGGTGATTAATCCTTATGATGGTGTCTCAAACATTACAAATATTTTGATTCAGTGGTATGACATATCTGAATATGAATTATAACTATATGTTTATCATACATTGTCAAAATTCATTTCTGATGGTATGACATCCTAGTGGTGAGTCATTGTTAGGTGGTGACTAAGTCTAAATGGTGACTCATCCTTTTCTATGTCTCAATTTCAATGGATACTCATACTTATTAAATTTTACTCAACTAACATAGATTATAAGATGTGTATTCAGAACATGAAACTCATTAATATCATAATAATCATGATTTTGTGATCATAAAAACAAGGAGGTCAGCAATATGATTTCCAATTAAGATGAAACTTCTTTTTATTTCGGAAAAATTTAACAACAAAAAATTATAGAAACACTATAATATGATTTTCTTTTTAATTTTTAGAATCCTAAAAATGAATCTTGATTATAAATAATTATCATAATAGAGGGATAATCTATTCATTTGGTAAACATTAAAAAAATTATTTTCACACTTTTGTAAAAATCCAAATATTAGTGTTATGGAAAAAAATTGAAATGATTAATTTTTAAACCTTTACAAAAAAAGTCAATTAATGTAACAACCTAAGACATTATATGGTTTTTAATTTTTAATAATACTATTTTTAGTTGTATTTAATACGTGAAACACTATTCATAATTGAATTTTGAAAAACTATTAAAATATTATTATTTATATATCACAAATAAAACCTAGTAGTTTGATTGGTGTGTCAGAACTAGAGTAACTAAATTATCAATATATATATTCATTAAATAAAATGTTGTGATTAATTCTTTTGAAATAATAACTCAATTTCAAATAAAATCATATAAGATTAATGGAGACTTTTTTAAAAATAATTTACATGTGAAATATATATTTTATCAACATAAATTAAGTTAATTACTATTGAATAAATATTTTAATGAAATTTACATTTCATATCTTATATAAAATAAGATAAAATTTACCTAATGGTGGTTACTATGTATGTAATTATCATAAATTCATTTTATACATTAAAAAAGTTATTTTCGTCATTTATTATTATATATTATGATAAAATATTTAATATTTTAAAAAAATTAATTTATAAAATGGAAATATTTTTGAAATTATCATGTAATAAAATCTTTAGATAATTATTTCATATTTTCTTAAAAATGTTTATTTTTGAGTGAACAATGAAACATACCAATTTTTTAAAAACAGTTATTTATTTTATTTTAATCAAAGTAATTTAAAGGTAACATATTGTTTTGAATTTTTTTAATTCAAATAGGGATCAATTTACTAAAAAATATCCAATTCATTTCATGGGAATCAATATTGTACTAGATTTTAGTGAAAATTATTTTTCTTCTTAAAAGTGTTATTTTTCAAAAAAAAAATGGGTTTCATTGCATTTTTCGAACAAAAATTAAAATTATTTTTTCCAGATAGATAAATTTTATATTATAAAATTTATTTTAGATTTTAAAATATAAGGCTAAAAATATGGAAACATGTCCCCTTTAATTTTTTCCATACAAATTACATTCCTAGGTAAAATGTTTTCACCATTTTAATGTGTAAATTGAGTTAAATAGAGTTTAATGAATCTGATAGGGTAAATAAATATCCAAAATGGTGGATGGGTCTTTATTATTGTATTTATTACGCATGATAAATTTTGACTAATTTTTTATCAACTTGACTAGAGTATGATATCCCTTTTTGTTTTAATAAAATTATATTTAAAAAAATTCCACTTTCTCTCATTTAATATCCATTATTCACTTTTAGAGAAAAAATTTCTAGAAATACATATTATAAATAAACTTTTAATATTAAAATTACTTCCAATAAATTATTTTCACATTTATAAGTTATTGTTTATTTTAAAAAATTGTATAATTGGACAAAATGCCTACGTTGTGTTAAGATAATGTTTCTAAAAATAAGAGAAAAATAAAGTTAGTGACCTTAATGGAATTTAAAATGATATGATTTATATGAATTAAGGTATTAAAAAATTTGAAAATATTTAAGATTTAAAATTCATTATTTCTCTATTTTAATTCGAATTTTTTGTCATGATATGTTTAATGTAAAATTTTAGAAATAATCAATGAAATTACTAGAAATAGTTTTAAATTTTTATCAATACTTTTCAAATAATTATAATGTAAAAAATTATTATATTAAAAAATATGGAAATATTATATCCCATATTGAATTTTTCATGTATTTCCACTTTTTGTTTTGAAAATTAAATTTTTGACCCTTCTTGATTGCAATTTTTTTTTGAAAATTTCATTGTTTTTTTAATATAAAAACGAACATATTTGAACCATTTAAAAATGCATATCAAGTTACATTTTTTCATTAAATTGTTCCCTTGTATCCCTCTAAACAATCACTTCTACTTCCTCAATACCAATTTGTTTCCATAAACATCCCCTTTAAAATAATTATGCTCAATCAAAAGGGGGATATGAGAAGGTAAGCTATAAGTACAAATTGATTTCTTTCATGATATTTTATTTATCTATATATCATAACCATGATCATATAATAACATAAATATTTATATTATATAAAAAATTTATTCTGTTTATGCTACAAAAAATGTCATCTTCTTCCTCATCATATGCAGAAATAAAACATCTCTTGTGCCTACGTGTGGACTTCCATCTCCATGAAGTAATGTGTTTTCTATTGATAATCACTTCCATTATATAGTTATTATAGAGAATTTAATAAAATAATATATATTATTTATGAAATAATTATGGTTATATAAATAATATTTTTATATATAACTTGTTACACATACATTTTGTGGGAAATTGATTATGTCATCATGAAAACATTTTGACGACTACCTCAATGATGCTTTTCGTTTCAAATATAATTTATCCCTTACATGGATTCCAATACTAATTTATTTAATGAATAATTATTAAATTTAAAATATTTTTAAAAAAATATAATTCAGAAATATTTCATATTTTATTTTTTTTTCTTCTATTAGAAAAATTAATGACTCGTTCAGGGGTACACACAGACTGTTATCTCCAGGAAATAACGTTATTCAGTTTTCTAGAATTCCATACATAGTTGGTTTTAAATGTGTATTTAATTTATAAATATAGAAATTATTAAATTGATAAATTCTAAAACCATGATTCCATGACCTTATTCATCATATAATAGCTGTTTTGTAAATTAAAAACCAAATAACCAAATAACTTCTAATGTAAATATAATTGGTTTATTAGTTAAATAATAAATCTATGTAAATGATACAATGATGGTTGACTAAACTTGAAAAGGGTCATTAAAATGTATATAAATAATAAGATTTTATTATTTAGTTTTTTTAGAATGTAACAAGTTGAAAAAATTATGGTAATGGAATTCTCATATAAATTTTTTTCGTTGAAATATATTCCATTTTCACTTCTTGTTTTCATTTATTTGATGAATATAAATCCATATATATTTATTTTATCCTTAGTATACAAACATTAAAATGTTTTAATATCCTTTTCATGTTATCAACATAAATATTCTTTTGATATGAAATTTACTAATCTCATAAGGAATTTTTATATAAAACATTTTTTTTGTATTTATTACAATTATTTTCGACCGATATCTATATTATTTTAAATGTATTAAGAATGATATATTTTACTCATAAATTTTTTTAAATGTTCATTTTTAATTAATTTTTACTTTATCTAAAAAATTTAAATGAATATTTTTAAATTTTTCCATATGGTTCTCTTTGACCCCTTTTACCAAAGTATACAATATTGTTTTTAATCATTCTCACATGACCACCTTGTCCCAAATACCTGGATGCAAGTTTTTATCAGTATTACTCTATATTTTCTATTTTTTCAGTGAATGTCATATTCTATCTAATATAATAATTGTTTGTTTCAAAATTTTTCCAGGAGAAATGAATATTTCTCTCATTTTTTTAATCAACTAAAAGTGATTTATCTAATGAATTTAAATGTAGTTTTCTAGGGTTTATAATGAAAATGAAAAACCATTAATATTTTATATTTTTAATATAGTAATTTATCATTATAGATTATTATAGGTAACCTGATGTTTCACATGCAGAATAGTGTGACTGTTATACCATTTTAATGCAATTGGTAATTATATGGTCTTATATGGAATACAATGAGGGAGAAAACCATATAAGTTAATCATTTATAATTAGATCGTAATTTGTTATTCCAAAATGGGTTAAAAATAAGTGAAAATGGGTCTTTAATATAATTTTCATATATAACTGTTTTTCATATTTATGATTTTAGGAAAATATTTGTATTTAATGATGGAATAAATGTTTATGAACATTTTAAGGTTAAATGATTTATTTTGGTGTGTTTTTTCATGAGTTCTCAAGTTCCTCAAGAATAATTCATGGTTTTCCTATGCTTAATATTGAGTTTACCAAGTTTTTATATGGTCATAGGTTTACTTTTATATGTGTAAATAATTTTATTATGTTTATAATTTTTTTAATGGAAAAGGGAAAAAATTCATCAGTGGTTGTGGTTTCATTTAACTAATGGCATTCTTTAATTTTATCTCCCTTACTGAAATTTGTTTTCTCTTCCCACATTTTATATTTTTTTTCATAAGATATAATGATGATTAGATAATATATAAATTTTAAACAATTTTTTATTGACCCATATTAAATATTACAAAATTATCATGAATGAAAAAAAAATTTATCATAAAGACATGTTTTTGTAAAATAAATGTACATTATATAGAGGTGATCAATTTCTTAACTATTTTTTCCATAATTCTATAAAACTATAAAGATACATGATCATGGAAATGTAAAAAATGTGAAACCCTTGATTTTAAATTCATTTTTATTGATCAAAAAATTATCGGCGAATTATAAATATTATTGAAATCAAAATTGAACAATAATTAAAATTTATAAAAGAATATTCATCAAAAAAATAATGAAAATGAACTAGGAATAAAGTAGAGAAAATATAAAAAATACTTGAAAACACCTATAAATAACCTATATAAAATAAGATGGAGGGGTTTAAATATATATATATATAGAGTTATTTCATATATCATATAGTATTTAAACTAAAAAATGATCAATCCTGATTAAAAATGAAATTAAAATATCAAAAATTACTATAAGTCTTGGGTTTATTCATACATTCTATAAGCCCATGCATAATAAAATTATATCTAATATTAATTAATATTAAAACAATAATCATAAATATCATTCCAAATATAAATCATCCAAAATTTCTAATCACTAATTTGATAATAAATTTCTACTAAAATCAATATTTTGGGTGATAACTATTTTGTTTTTTATGAAATTTTCAGTTTTGAAATTCTAGTATTTTCACTATGGTAAAAGTTTCATAGTTTATAGTATCTAATTATTATTATAAATAACATATTTATTCCTTATATACATTTTTATAGAACTGTATGTATGTTAATTATGAAAACAGAATTACATCACTTCGTATAGTAGGTGGTCTTCAAGCACTCATGTGTGATGCATTTGTTTTGTCTTGAATATAATGAAAGGAATTTAAATAAAATTTTTATATTTAAATAATAATAATTATATCATAAATATCATAAATTGTAACTAAATTCATCAATTTAACAATCCATGGGAGGTAGTGAAGAAAAATGAAATACCTTACTTAATAGAGATGGTAGTATGTACACACACATGAGCAATGATTTCATTTTCCATTTACTGGAAATGATATTGAAAATTTATATGAAATTATATTAAACATATATAATTAATTTAAATATATATATATATATATTTTTAATAATATGGATTAAGAATATTCAATGCAGGGTAATGAAATAATTAATCTTGAAATTGATTATTATTTGAGAATTGATTATTCATTGAGTATCATCCCCTATATTACACCTTAATCATATATATGAATGCTATTTCTGTGAGAAAATAATCACTATGAATTGGGTATTAATGTTTTAATGAGATATGTGTAGGTATCTTCTATATAATATTTCTCATAGTGTGCGAATAAGTGAGTTTAAGAGGTGACCTTTTATATGTGAGAGGAGTGGAACCCTTATAAATATTCAAATATTTAAAATAGTATATAGTAATATTCATGGGAAAGTGAAAAAAAATGTGAAAATAATATTAAGTGTGTAAATAAATTTATACAATTATATTTAGTTATATTTTGGGGATAATTAAATCTATGTCTTATAGTTTATCCCCTTCATTAACCCTTTTAACCCTTACCACGGTGACATAATTTTTATGATGGTAACTATTCATTATTGTAAAATTATGATGAAATTAATATCAAATATTTATAATTATTAATATTAAAATGTAATCCATTTATCAATATTAACTTTCTATTTTTAGAAAAAATTAATCAAAAATCTTGGGAAAAAATATATATGAATAATTTTTAGTAAAAATGTATTTGAAGAAAAATATTGTTCTTGTTATCAATAATTGCCTATTAACAACAATTATATGAATGATAAAACATTTTATAGAATAGGATATCTAAAAATATCATTAAAATGATTCATAAATTTTGATCAATTTTATTTATTAACATAAAAATACATTGTAATCATTAAAATTGTTTTCTAAAAAATACTTCTTTTAACTTCAGATGATTTTGTCTTCATTTATATCAGTTTGAAAATATATGTATAAATGATATAAAATTTTTAATATTTGTTAAACGGAATGTTAAATATATTAAAAGTTCACAATAATTTTAATTAACATTTATCTAAAATATCATTTGTAAATAATACATTTTTGTATTTTCAAGAATTCCTAGACTAATATTCCATACCATTTCTAAAACATTTCATAAATAGTATTACATGATTTTATTAATTTTATTTTTAAAATTTATTTATAAGTTAATTTATTTCATTTTATATTTGATTTAATAAAATATTTAATTTATTTTAGGGTTATTTACATCAAAATCTATGAGAAACATTAAACAATAATATATTCTAAAAACTCACAATATTTCACTAATCAATAGACAAAATAAAATTAACACCTCCCAATAATCATTAGTTATGAAATGTATTCTTGTTATATATTTTCATCTTACAAACACAATTAATATTTATTATCATATTCAAATATCACCTCTCTAAATAAAACATAACACCCAACTCATTCATCTCTAAAAAATGAGGCAGCATCATCAACAGATCCACAAACACTCAAATAGATTCACATCGTCCTTGAAATCATGGAATTTGAGTGATAAAATCTATTAAAATATCCTCCCACATACACAAAAGGTAATCCAATTTAAAAAATATATACTAGGACCATGGATCAATACATTAACCTGTTAAGACTCTAAACAATGTGGGATGAAATCGTTTATGCACCCCTTCATCCCTGACCACTAGAACATTCTCCTCACCTAAAAAACAAAATCATGGATATCGAAGGATATGCAAAAAAGAGTTATCTATGAAACTCATGAAGAATCACCTCCTTAACCATCAATGTTTTGGAAAAATTCCCTTGAAACATCATATGATATTAATCATACTCTAAAATCCTATATGGAGCTTCTTAAAAAAAGATGTTATCCTATAAAAACTCAAGCTTTGAGTATCCCCACCAAGACCCCTCCAATAACTATAATAGCCATTATATAATGGTTATATCGTATTGGAAAACTATACCATCTTTTTCTGCCACATAAATATGAATAACTAAAAGATCATCCTTCACTCTCTAGAAATATTTGGTTTCTCAAACAATATCTCCTCCTAAATTGATACTAATCACATTTAAATCTACATTCCCATTATATGGTGTATATAAGATTACAATTTTATAGCACTATAATAATTTCATTTACCACATAAAATATATTAATATATGGTTGATCGAGGATGTTTTTATATTTATTGTGATTAATGAAGACCACAATGTATTTATCAATGAGATAATTCTACCAGAACATCAAAGAAAATTCAATTGAATCTAACACGATATGATGGGTGGAATAATTTTTCTGATGAGTAATATAGTACATAGAATCAAATGAGATAATTGGATGAAACTAGATGAAGTCCAAACCCATACCAGGACTGTAATTATTGCAAAAAATCAATGAGCATAAATCCTCTCTCTTTAATCAATGAAATTGGAGAACTATTATATTTTTTAGGTATTTAAAAGACTCCTAAAACTGATCAGGCCGTAAAATATCCTAGTCTATCCTTGTCAAGGATATAAATTGGGATAGAATTTTAGGAAAATTTAATTGTAACCGCTTATAAGATCCTATAACTTTAAGGGAGTTATGAACATCAACATCATTCTTTGGTTCTCCCTAAGAAATAACTACCCTAATCATTGAAGTATCAACAACAACACACTTCAAAGACAATAAATGTGTAATAAAATTCACCTCATTTATAAATTATGTTCACTTAGTTGAATTTCTATATATATTTAATAGTGGTGATTAACTAATAAACTATCCCTAGGATACTCAGTATGATCCTCCTGTATCTTGGAGTGCATGAGAAAGTTATCAATGAATAGTTTCAGAAGTGATTCATGAAATTGGTGAATATATAATTCATGGTTCCAAAGAAAATATATGTGGTTCATATATCAAAACAATAAAAAATTTAACTCAAGGACAACATAAAAACCCTTTAAATCTATCATCAATATATCCCCCTAATTCATCATGATCTGATGATTCCAATGATTGATCAATATTTGAAAAAAAACAGATCCCATTAATTTACGGATTAAATAATTGATCCCATATAGTGGATAGAATTTTATAACCATCACCTAATTCAATAATAGGTATTATATAAACAACCTGAAAATATAATCCACCTTCGTGAAAAAAGTTAACTTTTAATTATGAATGATAATCAAAAAGCACAGAAGTGGTGGTGACCAATTAAGTATCCTATAAAAATGAAAATCCAACTATTCAATAGGGATCAAGTAAAAATATATACAATGGTAGTTTTTATAGGGTCCACTTTACTTGAAAACTCATCATAGAAAAACATTCCTTCCCTACTTTTGTTTCCAAACTCAATCCCATGATCAATGATCCTCCTACAATTCCTAATGAAATAAACCTATTCCCATAGAGGATATACCCTACCATTGGGGATCCTTACTAACGCTTTTTGAATTATATTTAACCTCTTTAATGTTAATGTTTTACAATCTACACATCATGTGGCCACTATATATTTCCATTTCATCTGCTCTGATAGATTTTCTACGACCATAGAGAGATCTGAAACCAAAAATCACATACCCTATACTATCACACAAAAGTATATCAAATCTTTTAAACCTATACAAGTATGATCCATCCAAATATTTCAGTTTAACCTTGATTAATTGGATTGAGTAGGTAGTGACATCGCTCACCTTGTTCCTTTTCTCCAAAATGATCCATCACACTATAGCAAGGATCATGTTATGAGCATTGACATTAGTATGGGACTGGACATTACATAGAAACCATGACTAAAGGAAATATAAATGGAGTTCCCATTCTGTTAAATACACTTTCAGAGATAAAGAAGGATCCAAATTTCATGTTCTCAGACCCCAATGAAAATGAGATTCTAAGCAGATTCCTATCTCAGAGAAGTACAATACCAATAGTTGGAATCCATTCTTATTCATCTATTCATTATGTTGTAATTTGTGGAAACCACGTGAGTCATAAACTGAAAAATATATAAATTCATCTTCAATGGGTTCTCTTTACACTAATGATTCACCACCTAGTTTTTTTCTTCCACTGACATGCATAATTACATGGATGTCTTGTCCATTGAAACAACCAAACTAGGATTCTGAAATCACACATATATCAATATCAAATGTCTAGATAAAAATATAAAAATACTCAGTTTATAATAGTATATAGTAGTGTTTATAAAATATAAGAACATACTAGATTCTATAAATGATACCACTAGAATGGGGGAACTTGGAAAGAGAATAGAAACCCTGGCCTCACTCTCCTTACAAAAATATATATAAGCACAAACCACCACCAATTATACCATTTCTCCCAATGTGTGTAGGTGTTGAGTCTTGTTTTTTATGGAAATGTCTTCAACTATGAGCTAATAGAAAACTCTCTCCAATATTCACCATAATGTATACACACAAAGTGTGCCCATAAAATTCTATCATCAATAATATCTCATTCCATTTTTTCCAGTATGACATTAAATGATTCTAAAACATAACATAAATTCAGTCCTCCTTAAGAAATCTATTATTTCACCCTCTACCAATATTCCAAGTGTAATATTAAATCCTAGTTCACATCCCATAAAATTTCATTCATGATTATCTAATGTCAATCCATGGTCTCTTCCATATCATAAATAATTGATTGAACATTTTTATGAATAGATATAATCACGTTATTTACATGTAATATGAGTCCCCCAATGAAAATAAAAATGTTTTTTCAATTACATATATATCTCATAAATCTATTAAACATGCCTTCAAAGAAATTCGTCCTGATTCAACCATTAGAAATGAAGGAAATAAGATAATCCATCTACAGATGAAATCTTTTCATACCAATCTTATTTGGTGTATTTTTTCTGCACCTACACGAGAACTTGTCTAATATTTAGACATTACTTTTCACTCGATTTATCTATTATAAACATTATATTTTTTATGCGTATGTGACTATGTTTAGACCATTAATGGAATTTTTCATACCATTTATGAATAAAATGATTTCATCAACAAACATCATATGCTAGATCATACTATTCCCATACCTATTTCTATAAGTTAGGATGGAGCCCACTTCTTGACTACAATTAATGTTCCTTGATGGAGACTCTTGGGATATGTTAAAGAGGATTCTGGAAAATAGGTCAAATTTCTTGAGACCATAAATTGACTTCAAAAAACCAAATCCATTCCCCATGATGGAAATGGGTATACATATATATGAATAACACATAATGAATATGTTATAAAAAAATAATATAAACACAAATTTCTTTATGAATATTATAATAAATATCCCATAAATAATTTCATGTTTCTTTTCTATATCAACATTGATGATGATGTTGGAATCCAATGACATCATATTAATTCCATCCACTATTTCTTGTAAAATCCCACCTTTTCCATGAATACAACTTCCTTGGATGAATCCATGTTGTTCTTCTAAAATAGTTATTACAATGTTATGATTGAGTCTTCTTTTTATAAGGTTAGAAATAATCTTATCAACATTGTTAAAAATGTGAGATTGTTAAAACTAGTTTTTTCTAGTAGTACGTTACACCATCAGTACCATAATCACTCTAGTTGCACAAACCACCATCAGAATATCCCCTCCCATAAAAAATTACACACTGTAACCTATACCAACTGCATAATGATATCCCAATATTCCATGAAAAAATAACCCAAAACCCATCTGGGTAAGGTTTGCAATCTAGTTTCATGCTCATCACACCCTAGTAGATCTCAACCTCTTCTGATAAGACTTATACCTCATCATTGTTCCTATCCTCCATCACACTGGTAATGCAATACAAAAATCTCTTTTTATATAGAGACACATCAAGTCTACTACCATTGAAGTTCACTAGTCCTTACAGAATACCATTAAGGTGATCCAACACAGTCCTACCTACTACACTATATCTCCCATATAATACCCAAAAAATAATTTTAGATTAATACTTATGAATAAATTATTTCCCTTTATATAGGCCTAAAATAAACCATATTTTGATCCTCATCCCCAGTGCAAGAATCCCTTGATTTCTCTCTATAATTACCTTAAATATCCATCATTTTCATAGAATATTATCTTTTTTTAACATTCAAGGTGATAAATACGTCATCATTATCATTCTGAAGAATCCACATTCCATTTCATTCAATCTTCTTTTGAATTTCCTTCAAACTATTTTTTTTGTTCATACAACTTAAACCCCATTCCATTAACACCTTCCCCAACTACTTGAGATGAGCCATCATCCTATCCCATGGGTACCTTATAACAAGATGGTTTTAGGAGTAAAATAATTTTTTAAAACTATTAATCATCACCCAACTTCCTCAATAAATAAAGTGTTACTTTCTTCTAGAGTCCTTCTTAATCTCCAATGTAACACCCCGACCCTAGTTATCCAGAGTCAGTGCATTATAACATAACATTGTCATGATCACAAGAAAGATCAAATCTCGAAAGACCGATTGGTTTAGTAGCCTTGGAAACACTAGATATATTCATAAGATTTACATTACATCATAAAATGAAAAACTACTACAACAATATAATGTCTCCACAGTCCACACTATTATCCCATCATAATATCCTTGCAGGTCATTCATAATTTACTTCTTCACTTCCTGGGAAAAATAAAACATAGAAAAGGGGTGAGCTCAAATGCCCAGTAAGGATAACAATATAGCGGAAACATTCATAAATAAGAATAAACATTTAAGGCAATGTATAACTAAAACAAAAGCCTTTCAAACATTAACTTTGAACATTGTATGGCATAAATAAAATGAAATAATGTCATTTACTCATTCACCTGGATATTCTACTAATCGAATAATCACATGAAAAATCACTAACCACTTTCATAATGTTGGAATGCATAATGCTAGACTATCATAACCACATAGCCAAGGCCTCATGCCAAGACTACAAGTAAGATTTTGTCAAGTCCTTGTGCCAAGACACTAGTTTGTCTCATGAGACCTACCGATGCATCGAGGAGCTATAGCGGGCTCCATCCGTCACATATTAAGTCCAATGCATTCCCATATGAAAAGGTTTAAACATAACATAAACATTCATATTAAAACTTGCATACGAAATGTCAATAATTTCACCATAAACTATGAATGGTATAAAAATAGCATATCCACAGTCAAACATATCACAAAACCTTCAATACAATACAGATGTTTTGTATCATAATAAATCAACTTCAAATAAGCGTAAAATCCATCAAAGGATGTTGACATAGATGAAATCAAAACACTTTTTAGAGAAATATCTCTTTCTATTTTTGAAATCATTTAAGATCCATATAAAATAAAACATTTTCTTGAAAATATTCTTATAATCTTGTAAGGAAAGCTTTGAATATTTTATAACGGCGGAAAATAACCGCACCCGCCGTATAAGTTAAAAAAACATTCTTACCTTAATTCTGTCGAAAAGGTTAAAAAGGACATTGTTTTGAAAACGACGGAACGATTCCTCTTATAAAAAGTCAAAAAATGGTATAAATGACTTTAACCCATATTCTTTTAAATAATAAAAATGTTTTGAAATACATTTTGAAGAAACATGGATGTGGATGATAAAGAGATCCCAGTAGATTATTACGTATAAACAACCTCGGATAATGAAGAGATTGTGAAATAACCCTTACCTTGTACTTTTCTTTGGTTGGGGTAGTTTAACCTCCTGTATAATGGTGAAATAATTGTTATTAAATTATACAAGAATCATATACATTCATATGATATCATATATGATCTTTTAACATTGCTTTGTTAACAATATCTTAGATTTATCGTTGTTTCGGGTGTTAACTTCCTCGTTTTCTTTTATATGTTTTGTTACGTAAGTCGTGTTTTTCATGGATAGGTTGTATCTTATTCATATCTAGAATTATATCATGTCCTTAAACATTATTTTTAAATCATCAAATGATAATTATACTTGAATGGATACGACGGAGAATGAATCTCATCGCGTTCGTGGAGACAGTAGTCCGTACGTACGCACGAGCTAAAATATCATTATTTTGATATTAAAATAATATATAATTGGATAGTATATCATATATACAGAATCATTATCATGTTATATTTATTATTTACATGAATTACATATCATTATTATACCCACCTAATTAATAATATATTGAATAACAATTACACCATAACGTGGAGACTGTAACCCGTACGTACGCACGTATGGTGACATGTCATTCAAATTATGGGTAGAATACTGAATATGGTTGTTACATATTTATAATAACATCACAGTATATATAATATACTGTAGTTTTAATTTTAGAATTGAAATAATAAACAATGTGGGAGTGGAAGAAGAAAGAAACATGAAAGAGGGTGATGAAAATGTTACCTCTTCTTCGGGTTCTTCCTTTTGATTTGATCAAAACGACTCCTTAGGATGGCTTTCTGACTAAATTAAAGCTTCTAGGATTAAGGGATAGAAGTTGGGAGAGTATTTGGGCAGAGGTTGGCCGAACTAAAAGTCTTGAAAGTGTGAATAAGGTGGTAGAGGTGGGGGCCTTTTATAAGAGGAGAGGAGGGGCTCTTTTGGAAAGATTGAAATGTTACATTATTATACAATTCGTTTCGGATTATAAATGTCCCACACTTATATATTTAGTGGATAAGGTGATAAGGGTTAGAAATCTCCTCATCCAATAGGCTTCGGACAAGTTTAAGCCTTGGATTTTGCATTATCTTCTCATTTTATTTAAATCGTTAAATAATGATGTCATCGCTGCATCATAATTATGTCATAAATAATTTAATTTATTTAATGTCTAAAAATTATAAAAAAATAATATTATGTAGGAAATCATTTTATCTTTCTAATTAATATTTATAGTAAAAATTCGGACTTGTGTAACCCCACTTAAAAACTGTTTTAGTAAAAAAACTCATGTTTGTGTCAATTTAATTTTAACATTAAATAAATATATATTAATGTCATTTTCCAACTAAAGTGGTTGCATGGGGTCCCCAAGTTGACCCATGGGTTGTCTGGGTCGGCCATGACTCATCCAATAGGAGTAGGACAAGTGTCATGCTCATCTCATATTATTAAAACATTATTTGTACCTTAAACTACACTAATTACCTCTAATCGCGATTAAGAACTTAAAAGTTACTATTCACCAAAAAATTATTTTAATCTCATTGAACCACATTTTACTTCTTAATAACAACCATGTATGTCGGATTTTTGAAAATCAAACCACAGAAGTGTTAATATTTCATTTAAACGAAAAATCAGTTATTTAACTACCACTTAGTCGTTTCACTATTCATCAAAAATTGAAGTTTTTCAGAACAATGCCAAAATTTCACCATAAGCTATAATTGATATTCCGAATTCAAAAATGATGTCTATTTTACAAAATTCCAAACATATAAGTTGCATTAATTAATTTTATAATTAATTCCCGTTGTTACAAAAAAATATCGTGTTTCTAAGAAATAATTTATATCAAAAGATTGACAACTGTTTATGTCCGATTTCAATGTTAAATTAATTCTAATGACCACCATTGGATAAAATGGTAAAAATATATTCTAATTATACTTTAAAACCACTAAATAGTATAATTTATCACTATAAATTATTTTGATTTAAAAAAGTTGTTTTTAAGTATTTTTCACTATTCATAAAAAATTAGAAGTTCTCAGAAAAATACCAAAAATTCAACATAGGCTAATTTCGATATTCTGAATCCAAAAATGAAGTCCATCTTGATAGATAAAATTTATAAAATTTCAAAAAGTAGGTATTACTATTCACAACGGCTAGTTTAATTAGTTGTGGTGTGTGTTAGAGCTCGAGGTTGCGTACAACACACGCTATGGCATTATTCGAAGGGAAACGTACCGTGGAAGCTTGGGGTGTACATTCTCCCCTCCTTCAAATAATTGCGTCCTCGAAATTTCTAGGGTATTGCTGCATAAAAATACTCAGGTGGTTCTTCATCATAAGTTCCTCAGGTTCCCACGTTGCTTCTTCCATTTTATGATTTCTCCACAAAACCTTTACCAGACGAGTCGTCCGGTTTCTCAGCACCTGCTCCCTCACATCAAGAATCCTGACGGGCTCTTCACAATAGGAAAGATCGGGTTCCAGTTCTAATTCCTCATAGGTTAGTACATGCGTTGGGCCAGGCATGTATTTCCTCAACAGAGATACGTGGAACACATCGTGATCTTTGGAGAGACTTGGCGGCATTGCCAATCGGTAAGCTACAACACCAATTCGTTCTAGAATTTCGAAAGGTCTGATGTACCTGGGACTCAATTTACCTTTCTTACCAAAACGTATGACTCCCTTCAATGGAGATACCTTCAGGAAAACATGATCACCGACTTGAAATTCCAAATCCTTCCTTCGATTATCGGCATAGCTCTTCTGCCTACTTTGAGCTGCTTTGATGTGATTTTGGATTACTTTCACCTTTTCCACCGTTTCCTCCACCAGTTCTGGGCCTACAAGTTTTCTTTCACCAACGTCATCCCAACAGGTTGGTGTACGACATCTCTTTCTGTATAACCCTTCATATGGTGCCATCTGAATACTCGAATGGAAGCTATTGTTATAGTAAAATTCTACCAGTGGTAAATATTGATCCCACAAACCCTGAAAGTCAAGTGAGCAAGATCTCAACATGTCTTCTAAGGTCTGAATAGTCCGTTCTGATTGTCCGTCTGTCTGAGGGTGGTAAGCAGTGCTCAAATGAAGTTTAGTATCCAAGGATTTCTGAAGACTTTTCCAAAATCTTGAAGTAAAACGGGGATCACAATCAGAAACAATCGATAGGGGTACTCCATGAAGTCTCACAACTTCATTAATATATAGTCTTGCTAGACGTTCTAGGGGTAGATCTTCTCTTATAAAAATGAAAATGTGCTGACTTGGTAAGATGATCAACAATAACCCATATTTCATCGTTCCTTCTAGGAGTCTTTGGTAGCCCCATGGCAAAGTCCATCGTAATATTGTCCCATTTCCCTCTGCTATGGGAAGAGGTTGCATGACTCCTCCAGGATGTTGCCTTCCAGCTTTCACTTGTTAGAAAACCATACATCTTGACACAAAATCAGCAATCTCCCTCTTCATGTTGTCCCACCAAAAATGTTACTTCAAATCTCTATACATTTTGGTGCTCCCAGGGTGTATAGAGAAATTGGAACTATGAGCATCATCCAGCAATTCCATTTTTAGATCAGGTATATCGGGAACACAAAGTCTCTTCCCAAATTTCAAAATTCCATCCTTATACACAAAGTCCCTCAATCTTCCATCATTCACATCTTTAATATTCTTCTGAAATTCTTCATCATTGGTCTGAGAACTCTTAATCCTTTCTAGTAATGATGGTTTGGAAAACATTTGAAAAAGCATTGATGTTTCACCTTCCCTAGTTATTCCCTTCTCCATCTTCACTAGATCCATGAAAATTGGATCCCTTTCAATTCTCATCACATTCAAAACTCCATGGTCATTTCTACTCAAAGCATCTTCCACCTTGTTTGCCTTCCCTGGGTGGTAATGTATCGTGAAATCATAATCCTTGAGTAGTTCAAGCCATCACCTTTGCCTCATGTTGAGTTATTTTTTGTGAGAAAATATACTTCAAACTCTTGTGATCAGTATAAATCTCACATTTTTTACCATAGAGGTAATGTCTCCATATCATTAAATAAAAGATCACAGCTGCTAACTCAAGATCATTAGTAGGATAGTTTTTCTCATGAATTTTTAGCTGTCGTGATGCATAGGCAATAACCTTATAATTCTGCATAAGGACACAACCAAGTCCTTTATTCGATGCATCACTATAAATAACAAACCCATCATTCCCCGATGGTAGAGTCAATACAGGGGCATTGACTAATATTCTCGTCAGTTCTTCAAAACATTCTTCACACTCTTTTTTTCAGACAAATTTATGTCCTTTACGTGTGAGCTTTGTCAATGGGTTAGCCAATCTGGCAAAATTCTGGACGAAACGTCGATAATAACCTGCTAAACCAATAAAACTACGTACCTCAGTTATACTCGTAGGTTCTGGCCATTCTTGGATTGCCTTGGTCTTAGAAGGATCAACAGAGATTCCATCTGTAGAGACAATATGGCCAAGAAAAGAAATCTCATGAAGCCAGAATTCACACTTGCTAAACTTCCCATATAATTCATGCCTCCTCAGAGTCTTCAAGATAATGCGCAAGTGATTTTCAAGATCTTCATAGGTTTTGGAGTATACCAAGATATCATCAATAAATACCACCAAAAATTCACCGAGATACTCCTTCAAACTCTATTCATCAGATCCATTAATACAGAGGGTGCATTAGTCAATCCAAACGGCATTACAATAAACTCGTAATGCCCGTACCTGGTTCGAAATGCTGTCTTCGGAATGTCTTCCTTCTTCACACACAACTGATGGTATCCAGATCGAAGGTCAATCTTTGAAAAGTATTGAGCTCCAGGCAGTTGGTCAAATAATTCATCAATAGGGGATACATGTTCTTTATCGTTATAGCATTGATCTCCCTGTAGTCGATACATAACCTCATAGATCCATCTTTCTTCTTAACAAAAAGAACAGGGGCTCCCCATGGAGAAACACTAGGGCGAATAAATCCTTTATTACTCAACTCATCTAGTTGTTTCTTTAGTTCAACTAATTCTATAGTGGCCATTCTATAAGGGGTCTTCAATATAGGCCTTGATCCAGGAATTAAATCAATGGAAAACTCAACTTCTCGTTCTAGAGGATATCCAGGTAAATCATCCGGAAATACATCTACAAATTCTTTCACAACAGGTACATCCTCTATTTGAACATTACTTTCCTCACCGACAGTTATTTCATTCTCTTCCACCCCAATAATTGAATTTAGTTGAGCTATTGAGGGTGGATCTAAATAAGAATTAGGTGGTGAAGATTCTGCTCTAATGATAATGTATTCCTTATCATTATCATCAAGAATCGTAACCTCTTTATTCTTACAATAAATCTTCACATCATAGTCCGAAATCCAGTCCATACCGAGGATTATATCAAACTCAATCATAGGTATGACGATGAGATCAGTAGATAAAGAACATTTATGTGCTCTAATGGGGACTGATTCACAAAACATTGTTGAAATGATACTTCCCTTAGGAGTTTTAACTGACAACTCCCTTATTAAATCAAATTGGAAATATCTAATTTTCTTAGCAAACTAGGAAGATATGAAACAATGCAATGATACAGAATCAAATAATGCATTTGATAAACTTGAGGAAACCATTAAATTACCTGCCACCACATCTTTCGGAGCTTCTACCTCAGCAGTAGTGATAGCATAAGCCTGGCCTTGATCCCTTGGCCTTTTCTGAGGTAAGTTCTCCTGACGCTTAGGACATTCATTTGCATAATGCCCCATCTCCCTACAATTGTAGCACCGAACGTTGGTAGCTTCCTTCTTCCCCTTGCAATCACGAGCATGGTGGCCTTTTTCACTACACTAGTAACAGACTCCCATTCCCTTCAAGCAAGTACCAGGATGTTTCTTCCCGCATTTACCACAAGATGGATATTCAACCTTTCCCTTCTTCCCTTTATTTCCATTCCCAGATTGATCAACATGTCTCTTCTTCTCTTTCTTTGCTTTAAAGTCATAAGACTTAGAGAATTCTTTTTCTGTCTTGATAGCACATGAGACAATGTCTTTGTATGATGAAAAGGATTGTGAGACTAATGCTTGACGAAGAAATGGTTTTAACCCATCAAAGAAACGATCAATCTTACTTCATGGGTTACTTATATAATCTCCAGCATACCTTGCTAACCTTGTAAAGTTAGCCTCATACTTTGTGACATTCTCATCCTCCTTTTGTCTCAGACTCAGAAATTGTCTTTCCATATCTGCTTGATGGTCGCGAGGAAAGTATTTTTCTAAAAACAGATCTTTGAACTCCCTCCATTCCATATTTGATACTTCATCATCGTACTTCATGTTTTGAATCAATGACCACCATTGATCAGCATCTCCAGTGAGGCGGTAAACTGCCAGGATAACTTTTTCCCTTTAACTGCTCCCCAAAGCCTGAAATATTTTCTCTAGGGAATTTATCCATTGCTCAGCTACTAAGGGATTTGTACTCCCATTGAACGTTGGTGGTTGTTGCCTCATGAATCGATCTAACATTGATCCTCCACGCTGTGGATTAGGGTGCTCCATACGGGTAAGGTTATTATTCATAACCTGAGTAAGTTGTCTCAGTATGGTGATTAGCTGATCGGCACCAGTTGCATCACCAGCCCTACTATAATTATCTTGAGCAGGAGGGAAATCCCTACATTGAGTGCGTGCATTGATACGGTTTCCATTTCTTCCACTAGGCGCCATTTCTAAACAATGGCATAAACTAGATCAGTTTATGAATCAAAATACATAATCCCATACTTATAAATCACTTAACATAAATTGAACTATTTGTGGATATAATCCATAATCATAAAAATGTTTTCTTTGAGAAGTATATACTCATAAACCCTTCATAATTATTTGTAAAGAAAATGAGAGTTATCCTAAGCATATCCCCCGGGAGTGTCGTAACCAAGAGTGCAGCAAGGCCCGTTGTCGTGCACCATTTCCCGTTCGAGTGTAGCTCAAAGTGGTGTTTTCGGGTTTTACCCCTAGGAACATCTGTGCTAGAGCCGCCTCTACCTACTCGTATCCAGATAGGGATGTATTCCTCGGAAAACTCACAAAATCTCTATAATACCCAAATTCTAGGAAGTTCTTCTATACTAATCCTCAAAGTTCATCTTAGGTCTACGTGCTCTAATCAGAGTTTATCTAAATCTAGCATCCACGGTTCGTACTAAACTTCCACTGATACCAACTGTAGCGCCCCGACCCTAGTTACCCGGAGTCGCTGCATTATTACATAACATTGGCATGATCACAAGAAAGATCAAATCTCGAAAGACCGATTGGTTTAGTAGCCTTGGAAACACTAGATATATTCATAAGTTTTACATTACATCATAAAATGAAAAACTACTACAACAACATAATGTCTCCACAGTCCACACTATTATCCCCTCATAATATCCCTACAGGTCATTCATAATTTTCTTCTTCACTTCTTGGGAAAAATAAAACATAGAAAAGGGGTGAGCTCAAATTCCCAGTAAGGATAACAATATAGCGGAAACTTTCATAAATAAGAATAAACATTTAAGGCAATGTATAACTAAAACAAAAGCCTTTCAAACTTTAACATTCAACATTGTATGGCATAAATAAAATGAAATAATGCCATTTACTCATTCATATGGATATTCTACTAATCGAATAATCACATGAAAAATCACTAACCACTTTCATAATGTTGGAATGCATAATGCCAGACTATCATAACCACATAGCCAAGGCCTCGTGCCAAGACTACAAGTAAGATTTTGTCAAGGCCTTGTGCCAAGACACTAGTTTGTCTCATGAGACCTACCGATGCATCGAGGAGCTATAGCGGGCTCCACCCGTCACATATTATGTCCAATGGATTCCCATATGAAAAGGTTTAAACATAACATAAACATTCGTATTAAAACTAGCATACGAAATGTCAATAATTTCACCATAAACTATGAATGGTATAAAAATAGCACATCCACAGTCAAACATATCACAAAAGCATCAATACAATATAGAAGTTTTGTATCATAATAAATCATCTTCAAATAAGCGTAAAATCCATCAAAGGATGTTGACATAGATGAAATCAAAAAACTTTTTAGAGAAATATCTCTTTCTATTTTTTGAAATCATTTAAGAGACATATAAAATAAAACATTTTTTTGATAATATTCTTATAAGCTTGTAAGGAAAGCTTTGAAGATTTTATAATGGCAGAAAATAACCGCACCCGCCGTATAAGTTAAAAAAAAATTCTTACCTTAATTCTGTCGAAAAGGTTAAAAAGGAACTTGTTTTGAAAACGACGAAAAGATTCCTCTTATAAAAAGTCAAAAAAGGGTATAAATGAATTTAACCCATATTCTTGTAAATAATAAAAATGTTTTGAAATACATTTTGAAGAAACATGGATGTGGATGATAAAGAGATCCCAGTAGATTATTACTTATAAACAACCTCAGATAATGAAGAGATTGTGAAATAACCCTTACCTTGTACTTTTCCTTGGTTGGGGTAGGTTAACCTCATGTATAATGGTGAAATAATTGTTATTAAATTATACAAGAATCATATACATTCATATGATATCATATATGATCTTTTAACATTGCTTTGTTAACAATATCTTAGATTTATCGTTGTTTCGGGTGTTAACTTACTCATTTTCTTTTATATGTTTTGTTACGTAAGTCGTGTTTTTCATGGATAGGTTGTATCTTATTAATATCCAGAATGATATCGTGTCCTTAAAAATTATTTTTAAATCATCAAATGATAATTATACTTGAATGGATACGACGGAGAATGAATCTCATCGCGTTCGTGGAGACGGTAGTCCGTACGTACGCACGAGCGACAATATCATTATTTTGATATTAAAATAATATATAATTGGATAGTACATCATATATAAATAATCATTATCATGTTATATTTATTATTTACATGAATTACATATTATTATTATACCCACCTAAATAATAATATATTGAATAACAATTACACCACGACGTGGAGACGGTAAGCTGTACGTACGCACGTATGGTGACATGTCATTCAAATGATGGGTAGAATACTGAATATGGTTGTTCCATATTTATAATAACATCACAGTATATAGAAGATACTGGATTTATAATTTTAGAATTGAAATAATAAACAAAGAGGGAGTGGAAGAAGAATGAAACATGAAAGAGGGTGATGAAAATGTTACCTCTTCTTCGGGTTCTTCCTTTTGATTTGATCAAAAGGACTCCATAAGATGGCTTTCTGACTAAAGTAACGATTCTAGGATGAAGTTAGGGAAGTTGGGAGAGTATTTGGGCAGAGTTTGGCCGAACCAAAAGGCTTGAAAGTGTGAATAAGGTGGTAGAGGTGGGGGCCTTTTATAAGAGGAGAGGAGGGGCTCTTTTGGAAAGATTGAAATGTTATATTATTATAAAATGATTTTCGGATTCTAAAGGTCCCACACTTATATAATTAGTGGATAAGGTGATAAGGGTTCTAATTCTCCTCATCCAATAGGCTTTGGACAAGTGTAAGCCTTGGATTTTGCATTATCTTCTCATTTTATTTAAATCGTTAAATAATGAGGTCATCGCTGCATCATAATGATGTCATAAATAATTTACTTTATTTAATGTCCAAAAATTATAAAAAAATACTATGTTGTAGGAAATCTTTTTATCTTTCTAATGAATATTTATAGTCAAAATTTGGACTTGTGTAACCCCATTTAAAAACTATTCTAGTAAAACAACTCATGTTTGTGTCAATTTAATTTTAACATTAAATAAATATATATTAATGTCATTTTCCAACAAAAGTGGCTCCATGGGGTCCCCATGTTGACCCATTGGGTTGTCTTGGTAGACCATGAATCATCCAATAGGAGTAGGACAAGTTTCATTATCATCTCATATTATTAAAACTTTATTTGTACCTTAAACTACACTAATTACCTCTAATCGCGATTAAGAACTTAAAAGTTACTATTCACCAAAAAATTATTTTAATCTCATTGAACCACATTTTACTTCTTAATGACAACCATGTATGTCGGATTTTTGAAAATCAAACCACAGAAGTGGTAATATTTCATTTAAACGAAAAATCAGTTATTTAACTACCACTTAGTGGTTTCACTATTCATCAAAAATTGAAGTTTTTCAGAACAATGCCAAAATTTTACCCTAAGCTATAATTGATATTCCGAATTCAAAAATGATGTCTATTTTACAAAATTCCAAGCATATAAGTTGCATTAATTAATTTTATAATTAATTCCCGCTGTTACAAAAAAATAGCGTGTTTCTAAGAAACAATTTATATCAAAAGATTGGCAATTGTTTATGTCTGATTTCAATGTTAAATTAATTCTAATGACCACAATTGGAAAAAATGGTAAAAATATATTCTAATTATACTTTAAAACCACTAAATAGTATAATTTATCACTATAAATTATTTTGATTTATAAAGTTGTTTTTAAGTAGTTTTCACTATTCATAAAAAATTAGAAGTTCTCAGAAAAATACCAAAAATTCAACATAGGCTAATTTCGATATTCTGAATCCGAAAATGAAGTCCATTTTGATAAATAAAATTTATAAAATTTCAAAAAGTAGGCATTACTATTCACAACGTCTAGTTTAATTAGTTGTGGTGTGTGTTAGAGCTCGAGGTTGCATACAACACACGCTATTGCATTATTCGAAGGGAAACGTACCGTGGAAGCGTGGGGTGTTACATCCACCACCAAAAGAGAATAGTCTTATACATCTCAAGTAAGTTGATTAACAGTAGAATGAGATAAATAATCAATACATTCATGTGTTATATACAATAATTCAATTTACTCTCTATGTTCTTAGTTCCATGGCTAGTGTTATAGTAGGTAAATCTACTATCTAGGAAATAGAGTTCTGTAAAACCATTTGATGTCATGAATGTTATGAAGTCCTCTATCTGTTAGAATATTAATCTCCACCTTTATTCATATATTTCATCTTCAATTGTATTGGAATACATAAATTCAACCCACATGAGACTACCTGGTTGCAATTTGTAAAGGTTTCACCATTATATATTCCTTTCATCCACATTACACTTCTCCTAAAAGAATTTAATGAAAATATCCCTCCCCGCAAGTTCATATCTATGGTAATATGATATGAGGAAGAGTCCACATATTTCAAAATCATAGATTCACAGTGGAATGATCCTTCTCAATACCACTGGTGTAAATTTTGAAATACAATTATAATGCATCAATGAATAAACATCAGAACAAACATGACCAAATTTCAGGTCAACTATCACCCATCTTCTCTAATTTATACACACCCAATATCATCCCCAAGTAAAATAGAATAAGAAAAAAATTCATGAAGTTACTCTATGGACATTTACGTTAATAGTATAACACTATTTTTTTGTTAATACCCACAGTTTATTATTTTTCCCTCATTCTCTACATTGATCTCTCATTTTATTGTGTATTATTGGCTATCTTACCTTGTTTTGGGGCTTCAAATTGGTGAATGGTATGTGAGATTTCATGTTAGAGTGGTTGGGATATAGATAAAGGCCATTAAAATGTAATTGTAAAAGATCTTATAGTAAAATTGGATATATATGTTCCACTTGAATGTTGTATATGGCCACCGAACATCCTGTAGAGGGATATTAGTTGGGATTTCTTATTGGAATTCCATAAACCCTCCTATGGAACATTTGGTGGTCCATACTAAATTCATTAATGAATAAATCTCCATTTTAATCCTAATATAAATCCAAAAAATTTAATTCAACCCTAAACACATTTAATGCTCTCTTGAGAAGAATTTAGCTCTTCAGACAATGATTCATCAGGGGTTGAAGTGATGGTTTTTTCATTGAAACACCTATGATAAGTGTTATATTTATTAGAAATGAACTCTTATATTATTCAACGCTCTCAATCCTTGAGAATAGTTTATCCCCTTTTTGTTGATGGATCTAAATCCTAACAAGATTAATTATAATTCAAGGATCTTTCATGACCATTCTATACCTTGATTCACAATTGGGGAATCCCATATTTGGTGATAATAGATCTTGTTTGAGGTAGTTTCTTCAATAAAATTGAGTTAACCAATGAATTATATAATATTATTGTAAATTAATTTTTTCCTTATTAAATTTATTTTTTTGAGGAAAAAGATATAATTTTTTGGAAATTCATCTTCCGTGGAAGAAAAACGTTTCTTTTAGGGGGTTTTCATTAGAAAATGTTTTGAACTTTATGTTTTTTATAAAATGGATTAAATAGGATTTCTAAAAAAATGGATTTTAAAAATGGGAGTATTGATGATTTTATTGAATTTTTTATGGAATAGTGAGAATGTTTTTTAAATCTTTTTTGGAAAACATAGTTATTCTGCCTTTGAGGTGGCACATTTTCTAGGTGGTGTGGAAATAGTTTCCAAGGATATTCACCCTTACCTTGTTCTATAGAGGATATTTCTCATCAATTTTACCATTCATTTGTTTTGAATTTTTCAGCATCATTATCCTTTAATGATGGTTTAATTAACTATGTGGGAACTGTTGGTCCCAGTTGGTGATTGTGTGGGGGTCGCGCGCCCAAGGAATCTCTTCTTCTTGGATATAACATACATAGATGGTCTCTAATAGGTTTTTTCATAGATCAAAGAATTCAAAATGGTATTGGTATCCATTATTCATGGACATTCTTTTAAAAGGATGTATCTCATTAGCTGGAGATTTGGAAAACAACAATTAAGGACTCCATTGGTCGAGATGATGGGAGGTGAGGCCCACTGCACACTTCTGAGGGAAGATTGATTCCAGTTCTGGGACTCTCTTATAGATATAACTAATGTTCATAGGTTCATAAATCCTTGGTTCATTCCCAAGGTGTGTATCCATATCCAAACCTTGGTTTTCAAAATCATTGTAAGCATTCATATATTTGATGCTAAGGAGGTGATTCTAACTTGACCCATATTATTAGAAACATTGAGGTTTATTGTAAAAAAGGAGGTATAGAAGGTGATGTGATGTTGGGATCTGAGCCACATGGACCACTTCCTATGTATCCTCAAATTATCTATTAGAAACCATATAATTCGGATTGTGTGGGGCCTATGCATGGAAGCTTCCCATTTAACAGTACATGATTGGGTGGACCCTTTATAGATGGGTACCCATTTGACCACAGGCCTTATAGTAGGCATCCTACATATCCTGTTCTCATTAGGAATCAATGTTCTCATAGTCCATATGGGTTGGGACTTGCACATGGAAGCTTCCCATTTTATAGGAAATATTTAGTGGACCCTTTTGGATGGTAACCCTTTTGAGATCAGGCTTTATGGAAGGTGTCCTATAAATCCTTATATAGTCATGAATCATAGTTATTAAGTTCAAATGGTTTGGTTCTTATGCACGGTAGCATCCCTTTTGAGGGTACATGATTGTGTGGACCCTTTATGGATAGGCACCCACTTGAACTTGGGCCATCTAGAAGGCAACATGTGTATCTTGTTTTCATCAGGAATCAGATTAATTGTAGTTCATATGTTTTGGGACATACACATCGAAGCCACCCATATGATATACAAGATTGGGTGGACCCTTTGGGAAGGGCATTATTTTGAGCTCGAGCCTTCTAATTAGTGTCTTACATGTCCTGATTTTTTCTAGAATCAGAGTTATCATAGTTCAAATGGGTGTGGATGTTGTAATCCTCAAAATATTATAATACCATGTGAGTCATTATCAGTGTGAAAAACAAGAGGATGTGAAATATTCAACAATTCATATGAATCCTCCCTATAGGTGTGGTGGGAGAGCCCCTAGTGGAAGAGGCTGGGGTGACCATGGGTGAGGGCACAGAGCAATGAGCCTTTCACTTTGAAATGACATTGACGGTCAAATGACCCTGCCACATAATATTGGGGAAGTCCTCAGTGGAAGGGCCTTGGAGAATGTACTGGGAAGGGGAGGAGTTTCTTCTTTGTAAAAAGGGTGAGAAAACATAATCCCTTTGACTGATCATTATTCCTCATTGAATGAAAAATCTAGTGATCGACCTTAGTCCCAAGAACTGGGAGGTTCACATCGACATTCCAAGGTTTGACTTTGGGTTACTAAAGGAATGTAACAACACAAGAATTACCAAAGAATGCACCTTTGTGGGTAGGTCCTTCTTGAATCCACTTACCATGGGTATGTTGACTCAATGGAGAATGCTAATGCACCCGATGGTCTGATGATATGGTTCTGGTGGGTCTATAAAAGGAATTGGACTAATATCGGAGGAATAGTTTGTTGATGGACCATAGAGGACTTGAAGGTAGTGGAGAGTGAGGTTAGAACCGATGGGAACAACAGCCAAAACACCCCATTCCATGTAATGGTTTTTTATGTGGGATGGAGAAGGCTCTACATATCGCAACAGTGTGTGGGAAAAAGGGCCATCTCTATCCCCTAGGCGATGAATGGCTAGGAGTACTTAGCTGTATGATGTATCTCTAGTGGTGGTGTATGAAATTTTCCTGAACTGGGTAGGAATTGAACATCTTGGGGAATGTGTCACAATCATGTATCATAGTGGGCCAGTAATACCCAAGCCTTAAGATTTTGGGAGATAACATGGTTGCTGACTGGTGCACTCTACATGCTCCGACGTGCACCACTTTCAGGATGGTATCAGTCAATTCTCTATCAATGAACCAGATAAGGACTACTCTAAGGCCTCATTTGTAAAGGAATTTTTCTTGCTTTACGCCATTGTATAGGACAATGTTGGCATCTCGTCATCAAACCTGCTCCCTTCCAACCCTATCCAGTTGGAGCTCCCCGTGCTGAATTTAATTTTCAATAAGAATAATCCAACCGTTGATATGACCATAATTATCAGAGATGATGATAATTTCATTGATTTTATCTATATTTATCAGGATGAATGGAAAAACCATCCCGTGGTGAGCAATGCTAATGATAGTTTCATCCAGTTCAGGATTAGAAATGTATGTGGCTGCATTTTCCAAATTGTTAGGTTGAGAATTATATGACAGTGGACATAAGTCAACATTTATTCTGATAGTAATTCTTCCATCAGTGCTTGAATATGGTTAATCGAGGGAACCAACACTTATTTCATGATTGAATAGTCACTTTTGACCTGTTTGATGACAATCTATGAATCAACTTTTGTTCTTAGGGGTTTTGCAAGCACATGGAGGGCCAATTCTGGACCTTTAATGAGGTCCTGATACTCGGATTCATTGTCTTTTCACCCTTTATAATGAAAGAAAGAGTAATGCACTATGTCCTTTTCAGGAGATATTAGTATGACTCATAGCCCAACCTTTTTGATCTTGTGATTCTACATCCTTTTCCCGATCAGGCTTCTGGAAGCACCATCACATTACATCTCCCATTCCTAGGGGGATTTCTTTAATGAAAAACACTTCTTCATCTATAATTTTGGCATCCAATGGAATTGTCTCTTCCAAGGGGTTCTTAGCCTAGAAATATGTTAATTCCTGCACTTTGAGGGCCTTCTAGGGCACATCCCATATGTCGAACTATTGTAAGATGACCGCCTATCATGATTGGCACCCATTTTTCTTGTTATGGTTGAAGATATATTTGAGAAGGTTACAGCAGGATACTAGGTGGACCTCATTGTGCTACAGGTAATGTCTGGGCTTCTGAACTGCGAAGATTCGGACTAGGTAGTTCTTTTCCATCATTAAATACTGATTTTCTACATCGATCATTGACTGGATGAGGTTGTAGTGTCTTTTTTAACTGCCGATGTCATTCTATATGAATTAGGAAGGTGCCTAATGACTATTTCATGGCAGTTACATACAAAATGAGCGGTCTCTCCTCGACAGGTGGCATGAGAACTAGAAGACTTAGGAGGTATCTTTTAATATTGTTAAATGCCTCTTGAAAATCATTATCCCACTCATATGTAACTTCTTTCTTCATGAACCTAGTGAAAGGGGAAAAAATACCACTAGGTTAGATATGAAGCCCAGAATGTAGGCATGGTGCCCCTGGAAACCTGTCAATATGGTGTGATTGTGAGGAGGGGACATGCCAATTGTGGATTTTGTATTCTTGTGGTTAACGTTGTTTCCATGATGCTGTAAGAAGAATTCAGTAATTTTCTTAACATAACACCAAAGTCTTATTTATGGGGATTCATCTTTTAATTTTGTTGTCTTGAATTTTTAAATACAGTTACATGATCATCAAGGTGGTTCAAATTCTGTCATGATTTAACCAGAAGGTCATCAAAATAACAGTCGGTTAACATTCCCACAAAGGGCTTGATGATGTGATGCATGGAACACTTATATTTTTTGCCTTCATTCTTTAAACCAAAGGGTATCACATTGTAATAGAACACTGCCAGAGGGCCCTAAAAGTAGTAGATTATTCATCTCCTTGGGACATCAAGATTTAATTATATCTACATTATATGTCCATGATAAAAAGGGATTCGTACTCAGTTGTCATCTCTATTAACAATTCTGTGAATAGGACAAGGATATTTTCATTTGGGAAATGAAACCTATGTTCCGAGAAGTCAATTCAAATTCTATTCACTCCATTCTTCTTTGTTTATAAGAAATATTTTTGGAACCTATATCGGAGATTGGACCTCCTGTATGTATTTTTCATTGATCATCTTGTCAACATAAGCTTCTATTTTGGAACCATGCATTGGGTAGTTCCTTCTGGATTCCTTTTTATGTCCCTGTTGATCTTTTGGTAAGCTTAGATGATAGGTGGAGACATCTGAATTGAGACCTAGAATCTCTCTGTGATTCCCAGAAAACATGTCTCATTTCATCTTTAAAAAGGAGGTATATGCCTCCTTCTCATCAAAAGGAATGGCCATACTAATTAGAGTGGGACGCATGACATTTTCTATGCCTAGATTTATCTTTCTATGTTCATCAGTTGTGGTGGATACAACTTCTTAAATAGAAGGAGGGTAATCATGGAGGTCTTCTTCCTCTCCTACCTCTTCTTCATCATCTTGATCATCTTTCTATTATAATGGTGTGAGGATTTTTAGATGAATTCTATAATATTGGGAGGGAAAATTTCTTTTACTTAGTTTTTGAGGCAAGGTCAGCTTGAAGTCCCAAGGATGGTATGGGATAATATTTTATAGGGATTTTCTAGAAAATTTGCGAATCATCCCATTTTCCAGGTCTTTTGTCTGGGTGGTCGTAATAGATGCCATGCATACATCTGGGTCTACATCCATGCTTGTCTTTATGCATTCAACATAGTTAATGGGTATTACAAATCTTCCTCAATTTGTTGGAGGGGGTCGACTGGAGCCATCTAAAATCCATTCAGGGAATTGATCCAATCAACATCATCGGCTAAAATATGTTTTCCTTCCAACTCATTGTTGATGCTCCTTTCCATAATAGAGTATAAATGACATAAACCAGATATACCATTACACAAAATGATTCATCATTTGAAGAAACATCAAAAATTGACAAAGGCACGAACAAATACTTGCTTCAGCAGGGGTCACGCAATTTCCAAGATGGTCGTGTAGGGTACCTATGCGCCACATATTTGGCGCACAGGTGACCAGTGTGCCCTATTTGATTTTATCCCAAGGTCATCAGTAGCCTATAAATACCCCTTGTGGGCCCCCCATTTTGGGATAGAAAGATCCATAAACTCATATTTGAATTCTCAATGCCCTAGTCTCTTCTCGATGCCTTCTGAACACTTCTATGTTAATTTCTTACCCAGAATGGAAGATCTAATGAGGGGGAACAAGGCCTAAGTATTGAAATTCACCAACACTTGTGCGCCTACGTGTCTAACCCTTAAGGGGAATAAAAGACAATTGTGAGTCGCCTTATCGCTTCAACATAACCTATAGGCCACCCGTTTGGATGCCCTTAGGGATAATACTATGGGCTTTAGCCAAGCCTCGGTCAAGTATTTCCATATGGGTTGACCGGCACACAAGTACCCAACTATCGCATAGGTATACCTGCGCGACCAAGACCTACGCGCCCAAACAGGACATGTTCGCCAACCTTATTTTGGGTGCCCCTCCTATCTAGTCATCTCTTTTCTTCAAATCCACCTCTCCTCTTCAAGATTTAGCCTTTAAAAACCTCTTTAAATCCATTTATGGCATGATTCCTTAGTTGGATTCCTTATTTGAAAGGAATTATGTGGAACATCTCTCAAAACATAGTGATTTACATATCTTCATGTCACCAAGGTGAGAAATTTCATTCATTCAAACTCATCCTTTATGATGAGAAGATCTTTATCATGGGCCTTCTTTTCAAGAGTATACCCCAGTAATAATTCCCCTATCCTGGGCCTCCTTTTCAAAAGTAAGCCCCAGTCTAATTTCCCTATTTTGGGCATCCTCCATAAGAGTAAGCCCCAGGTTCCCAAATATAGTCATCCTCCTAAGGAGCAATCCTGAAGTTCCCATATATTGTCATCTACCTTAGGAGTAAGCCCAAAGTTCCCAAATATGGGCATCCTCATTAGGAGTAAGCCCCAAATCACTAATTACCTTAACCTGGGCCACATTCTTATGACTAAGCCCCAGTTTTCAAGTCCCTTTAACCTAGGCCTCCATTTTAGCAATAAGCCCCAATCATAATTTCTCGTAACCAGTCCTAACTTCTTTTGATTTGGACATCCTCCATAGGAGTAATCCCCAAGTCCCATCCTAATTTGGGAATCTTCTACAGGAGGAAGCCCCAAGTTAGAGTATCCAAATCTCCATAAAAGAACATATACCTTTATGGACCCTATTCCCAGACTTTTCCTCTGAAATATGCCCAGATATTTATCTATTTGGGCAATCATACATACATAAGCCCCATATCATTCCTTGCGACCATATCTTTCATGGCACAAATTGTCAGGTTTACGGATACCTCTTGTTTTTCACACCGAGCATGACTCAAATGATCTTATAGTGTAAAATTATCCATGACACATCTCTTTGGTCTGTTAATCAAATGTAAGACACTCAATTCTTATCCTAACTACGTGGGATTTGATCTCTACCTTAAAAGTGGAGTATGTACAAAGCCTTTATGAGGTTCAATCCCATCACCCATTATTTATAATCTATCCCATATGATGTTAAACTATATCATAATTCCTGATCTACGTGGGTTCTGATTCATTTTCTAACAAGTATACATAAGGATTCATGAACATAACATAAATCTATAAAGAGAGTCTTAGAGTAGACAATAATTCCCCTCTAAATGGAGTGATGAGTCCGACCTCTCATCCTATCAACCAATGCAAATTCTTAATCCTCATTGGTCTACAACTAATGTGCACCTACCATTGGAAAGTAGGTCAAAATTGATATAAAATAAATGGATTTTTCCGATTCTACGAACAAACCCGTTAGAAATCGATTTGAATGTTTGAACCTTAAGCAACCAAGGCCATCCACATTTCCTTAAGAAACAAAAAATGGTGAACTCGACGTGAATACATAACCAATTTAAAATGATGTTGTACTTATTTGTTACGCCCCTATTTAAACTCAATGAGAGGGCCAACAAAACAATCAATGACATATGTTCTCATCCAAAATATGTAGTGGACGAACATATCTTGATTATTTATATTATATCAAAAAGAAACTCTTTTCTATTATCTTCTGAGTTACAGAAGTTGCTTCTCTAAAGTTCACACCTATGAATGCCTCTGCTGTGAATTCCTCTACTACAACTCTAGCTGGATCGTCGTCTGCTCTAAGGACAACATCACATACTCAACGTCTTCAATGCTGGGTATCGAATGCACTGTTTAAGGAATACCATCGACATGGTACCATTCTGACTCTGGACGCCGCTCAACAAGCCTTCCAAGTCAATAATTCTCCCTGCTTGTCTGGACAGTGATGACTAGTGATTAAGAAGAAGGTGGTGCCAACCACCGTCTCTAACCGTTTTGGGTTTTTATCCCCGGAACGCAACCACCAGTCCCTACCATATTATGATGAAGTGAATTAGAAGGTCACTCAAGGCCCTAATTCAAGGATACATGAGTCCTTCACGAGGGTTCCCCCCAACAGTCACCGCGAGACTCCTGCATTAGTGTGCCCTCAACATGATGAGGGTGTCATCTCTAGGAGTTCGTCTCAGGTTCTTCAAAACCGAGTAGGAAAGACGAATCACCAGAGGCGACAACCAGTCAATAGTGAGCAAGTTCTTATCTCTTTCATTTCAAGAGAAGTCCACCAACCTAACTTGGTGGAAAGCATCGAGCGGGCACACACACCTGTCTGTTTTATTTCCGTTGTCCAATAGAATCATCTGGCAGCAACACGCCATTCCCTACAGTCAATTCCAATAGAGTACTATATATAGGAACATACACATGTTTATAAATTATCAGCTAGTCAGCGGGCTAGTCTGACTACATACGATGAAGCCTGCTAACCCAATGTGTTGACAACTGGTAAATAGGCACACACACCTGCTTACACTCATCAATCTAGCCAGCTGTCTCGTCTTCCAGTATTGAAGGATGTTCATCAACCACATTCAGCAGAGTGCAATCAGTAGCCATATACACCTGTTAGTATTGATCAAGCCTACCAACAGTATTGTTTGGTAGCACCCTGAGATGTCAATTGGAAATCCTCAATGACAAACAGGAGGCAGACTCAACTCTCTTACCCCACAAAAGTGTACAGTAAGAATTCACATACAAGAATATGAGGACATGAGCAGGAACACAGACCTACTCCAAGCACGTAATGGACATATATTACCATTCTGGCAACTGATGTCACCAAACATATTCTAACAATGGTGAAGGAACAGAAGCAAATCCCTGCTCATATTCTATATGCCTATCAAGATATTATAATAGCTTCAGTAGCATCAGAGGGAATGAAATGAAAATCTATCCCTACTAGTGGAGTGACACATCAACAGTTCACTCTGAAACAAACACAGACCTCTATTCCAGTCCAAGAGGGTTGTGGGGAATACTCCCCCATGTTATACAAACAACCAAGTCAGACACATACACCTGATTTGAGTGAAGATATTCCTCCTAACCTGACTAATTCTATTTAGAAGGAACATACACGTGCCCTTAATAACCACTTTTTTCAACAAGTTGTTCATAAAGTGAGTAATAAGGCTTATAAGAAAAAGGCTCGTCGAACACAACCAAGAAATCAAGGGCCAATCTATAATAAGGCCTTGATCGATAGTGGAATTCTTGATTCACTCTGATGATTATCTGTTGCAACTCAAGATTCTACTCTCTCATTTCCCAATAGTAGTAACATTAATTCTGAAGGTATGCATCAAAACCTTCCTCATGAAGGCTTGCTTCATGACAGTTCAGTCGATCTCGAAGTATCAACTTCCGATGAGAGCCATGATAACCCTCTGTGTGGCCAGAAGACTAAGGAGAAAAAGGTTTCATCTTTTTCTATATCCCACCATGGTGGTCCTCCCCATGTTGATGACTTTAGCTGTGAAATTCTTTTCCGCAATAGTAATTATCATTGCCTGGAAATTCTCAAAAAGAAAATGGTGTGACAAGAAAGCCCTCTTATATTGAGGAACATACAAATGTGAAGCCATTCATGTCTGATTATTTAATGCTAGCAGGTGAAATAATTTTTCAATCAGAAGATAGCCCGGGGTGTAGGTCATTCTCTGAACCCCCCTGGGTCATTCATCTTCTAGTTTGATAAGTAAATTCACTACCTATCATTTTGAATCTAATGAAGAAACAAGGAATAACCAACTCTAGTCTAATCAGGTAGAATAATCTTCATTGAATGACAAAGTAGAAGTGCGGAATATGAGAAAATAGATGGAAAAAGGTGAAGTGCTAGTCATGTTTTTCCCTTTGGCTGACTCTCAATATGACATTCCAGAGATGTTGACAGAAAATTGTATTCAAGATATTCGTCATAAAATGTGGAAAATTCTTTTTCAATTGAAAAAGGAAATATTATCTTATGATGAAGATGAAAATCATGTCAAGATAATAAAGGGGTTACAACACCAAATTGACTTAGCATCTCTCTCAGTTTCTCGATATCCAAAGGCTGAAAAGGAACAGAGAGCCCTTCAAAGTTCATGCTTTGGCGCACTAAGAAGATTGTGCCAGTTAATTGACAATGCCCCATATGGTATTAATAGTAGGGGATGGTGTCTTCATGGAGCACTAAATTTCACTGTACTCTCCAGCCAAAAAAGACCACCAAAAATGGTCTAATGCAAGGTTATTGCCCTTGGCCGGCCACAGCCAATTGGATTTGTTTGTAATCAAAGGCTCTCTCATGAAAAGGAATCTAATTGTTCTTCTCAAAATCAATCATAGATAGAACAAGTTGTCGAATTACTCTTACATCAGGAAAATGAGAATATCAAACAGGATTCTCATTTAGAGTGTGAACATCATCAAGTGATAGAAGTGTCATAAATCATCCAACATTCATTTGAACTGGGTTATTTGATTGGATGTAGGTTAATGCATCCAACCAATTTCTGGAATAATGTTTGCAGGATCATGATAGATTTTAAGAAAGTATCATATATAGAAACTCAAGAGCCACCCCAGCTTTCCCGACTGCGGACTCTTTTAACCCAACATTCGAAATAAAAAAATAGGATTCAAGGAGTTGAGTAGGAACAGCCCTAGTCCATAGGACTATGGACTTTTTAAAATCCTCAATCTCTTCCTTAGAGAAATTCAGTCTTCTATTGATTATTGAAGAATCCCCAAGAGGAACTAAGATACGAATTATTAGGATATTCCTTCTAAATTACGATTCATCAAGAAGTTTCTGAGGGATCAAGTCAACAAAATTCTATTTCTCATCAACGACATGGAAGAAGACAATATCGCAGAAATGTCGATATAAGGGATGTAATGTGTTATGCATCAATATATGTCATCAATTCCATTGTTGTTGATCCTCTAGAACATGACACTCACTCAACGGGATCAGATGAGGAAGTTCCTGCTCAAGAGTTTGTGCACAGAGAAGCCAATGAAGAGGGTCTGCATACACGAAATCAAAGGATTACTCAGAATATAGGTATTCATTCAAATAATCAACTCCCCTCTCTCCGAAAGGAATCCAACAAGGGGAAAGAAAAGAATCAGGCTGCATTCCACCCTTCCCCTGGAGAAGGCCAATCACTCGAACGAGAGAAAATATTTACACAATAAGAGGAATAAATGAAGGAATTAGGTAGGTTGAATGCAGAACTACTTCAAGGTAGTCTTCCTCCTAAGCGTGCTAATGTTAGTCAGCCAAGGGAATTTGTTGCGGCTACTGAGATGGATTAAGAGTATCCTCTTTTACCAGTACACACTTATATGTATAGTCTTATGGGTCATGTGAAACAACAGTAGATGGTGTTGCCATCAGTTGTAGTGCCAATTACCACACCTGTCCAAGCTCCAGTTATTGCACCTACTCAGGTCCAAGCTCAACAGAATGTTTCTCAAAAGTTAATAACTAACATTTATTCATTAACAGCTCTGTTGGAAGCTATGAAAGGAATGAATGCACTGGTTTAACTGGAGAAGAGATCTTAACCTGAATGGGTACATGTAATTCCTCCCCTATAAAATTTTGTAAGAACCACATTCCTAATCTTTAATGGTCTGGTAGACCCAAATAAACACATAACACATTTTGTTTGTCGTTGCGATCCTATGATGGAAACCCCTCAGCAACAAGAAACAGTTAAGCTTAGGTTTTTTGTAAAATCATTACAAGGGCCTGATTTTGTCAGGTATACAAGCTTGCAATCCCTGTCAATTACCGGAAGGGAGGATTTCCGTCAATGATTCCTTCTTCAATTCATCTCAACTTCTCCAAAGACAATATTTTTTTATCGTAAAAATTGTATGCAAAGGGATAATGAAAAGGGATTTAGATTTCATTGATCACTGGAAGGGATTAACATATTCCTTAAGCTTAGCACTCCCTTAAGAAGAGTTGTTTCCAATATGTGTCGAAAATTTGAAAGATGAATTACACACATTGTTGATCGCTGTGATATACAAAGGGGGTTTTTGAGACCTTACATAGATCACTCGGTATATTGAAGACTCTCTTATAAAGACTAAGGATAAAACTCGTGTAATTCCATCAGCTCTAAGAAGGAGAATGGGAAAATCAGAGACTACTACAGTTACGTTTAAACAAGCACATGTACCTGCTTCTAATTCAAAACCTTCATCTTATTGAAGGGCTCCACCTCTTGAGCATCAACAAAAAAGGCCGTTCCATCAACATAATCAAAGAGATCAAAGATGGAAACAAATTGAGCATATGAAGAGTAAAGTATATCCTTTCTGAAATGAAGAAGTTCTTGGTTACTTCATTTCGGCTCAAGAAAATAATTTTGTTCAATTGAAAAGGCCAAAAAGGCTGAATAATGAAAGAGATGAAGACCGTCCCAACTGTTTCCCATTTCATCAGATGTTGGGGTATCCTATTCAGGAGTTTTTTTTCTTAAAATACCTCCATCAAATGATGGTGGACACGGGAAAGGTAAAATTGAAAGGTTCTTTATCTCAGGTAGCATGTGATTATGCTACAAATATAGGGGAATATGGTGAGTGGTAGGAAGTCAAAAGAAAAAATGTACAAAAATATGATGATTGGATGGTCAGGAAAATGATCAAATAAACTCATGACATTTTGCGAATGCAATTGAAGAATCCAATTGTGTCTTATGCTACGAATGCCACATCAAAACCCTCTTCATCGGAGGGAAAATTCTCGAAGAAACAACATAATTCAAAGAAAAAGGAACAATTATAAGAAGATAAAATCGTGTCAAAGCCCATGTTTTCATTGACTCTGGAAGATTTTATGCCATATACTTCATAGCCACGGGCACCACCCCACCAAACGGCAGAGCCTAAACTGGCTAATCAGGCAGTGTCTTCCATAGAAGAAGAGTTTATATTTGGTTCTGTTAACATGATTCATTTAACAGATCCATATTCTAGTCACAGTTTCGATCCTGATGAGCATGAGTTCCCTGTATCAAACAGAGGAATTAGGGGGAGTTTTAGAGGTTTGGGATACATAGGAAGACTTGGATATTCCAGAAGCCACTATTCCAATCATATTCATGCTAGAACTGTATATACAACAGAAACTCATGGAAGAGCCCTTCAACGGGCTCAACAAGAACAATCGAATTCTTCCACCAATAGTAGATTCAGTCTTGGCACAATTATTCTGGAGGATTGGTTAGATGTTCCACCTTCTTCCTCTCATCATTTAAATTGACCTATTCAGTCTAATCTTCCAAAGCCCATAGTATTTCCAACTCCTACCCCGATACAAGATGAATCTACTTCCAAAGCATAAACATCTAAGGCACCTGTGAAACCAAATGTTCATATTGGGAAATACAGACTTTGGATCAAAAATATGATGTCTTCAAGCATTTGGCCCAAGTATCGTAAAAGATATCAATTTTGGATGCCTTGAATCTATCAAAGGATCTTCGAGAGGCACTCATAGAAGCTTTGTCAAGTCCTCAGGAATTCGAAACTAAAATTTTTGCGGCTGAAGTCTACCATTTAGAGAATAATCCTATAGAATGTCATGTTGTGATATCATTTAATGATGATGATGAAGATGATGTTGTGTGTGGACATATTAGACCTTTGTATTTATCTGGAAAGTTCAATGGTGTAGACATCTGATGAGATTTTACTGATAATGGTTCAAGATTCAAACTCATCCCCATTTGTACACTTCGTCGATTGGCCCTCATAGAATCTGATTTATCTTCCTTCTACTCTGATGTTGCAAGGTTATGATAAAAATGATCAAGTACCACTAGGCAAGATTACACTCAGAACTCAGTTTGGAGATCTTGTATCCAATTTAGATTTCCTGGTTGTTGATCTTGATACAACCTTCAATGTTTTTCTTGGAAGACCTTGGCTACATCATCATGCGACTATCCCTTCATCATACCATCAATGACTCAAATATTGTTTCAATGGTCATGTTGGGACATTGAATGGTTATAAGGCCCCATTAAAAACATGTGAATCTCAATACATTGAGGCAGAATTATATCACATGGAGGGTATGGAGAAATCCATAGCAAGGGAGTTTACCAAAGTTAATGATCCATATGGTTTGGATAAAATTCCAGTAAACCCATTCACACATTTGAGTATAGATTATGTGTTGCCTATCGGTCCAATTGACAGGATAGACCCAAATCCAAGTGCTCTTATAGAAACATCCGTAATTTCAATTACGGAAATCAAGCCATACAACATGAGAGAAAGTAGTGTTTCACCAAGCAATGATGAAAGCTCAAATAGAGATGTCTTCATTTCATCCGCTGATATACAACAAGTCTTTACTTCTCAAACTAGGCAAGAAGTAGTTATATAAATGTCAAAGGTGAATGATGATGTCGATTCTCAATCCATCATCTCCTCTTTATTACCCAAAGAAGACTCTTCATCACTAATAGGGTTAGAAACGGAAGCCTCTTCTTCAAGAGGTTCAAATTTTAACATCTCACCTTATCATGTAAATTCTGCTTCATCATCTACTATGAATGTAGACACAGAAGAAGTAACACATGTGGAAGAAGAAGAGGAAGATCTCAGGGATGATCCTCCAGATTTTGAAGAGGGTATCTCTACCCCTGTGGATGAACATAGAGAAATTAATCTGGGTATGAAAGAAGATCCATGCCCCACATTAATTAGTGCGGCCATGACTCCTGAAGAGTAGGAAATGTATATTTCATTTTCAAATAAAAATTTAGATATATTTTCTTGGAACTATATATAAATTTCTGGGCTTGATCCTGATGTTTCTACTCATAATTTGGGTTTACTAGAAGAACATAAAGGATTCAAGAAAGTCTCCAGAAGAACACACCCAACATATTCTTCCAAAATTGAAGCTGAAGTGGATAAGATTATCAGATCTAACATCTTCAAAGAAGTCCAATGTCCCAAATTTTTGTCTAATATTTTCCCTGTGAAAAAATAATAATGGAAAAATTAGAGTTTTCATTGATTTCAGAGATCTTAATCGGCATTGTCCTAAGGATGATTTTCCAGTTCCGATCACAGAACTCTTAATTGATGCAACAACTGGTTGTGAATCACATTCCTTCATGGATGGATATTCTGGGTATAATCAAATCTGAATGGATCCAGAAGATGAAGAATATACATCTTTCTGATCCCCTCGGGGTTTGTTTTTATTTCAGGTAATGCCCTATTTCCTGATTAATCATGACACAAAAAATCAGTGTGCCAGGCATCGTATCTTCGTAACTTATTTAGGGATGTTTGTTGATTATTATGCAGAATATTTGGTGGCTAAATACAAACAACATTTTAATCACTTGGCTGATTTGGATGTCATATTCCACAAACATTGACAACACAATTTCAATATGAACCCCTTAAAATGTTCTTTTAGGGTAACCCTAGAAAAAATCCTCAGTATTGTTGTACGCTATCATGGTATCAAAGTCGATCATGAGAAGACAAATTCAATCCTTGGAATGTCACCTCCTCAAAATTTGAATTAATTCAGAGGACTTCATGGACACTTGGCCTATATTCGATGTTTTATCTCCAATTTGGCAGGAAAAAGTTTACCCTCCACCAAATTTATGAAGAAGGGAATCACTTACTATTGGACTGAAGAATGTCAAGAAGTATTTTATATCCTCAAAGAAATATCCCTTGATTCCACTGGTATGGATGCCACCTGTTGAAGGAAGACCACTTATTCTTTACATGATATCCTAAGAGCGATCATTGGGTTCCTTCCTTGCCCAAAACAATAATGCTGGGAATGAAAGCAGCCTTTACTATCTTAGTCGGACTATTCTTGAATTAAAAACCTGATTTTCAAGTATTGAAAAGTGATGCCTAGCATTAATCTTTGATGTTCAGAAGTTGGGCCACTACCTGCAACATCATGAGGTCCATTTGTTATCTCGAAATAACCTCCTAAATTTTATCCTTAGTCGTCTAATGCTTAAAAGACATCTAGAAAGGTGGGCAGTTATTTTTCAGCAATTTGATATTTAATATGTGTCTCAGAAGGCAATAAAGGGCCAAGGTCTAGCTGATTTCCTTACTGAACACCCTTCAGTAGAGGATACATCTTCAGATATTGAACTTCCTAATGAGGAAGTATTCTCTATTCAAGATAGTCTTGAAACATGGGAAATGTACTTTGATGGTGCTTCCAGAAGTCCAACAAGGAAGAAAATGGAAGATTCCAAATTCAACAAAGTTGGGATAAGAATTGTTCTCATTTCTCCAGAAAAGGTGGGGTTACCCTATTCCTTCTCATTGTTTGGAGGTGACACAAATAATGAAGCATAATACCAAGATCTCATCAGAGGATTGGAGTTAGCACTTTAGGCATAAGTGAATCACTTAAAAGTGAAATGTGATTCAGACCTGGTAATTAAACAGGTCAATGGGTATTATGAAATCAGAAATGAAGAGTTAATCCCTTTGTAATATTACGTTAGAGAGTTAATGGCAGAGTTTCATTCGGAACTGACATTTTCTCATGTCCTGTGATCACAAAATGCCCAAGCTGATGTATTGCCTAATATATCCACAGCTCAGGCAGATCCAAATAGGGACGAGACAATCATCAGTATTGCCCACTGCCGTACAATTTCACCTTATGTTCAAACCAAAACATAGGAAATCAATAAAATTTGTCCCATTTCTGACCCATATGGTCTTACTATAGGATAGATGACACCTATCAGGAAATACCTTCAAAATGTAATACTACCACCTGATAGAACTGGGAAAAGAACAAATCTGGTGACGTGTGGTAAATTTCACTCTTTATGATAGCAAAGATTACCTAGATAAAATTATCTACAAAAGAAGTTATGATGGAATATTCTTCAGATGCATTGATGGTGAAGAGACAATGGCTGTCATGATATAAGTGCATGAAAGAGTCTGTGGTGCCCATCAGTCCGGACATAGACTATCTGATCAAATTTGAAGTCTTGGATTCTTTTGGCATTCAATGATACAAGATTGTATTGATTTCACAAAGAAGTTTCATTCTTTCCATGTACATGCCAAATACATTCATCAACCCCCAATGTTACTCCATAAAGCTAAATACTCGTGGCCATTTGCCACATGGGAAATGGATGTAGTGGGACCTTACCCTTCAGCTACATCTAATAAGTTTATGTACATTTTTACTTCTACTGAATTATTTTTGAAATGGTAAGAGGCAATACCTCTCAAAGAATTTAGTTCTAAAATTATTGTTAGCTTTATCAATTCTAACATCATTACCAGATTTGGTGTCCCTCATACCATATTAATGGGCAATGGCACCATCTTCTGTTCATTCATGGTAAGTAAGTTGTATCAAGAATACCACATCAAATCCAACCATTCCTCTAGGTATAATGCAACAGAAAATGGCCAAATAGAATCCCTCAACAAGACACATTCAAATATACTAAAAAAGATGGTGGATAAAGATAAAAATCCATGGACTGATAAACTTTTTCATGCTTTATGGGCTTGTCAAACCATCACCCACACTACAACACGGTCAACTCCATATACTTTTGTATATGGAATAGAATCATTCTTTCCCATTGAGGTTCAATTACCCTCACTCAGGGTATCCATTTTTTATTATTCATCTAGAGATGAACAATCTCAAAAGCGATTGGATGAATTGGAATGATTAGATGTGAAAAGATTGTGCACCTTTCACCACTTGGAAGTCTATCAAAATCCAATAGCATTAGCTTTCAAAAAAAAGATAGTCTTCGTTCATTCATTTAGGCATAATTGGTATTGGTTCTCAGAACTCCAATGATACCAGAAAAGAAACCTTCCAAGCTGGAGCCAAAATGGGAACGAACATATTCAATACATAAGGTTTACTCCAATGGAGCTTATTCCTTAATCTCAATGGATGGAGAATTCATCACGACTCCAACTAATGCCAGATTTCTGAAGAAGTATTTTATGTAACAAAAATACTAATACATCCAACAAGAAGTTAAACTGCATAATCATCAGTCCATGCATATGATGTTAAACTATTCATACCATCGTCCAAAATGGTGTTAAACTGTGTGATCCATGTATATGAACGTTAACTATTCTCCCTTACGTCCAAAATGATGTTAAACTGTGATTTCCTAGCTACGTGATGCTAAACTGTACAACACTCATTCATCCATCATGACGTTAAACTGTGAAAAATTCCATGAATCATCCAACATGACGTTAAACTGTGTCCCCATTGTCCTTACTGCTTGAAATTAAACTGCACAGTCCCCCATTCATCCAACATGACGATAAACTATATTGTACCAATCGTCTTAGCTATAGGAAACTAAACGGTATAGCTCCCTTATTGTACAACATGATGAAAAAATTTGTTCACGTCAAACATGACAGTAAACTTTGTCCCTATATTTTTCTTTCATGATGTTAAACTGTACTGGTCATTCATCATACATGATGTAAATCTAATCAAAGTCCCTTAATAAGTCCTACATGATGTTAAACTATATTTTTTCCTTTCTACATGACACTAAACCTTGCTGCACCAATATTATTCATTGCAAGACTTTAAACTGCATAGTCCCTTTATATGTCCTACATGACATTAAACTAGGCATTGTTATGGTTATTGCAACCTCTTGTTTCTCACACCGAGTTTGACTCATGTGATCTTAGAGTAAACTTCAACCCTAACACCCTCTATGGGCCTCTAATCACATGTATGTCCCAACACAATCTTTGGGTTTTCCTCCACTACAACTTGATAACCAATTCATTTTTAATTGAACTATGTGGACTTTGATCCTTGCCTTCTAGGTTGGGTACATAGGCAACCTCCTGAGGTTCAAGCCCAAAACCAATCTCTTCACGTCAGTTCATCTCCGTCTCATACGATGTTTATCCGTGATGCAGCCCAAAACCAATCTCTTCACGTATATTCACCTCTGTCTCATACGATGTTTTCCCATGAAGCATCCCAAAATAAATCTCTTCACATCGGTTCACCATCGTCTTATATGATGTTGATTCATGAAACCACCCCCAGAACCAATATTTTTTACATTATTTCAACATCATCCTTACTATATGATGTTAAATTGTTCGTACTTTTGTCCTGAACGAAAATAAACTAAATCATTTTTTGACACCCTCACCTAAGAGGCAATCATTATTTACATTGATCTTCAATCATGATATATTCTAAATTCTACATGTATACATGGAAATGCTCGAACCATTTATCTTGGGTCAAACCATCATTGCACTAAAGTCCCCTTTCACCCTTCACTTGGACGAACCAAATCTGTACAAAAGGGTATTTCATGAACTATGTGTGGCTAGATTATCATCCTTATGGGATACATAGGAATGTTCGAGCATCCCTCAAATCCAGCCCCAATTCTTTGGGTCTAACCCAAAATTCCACTTTCAGTCCCATGGCTAATATTCCCCCTATGAAAACATGAATGTGGAATGAAAAAACTAGTCTTCATTCGCATTAATTTTATAACAAACACCCAATGTGTATTCCTAATTATGGTCTGAGCTCTAGGACCCTAAACTAAGATCTCCTATACTCTCTTCCCACATGATGTTAAACTATATTTCATGAACTACGTATAGCTTGATTCACATCCTTATGGGATATGTAGTGAAGTCCAACACCATAATCTAGGACACAAACACAATATGATTATGGTTAGAATTAGTCTATGTATCACCTTTATGCATTAGACAATACTCATTTTCATGTGTCATAATCCTAACCTTAAATACTTTTAGATCTACATAACCCTTTTCTTGACTTCTGTTAAGAAAATGTCTGATGTTCTAGAGTTCTTCTTCTAGACTGTGCAGCATGTTCCCTTAGGTGGCCTTGTATAAACAGTCTACATAATGGACATGTCAGCCAAAAACTTACTATTATTTGACTATGCAGCCAATGCACTTTGGTGTCCCTGCATAATTCAACCCTCTGATGGGTTTTTCAAGTAGTGGTAACTTCATTCATGGGAGGAAAACCACTTTTTCCTTATTTTTCTTAATGATAATATGTAGGGATCCACAAAAATAGCCATCCTTAAAGTATTTTTCCAATAGTCTTTTTCATGATCTGAAAGTATTCAAGTGTATGGTTTATATTTCCCTTCCATAAATTTATATTAAACCTATGGAAGAGTAACATTCATCATATTCCTAGACAATCTTGATTGAAAATATCATCTCCATATTCAAGTACCTCCCTTCATATAGAAAACTTTGTGCTTTGAAAAATTTGAATCTCTATAAACATTCACTGGAATTTTAGAAATAGAAAAGTAAAATGTCCAGGAGTTCTTTTGCCTGACTATGCAACACGTGCCCTTAAGTAGCCTTGCATAAATAGTCTTCATAATAGAGTTGTCAGCCAAAAGATGTTATTAATTGATTATGAATACAATTCCCTTAGGTGGCCCTGAATTATTCAACCCCCTAACGGGTTTGTTAAATAGTGGTAACTTCATTCTTGGGAAATACTTCTTCAAATTCATTTTAGCCATTTTTTCATATCATTCTTCAGATTCAAAATTTCTTAAGTCATAGTTTACATTTTCCCCCTAAACATGATTATGGTAATATGTTTTCAGGTAAATTATGAAAAAAATTTAGTCAATTTTAAACCATTCGGTCAATGCTATTTGACCTTAAACATTAGCCTTTTTATGTCCAATGTGAATGAATTTAAACTACCCACAAAAGACAAGGTATATCTAAATAAAAGTAAAGTCCCAGCTCACTAAACGTACATTTTGTATGATTTAGGTAATATTGAGCAATAAAAAGATTCAATGTTTGTAAGGTTTTTTATAATAATCCTAGAAAAAATAAAACTATTCTTACTAAGCCCATTGGCTTAAGTGAAAATTTTATGCAGGATGTAATGAATGCAAGCATAAAAGATTGATGATAAAAGTGCTTTTTATTGATGCACAAGAGTTATACGGACATCCACAGACTAGAGCCTCTTCTATTTTTTTCAAGAATTACATGAGGATTTCCACATAACTTTTCAATTGATTTACGACATTCTGAATTTCATCAGCAACCACCTAGAATTAATTAATTTAACCGGATACAATAAGAGAGGCAGTGATGTCATCTCTTCTTGGAAAAATTGTAAGAGAATGTTCTTGAGTGCAGTTTGAGAAAAAAAAATTGCTGATTAAACAGTGACTCTATTTCTGTCCAAGAGACTTGGAAGATGGATACATGGATTTGAGAATAGAGAATTGAAAGTAATTATCCATTTGGAGAGAGTACTCTTTTCAGATGTTTTTTCTAATGTCATTATAGTATTCACTCCATCAAAAGGCAGCGGAAAACATATCAACCCATGCATAACTGAAATAGAGGAGTAGCAGTGTGGCTGCATCTCGGGCATATAATTCATTGAATCTGGAACGTTGAATCTGTGCAGATGACTATGGCCATAAATAGGCAAGTATATGCTCTATGTAAAATTAAGATAATACTTCTTCTTGTACTTGGACAAATCTAGGAGAGTATTGTCACAGATATCATAATAATCATGGCTAACGATGTTCATCATGTCATCAGTCCAATTTCTAGCCAGTTCATTAGTGCATCCAATTCTTCTAGGAGCCATTGAATCTACACAAAGGTCAAAAAATTAACTATTATGTGACATTATTTTTCATATAAAATTTGTTAAGAAAATTTCAAAAATGGATAAGGCAGTAAGGCGCGCAAGTCCAATTTTAGCGCGCAGATATAGTTGTGTCGTGCATGTTTTTGGAGCGTAGGTATCACCACGCAAGTCCAAATACCTCTACAGAAGCGCAACACAATGAACTAGTAGAAAACAAGAAACTTGCGTGATAAAGTAATCTTTCATGGTGAGAGAGGGTATGTTTGAGAACCAGTTTCTTTGCGCGAGGAATGGCCGCATATTTATAGGAAAGGTTGCACCCCTACGTGCCGATGCCTGCAGGGATAACACCTATGTGACACCATCTGTGCAGCTCTCACCTACGGGCCGCTATCTGCAAGAACAAAACTTTTGTGCTTCCCTTCCTTTGTTTTCTTCTTTACCTCTGAGTCACATCCTCATTCCTTTTAGATCCAACATTGAGGGGGGAATTTTTTTGATGATCCATTCTGTCATAGAGTCTAAATGACTGAAAAGGGAAATACATTAACACAAAGTGATTCATCCATTGAAGAAACATCAAAAATTGATGAAGGCATGAACAAAGGCTTGCTTTAGCATGGGCCGCACAATTTCCACGACGGTCGCGCATGGTACCCTTGTGCTACATATTGGGCCCGTAGGTGACCTACAAGCCCTATTTTATTTACACCTAGGGTCTTCAGTAGCCTATAAATACCCCTTGTGGGCCCCCCATTTCGAGACATAAAAATCCAAAAACTCATATTTGAGCTGTCGGCACCCTAGTCTCTTCTCGAAGCCTTTCGAACACTTCAAAGTTAATTTCTTACCTAAACGGAAGATCTAAAGAGGGGGGGACAAGGCCTAAGTGTTGAAATTCACCAACACTTGTGCGCCTAAGCGTCCAACCCTTAAGGGGAATAAAAGAAACATGTGAGTCGCCTTATCCCTTCAACATAACCTACATGCCGCCCATTTGGAAGCCCTTAGGGATAATACTAAAGGCTTGATCCAAAAATCGCTCAAGTATTTCCCTATGGGTTGACTGGCGCGCAAGTACCCAAGTGTCGCGTAGGTATACCTGTACGACTAGGACCTGCGCGCCGAAACAGGACTAACGCATCTACCTTATTATGTGTTCCTCTCTTGTCTATTCCTCTCTTTTCTTTAAATACACCTCTTCTCTTCAAGATTTAGCCTTCAGAATCCTCTTAAATGCAATTTATGGTATGATTACTTGGTTGGCTTCCTTAACTGAAAGGAATTCTATGGAACATCTCTCAAAACCTAGTGATTTACAAATCATCATGTCACCATGGTTAGATATTTCATTCATTAAACATCATCCTTTATGAAGAGAAGATCTTTAACCTGGGCCTTCTTTTGAAGAGTAAGCCCCAGTAATAATTCCCCTAACATGGGCCTCTTTTTCAGGATTAAGCCCCAGTCTAATTTCCCAAATTTGGGCATCCTCTTTAGGAGTAAGCCCCAAGTTCCCAAATATGGGCATCCTCCATAGGAGTAAGTCCCATGTTCCAAAATATGGGGATCCTCCTTAGGAGTAAGCCCCAAGTTCCCAAATATGGGCATTCTCTTTAGGAGTAAGCCCCAATTTCCCAAATACGGGAATCCGCCTTATGAGTAATCCCCAAATCCCAAAATCCCATAAACTGGGCCTCATTCTCAAGAGCAAGCCCCCATTTTTAAAGTCCCTTTAACCTGGGCCTCTTTTTTATGAATAATCCCTAGTCATAATATTTCATAACTAGTCCTAATTTCTTTTGATTTGGGAATCCTCCTTTGGATTAAGCCCCAAGTCCTCTCTTAATTTGGGAATCTTCTTCATGAGTAAGACCTGTGTTAGAGTATCCAAATATCCATAAAAGCACATATACCATTATGGACCCTATTCCTGGACTTCTTCTCTGAAATAAGCCCCTATATTTATCTATTTGGGAAATGATACATACATAAGCCCCATATCATTCCTTGTGACCATATCTTTCATGGAACAAATTTTCAGGTTTACTAATAACTCTTGTTTCTCACACTGAGCATGACTCAAGTGAGCTTAGAGTGTAAAAGTAACCACGACACATCTCTTTGGGCCATTAATCATATGCATGCCCTAGAATTATTAACCGAACTACATGGACTTTGATAACAACCTTAAAAGTGGAGTATGTAGGAAGCCTTTCTGAGGTTCAATCCCATCACCCATTAATTCTCATCTGTCCCATATGACATTAAAATATATCTTAATTCCCAAAGTATATGGGTTCTGATTCTTTTCCTAACAAGGATACATAGGTATCTAATCTACGTGTAGAATCCCAACTTTGAAACACACCATGTCCTTCTAAAAGAAAATAAATTTCAAGTTCCCCGCTAAGTGGCTTTATAACCAATATGGTCATCATTATGAACAAGAGATAATTATATAATGTGTTGAAGGATACCATTGACAAAGAATCTCTAATAAATATAGATGATTCTCTATCTATGAAGAACCTCAAATACATATAAAATATTCTCTAAATCTCATACATATTAATTTTTGATGGTCACATCTTAAGGAAAGCTCATTTTCATACTTGGTAGTGTAATAAGGATTAATGAACATAACATAAATCTATAAAGAGTGTCCCTGAGTAGACAATAATTCCCCCCAAAAATGTGTGATGATTCCAACCTCCCATCCTATCAACCAATGTAAATTCATACACCTCATTGGTCCAAAACTAATGAGCACCTACCATTGGAAAGTAGGTCCAAATGGATATAGAATCATTAGATGTCATCGGTTCTACGAACAGACCCATTAGAAACTGATTGTAATGTTTGAAACTTATGAAAACAAGGTCATACCCATTTCCAAAGGAAACACTCATAGAACCATGTGTCGATATAGTGTGACTCACAGAATTCAAATGCTGAATTATTGGTATGCTACATCATGTTTCCAATTAGTGCATTATTTGATACATTGATGGTACGAGGAAATTATTGTAGTCTGCTGATGTAGACAAGCCATCTATAATAGGGAATTGAAGTCCGTACTTTTCCACACTGCTGTGAACATGTAATATGATATGAGATCTCCAAGAAATGTTTTAAGCTTGATTTGTCCCAGGAGTTTCTGATCACTTTTTTCGTATCCCATCAATGTTGCAGTATATTTTTTCACACTAGTTTCATCATATCCCAGCTAATGAAGCTTTCATAGAGAAAGGAGGTTAATTCAAGAGAAATTTTCGATGAAGATCATCCAACCATCAATTCCATTTATCTTTCTAGACAAATATATGGGTTTGATATGGTCTTCCATGAAGGAATATTCATCCCAGTCAGTGAACGAGATGACGATGTGACATTATTTATGACTAGTATCCATCCAGTAGTCTTTGGATGATACTACTTAATCCTCAAACTCTTGGGGAAAAATTAAGGCTTCGATGAGTGTTTCTATAAGATCTACGAGCAGGATCAACACATCCACGATTGAGAGTATTGATGGTACTAAAGCCAACTATTTTATAATATCATATTTCTTATATTATGGTCAGTTCTCCCTAGACCGGGGTTTCACTTTTAAAAACCCATTAGGGGTTTGAGAATTGGACGTAGGTTGTTAGGCCTTTATAGTAAGGGCTACCAGTGCTGCAGTCCTTTCCATGATTGGCCGAACAAGTCTGCCAGTATACCATGGTGATTTGGTAATTTTTTCTTCCCCTGAGAGATATTCCATGATAACTGGGCATGGATTTTTTTTCTATGGGGTTAACGGATCCTGTTGTTTGTTGTTGTGTCTTTAGTTTGGTCCTTTTATTTTGTTTTGCGATGTTAATGGTTTGATGTGAGGCGTGGGTAGGAATTTGAATCCTGGCACGATCATACTATCCATGAATCATTCACCCTATAAGGCCTCTTCCTCTAGAACTCAAATTGGGCGTTTGGAATTTAGGTCCATGGCCATTGACTTCATCATAGAAGGGGTCCATCATTTGAATGATGTTAATTTAGCTAAAGATCAATTTGTGATCTGATATTTCTTCTGTCTGGCGGTCTCCTTTTGATTGTTCCATTTGGTAGGACAGTGCCTGTTATACCATTTGGAAGGGTGGTTCCCATTGAACCAATTAGTGGGATGGTTCTCATTATATCGAGACTATTACCATGAATTCAGAAAGTGTCAACACTAGCATCATATTTGGTATCATCTCATATTCATGCTCTTTCTTTCTCCCCTTATTGCCTTTAAAGGACCATGGGGCTAAGGAGGATGGTTGTGCTGTATTAAGATTTTTAGGGGGCACAATTGGTATCCTCATATACCCCTAGAGGATTCCATGGACTCGGTTGATCATCTTATATGTCATCCATCTATCAAAAAATTTCTCCCTATTATTGGTGATTTTTTTTATTCTATCATTTCCCTTGAGGCTGAGGTGTAATCATATGACACTTCTCTTGGTGGCAAGCCCAACTTGACTTTCCAAGAATCCACCATATTTTTCCTGATAACCTTGGAAACAAAGCACTCCTAGATGGTATTTCCAAGTATTTAGTGATATGGACTATAATATGAATGGTATTCGAGACCTAGTTCATCGGCTCTCTTTGGGTTTGGTAGCTGGAGTAAATTTTAATTCATGGTAACTATGAAATAGCTGCGGACCTGGGCATCCCAGAATGAATAAAATATATTTCATAATTCATTGATCTGATTACTTTTAACACCAATTCACGATTATTGCTAAGGTGTGGTGGCAATTAGTGTCCAGATGGTCCGACACTATTTGGTAGAGGCCTCACAACTAGATCCAGTTTCAGGCATGGATTAAGCAAGACAGAAGCCACTTCAACTTTTCCCATTCTTTTTCCTAGGGCTGATTGGGCTATTCAGGACTTGAGGTTGGTCTATTTCATGTAGTCTTCTATAATTTGGGAAATGACAGAAAAGACTCTAACACCACTTTTGTAATTTATTGGGATGAGAGATTTTTTCAATTCAACCCAATGGTTATAAATTCACATGATGATCATCTCATCTTGGGGGAGTGGCTGGTTCATAGAATACATCAGGCCCTTCCCTCTGGCAGTAAAGTCCAAGACACTTTCATTATCTCAATGTTTATAGTTCATGAGTTCATTGACCGCCATCTTGGGTTGTGTTTAACATATGTGGATGATAAACTATCATCGGAGGTCCTCCCAGCTATTAATTGAATTAGTTGGTAGGTTGGTATACTATATAAAAGTTGAGTCTTGTAGGGTTAGTATGAAGCACCTGAGTTTTTTAGCTTCCTGCTGCTCTAGGGTGGAAATCATGGGATCATAGTAAGAGGAATAATGATGAAATGCTGTTCTGGATCCCTCTAGCCATTGAATATTGTGAATAATGGGTTCTTAAAGTTTAGTGGTGGTGGATCATTGCTTACTCACTTGGGGAAGGGTCTGTGCTCTGGTTGTACTTGAGCGTGCCACTCCTACATGAAATCTATTTGAGATTTTAGCTTCTCGATGGTGTTTAAGAGGCCTTGATTGATGAGATGTCGGACATGAACATTATTTGGTGTGGTAGTGGATAAGAATGAACATGATAGTGCTACTTGAATTTGGGGTTGATTCCTAGCCGGATGTATCATCTTAGGATTTAACTTGATACATTTTGATTGCCTTCCTAGTGGGGGGACGTCATTATATCCTTACAGGGCCTAGATGAACAGTGCTATGAGTTTGGATTCATACATCGGAATGAGTTTCTGTGGCATGGGACCACTTTTGGAAGCACATTCTAACATTCCATGGTGGGAACACATTTGGTGATGTAGCTCCATCGACGTAGCTTAACATTAATTCACCATATCTTTTTCATTTATTTTTCCTTGTAAGAGAACCTTTTCAAAAGGGTGAGGAATGAATTATATTGAGAAATACGAGGATGGTGATAGATGGCCTTGGATTATTTTATCCTTGTTGGTGTTTCATGGGGGATGTAACAACATGTTAGTTAATGCGGTGCACAAATTTTGGATTGCTCTGTTTTCCAGGTATTCACACTGTGAGGCCCTATGTGTGATGCCTCTGGTAGTGAAAAATCAACCTTCACATCTTTTACATCCATGTCACTTCTTGTGAGATATGTGGGGTAGACATTTACCATTATCAGTGATTCATATCGCATTGAGGGTGGTGTACCCAGTGTTAAATGTAACAAAAGATTTCCTCACCCTTTTCTAGACTTTCTCCTTCTATTCTGTCGTATTCTTTGGGTTTCACGGAAAATATTGACCCGAATGGAGCCCTCGTCTTACCTCGTAACACTGCATTGTCTTGTAGGGTAAAAACCACAAGATGGGGTGGACTAGGTAACTCCTTTTTCCATCAATCTTCCTATATGGTGGAAGATAGATGTCCACTATGTGGAGATTTGTTGTAAAAATTATCCTATCCCTATGGTATGGGGTTGTTCCCATTAACTTTTTGATATAATATGACTTGGTTATTTGGTCTTATAAGGGAATTTGTATTTAAAAATGACCACATATCTAGGGTATGGGTTTTTTCTAGTATCGAGGAGGTAGCCTCAACTATTTCCACCCATTTAATTTCACGCACTCCTATGCGAGTGTAAACCGAGTATGGTATCAGGCCTACACATAGTCTACTATATTTCAAAGGCATGAGCACTACTTTCTGGTTGTCTTCCCTTAGGTGGGATGCCTTCTGGATGTTCTAGGTCGCCTGACTTAGAAAATTTTCGATGGTTTGATCCCTTTACGCCTAATGCTTTCGAGACTTACTTTAGGATAGTTTTTGTTGACTATCCCACGCTTTATGATTAGGGGTTTCACATTATTGTTTCCTTTGGGTTATGTCATTGAAAGATGTATTTTCCATTGGGGCATGTTGGAAGAATGTGTGGGGAAGTGAAAATCTCCGTCTTCACCCCACCCCTGAATGTGAACTTTTGGTGGGGTGTTTCCAATGATGCCACACAATTTATGCAGTGCATGGAGGGAATCCAGTTAAAGGTTTCTCTTTTTTCCTTTATGATTGTGGCTTCCTTGCGGATAGGAGGGTGTCCTAGTCGATTAGACAATGATGGTCCCTTATTGTGCTGACATGGTCCACATACCCTTCTTAGGGTAATAATTTTTCTTTCATCTTCTGAACAGTTTTCCATATGTTGAGGTGAATTTCATGTGTGAATTCCCCCAACAACTCTCTTGGTATATCGAAGTGAGAAGTGGTCGTATTTCAATACATCATTGGTATATTGTCTCAATCTAGTTTTCTTCTCACAATCAACATATCATGTTGTTGTTCTTCCGTAGGCTCTTCTACACGATAGTCCCAACTCGACTCCTTAATAATTTTACCCCAATCAACTGGGCTGGTGGGATCCTTATTGATTTTCGGACTCTTCGAGGGTGTCAAAGAAGATTATTGTGGCCCCATGCTATCCTATAGTTGTGAAATAATATCGCTCGTTATAGATGAAGTGCATGATGTGACTAACTCATTTTCAAGTGCCTCATCATATGATGGATTTCTCATATTTGTTCTTGTGAAGATAGGACCATCTTTCCAGTATGAATTTTGGTTATGGGCAGGACCTCCACAGGTGGTAATTCATTGTAGTGGGATACTTTTGTAGCTTGATTCCTAGTTATAATAATTTTCATTGTGGGTTATACCCTATGGAGTACCTTCATGGAGGACTATAGTAATTGGGGTATCTTCTTGTTTCTTGATGTCACTGAGGGGAGGACCTTCATAGAAACCATCGTTGTGGGGATGGCCTTCACAATGGCTGTCACAATGGAAGAGGGAACTATCATGGCTTAATAACTGGCTAACGGGAGAAGTTTTTCATTACACATCATTGGGAGGGCCTCCAGGCTGTACTAAAATGAGGGTTGGTCCATCCTATTTCTTAATGTTACTATGGGGAGGACCTTCATATCAACATTAATTATGGGGAGGACTTTTTCAATTACTTTCATCATGGAGATAACTATCATCATGACTTGATATTTGACTATAGGGAGAAGTATATCTACAGCGTATACCCTGGGGAGGACAATCAGGTCGGACAACATAAAGGGGAGGGGCTTCTTTTTGTATAATCTATAATTAATGGGGAGGGATACCCTGACTCATATCAAGAGTTAGGATCTCTTGATCGATAATTCTTTTCCCATGGAGTAAGCCCCCAAGGGATCTCTATGGAGGACCTTCAGAGCTGCTGGTAGTGATATTGCAGGGACAATATTTTCAACTACTACATCCACTTCCATAATTTGGTAAGGGAATGACAAGGTCATGGGACATTATTTATATATGATTGGGAAATACAGAACCCCATATTCCATTAGTGTAGGATCATGTATGTGCACTTCATTTTTCGGTTTCATTTGGTGCATTTCATTTCTGGGCGCTCTCTTGTGGGTATATGGGGCCATCTGCTGTTGGTAATGGACTTTATATGTGGTTCCATGAATTTGTGGGTCATTTGATGTTTTTGGTATTTTATAACATGAATCTATTGTTTTGGATGGGATATCTATCTACCCTGGAGTGGCCACCACATTGGACCAATATCCCCTAGTTGGAACAAGTGTTTTTTCTCGATCTGGTTTTCTTTTTGTTATGGAATATTTCAATAGACCCTCTTGGACTGGAGTAGGGATGCATAACTGTTCTGGTGTGACTAAATAATTTTTTGAGGGATTCATTCCATTTGAGGAAACTGGTTCATGGGGCTGATTTATCTCTACTGCTACTGATGCAATGACATCCTGGCATGTTTGGAGGATATGGTCTCGAATCGACGTATGATCTCCCATCATTTTCAGGATGTGCTGAGATACATCTTTGGCTGGAATGGTCTGAAGGCCCATTCCAATATCATAGAATGAGATTGTGCCTACTCTATTCCTATATGAATTTCTAGTAGATACTAGTAGTTCTCCAATTCCCGGATAGGGGAAGGAGTTTATCTCCATTTATATTCTAATGTTTCCACCGCATTTGAATGGTGGCCTTCATATTTAAATAAAGGGATTTTCAACCACCGACATTCTATTTCATTTGTCTGACGGTTTTTTTATGCATTCGAAGGAATTTGACTCTGGTCATATTTTGTTTCCAACCAATTTTGATGGAGAGCTTTATATGCATCAGCAGGTATTTGTGCTGCATATACATGTTGCTTCCCTATTTATATTTCAATCTCGAAATGAATCAGCAGGCGTTGGTTTCTATTTATAGCATACTGGTTCCCTATTTGTTAGATGGAAAACTTGTGCATTAGAAGGTATTTATTCTTGTGTATAGATGGTTTCCACCATGTGTTAATGGTTTTCCTATCTTGCATCAGTAGTTATCTTCATATACAAATAGCTTGACACTCTGTCTGCATGGAGGGAAAGGTGATTACTAGCAGGAACGTGTGGGTGCTCGTATTGTGCAACCCTATTTTTGTGGTGGGATTTAGTGGAGAGGGAATAGTTATGTGTCTTACCGTTGAATTCCATCATGTTTGTATGACAAAGATGCTCCTCAATAACCAGGTTGATATCAATTTCTAGTTATATATTCACCTCCATTGGAATGCAACCCAAGGGGATCACGTCTACTGTACTTTTGAAGATACCCTCGGTATCAGTTCTTCCCCGATGGGAGGAGTCCCGGTCATCCAGTGTTAGAGAAAACTCTCTCTCGTAAAAGCCCATTGGTAGGACACCTATGCTATTGAGATGAATTAATCATCATTGACATCGTATTCCCTTCTATGGTAAGTGAGGTATTTGTTTTCACATTCTTGGGAATGTCTCCTGAAACTATTTGAGAGGATCACCAGGGCCACCAAGCACTAGGGTACTGATAGTGGATGGATATGATGCTGGAGGACCATTTTATAATGGATGGATTATGATGAAACATCTAGTATGGGGAGAGTACCATTTCCATGGTACTAATTGATCATAATATTGGATACCTAGCGTTGAAGATCCTGGGTAGGAAAGGGGGTATGGCACTTCGTTGAGGCCATGTCCGCCTGCGAGATTACTAATTTGTGCATCTGCATTAGTCGTTGGGATGTAATTTAGTTTTATGGTCACTCTGTGGGAACCTGGGATATACATATATGACATACATACCATAAACAATAGTCAAAGTATCATTCTTTTTAACATATGCCTATTAGGTTATATATCCTGGCTCCCGTCCCATTTTCATTTATTGTGGGGTGAAGGGGCCTATGTGGGGTGAGACTGCCACCTTGGTTATGGATTAATGTTGGGTTCCCCAATTTTGTTCTGAATCTAAGGTAGAGTGTTTTGCATGTATCAGGGCGAACAAAATGGGCTGACATGCAGTAACCTTTCGTCGTTTATCCTTGGGGTAGAATAGCCCCATAGGTTAAGGATTCACATAGGGTTACCCATTTTTACTCTGCCTATGAGGTAGAGAATTTTGCAGGCAGTGTAAAAATTGTTGATGGGGATAGTCACTCATCACTTCTTCTATAGAGCCAGGTTATTGTCGAATTTACCATCCCTTTTTGGACTCATTCAATTTCATTATCCTATAAATATGGTTGAATTAACCCTTTAAGAATTGTTGGTCGTAATAGGTGATTGTGTGGGGGTCAAGTGCTCATGTAATCAGTTCATATTTCATATAAATTTCCGTGATGGTCTCAAACATGTTTATTAGTGTATCCAAGAATTCCCAATGGCCCTGATATCAATGATTCATGAACCATCATTCCAATGGTAGGCCCTCATTGGCTGATGATTTGGCCAACAATACCTAAGGAATCCATTGATTGAGAGGATGGGAGGTCAGGCTCACTGTACCCTTTGGGGTGGAGAATTGTTTCCTGTTATGGGGATCTATAATAGGTTTATGTCATTTTAATATGTTCTAGAATCCTTGGTTAATTCTCGGAGAGTGTATCCACAAGCTACCTTTATTTTACAAAATTGTTGTAAGCATGAACATAGTTCATGATAGGGAGGAGATGCTTACCCGGTCCAGATTATAAGGTATTCGAGAGTTTATCTTCATCCATGGGGTATGTATGGTGACTTGATGTTAAGATACATACAATAAATAGGGTATCCTATATATCCTCATGAGAGGAATCAGAACCCACATTTTTTGGATTCTACGGGGAATATGCATGGAAGTTTCCCATTTGACGGGACAATATTTTTTGAATTCATTATGAATGGGAACCAATTTGAGCTACGTCCATATGGTAGGCATCCTACATATCCTGTTTTGATTAGGAATCACAGTTCTCAATGTTAATATGGGTTGGGACTTACACATTGAAGCCACCCATTTGATAGAAAAGATTGGGTGGACCCTTTTGGATGACACCATTTTGAGTTTGGGACTTATGATAAGCATCCAATATATCATTATTTTGTTTGGAATAAGATTTATCATAGTTCATATGGTTTGGGGATTACACATAAGAGCTTCCAATTTGATAGGACATGATTGGGTGGACCCTTTATGGATGGGAACCCATTTGAGCTTGGGCCTTCTAGTAGGTGTCCTATGTGTCCTATTTTTATCATGAATCAGAGTTATCGTAGTTCAGATGGGCTAGGAAATACACAAGGATGTTTCCCATTTGATATATAAGTTTTTGTGGACCCTTTTGGATAGTCACTCTTTTGTGCTTGGACCATCTGGTTGGTGTCCTACATATCCTGATTTGGTCAAGAATCAGATTTCTCATAGTTCAGATGGGTTTTTATGTTATAATACTCCCAAACCTATAAGCCCAGGTGAGTCATTCTCTGTGTGAGAAACAAGCAGATGTGAAATATTCAACAGTGCACATGCATCCTCCTCTGTTGTTAGGGGAGGGAGAGACCGCAGCGGAAGAGGTCGGGGTGACTATGGTTGAGGGTGTAGAGTAATGAAGCATTAAATATGAAATTACATTGAACGTCTCACTGCCCGTCCTCAGAATATTAGAGGCTTAACTCTGTAGGAGGGCCCCAGACCATGTTATAGGAAAGGGAAGAGTTTCATCCTTGTTGAATGGGGAGAAAACATAACCCCTTTGACTGATCACTATTCTTCATAGAATGGAAAATATAGTGATCACTCATAGTCCTGATAAATAGGTGGTTCACGTCGGCGTCCCCAAGGTTAAACTCTAGGTTACAATGGGAATGTATCTTTATTGAAATTACCAAATCCTTCACCTGCGTGTTGAGGGCCTTAGTGACTCTGATAACCATGGGGATGCAGACTCAAAGGGGCTCTCTAATGCACCCAAAGGTCTGATCATACGGGTCCGGTGACATTAGATGATGTATTTTCCTAATTTTGGAGGATTGGTAAGAGGAGGGGTCATGGAGGACTATACATTAGTGGATGGTTTAGTTTATAACTGGTTGGAACAACACCTAAAAACACCCCATTTTACGTACAGGTTTTGCATGCAGGATGGTGAAGGTTCTGCATACAGCTGTAGTGTGAGGGAAGAAGGGATATCAATATACCGATGTGGTACATGGGTATGGGTATCTTGCACTTCATATAGATGTGGTATGAAACTCACCATGACAATTGGGTTTATATCCACGTACCAATTTCTTACGTGGGGTTGGGTTCAGTATGAATAGCGGTACTCTATGCAGAGCACCATATTGAAGGGGGTTTGGGGAATCATCATTCATGGAGAATTCATTAGTGAGAAGTATTCAGTTCTCAGATTATCCCGTAGGATCGCAATTATTTTATTATTATTCAATTCCCCCATTTTATGGTTGGAAGCAGGTTTGACTTAAGATAGGAGTGGTTCGGGGCTCATGCTTCGCTGATGAAACAAGATGGAATCCAGAGTGTAGCCTCTAAGTCTCCCTCAAGATCTTGTTGTCCATACTTATCTCTGTCTGTCTCTCTCTGTGAGTCTATTTTTCTGTTATTATAGTGAATCAGAGAGATCATATCTATTGGTAATGCAACACTCTTTTCAGAGGCCCACTAAAGCAATATCCTAACCCGTGGAAGACTCGGTCTACTACGGTTTGCGGAGGATTTGGTTTGCGATAATGGTTCACGGATCCCTGCCTGTTCACTTCATCCATGAATCGATGGGTTCTAGATAAGGTATGCGAGTTGGCCTTACACGCACAACTCCTTTTTTGGACTTTTTCATGGTTTTCCTTCCTCTCTGTCCTTCACCTTTCGGGCCAGCAGTTTGCAGAACGTCACACATTCCTGGCGGTCCCCGATCCACCTTCAATGTGTACCTTTATCGATGATGGTACATGGGACACTTAAAATACATGAAATATTGAAATTGATTATGTTCTATTAAATAATTTCAACTCAATTTAATCCCCTTCACCTTGATAGACTTTTATATGCACTTTATTTCTTCAATAAATCAATTCTGGGGGGATTTTATCCTCTTGGTGAAAATTTTAGGACCCTACAATAGCACATGGGTAACCTTGATTCTATTAGGTTATGGACATATCCAACATCTGTTAGTGCATATCCACTAGACAAGATTCTTGAGATATTTATAAACTATGGATGGGCTCCATGTCCAAGGAAATCACATTATACATGTCTTAGTGGTCCATTGTATTTCCATGTACATATTCATATAGGATGTAACTCCCTCATTGAATGTTTTGTACTTTATGGTATTATGGAATGTTATCATTCTCATTTGGTGTTATATGGACATTCCATGGATAATTTTTTTACACCATCATTCATGTTATTTTTATATTACCTTTTTTGTCAACATAAAATGATTTATAAAAATCAAATTATGTTCTAGAAAACTATTTTTAGTTGATTTTTTTAACTAGATTTTTTAATATAGAACTATATTTTTCATTTTTCTAGTTTTTTTATAGATTCATTAGTGGTATCCTAATATGAACTATTTCTTACACCCTATTTTATTCATTTAGGAATTTATAGACTAGTTTTTTCAGAAATAATTAAAGGGAATGGTGTCATGTATCTCATCTACTTCTCTTTTCTAGTGTCATCATTACAATATATTCAGATGGTGGTAGAGGATGGTCACATGGAGAATTATATTGATCTTATCTTGTATGGTAATTTGGTTTTGCAGTTTTTTGATATAACTTATATGTCTCATGATTGTTTAAATTACATCCATGTTTTACTCAATTTTTTTATAACTATTCGGTTTCAGATGAGATATGATTGTATTTTTTATCAATCCCTTATGGAAGGTCATCAAGGGTGTTGATAGATGTCAGCGTGAGTTTGTTCATTGAAAAATTGTTTCAAAAAATATAGGTAGATATAAATGTGATAAAACTTCCTGGGTTATATTATGTTCTATCCTATATAGTATTTTGGATCATCTGATGTCATGTAGTAAGTGTTGGAAGGTTCCTCGAATGCGCACTTCCATGTCTGAACACAAGTTAACTTGGGTGGTTAGGGATTTTATTCAATATTGAGATTATATTTTTAGGTTATTTAAATAACATTATATAAGGTTTTGTTTTATATACCTATTCATTTATATTTTTTATCATTTTTTAATACATTTTCTCTTTAAATATTAATTATTTTATATATTTAATTTGGATTGTTGAAGATAATTTTTTCATTATGAGTTTTTCTGACATGTTAATTGGATATTTTATTTTGTGTTTATTATATAATTCTTACAAAAACAAATCTTACTAACATAGGAGATGATGCTTTGGGAAAATTTCAATAGGTGATTCTTCTAGTAGACCATTCCCTGGTGGAATCTATTATCTAGTAAATTAAGACACTAGGTCATGTGGGTGATGGAACCGAGGGATGAATGGTGGATCAAGTCTCAAAATTCTCCAAATAAAATCCACATCTCTTAAATGTTGACATGGGAACCTAAGAGAGGAGTTTATTGAGTATATTGATAGTATATTTCACATCAAAAAGACTTTAAAAATTATATTATATTTTTTCAATTATTTTTCAAACATCCCAGGTAAATAAAGAATAAAGCATTTTCATATTTATTAATATATGTGAATTAAATATTAATTTTACTTTAAAATTGTTTCTATGTTCGATAGCGTACTCGATATGCAACAATGAGTTTCTTTGAAAACTTACGTTGTACACTAGTAATATAATAATATTATTTTAAATGGTAGTTAACACGTAGCCGTTGTATTGGCGGGAATGAATAGAAAAAACTAAAATATTATTATATATGTTTGTTAAATGGTTTTACATTTATCCAATAAATTATAGTGGCTTAAAATAAGAAAAGAATTCAATTTTAGGGAAAGATAATCTAATATTCACTAAAGGTCGACTTATCACCTTTTCATGGCGAACCTTCATTAAATATAGTTTTGGTCACTCTTATACCTTTTAGTGGACCAAATAAAACCTTTCTTTAGAATCGGGAGATCAAAATTTACTTTGTGTAAATTTTTGGTATTTTTCCGATAAAGTTCATTTTTTAATGAATAGTGGAAAATGTTGTATTTTAATTCAAAACCTCTTTTTAATATGATTTATTTATATGATTAGATTATCTTTTTTATTGTTTTTAAAGTTAAATTATAATATATTTTTAATATTTAACCCAATATTGGTCGTTTTAATTAATCTCACATTGAAATTGGACTTAAACTAGTGTCAATCTTTTGATATGTATTGTTACATAAAAACACGGTATTTGTCCTGACAGCGGGAATTAATTATTAAACTAATTAATGTATCTTATATGTTTTTAATATTTTAAAATAGTCAGCATTTTTGAATTTGGAATTTCAAAAATATCTTAGGGTGAAGTTTTGGTATTTTTCTAAAAAACATCAATTTTTTATGAATAGGGAAACCACTAAGTGGTAATTAAAAAACTGATTTTTCATTTAAATGAAATTTTACCTCCTTTGGGGTTTGAATTTAAGAAATCCAACATACATGGTTGTCATTAAGAAGTAAAATGTGGTTCAATGGGAATAAATTATTTTTTTTGTTGAATAGTAACTTCTATGTTTATTAATCACGATTAGAGGTAATTAGTGTAGGTTAAAGAAAAAAATAATGTTTTAATAATATGAAATGGCCTCAAAACATTTCCTACCCTTATTTTATGTGTCACGGAGGACAAAGAAAATCCATGGGTCAACTTGGGGACCCCATGGAGCCACTTTGGTAAGAAAATGACATTAATTTCTTTTTATTTAATGTTAAAATTAAAATGTCACAAACATGAGTTGTTTCACTAAAACAATTTTTAAATGGGATTATAAAAGTCATATTTTAGACTATAAATATTCATTATAAAGATAATACGATTTCCTACATCATTATATTTTTTTTATAATTTTAAGACATAAAATAAATTAAATTATTTATGACACCATGATGATGCAAGGATTAACTCATTATTTAACGGTTTAAATAAAATGAAAAGATAATTTAAAATCTAAGACCTAGACTTGTTAAAAACCTATTGGATGGGTGGATTTGGAATCCTTATCACATTATCCACTAAATATATAATTGTGAGACCCTCTTTATCCAAAAATCATTTTATAATAAAGTATGTTTTATTAACTTTCAAAGAGTGTCCCTCCTCTCCTCTTATAAAAGGCCCACACCTCTACCTCTTTACCCACACCTCTCAAGCCTTTGGCTCAGCCAACCCCTTCCCACATTGTCTATCCACATACCTCTATTACTCCAAGATGCATCACATTAGGCAGAAGTCTTCCCAAGGAAGCCTTTGAGCTCAAATCAAAAAGAGTTACCTGTTTTAAAGGTAGTGTCTTCTATTGTGTTCTTATGTTTTATTTTTCTTTTCCGACCCCCTAAACTATTTTTATTCATTTATTTTGTAACAAAACCTGTATCATAAATATACTAGGACGTTTTTAATAGAATTATTCGAGCTACTCTTACACACACCTTCATTTAATGGTTAATGAACATACTGTTTCTGTGGATGGCTAATTTCTGCCTCACGAAACGATTATTGTTCAACACTCATGTAAAACCTTCAAAGGTGTCCATTAATATGACACTATATTTATATATGATATATAATATGTTTATATTTTACTTAAGCTTTTGTATTTTTTATTTGTGTCACACCTTTATGGTTTCCATTGTGGGTAAACACGATAATTACATTTTAGGATGTGCGGACTAACGCCCTCTCAAAGTGATTTGATTCGTTAATGCCATATGTGGGATGTATAAAGGATGTATTTAATGATATTATATATGATATTATACTGGAATTATAATATATCTTTATATCATTATGATTTCACTCAATTAAATAATGAGATAGAAATGAAAGCAGCGTTCATGTGTACGTACGGCTTACCGTCTCCATGAACGGTGCATTTCATTTCTTATCCACAAATGTAATGTACTATTATAAGTACATATATATAATGGATATATATGATTTATGTTACTTATATGTGATGAATATAATTCTTCAATTAAAATATACATACCTCTCATTTAGTTTTAATTCCATTAATATGATATAGAAATTAAAGTAACGTTCATGCGTACGTACAGCTTACCGTCTCCATGAACGGTGCATTCCATTTCATAGCCCTAAATGATTATGTAATATTAAAAATGCATGTATATACTGGATATATATGATATATATGATATCTACATCACGAATATAATTCTTGATTTAATGGATATTTTACCACATGAATAATTTATAATTATAAAGCGTTTATTTTTTACTCAAGTACCAATGATCGAAAAAACGACCATTATTAACATAAATAATTACATAGTGTTCATAACATGGTAATAAGTGTTATAAAAGGAATAATGAACATGAAAAAGGTTATTAAGGAAGTAGAAATTAACTCAAGATTATTTTTCAGGATGCTAAAGAACGATCGAGTCAAGTCGAACCAGAGGTAAGGGACTTCATCTCAATCTCCATTCATTGATTCATATATTGTTCTAATACAAGACATTATTTTATACGGTGTATAAACACCTTTTAATTTTAATTTTATACAAAAGGAATCTTTTTCTACAAGGCATTTTACAAAACGACAAAAAGGAATGTTTCTTTTAACATACGCGGTGACAACGACCTTTTCTGTCACCGAGAGTTTCATTTGGATTTTGGATTCCTCAAAAATCCATAATGTTTTTAAAATGAAATCAATACCATATACTATTTTATGTATTTTTGTATTTAAAATGGTTTTTATAATGGATTTTTTATGTCAATATATTTATGTGGTATATTGTGATCTATGTGTGGAAATGTTTTCATTCCATTATATTTTTTTGATGTCTTATGGTTTTATAATGGTACTTGGACATTTGACGGGTGGTTACATGATAAACCATATCATGGTTGGTGTCGTGAATACCAAGATGGGTGGTTATGTTATAACCTCCAATGCATTGGGTATGGAATTCGGCCGTATGGCTATTCCATTAAGTGATATGTGTGGAAGTCGACCGGATAGTTATTCCACATAAGTATGTTTATGTCCCAAGATACCTTTATATGTTATGTGGTCTTTATATGGGTTTTATGGTAATATTTTGGTTAAAAAGGGTAAGTAATTGTGTTTTATTCAGTGAAGAGTTTTCACTACTTCATAAAGGTGAAAGGTATAACATTGATAAAGTATACATGGTTTACTTGTTGTTTTGAAAAACTAATAGTTTTCATTCTTTGGTATCCCTTACTGAGATTTTTATGCTAACCACGTGTTTTTGAAATGTTTTTCACAACACTTAATGTGGAATATGTTCAAGGATGGGATCAAGGAAAAGTTATTCTATCTAAATCATGGAACTGGACATGTTTCTTTTTAAGAGTTTTTATTCTATGGAAACTTAGTAGAAGTGTATACTTTGTAATATTTTGAGATGTAATAGTATATCCTAATTCTCTAAAACTATAAACTAGAAAAGATCCTCAATGTGAAATATTCATTTAATTAAATATTAAGTAAGGTTTAAGGTTGTGGCCTTATAGTTGGTATCAGAGGTTGGTTTAGACAACTTTAGGAGTTAGAAAATTGTTAAATTTTAAATTAATTTATGGTATGATTGAAATGATATAGCATTTAAAGATTACCATGTTGTGTCACCTAAGATATTTTTGTGTTCAGAATGGTTTTCTGCAGAGGAAACAAAGTAGTTAAGTTGGGATGACATCAGGAGGAAGACAATCATCCAAATCAGCAACCTGAGATGGTCGTAATTCGAACTGAACTGTTTGTTGCAGTGATGGCACATTTGACTCAGGCTATAAATGATGGTGGTATCCATGCCTGAGATAAACCAGATCAACCGCAAAGGAACATGTCAGTGGTGGAACATTTCATGAGGCAACATCCCACATCCTTCATAGGATCATCTGACCCCATGCGAGCTAAAGGGTGGATTAAAGCACTTGATAAGATTTTTTATGCCATGGGGTATTCAGAACATCAAAAGTATAGTCTTGTTGTTTACCATTTTGAAGGAGAAGCTGATCAGTGGGGGTCGATGGTGAAAAATATCAGGGATAGTGATGAGATTGATGATCTTCACTGGGACGAATTCAAAGGTATGATTCTTGAGAAAAATTTTCCTAAGGTGGTTCATCTTAGGATGAAAAAACAATTCCTATAATTTAGGCAGGAGGATGACTCAGTGGCTGCTTATGAACTAAAGTTCACTCAACTGGCAAGGTATGCTCGAAACTTCATAGGAGATCTTGATAGTAAAAGCAACCGTTTTTACTCAGGGTTAAAGACAAAGTATTGAAGGGAATTATTTCTCTTGAGTTAAAAATTTATGAAAATCTTGTTTGATGTGCGGAGAAGGTGGAAATAGAGTTTGCCGATGATCAGGTGTTCTTTGACAAACAACAGAACAAGAGGTCTCGTTGGCATGAAAAATGGAAGAATTCATCAATGAAACAATGAGGTAAGAAACAAAATATCCATCCTGTGATAATTTTGGTAAAATGAATCTTGGAGAAGTTTTATCCATGTCTGGAAAGCGCTTTAGGAGTGGTGAGTCAAGTCATATTGCTTGTAACTGCAAGGAAGATGATCGAGCAGGCAATGAAAAGCCAGCAGTAAGATGTTTTAAGTGCAATAAAATGGGTCTTTATGGAAATGAGTGTCTAACAAAGAACTCAACTGGGGGAATGTAGCCAGACTACTAGCAGAAAGGGGTGGTGAAATCCTTTGCAACTACTTCAGCAGATGTTGGGTCGTCGAATGAAGTTTTATCAGGTACACTATTTGTTTGTTCAGATTATGCCAATGTGTTGTTTGATTCAGGGTCTACAAATTCATTCATTTTTGAGAAGTTTTCTAGTAAATTGGGAATTCCATATCAGGATATGAATCATGAACTTATGGTAAAGACACTCTGAGGGAACATTGAGAAAAATATAAATTATAAGAACCTTCTTATCCTTGTGTGTGGAAAGAATCTACCAAAAAACCTTATTGTTTTTCCTCTAGTAGAGTTTTATGTTATTTTGGGCATGGATTGGATTTCTATTTATCATGCTATGATTGACTACATAGATAAAATGGTTTCTTTTCAGAATGATTTTCAGTTTGTGTACAAAAATGAACCCTTGATTTTGAAAACATATCAGGAAGTTGTGAAACTAGTAATAGATGGAAATGTATGTTACCTTGCAAATATTGTTGAAAATAAAGGAGTTGTTCATATTAATGATGTGCCAATGGTTAATGAGTATCTTGATGTTTTTCCTGATGAGTTTCCTAGTATTATTCATGATCAGAAAGTTGAATTTACTGTTGACTTAGTTCCCGATTCTAAACAAATTTCAAAACCCCATTATCGAATGGATCAAGTGGAACTTTTAGAGTTAAAGAAGCAATTGCATAAGTTATTAGATAAAGGTTTCATTTAACATAGCACATCACCATGGGGTGCTCCTGTTTGGTTTATTAAAAAGAAATATGGTTCAATGAGACTTATAATTGATTATAGATCAATGAATAATATCACTATTAAGAACAAGTATCCTTTGCCGCATATCGATGATTTGTTTGATCAGCTCCAGGGAGCATAGTATTTTTCAAAGATTGACATGAGTTTCGGGTACCTTCAGTTGAAATTAAAAGAATTAGATGTTCCGAAGACTGTGTTCCATACTAGATATGGCCATTATGAATTTGTAGTTATGCCTTTTGGGTTATCTAATGCAGCTACTGTATTAATAGACCTTATGAATAGAATTTTCCATGAGTTCTTTGATATGTTTGTGGTTGTTTTCATTGATGATATTTTGGTTCTTTCTAAAAGTAAAGTGGAGCATGAAAGTCATTTAAGGGTTTTCTTCCAAACATTAAAAGAAAAAAAACTGTATGGAAAATTCATTATGTGTGGCATTTGGTTACAAAAAATTTCTTTCCTTGGTCACATTGTTTCAAAAAATGCCATATATGTTGATCCTGATAAAAAAAGTTGTTGAAAAATTTCCATGACCCACAAATGTACCTGAGATACAAAGTTTCCTTGGTTTGGTAGGTTACTACCGAAGGATTGTTGAAAATAATTCATGGTTATCTAGTCCAATGACTAAGCTAACTCGGAAGGGTGTTAAGTTTATCTGGACAAAATAATGTGATGATTGTTTTCAGGAGTTGAAAATAAGATTGGTGAATGCTCCAGTTTTGTCACATCCTTCCATGAATGGTGATTTTGTTATATACAATTATGCTTCATTGAAGATAATTTCTTGTGTCCTTATGCAGAATGATTACATAATTTCATATGCTTTACATCAGTTGAAAAATCTTGAGGTAAATTAACCTACACATGATTTGGAATTAGCTGTTGTTGTTTTTTCTCTAAAAATTTAGAGGCATTATTTGTATGGAGTAATGTGTGAAATATATACTGATCACAAAAGATTAAAGTATATATTCTCTCAGAATTAATTGAACATGAGACAGAGGATATGGCTGCAATTAATCATGGATTATAATTGTACAATTCATTACCATATGGGAAAAAAAATAAATTGGCTGATGCTTTGAGTCGAAAAAGTAATGCTTCATTAACCATGACACGTTTGGAACGAGATCCTTTGGTTTTTGATTTCATGAACATTGGCATGGATGTTGTTTGTGCTGAATGTTCTTATGTTTTGTTTCAGGTATTAGTGAAATATTCTCTATCAGACAGAATCAAGCAAGCACAGAAGCAAGACAGTGAGTTGCAGAAAAAGGTAAAGCTGGTTCAGAAGGGTATGTTTCCTCAATTTAACATTGATAATGATTGTGTTTTGAGGTTTGGGAAGAGATTAGGTGTGCCTTGTGATTCACATTTGAACGGTGAGTTGTTATGTGAGGCTCATAGTTCCCCGTTTTCAGTTCATCCTGGATGTACTAAGATGTACAGAGATCTGCGGGAGTATTACTGGTGGGATGGAATGAAAATTGATATTACTGATTTTACTGTAAATTGTATGACATGTCATCAGGTTAAAGCAGAGCGGAAGTTACCGAAAGGGATGCTGCAGCCTTTATCAGTGCCAGAGTGGAAATGGGAATATGTATCAATGGACTTTGTTGTGGGATTACTGAGGACATCTCGAGGTAATAATGCAATCTGGGTTATTGTTTATCGATTAACTAAATCTTCTCATTTCCTTCCTATACGAGATACTTTATCTCTAGATCAACTTTCTCTATTGTACCATAATGAGATAGTCAGGTTTCATTGAGTTCCCCTATCCATTGTATCTGATCGTGATCCCAGGTTTACTTCTAACTTTTTGAAAGGCCTTCAAAAGTCCTTGGGTACTGAATTAAATTTTAGTACAACTTTTCATCCGTAATCAGATGGGTAGTCAGAACGAACAATTCAGACATTATAGGATATTCTACGTGCTTGTTAGATGGATTTTCAGGGATGTTGGGACCAACATCTTTCTTTGGTTGAATATTTATATAATAACAGTTTTCATTCCCGTATACAGATGGCTCTGTTTGAGGCATTATATGGGAAGCGGTATCGAACTTCAGCTTTTTGGGATGAAGTGGGTGAAAGGAAGCTGATAGGACCAGAATTGGTAGAAGAGATGGCAGAAAAAGTTCAGTTGATTTAGAAACACATGAAAACAGCTCAGAGTTGACAGAAAATTTATGCAGACAACAGGAGGAAGGATCTATCTTTCGAGGTTGGTGATAATGTTTTTCTCAAAGTTTCACCGTGGAAAAGTGTAATGCGATTTGGAAAGAAAGGAAAGATGAGTACAAGGTTCATTGAAAAATATGAAATTCTAGAGAAAGTTGGATCAGTTGCTTACCGAGTGGCTTTACCTCTGAGTTTATCTCAGGTACATAATTTTTTTCATGTTTCGATGTTGAGAATTTATATGCCAAATTCATCTCAAGTTTTGAGCCCAGAGGTAGTTCAGTTGGAAGAGAATATTTCTTATGAAGAACATCTAGTCCAGATTCTTGACTGAAGAGAGCATGTGTTGTGAGATAAGGTAATTCACTAGGTGATGGTTTTGTGGAAAAACCATATGGTTGAAGAGGCAACATGGGAATCTAAAAATGCTACGAGGTATAAATACCCCCACTTATTTTGATAAGTGAATAAAATTGTGAGGACACAATTCCAAAAAGGGGGGAAGGATTTAAAATCCCAGGTAAATAAAGAATAAGGAATTTTCATATTTATTAATATTTTTGAATTAAATATTAATTTTAATTTAAAGGGTTTTCAATGTTTGATAGAATACTCGATACACAACAATGAGTTTCTTTGAAAACATACGTTGCACACTAGTAATATTATAATATTATTTTAAATGATAATTAACACGTACCCATTGTATTGGAGGTAATGAATATAAATAACTAAAATATGATTATATATTTTTGTTAAATGTTTTAAAATTTGTCCAATAAAAGCTAAAGGCTTAAAATAAGAAATGATTTAAATTTTAGGCATAGATACTCTAATATTCACTAATGGTCGACTTATCGCCTTTTCATAGAGAACCATATTTAAATATAGTTTTGGTCACTCTTATACATTCGATTGGACCAAATAAAACTCTTCTTTATAATTGGGACATCAAAATTTACTTTGTGTAAATTTTTGGTATGTTTCCGATAAAGTTCATTTTTTAATGAATAGTTAAAAATGTTGTATTTTAATTCAAAACCTTTTTTTAATATGATTTATTTATATGATTTGATTATATTTTGAATTGGTTTTAACATTAAATTAGAATATATTTTTACCATTTAATTCAATAGTGGTCGTTGTAATTAATTTCACTTTGAAATTGGACTTAAACTAGTGTTCATATTTTGATATATATTGTTTCATAAACACACGCTATTTGTCCTGAAAGAGGGAATTAATTATTAAATTAATTAATGTAACATATATTTTTTTAATTTTTTAAAATAGACATCATTTTTGAATTCAGAATATCAAATATATCTTAGGGTGATGTTTTTGTATTTTTCTAAAAACATCAATTTATGATGAATAGTGAAACCACTAAGTGGTACTTAAAAAACTGATTTTTCGTTTAAATGAAAATTTACCACCTTTGTGTTTTAAATTTCAAATATCCGACATACATGGATGTCATTAAGAAATAAAATGTGGTTCAATGGGATTAAAATAATTTTTTGATGAATAGAACCTTTTTAGTTTATTAATCGCAATTAGAGGTAATTAGTGTAGTTTAAGGTAAAATTAATGTTTTAATAATATGAAATGTCCTAGAAACATGTTCTACCCTTATTTTATGTGTCATTTCCGACCAAGAAAATCCATGGGTCAACTTGGGGACCCCATGGATCCACTTTGGTTTGAAAATGACATTAACAACTTTTTATTTAATGTTAAAATTATAATGTCACAAACATGAGTTGTTTTACTAAAACAATTTTTATATGGGGTTATACAAGTAATATTTTTTACTATAAATATTCATTAGAAAGATAAAAATATTTCATATATCATTATTGTTTTTAATAATTTTTTATACATTAAATAAATTAAATTATCTATGACACATTGATGATGTAGTGATTACCTCATTATTTAACGATTTAAATAAAATGAAAAGATAATGTAAAATATATGAAAAACACTTGTCAAAACCCTATTGGATGGGTGGATTTCGAAACCTTATCAAATTTAACTCTTAATATATAATTCTGAGACGCTTTTTATCTGAAAATAATTTTATAATAAAGTATCTTTTCGTAACGTTCCAAGAGTGCCTCTCCTCTCCTCTGATAAAAGGCCCCCACCTCTACCTCCTTACCGACACCTATAAAGCCTTTGGATCGGCCAACACTTTTCCACTTTGTCTCTCCACATCCCTCTATTACTCCTAGAATCCTCACATTGGGTAGAATATTTCCCAAAGAAGCCTTTTAGCTCAAATCAAAAAGAGTTACCCATTTTAAAGGTAGTGTCTTCTCTTGTGTTCTTATGTCTTATTTTTCTTCTTCAACACCCTAAACTATTTTTATTCATTTATTTTTTACCAACACCAGTATCCTAAAAATTATAGGATGTTCTAAAAATAAGGGTTCGAGCTACACTTACACACACCTTCATCTAATTGTTAAATGACATACTGTTTCTGTGGATGGTGAATTTCTGCCTCACAAAACGTTGATTGTTCAACACTCATATAACACCTTCAAAGGTGGCCATTATGATTAAAATATATTTATATATGATATATAATATTTTTATGTTTTACTTAAGCTTCTGTATTTTTCATTTTTGGCATACCATTATGGTTTCCATTGTGGGTAAACACGATAATTTCATTTTAGGAAGTGCGGACTACCACCCCCTTAAAGTGATTTGATTTGTTAATGTCATACGTGGGAAGTATAAAGGATGGATTTAATGATATTATATATGATATTATACTGGAATTATAATATAGATTTATATCATTATGATTTAACTCCATTAAAGTATGAGATAGAAATGAAAGTAGCGTTCATGTGTACGTACGGCTTACCGTCTCCATGAACGGTGCATTTCATTTCTTATCCCCAAATGTAATGTACTATTATAAGTAAAAATATATAATGTATATATATGATGTATGTTACATCTAAGTGATTAATATAATTCTGGAATTAAAATATACATACCTCTCATTTAGTTTTAATTCTATTAAAATGACATCGAAATGAAAGTAGCGTTCATGCGTACATACGGCTTACCGTCTCCAAGAACGGTGCATTTCATTTCTTACCTCTAAATGATTATATAATATTATAAATTCATGTATATACTGGATAGATATGATATATATGATATCTATATCAATAACATAATTGTTGATTTAATGGAAACATTTCCACATGAACAACTTTTAATTATAAAGAGTTTATTTTTGACTCAAGTACCATGGATTGACAAAACGACCATTCTTAAATTAAATAATTACATAGAGTTCATAACATGGTAATAAGTGATATAAAAGCAATAATTAACATGAAAAAGGTTCTTAAGCAAGTAGAAATTAACTCATGTTTATTATTCAGGACGTTAAAGAACGATCGAGTCAAGTCGTACACGAGGTAAGGGACTTCGTCTCAATCTCCATTCATTGAGGCATATATTGTTATAATACAAGACATTATTTTATACGGTGAATAAACCCATTTGACTTTTAATTTTATACAAAATGAATCTTTTTCTACGAAGCGTTTTACAAAATGTCAAAAAGGAATGTTTCTTTTAACATACGCGATGAGAACGACCTTTTCCACCTCCGCGAGTATCATTTGCTCTTTAGCTTCCACAACAAGCCATAATGTTTTTAAAATGAAATAAATAGCATATAATCTTCTATGTATTTTGGTATTGAAAATGGTTTTTATAATGTATTTCATTATGTCAATATATTTATGTGATATATTGTGATAAATGTGTCGAAATGTTTTCTTTGCATTATATTTGTTTTATATCTTATGATTTTATAATGGCACTTGGACATTTGACGGGTGGTTACATGATAAACCATATGATGGGTGGTGTCTTGAATACCAGGATGGGTGGTTACGTTATAACCTCCAATGCATTGGGTATGGAAGTCGTCCGTATGGCTAATCCATTAAGTGATATGTGTGGAAGTTGACCGGATGGTTATTCCACTTAAGTATGTTTATGTCTCAAGTTACCGTTATATGTTATGTGTTCTTTATATGGGTTTTATGGTAATATTTTGGTTAAAAAAGGGTAAGTAATGATCTTTTATTCAGTGAAGAGTTTTTACTACTTCATAAAGGTGAAATGTATTACTTTGATAAAGTATACATGGTTTACTTGTTGATTTTAAAAACTAACAGTTTTCATTCTTTGTGTATCCCTTACTGAGCTTTTTATGCTCACCCCATGTTTTTTACATGTTTTTCACAACACTTAATGTGGAATAGGGTTAACGATGGGTTCAAGAAAAATACATGCTATCTAAATCATGGAACTATACATGTTTCCTTTTAAGAGCTTTTATTCTATGGAATCTTAGTCGAAGTGCCTACTTAGTAATCTTTTGAGATGTTATAGTTATGTCCTAATTCTCTAAAACTCTAAAATAGAAATGATACTCAATTTGAATTATTCATTTAATTATAAATTATGTAAGGTTTAAGGTTGAGGCCTTATATTTGGTATCATATGTCAGTTTAGACAACTTTAGGATTTAGAAAGTTGTTAAATTATAAATTAATTTATGGTATGATTGAAATGATATAGAATTTAAAGATTACCATGTTGCTTCACCTAAGATATTTATGTGTTCAGAATAGTTTTCCGCAGTGGAAACAAAGAAGCTATGTTGGGATGACATCAGGAGGAAGACAACCTTCTAAATCAACAACCCGAGATGGTTGAAATTGGAACTGAACAGTTTGTTGCAGTGATGGCACAGTTGACTCAGGCTATAAATGGTGGTTGTATCCATGCATGAGATCAGCCAAATCAACTACAGATGAACATGTCAGTGGTGGAACATTTCATGAGGCAATATCCCCCATCATTCAGAGGATCTTCTGACCTCGTGCTAACTGAAGGGTGGATTAAATCACTGGAGAAGATTTTTGATGTCATGGGGTGTTCAAAACATTAAAAGGATAGTATTGCTCATTACTATTTTGATGGAGAAGCTGATCAATGGTGGTCGATGGTAAAAAATATCAGGGATAGTGATGAGATTGATGATCTTCACTGGGATGAATTCAACGGTATGTTTCATAAGAAATATTTTCCTATGGTGGTTCATCGTTGGATGGAAAAACAATTCCTAGAATTGAGGCAGGAGGATGACTCAGTGGCTACTTATGAAGGAAATTTCACTCGACTGGCAAGGTATTCTCCAAACTTCTTATGAGATCTTGATAGTAAAATCAACTATTTTTACTCATGGTTAAAGCGAAAGTATCGAAGGGCATTATTTCTCATGAGTTCAAAAGTTATGAAAAACATGTTCGATGTGTGGAGAAGGTGGAAATGGAGTTTTTCGATGATCAAGTGTTCTTTGACAAACAACAAGAATAAGTGGTCCAGTTAGCAGGAAATGGAGAAGAATTCATCAAAGAAACAAGGAGGTAAGAAAACCAAATATCCATCCTGTGAGAAGTGTGGTAAAATGCATCCTGGAGAATGCTTATCCATGTCTAGAAAGCACTTTCGGTGTGGTATGTCAAGTCATATTGCTCATAACTGTAAGGAAAATGATCAAGCAGGCAATGAAAAGCCAGTTGTATGATGTTTTAAGTGTAATGAAATGGGTCATTATGAAAATGAGTGTCTAACGTAGAACTCAACTGGGGGAAAGCAGCCAGACTACAAGTAGAAAGGGGTGGTGAAATCATATGCAATTACTTCAGCAGATGTTGGGCCATCGAATGAATTTTTATCAGGTACACTGTTTATGCGTTCAGATTATGCCAATGTGTTCTTTGATATAGGGTCTACACATACTTTTATTTTTGAGAAGTTTTCTAGTAAATTGGGAATTCCACCTCAAGAAATGAATCCTAAACATATAGTAAAAACACCCTGAGGGAATGTTGAGGCAAAAAGAAATTATAAGAACCCTCATATCCTTTTTGTGTTGAAAGAATCTACCAAAAAACATTATTGATTTGCCTCTAGTAGAGTTTGATGTTATTTTGGGAATGGATTGGCTTTCTGTTTATCATGCTAAGATTGACTGCAGAGCTAAAATGGTTTCTTTTCAGAAAGATTTCCAGTTTGTGTACAACACTTACCCCTTGATTTTAAAAACAAATCATGAAGTTGAGAAACTAGTAAAAGATGGAAATGATTGTTTCCTTGAACATATTTTTGAAAATAAAGGAACTTTTCAGATTAATTATGTGCCAGTGGTAAATGAGTATCTTGAAGTTTTTCCTGATGATTTGTCTGGTATTATTAATGATCAGGAAGTTGAATTTACTGTTGACTTAGTTCCTGATTCTACGCCAATTTTAAAACCCCTTATGTAATGGCTCAAGTTGAACTTTTAGAGTTAAATAAGCAATTGCAAGAGTTATTAGATAAAAGTTTCATTTAACCTATCACAACACCAAGGGGTTCTCCTATCTTGTTTATTAAAAATAAATATTGTTCAATGATACTTAGCATTGATTATAGAGCCTTTAATAATATCACTATTAAGAACAAGTATCCCTTGCCTCATATCGATGATTTGTTTGATCAGCTCCAGGGAGCTCAGTATTTTTTAAAGATTGAATTGAGGCTGGGGTACCATCAGTTGAAAGTAAAAGAATCAGATGTTCCAAAGATTGTGTTTCGTACTAGATATGTCCATTTTGAATTTTTAGTTATGCTTTTTGGGTTAACCAATGCAGCTGCTGTATTCATGGACCTTATGAATAGAATTTTCCATGTGTTCTTAGATTAGTTTTTTGTTGTTTTCATTGATGATACTTTGGTGTTTTCTGAAAGTAAAGAGGAGCGTGGAAGTCATTTAAGGGTTATCTCGAAAACCTTAAATGAAAATAAACTGTATGGAAAATTCAGAAAGTGTGAGATTTTGTTACAACAAATTTCATTCCTAGGTCACATTTTTTAAAAAAATGGAATAATTGTTGATCCTCTTAAAAACAATATTGTTGAACAATGGCCAAGAACTAAGAATATAAATGATATCCGTAGTTTCCTTGGTTTGGCAGGTCACTATCGAAGGTTTGTTGGAAATTTTTCACAGTTATCTAGTCCAATGACTAAGCTAACTCAGAAGGGTGTTATGTTTATCTGGACAAAAGAATGTGATGATTGTTTTCAGAAGTTGAAAAGAAGATTGGAGAATTCTCCAGTTTTAGCACTTCCTTCCAGGAATGGTGAGTTTGTTATATACATTGATGCTTCGTTGAAGGGACATGGTTGTGTCCTTATGAAGAATGATCAGGTAATTTCATAAGATTCCCGTCAGTTGAAAACTCATGAGGTAAATTAAACTACACATGATTTTGAATTAGCTACTATTGTTTTTGCTCTTATGATTTGGAGGCATCATTTTTATGGATTAGAGTGTGAAATATATACTGATCACAGAAGTTTAATGTATATATTCACTAAGAAAGAATTGAACATGAGACAGAGGAGATGGCTGGAATTAATCAATGATTATGATTGTACAGATCATTACCATCTGGGAAAAGAAAATAAAGTGGTTGATGCTTTGAGTCGAAAAAGTAATGCTTCATTAACCATGCTATGTTTTGAACGAGATCCTTTGGTTTTTTGATTTGATGAACTTTGTCATGGAAGATGTTTGTGTAGGAAGTTCTTATGTTTTTTTTCAGGTATTAGTGTAATCTTCTCTATCAGACAAAATCAAGCAAGAACAGAAGCAAGACAGTGAGTTGCAGAAAAAGGTAGAGCTGGTTAAGAAGGGTAAGTCTCCTGAATTTATCATTGATAATGATTGTGTTTTGAGGTTTGGGAAGAGATTTTGTGTGCCTTGTGATTCACAATTGAAGGGTGAGTTGTTATGTGAGGCTCAGAGTTCCCCTTTTTCAGTTCATCCTGGCAGTACTAAGATATTCAGAGATCTGTGAGAGTATTACTGGAGGGATGAAATGAAAAGAGATATTGCTGATTTTACTGTAAAGTGTTTGACTTGTCATCAGGTTAATATAGAGAGACAGTTACTGAAAGGGATTCTTCAGCCTTTACCAGTGCCAGAGTGGAAATGGGAAAAGGTATCCATGGTCTTTGTTATGGGATTATCGAGGAAATCTCGAGGTAATAATGCAATCTGGGTTATTGTTGATCGATTAACTAAATCATCTCATTTCCTTCCTATTCAATATACTTTCTCTCTAGATCAACTTTCTCGATTCTACCTTAAAGAGATAGTCAGGTTTCATGGATTTCCCCTCTCCAATGTATCTGATCGTGATCCCAGGTTTACTTATAACTTTTGGAAAGGCCTCCAAAAGTCATTGTGTACTGAATTAAATTTCAGTACAGCTTTTCATCCGCAATCAGATAGGCAGTTAGAACGAACAATTCATACATTTGATGATATGCTACGTGCTTGTTCGATGGATTATCAGGGAAGTTGGAACAAACATCTTTCTTTGGTTGAATTTCCATATAATAACAATTTTCATTCCAGTATACAGATGGCTCTATTTGAGGCATTATATGGGAAGCGGTGTCGAACTCCAGCTTTTGGGATGAAGTGGGTGAAAGGAAGCTGATGGAACAAGAATTGGTAGAAGAGATGGCAGAAAAAGTTTAGTCGATTCAGAAACACATGAGAACAGCTCAGAGTAGAGAGAAAAGTTATGAAAACAACAGGAGGAAGGATCTATCTTTTGAGGTAGGTGATCATGTATTTCTCAAAGTTTCACCGTGGAAATGTGTAATGCAATTTGGTTAGAAAGGAGAGTTGAGTCCAAGATTCATTGGACCATATGAAATTCTAGAGAAAGTTTGATCAGTTGCTTACCGAGTGGCTTTACCTCCGAGTTTATCTCAGGTACATAATTTTTTTCATGTTTCGATGTTGAGAATGTATATGCCAGATTCGTCTCATGTTTTGAGCCCAAAGGTAGTTCAGTTGGAAGTGAATCTCTCTTATGAAGAACAAACAGTCCATAATCTAGACCGAAGAGAGAAAGTGTTGCGAAATAATGAAATTCACCGGGTAAAGGTTTTGTGGAAAAACTATATGGTTGAAGAGGCAACATGGGAATCTGAAAATGCTATGTGGGATAAATACCCCCACTTATTTTGATAAATGAATAAAATTGCGAGGACGCAATTCCCAAAAGGGTGGAAGGATGTAACATCCCAGGTAAATAAAGAATAAAGCATTTTCATATATATTAATATTTGTGAATTAAATATTAATTTTACTTTTAAGGGGTTTCTATGTTTGATAGTGTACTCAATACGCAACAATGAGTTTCTTTGAAAACTTACGTTGCACACTAGTAATATAATAATATTATTTTAAATGGTAGTTAACATGTAGTCATTTTATTGGCGTTAATGAATAAAAACAACAAAAATATGATTATATATGTTTGTTAAATGGTTTTATATTTTTCCAATAAATTATAAAAGATTAAAATAAGAAAAGAATTCAATTTTAGGCATAGATACTCTAATATTCACAAAAGGTCGACTTATCGCCTTTTCTTGGAGAACCTTCTTTAAATATAGTTTTGGTCACTCTTATACATTCGATTGGACCAAATGAAACTCTTCTTTAGAATCGGGACATCAAAATTTTCTTTGTGTAAATTTTTGGTATTTTTCCGATAACGTTCATTTTTTAATGAATAGTGAAAAATGTTGTATTTTAATTCAATACCTCTTTTTAATCTGATTTATTTATATGATTATAGTATTTTTTGAATTGGTTTTAAAATGAAATTACAATATATTTTTACCATTTAATCTAGTAGTGGTCATTTTAATTAATTTTACTTTGAAATTGGACATAAACTAGTGTCAATCTTTTGATATATACTGTTTCATAAAAACACGCTATTTGTCCTGACAACGGGAATTAATTATTAAATTAATTAATGTAACTTATATGTTTTTAATTTTTTAAAATATAAATCATTTTTGAATTCGGAATATCAAATATAGCTTTGGGTGAAGTTTTTGTATTTTTCTAAAAAAACTTCAATTTTTGATGAATAGTGAAACCACTAAGTGGTACTTAAAAAACTGATTTTTCGTTTGAATGAAATTTTACCACCTTTGTGTTTTGAATTTCAAAAATCCGACAAACATGGTTGTCATTAGGAAGTAAAATGTGGTTCAATGGGATTAAAATAATTTGGTGGTGAATAGTTACTTTTAAGTTTATTAATCGCGAATAGAGGTAATTAGTGTAGTTTAAGTTAAAAATAATGTTTTAATAACATGAAATGACCTAGACACATGTCCTACCATTGTTTTATGTGTCATGGGCGACGATGAAATTCCATTGGTCAACTTGGGGACCCCATGGAGACACATTGGTTGCAAAATGACATTAATAACTTTTTATTTAATGTTAAAATTAAAATGTCTCAAACATAAGTTGTTTTACTAAAACAATTTTTAAATGGGGTTATACAAGTCATATAATTTTACTATAAATATTAATTAGAAATCTAAAATGATTTCCTACATCATTATAGTTTTTTTATAATTTTTGGACATTAAATAAATTAAATTATCTATGACACCATGATAATGCAGTGATTACCTAATTATTTAACGATTTAAATAAAATGAAAAGATAATTGAAAATATAAGATCTAAACTTGTCAAAAACCTATTGGATGGGTGTATTTCTAACCCTTATCACATTATCCTATAAATATATAATTTTGGGACCCTTTACATCCAAAAAAAATTTTATAATAAAGTATCATTTTCTTAACGTTCCAAGAGTGCCCCTCCTCTCCTCTTATAAAAGGTCTCCACCTATACCTCCTTACCCACACCTCTCAAGCATTTGGCTCGTCCAACCCCAGACCAATTTGTCTCTACAAATCCCTCTATTACTCCTAGAAGCATCAATTTGGGCAGAAGTTTTCCCAAGGAAGCCTTTGAGTTCAAATAAAAAAGATTTACTCGTTTTAAAGGTAGTGTCTTCTCTTGTGTTCTTATGTTTTATTTTGCTTCTCCAACCCCTTAAACTCTTTTTATTAAATTATTTTGTAACAAAAATAGTATCCTAAATATTATAGGATTCTGTTAATAGAAGTATTTGAGCAACACTTACACACACCTTCATCTAATGGTTAAAGAACATATTGTTTCTGTGGATGGCGAATTTCTGCATCACAAAATGATGATTGTTCAACACTCATATAAAACCATAAAAGGTGGCCATTAAGATTACACTATATTTATATATGATATATAATATGTTTATGTTTTACTTAAGATTATGTATTTTTCATTTGTGGCATAACTTTATGGTTTCCATTGTGGATAAACACGATAATTTCATTTTAGGAAGTGCGGACTACCGCCCTCCCAAAGTGATTTGATTCATTAATGCCAAATGAGGGACATATAAAGGATGGATTTAATGATATTAAATATGATATTATTCTGTAATTATAATATACCTTTATATCATTACTATTTAACTACATTAAAGTATGATATAGAAATGAAAGTAACGTTCATGTGTACGTACGGCTTACCGTCTCCATGAACGATGCATTTCATTTCTTCTCCCCAAATGTAATGTACTATTATAAGTACATATATATAATGGATATATATGATGTATGTTACATCTATGTGATGAATATAATTATGGAATTAAAATATACATACCTCTCATTTAGTATTAATTCCAATAATAGGACATAGAAATGAAAATAGCGTTCATGCGTACGTACAGCTTACCGTCTCCATGAATGGTGCATTTCATTTCTTACCTCTAAATGATTATGTAATATTATAAATGCATGTATATATTGTATATATATGATATATATGATATCTAAATCATGAATATAATTCTTGATTTAATGGATATTTTACCACATGAAAAACTTGTAATTATAAAGAGTTTATTTTTCACTCAAGTACAAAGGATCGACAAAACGACCATTATTAACTTAAATAATTAAATAGTTTTCATAAAATGGTAATAAGTGATATAAAAGGAATAATTAACTTAAAAAAGGTTCTTAAGAAAGTATAAATTAACTCATGTTTATTATTCAGGACGTTAAAGAACGATCGAGTCAAGTCGGACACGAGGTAAGGGACTTCTTCTCAATCTCCTTTCATTGAGGTATATATTGTTCTAATACAAAGACTTTTTTTATACTGTGTATAAACACCTTTGACTTTTAATTTTATACAAAAGGAATCTTTTTATACAAAGTGTTTTACAAAAACGACAAAAAGGAATGTTTATTTTAATGTACGAGGTGACAATGACCTTTTCCACCGTCGCGAGTATCATGTGGTCATTGTCTTCCTCAACAAGCCGTAATGTTTTTAAAATGAAATAAAAACTATATAATCTTTTATGTATTTTGGTATTGAAAATGGTTTTTATAATGGAATTGTTATGTCAATATATTTAAGTGATTTATTGTGATCAAAGTGTGTAAATTATTTTTTTCCATTATATTTGTTTTATGTCTTATGATTTTATAATGGCACTTGGACATTATATGGGTGGTTAAGTGATAAACCATATGATGGGTGGTGACGTGAATACTAGGACGGGTGGTTACGTTATAACCTCCAATGCATTGGGTATTGAAGTCGGCCATATGGCTATTACATTATGTTATATGTGTGGAAGTCGACTGGATGGTTATTCCACTTAAGTGTGTTTATGTCCCAAGTTACCTTTATATTTTATGTGTTTATTATATGGGTTTTATGGTAATATTTTGGTTACAAAAGGGTAAGTAATGGTCTTTTATTCAGTGAAGATTTTTTATGACTTCATAAAGGTGAAAGGTATTACTTTGATAAAGTATACATGGTTTACATGTTGTTTTGAAAAACTAACAGTTTATGCTCACCCCAAGTTTTTGAAATATTTTTCACTAGAATTAATGTGGGATAGGGTCAAGGATGGGATCAAGGAAAGGTCATTCTATCTAAATCATGGAACTAGACATGTTTATTTTTAAGAGTTTTTATTCTATTGAAACTTAGTAGAAGTGTTTACTTTGTAATCATTTGATATGTAATAGTTATGTCCTAATACTCTAAAACTCTAATCCTGAAAAGATCCTCAATGTGAATTATTCATCTAATTCAATATTATGTAAGGTTTAAGGATGGGGCCTTATAATTTTCATGAAGGACAGGGAAAAATGGTGGAAATCCACTATGAAAGCAATGTTACATGAAGATTTTAGAAATAATTATATTAACATCATATTCATCCAACAATTATATACTATAAAATTATTAGTAAAAAAGAATCAATAATTTATGATATTGGATAAATTGGACCATTCTATTGTAGAGTATTACATATGTTTTAGAGAATTGGTCTGGTTATCACCAAAGGTAGTTTTAATTGAATACCTTAATGCTTTGATTTAATTAATCGCTATGATGGACAATATTTAGACTATATTGAATCCCTTAGTGTTAAGAAAACGTTTCTAAGGTATTAAATAAATTCTGTGACGTAGAGGTAAACATTACTATGTAAACGGATTTAGGTGGCACTTTGATTATAGTGGGAGGGGTCTATAGTGTTTCATATAGTTATATATTAGTCATAATGGGTGATAATTTCTCATAAGGAATTGCTTTATTGGATTATATAGGTTATAATAAAAATTTTCTATAAATCAGGGGGGCTTAGTCATACTAATCTTAATTATTTGAAGTAACCAATGAATTATCATCATTGTGGAAAATATGGTCACCTTATGTATTTTTTAGAAGAATGTCTCATGGTATTATAGTTTTATATACTCCATAAAATTTTTTTTTGGTTTATTATGATGAATAAATGGGGTTTTGAAATCATTCTTATGATAATAGGGATACTCACATAGAGGTTAATGCTCTGAAAGATATTACCGGATGTCATTATACAATGGAGTATACACTAGAAGAATCTAAATTAAGTTAAGTTATTGTTAGATGTATGGTGTTCATTTCCTCCATAGTGGTTTTTGATTTGGATTATATATTAGAATCTAATTATATATATCATCAAATATGACTTATTTTTTGAGATTATGCTCGAAAATTATGTCATTCATGTTGGAACTTTCCACTCTCATTGGAAATATTTCATAATGAGGTTCTAAATATCCCATGTGTCAGGTGATGATTTTTGAATATGATGTGGTTTGGGATTTATTATTCCTTGATCTTGATTTATTTCAGCTTATTATTCATATGGTTTTGATGATTAATATTATGTCCCAGATCATCTGCTACCATTATCGAGCTCAATTTCATTCTTCTAAGGGAATCCATCATGTTCTATAGGGTTACTGGGATTATAGTTCATGGATTAATTAGAATGATCTCATTACATTATTTTTAGAAATGTGTCTTAATTACATTTATTCTAATATGATTTGTCCCATTATTGAATAGGTGAGTGCATACCATAGGGTCTGTCCTAGTGATTTTCTAGGTTACATTCTTGAATAGTTGTCAAGATCACTATTGACCTACTTCTATATATAATGACCATTTTAATTACATCATATCTTATGGAACATGCTGAGTTAAAAAAATTTAATTTTTTTGATGACATTGGGACCAAGGAATTTCTTCATACTACAGTTTCACCATGGGAATTTCAGGTTCTTATTTTTAAAAAGTAAGACAGAATCCTAAAAAATTATTATCAAAAGATTAATCAGGAGAGTGGAAAGAACAAATACCCCCTTATTTAGGACTGAGGTTCACTATAATCAAACTATAGGTGCTCAATTATTTTAAAAAATTCACCTATATTTATGGAAATTCAGATAAGAATATCATAAGAGGATATACATATTATATTATATAGGAGTTGGTATGGATATTCAAGGTTTTAGTAATTCCATTTGGTCTCATTATTAATTCTATTGTTTTTATGGGACTAATTAATCATATATTTAAATAGTTCTTTAAATATTTCATTATTTTTTTACATTGAATATTGGTATACTCTATGTCAGTGGAGTAATATAGTGATCTTTTTTATGTCATCCAAAAAATCCAAATGGGGTATCTCTTTTATTAAAATATTTCTCAATATGAATTTTATATCCATTATGGTAGTTTGTTTGGAAATTATTATATATAATAGGAGAATCAATGTGGATATTGAAAATAACAAGTATTAGTTTCCTTGGATAAACCCGTAATTGTGTTTATTTATTTTTATTTTTTTGACATAGTTGGTTATTATAGGTTTTATGTACAGGATTTCTCCAAGATTGTATCTCAAAAGATAATATTAACCTATAAGTGTGTTATGTTTGAGTGGAGTAGTAAATATCAAAGATAATTTATGTAAATGGTGGAGAGGACAACATAGGCTCTTGTTATGATTTTTTTTGGAATAGGTTTCATGCTATGATGTTTTTTACGATTCATCGGGTATGGGTTTTTTTGTTGTTTCTTGGCATTGAAAAATAATGTGGTAGCTTATGGATCTCTCTAATTATTCAAAAATGATACGAACTATCCTACCCATGACATTGAGTTTGAATATATAATTCATTCTCTCAAAATATGGTTCCATTATCCATTTAGAAAATTCTTTACATTATATTCAAATCAAAAGTGCCTAAAGAATATTTTTAATCAGAGATATAAGAACTTATGATAGTAAAATTGGGTCATGTGTCGTCATACATTTTATTTTTTATTTTTCATATATATCTAGAAAAGTAAATTTGGTCATTGATGATTTGATCATGAATTTACAAACATAATACATGAAGGAATCAAGGGAGAGGTGGTCTTTGGTGTTTTTTTGTACTCCGGTGATTATTTGATTGAAAGATGATACTGAACAGATTTTCATAGATTTTGTGAAGGTACATTTATTATTTTATGTTTTCTTCTTTTTAAAAAGTTAACAACACTTGTTTTCAATGTTTAATAAACCATTCAATGGTGGGGAGACCTTGAGTGAATTTTCTCAGTCTTCCATTGGAAATTTATGATTTTGAGGTAGGATGGACATTATAGTATCTTTCAAACATGATTTTATAAAAAATCGAAATGGTATTCACTGTCAATACACTATGGGACTACCAAGATGCATCATGATTTGATACATTTTCATTTTTCATCATGGATGAGGCAGTCGGTTATGGAATTTATGACATGATGTCTTAATTTTTAGATGATACTGGTAGAGAACTAGATAACTTTATATTCATTAAGAAACATACCCATTCCAATTTTGAAGTTGGATGAGATATATTTTTAACTAATCTACTATTTACAAAAGACTCTTATTAAGAAGTATTATATAGTTTTATTGTTGACCAACTTATGAAATCAGCTCATTTTTTCCTAAAAGGGATATGAAAATGGTATAAGGGCTTGGGAATATGTACATCTAAGAGAACAACAATATATTCATGTATTTACTTCTATAATTTATTTTGGTAGGGACCTATAGTTTACATTCAGGCTTTATAATTGTTTTCAAAAGGTGATGTGTACCTTAATAATGTTAATCCTTATATTTAAACATCAGATAAAAATTAATATTAGGAAATAAATTCATTTTCATAAGGATATTCATTGGTAATGCATGATTGATTTTAGTTGTTAATGGGAAAAGTATATGACTTTTTTCATTTCCTATAATAATATTTTTTATGATTCGATTAAAATGAATCTATAAAAGTAAGGTAGTGGCCATATAGATATACATTATATTGGGTAGTGGTGGGAGGGAAATCTGTGGTTGGACTAATACTTGTCAAATAGATAATTGAAAATGTATATTTGATTTGAAGGAAGGTAGGGATTGGAAATAGTCAGTGAAAATCACATGTGGGAAATATTCAACACCAATTTTAGTTATTGGTTACTAATCAGGACTTACTAAGAGTTTTTACTTTCTTTGGAAACAATAATTTGGGAAATTATGGTAATTCAGCACTATGGTTTGTTGGTCCTTTTGATATTATTTAATATCTTGAAAAGTTGTCTTATCAGTTTGAAATTTTATCTCACTTAGCATTGATTAATGTCATGTTTCAGGTTTACCAGATGATGATGTATCAACCAGACCCATCTCATGTTATTTAATGAAAAGATATTTACCATGATTCAGAAAAATATTTGGTTGAACACTCAATTCCGGTTATGGATCACCATGATAAGATATTTCATGGAAGAACAATTCCTTTATTCTATGTACTATGGTCTCTCCGATGGGATCTCCTTGAGATGTTGGAGCTATAATTGTTGATGAGACATTAATACCTATCTCATTATATGACTCAATAATCTTGATGATTTATAAGGGAAAACTTATATAGTGAGTATATTTGTATCATCTTGACATCTAATTTAATGTATAGAGATTATTTTATTTTGGTTTTCCATGTTCATTACTTTGATCTCTCATTTTCATATACTTTCTTAGTGTTTTCAAATCATTTGATTCTTTGGAGGGGTTATGGTGTGTTTTTTGACTTCCATGGAGGTTGGGAGATGTCCAAGTAGATTTTTTATTAGATTGAATAAGAAAATATAGCCCAATAGAAAGAAGTGGTCCACTAGATCACCGTTTTGGGTCATCAGCCAACCTGTGGATAGATAGAAGTAGGGAGTTCCAACATGAACTCCACCGTTTATCCAGTGGATTTTCAAGTGGGTAATAATTCTTCCTAACCCAATGTCTAGTATGTGGGACATCCAGTGTCCTGGTATTTCTATTAGATGTCACTGACTAAATGGTGTGATCCATCCACTAGCAGGTGTTGACGATCAGGCTGGGAAATGGTAGAGTGGTATCACCTTTTCATTTTTTAATATATATTTTAAATAATACAGCACTACCTCAAAATCATCCCATGAATTCTTTATAGTTGTCGATTTGGATCTCTAAACCATGATTCTTCAAGGATCAAAGTATCAATTGTTCCATTGAATCTCTTATGGAAAGTTTAATCTCCTTTGAACATGAATTATTCCCATAAAAATCTCAATTTTATATTGAGATTGGATTAGGTTTATTTAATTGATTGAACTAAATAATAATTGGATGAATTGTAATTATAAAATCCATTCTTGACTATTCTACCCTTCGGCTCACTATCGGTGGATCTCATGGCAGGTAATTTTTTGTCTGTCTTGAGGAAGGACTCTCTAAAAAATGGTGATTTACCGTGAATTACTTATTGTTCTAGTAGATTACTTTTATTTGGTTTCTAAAATATATTTTTTCATACTATTCAATTTATCTATTATATTCATCTTGGGTGGAAGGAAAAATGGGGATTTATAGGGTTTTATCTTTGAAAAGTTTTATACACATTATTTCTTCGATAAAATTTCTAAAATATGATTTATACTTGAAAATGTATTTTGAATCATGATATTAGTGATTCTTTTTTTTAATGTTTTATAAAATTGTGTGTAGGGTTTTAAAAAACATTTTGGAACACATAGCACATTGGGAACCTTGGGTTCCTCTTGTTTGGGACATCGGAAACCATTGTAACTGTGGAACCACTAGGGTTTAATATTATCATTTCAAGGGACATTGGAAGGAAAAGATATCAAAGGATTCATTTAACTCCATGATTATTGTTCAATCATGTATCTAGTTATGTATTCCAATAGCCTAGAGCACACATACGATTGGTTTCATACATCATAGTATTATTTCATTATTGAGTGATCACTAGATTATTATATGGTTTTTCCATGGATAATTTTGTTTATGTATTTATATCATCTTCCTGTTCAATTTTTATTCCTAGTTTATGTTAATATGAAATTATATAAAATGAATCAAGTGATTTTTTATAAAATGGTTTTAATTTGATTTTTTTAACTCTAGAACTATCAATTTAATGGAACAATACATCGTACACATTCTTTTGGGGTACCATGTTATTCTTTACTAATCACACCCATATTTCTCATTTTGGTATTTGTAGACCGAGGATTTATTGGCTCATATAAAGGGATGTGTGTCAAGTGGGACACTATATTCTCCAGTTTGATGTCGTCTTTATAGTGAATTGGTTTGTTGGTGATAGATTATCACATGGAAACGTGTGTTTACATTTTCCTGTAAAATATCATAGTTTATCCCATGTTGGATTGATGATATATGTCTCATGTTTGTGTAATTTGAATCCTCTTTATACTTTTTATGTTTACCTCAATTTATTTTAACATGAGATGTGTTTTTTTGTATATTTTCACTGTGGCTGGTCATCTTGGTTGGTGTTCCATGTCAACTCGGGTTGGTTCATTGCACTTTACCACTAAATGTTTTCTCTCACACCTAATAGAAAGTATCAATGTGCTACCAAAATATATAGAGCTATTATATAACACATAATATCCCATATAACCTCCATATACTGCATAAAATTGTCACGTCACCATCATCACCACAAATCCTCGACAACATACTTACACATATCCATAATCATGTAATTACCACATACCATACTACAATGTTATATCGTATCCCTATCATAGTTGGATAAAAATAATGTTAAGTACATAAAACATGCTCTAATAATAAACAAAAGTCATTTTAAAATGAAAAATAGGACTCTGTTATCGTATAAGATCATTGAAAATGGGAGCGAGATTAAAATACATAAGCCTTCATTAGTTCAAGAAAAGTGATGAAAAAGTGTCCCTTCCTTATCACTAAAAATAGCACTGATAAAGATGGTAATTTATTGATTCTAGTTTATTTCAAATAAAGGATACCTTTTTAATAACATTTATTAGTGTTTATAAAATAATCCTTTATCAGTTCTATTTCTAACACATATAAAGGGTCCCTTTCCCAGGGTTATTACTATTGCTGACAACTGGGCATGCTGTGTAACACCTCAAGATGTTAAAAGAATTAAATTATATTCAACAGTGTAACAAACATCAAGCACAGATTTTATCATGAGTTAATATTTATACTATGTTTATCTTGTGTTAAAAACAACCCTAATATTTTTAAATTTTATATGTTGTTCAACATGAAACATTGAACTTAAACAACCCATGATATATATCACTATTATAGCATTGCCACAAAATTTGCTTGTATGAATAATATTACTGACAATATTAAATATATATATATATATATATATATATATTTCAAACTCATAATAAATTATATATAATTTTTTTGTATATAAGAAATCAATTTTTTCATACAATGATTATATTATCTAAAAGTATGTTTTCTTTAAAAAAGATTTTTTATTTATTTTCATTAAAAAATGATTTAAATATTTTTTTTAACTTTTATAAAATTTATTTGATAAAATTAAATACTTTTTTGAATAGTAAAATCAAAATTTACATTTGGTGACATTTTTTAATTTTCCTAAAAATATTGAATTTTCAGTGAATTGTGAAAAATACAGAATTTTTAAAATGCCTTTTCCATTCATTAAATTTAAAAAAATAAAAGTACCAGTATATTTTGAATATTTCATTATGTAGCATGATTTTTATTTATTTATATTTATTCCACTTAATTATTTTGAATCATATTTATATTATTTTTCAGTATATGTTATTTTGGGATTAAAACAGGGTTTTCTAAAAAAAATTTAAAATGATTATTGTTTCTTCTATTTATTTAATTTAAATTATACCTAAAGGGGAATTTATTAAATGAAATGTATATAATTTATATCATTAAAAATAAATTCATTGTCATATAATTATTACTATTAGTCACAGAGTTAATATAGAATCAATTTTTTTTAAAAAAATACTCTTTTTAAAAACATCTTGTCAAGCCCCATCTAGGGGATTGATATTTAAATTTTACAGCTTATCTGAATTGAATTTTGAAAAATTTATTATATATTTTAAATTAGAATATTTTATGAGATTTAATATGTTCATATATGTATTTGACGAAAATGGTAGATGTAGTAAAAATTAATTATAATGGTTATGGTATAAAAGGGCTTATTGAGGGTTAAACTGCAATGATAAGAGTGAAAATGACCAAAAAAAGTATCATCAATTTAATGATTGAGTTGGTTTCGACCTTAGTCATCTAATTCATTATATTATAGAAATTACATTCCAATCTCCATTGAATATGGCCCATATAATATGTTATGTAAAGAAAAAGGAAAAATATTTTTTCCTTTTTAATTTAAATAAAGAATAGGGTTAGGGGGAAAATACATACATTCAGTTATAGATATTATCTTGAATTATAAATTAGCTTTTTTATCATAAAAAATTTCATTTAATTTTGGTAGATTAACTAATTACTTTTGATGCAAATGAAATTTCAATGTAATATCTATTTAGGTATCCATTAAAAGAAACAAATGAAGCTAAAAATATTAAATGTGAAGTAAATTGATTGAATCATTGTCATAAATTATTTTTGTAGATGAATAAAACATTTTAAATTTTTTTGATCATAATATATTAAAATTAAATAATTCTCAGGATATTTTTAAATTTATATTAAATGATTAATTTCAAAATTTATATTAATCCCATTTTGTAATGAACTATATTTAATTAAATGACTTAAAATTAATAAAAATAAATTAATATTCCAAGTAATTTTTATAAGTAAATAAATATATAAAATTTCCCATTAGTGGACCAATTTAATTTTATAATGAATATATTGACACATAATTAGAAAAAAAAACTATTTTTGTTTGGTTAATGTTAAAGTGGTGTGTTTTCATGATACTTATGCTTGTCTTAAATCTAATTTTCAACATACATAATATTTTCATTTGATAAATTTTATTCAATATTTATAATTAGTTTCTTCAAATTTTATAATAATCTATACTTTAATTTAGTCCTATATGATAAATTACATATGTTATAAAACTTGATTCCATAGTGATAACCCCAAATGGTAAAAATGATAAAACATAGAATTTAATAAATAAAATGTCTAAAACATGTGTTTAATTATATTTTAGATATTTTTATCCACCATATAACCAAAAAAACCTTTTATGTATCAATTTGGGATCAATTTTATATAAGATTGACCTCCCAATAGTGAATAATTTTGATTATTTACAAGAATACCACTACTCCAAAACTATAAAGTGGACTCACTATCCTCTCACTTATTCGCACCACTCAATCCATATCAATGATCCGAAACATACCCAAATCACTTCCCACATTCCCTATATTGATATTATTATTCTAATTGTTTCTTAAATACTTGTTTTCAAGGATTTACTGAAAACCTACGGTGGAGACATGAAGAATATGTATTGTTAATTGACGAGCATCTTTATTTGAGTTCATTATACACCTCTTTCGAATATTATTATACCAATATGAAAAAATAACATCATTATCCTAAATATCATGATAATTTTTTTATTTTAATTGTATTACATAGAAAAAAACTCATCCATCAAATGTGTTATAAAATCATCACCCGTGTGTACATATGACTACCTTATCATGAAATGATGTCATTCGTTTTTTCCATTACCCCCACTTTTAGTTGTGTATTAAAGAGGATATAATGTTTATATATTATATATATAATATAATTATACCTCTAGATTAATTATATGATATATACCATTTTTATGAACCATTCTATAATATATTCGATGATGATGCTCATGTGTACGGTGGACTGCTTCCACGTGAAGTTATGTGATTAGTTTTTCAAAAACACATTACATGATAGTTATTATGGGTAAAGATAATTAATATATGGGATGTGAAAGAAATATTCTTAATTATATATATAATATATAATTGTAGTTTTTTAAATTACACTCGATGAAAAAAAACTGATAATATAATGCGTGGATGTGTGGACTTCCACCTCATCAAAGCGATGTGATTCATTTTTTATCACCGAATAAAAATAAAGATAAATATAATTATATATAATTAAATAATATGGTATTTGAGATATAATTAAAATAATTTATAGATAAATTTTATTATACTTCTTTCCAAAATGATCATTGAGAAATGGAAATGTTACTCACACATACATACGACATACAGTCTCCATGATCGTAATGTTAGTTCATTTATCATAAACATATTTTACGATTGGTTCAAAATGGATAATTTATGTATTAATATTATAATTATTTCATTATTATTATTATATATATATTTAAATGATGACCTATTAAACTATATTAAACCTGAAAAATTCATTTTTGACACACATGCCGAATATGGTCAAAACTTTCGACCCAAACATAATAGATTATATATTTGTATATAAAATGTTAATATCTGTATTAAAATAAATAATAAAATTTAAAAAATTTAATGAGTAATTAGAAAATTAACATTTATTTATTATTTGTTAATACTAATACATAAGTGACAAGTCAAACACCAGGTAAGGGATTTTATAGACTCACTTTTATTTTTATGATATATATATTGTAGAGACCCGAAGCATAACGTACATGGACATTACAATAATTTTGTGGAATACTTAGTACATAACAAAAACACACACACAAGGACCGTAATAGTTTAGTGTCTTTGGAAACTCGGAATATAATCTTCTAATTGTGGTGAATGATCTTCAACATATCCCATAAAGATCTTCCCATTTTTTAGCTAAAACCTTTCTTTATATCCTGTGGAAAATAAAACATAAAAGTGCGAGCTCAAATGCTTAGTAAGGGTAAAAAAAAGAAATTTCAATCACATCATATTCAAAAGAACATAACACTTTGGAAATCATAACCTGCAAAAGAGATCATAACATCATAACATGGGATAAATCATTGTAGTGAAATGTAAACACCAATAATCATAACATAAAACATGAAACTTGTTGGAATACACACATAATCATAGAGAATCATTTCTTTTTAGTCAAGACTCATTGCCAAGACTATCTTAGTGGACAAAGTCCATTTCTGAACCAAGTTCACTCCTCGTTTCAGTCCTGTTTCACTGATCGGTTTAACCTGGCGTTCCAGCCATGTCTATCTCATGAGATATAAAATATTTACCCAATGCATTGGAGGTAGATATAGGAACCACCCATCTCATAATGATACAATTCTTATGTGTGCCACAAAATCATAAACCATACATCATAGCATAACCCATAAAAATGGGAATCATAAACATCATGACATCATAAAACAATTCATATAAGATAAAATAATTCATAAAAATATTTCCATCACAACATAATCAAATCCATGTGATAATAGGGATAGAAACAGAACCCTATATTATCTTATATGGAAAATAATTTTGATAAAACTCTTGAACTCCATTCTTGAGGAAAATAACCTTTATACTTCAAAAAAAACATTTTTTTCATTTATTAACATGTCATACAATTTTAGACTAAAATAAGTTGATTAAAAATAAACATGAAGACATGTAAAGGAAGCTTCTTGTAAATAATGATTTAAAAATCCATTCATTCTTTATAAATTAAAAAAACATTCTTCTCGTACTTTTGTCGGAAAAGTGAAAAACTACCTCGTACGAAAAACGACAAAAGATTCCTTTCATATCATTTACTAAAAACTCACCAAAGGGTAAAATTGGACTTAAACAATTTTAGGTGTCTGGAAATAATATTACATATTGAGGTTACATGAATGTGGAAGATAAAATATTCCCCAGTAATTTCTGAAGTAAAAATAATCTCGGATAAAAATTGAGATTGCGAGATTTTCCCTTACCTTAGGTCCGATTTGCTTCGTAAGTGTCCGAACATCCTATATAATGATTTAAATAATTTCATTGACTTATTCCAGATTCATACTAATTGTTATGATATCATATATTGTTCACTTATGACTTTATATGACCCTTTCATTTGTAAATTCCATGTTAAAGAGCATTTTTGGGTAAAATAATTTCATTTGTCGTCCGTGTTTTGACTTGTAATTATTCATATTATTACATAGATCATGATTACATAATTACAGAATATAAAACATGATTTATATATAATATATATTCAGAATATACATATATATAATAGATCTGTAAATGTAATGAAATACACCGTTCATGGAGACGGTAGACCATACGTACGCATGAACGCTGTTTTCGTTTCCTTATTGAGTTGAATGAAATTAAGTATATGACATAAATATATATACACATAAATACAGTATCGTTATTATTTCATATATTTCATGATTACTTATTATATATACCTTATAATCATTCATGAATGGTTAACATAAATAATGAATCTCATCGCGTCGTGGAGACGGTAGTCCGTACGTACACAAGAGCGATGATATCGTTCTCATGATCGTGGAATTGTATTGGAGTGTATTTATACTATTTAGGAATCAATATAACATTAAAATAATCATATATAGTTATTATGTACACCATTATACCCATCCAAGTAAGGTGGTGGTGGAAAACAGATTACACCACGGTGTGGAGACAGTATTCCGTACAAACGCACGCGCAATGATTTCGTTTTCCATAGGATGGATAGATGGTGAAATAGGGTTTTTTCATACATATAATAACATATCAGTACATTATAGATACTGATGTTATTACTTCATAATGAAACAACTAAATAAGAAGAAGTGTAAGAAGAAATAAATTTGAATGAATCGGTAACGGACATTACCTCTTCTTTGAAGTGCCTCTTTGAGTCCTCCTCTTAAGGTACTAAACTTGGTCTTTAAAGAAAACCAGGACCTCTAAGAAGTTTTTAGGGAAGTTGATAAGAGAATTTGGCAGGGGTTGGCCGATCTTGAAGGCACAAAGTGGTGTGTGGAAGAGAGGGAGGAGGTGCCCTTTTATAAGGGAGGAGAGGGGCATCTTTGGAATAACTAAAAATATTATTTTATTATAAAGCAAAATTCGGTTTTAAATAGCATCAAATTGATTTAATTTGAAGCTAAGGTAGGTATGGGTCTAAATAGTCTCATCCAATATAATTTAGACAAGTTTATGTTCCTATTTTAACATTATCATTTATATTTAACCTTAAGTTAGATAATTTTACTTTTATTGTGTCTTTTTGTGTTCTTACACTATAAGGTTAATAAACAAACAATATCAAGACAAACGAACCCCAAGTTGTTTATTATTAATATATATAAAATTATCTAAGTCATTTTTAAGAACCATAGATTTTTAAGAATAAAATAACAACTAATAATATAATATTTGTTTTAAAAACTATTTTATGTCAATTTTAACACTATTTAGTAATTGGTTTTTGTAAAATTCATATCAGAATTATTAGTTCGAAAAAAGTTATTTAAATCAATAATAACATGTCATATTAGCCTAGAAATATATTTTAATTCATAAAAAGTCTCAAATTACATTTATTTGGGTATTTATAACATCAATTATGTCAATATTTCATTAATAGAATAATTACTGCATCATCTTTGTGTCATAAATAAACTAACTTATTTAAAGTCTAAAAATTAAAAATGAAATATAATATGTAGTAAATATATTTATATTTCTAATGAATAATTATAGTCGAATTTATCTTATGTATAACCCTATTTTAAAAATTATATACTTATTAAACTTTGATCTTAACTATTTTAACCCTTCTTTAAATAAATTAATAATAAATGCCCTAATCTAATCCAAGTGGGCCTAAATGGGCATATTTTATTCCTAAGGTTGTTTTTGGTCGAATTATACTTATCCAATAGAAATATGACATGTGTTAGAATAATAATAATAACATTTTTACCCTAAATTACCCTATTTACTTTTAACCGTGGTAAAAAAAATTAAAAAGTTACTATTCACCAAAATTAATTTTCATCTCATTGAACCACATTTTACTTACTTACATCAACTGTGTCTCTCTGATTTTTTATATTTCACTCACAGAAGTGGTAAAAATAAGTTTTAGGAAAAATTCATTTTTTTAGCTAACACATAGTGGTTTCACTAGTCATCAAAAAATGAAAGTTTCCAGAAATATACCAAAAATTAGGCCTAATATATATTTGATATTATGAACTCAAAAATGATTTCTATTTTACCAAATTAAAAACATATCAGTTTCATTAATTAATTTAAAAATTAATTCCCGTCGTCAAAACAAATAGCGTGTTTTTAAGAGATAATAACTATCAAAAGATTGACACTTGTTTATGTCTAGTTTAAATGTGAAATTACATCTAATGACCAACATTGTATTAAATTGTAAAAAAAATATTCTAAATATACCTTAAAAATACTCAAATTAATAATTTATCACTGTTAATTATTTCGATTAAAAAGGTTGTTTTTAATTAAAATTTAGTAATTTTCACTATTCATCAGAAAATGAAAGTTAGCCAAAAAGTACCAAAATCTCACCCTAAGCTAATTTTGATATTCCGAATCCAAAAATGATGACCATTTTGAACAATAAAATTTACAAAATTTCAAAAAGTGATTATTACTATTCATAACGGCTAGTTTTAATAATATTTTAATAGCATATTGTTGTTTAGTAAAACTCGTTATTGCGTACTACACACGCTATCGAGGAAGGTCGTTATTGCGTGTAATGCAAGACAATTCAAGAATGCGTGTTATGTAAGCTCCTGTTGGTGTAGCATAAAACACAAGGCATTAATGAAATTAAAAAGAATATTTTTCATAATATCTTGGGGAGTTACTTTCTACCACCCTTAAAATTAATTTCGCCCTCGAAATTCGTCGGGGTTATAAATGGTTTACTACTCGAAAGTTTATTTAATAGAAACCTAGATCGTAAAAAGGAATACCAAAACCAATCTTTAAAAACAAAAGTATGAAACTTAATGGTTACCCAAATAAACTAATCAATGGGTTTCCACGTTAGTGAAAATATGGATATGGAAGAGAAATCTAACCATCATGTTCTGATGGAGAGTGGTAGAGGACATGGCTATGGAAAATCTAGCAATCAAAAAACCATAAATTTGTGATGATCTAAGGTACCATCTAATTCATCCGGTATAAGAGCACTAGGAAAACATTTTCGGTTTTCAAGATCATTTCCCTAAAGTTGATGAAATAGGAAATAGAATATATACATTCGTGATTTTGGTATAGTTTCACCGTTGGTTGTTCTTTGAACAATTTCCACTTCATCTCTTATAGAAATGAAGTTGAATTTGTCATTCATGATTTGTTAGCAGATCATGTGATAGAATGATGGGTCATTCCATCTGTCTAAAAAAGGTTAGAAAAGTTATCAAAACTTACATAAGTCCATCTATAGTGAGATTAATCATATATGGTTCTTAAAATGGACTTATACATCGCATATCATACTTATTAATATAATTAAACTAGTTTTTACTAAATAGGGACTTCCTGTAGGCCATTGATAGGCGCTAAAGGCCAGTCGCACTTTGGTTGTTGGTTCGATTCCCACAGCCTTGACCGACGCGATGGGCTGTCGCCCGTCCTGCAGGTTGTCCTTTTTCTAAAACTACATTACAATAACATCACATCAATAATATTGAAAAAAAAATTCTATCCTTAAACAATACTAACTTATGTCCAACATAATCCATTCCAATATTTAGGCTTATCTAAAATACTTCGGTCCATGCTCATAGTATAAAGAAAATGATTACTTGAAATGTCACATAACAATCACGTGAATGCCATCATTTATCCCCAATATATCATAAGATATATCTTGTTGGTCAAATTACAAACATGTGAATACGTTAATCATGTATTCTCTTGAGAATGAATACCCATTAATTGGACCATAGTGAAAACATTAATGCTGTTAAAAGTTAACACTTTCCACATACCAAAATCCTCAAAATTCTATATACTCAAACCATGATATCACTTAGTCCTTATGTCAATCATGAGCTCATTAATACTGTCAAACATTTCATTTTCTCCTTATCCCTTCATTATGCGCATATCATCTATATTCCAAAAATATCTGAATAACCTTTAATGGATACTGGTACCATTAATCATACACTTTCAAAACTCAAGGAATGAAAACAGTGCAAAAATCCTTAGATGTCTCTTTATTCCATAGTACCATGACATTACTTATACAACATTACACTTGATAAACATGTAATCATTCCACTACCTTCATAAACCATTGACCGAGCTTCAACAATTATTTCATCTCGCATATCATTTGTAGTCACTTCATCATCATCAACATAAATACTACCCATACGACCATACTGATTCTCTTCCTGAGACTTTCCCTTAGGGAATTGGTTTTCATAATGCCCTTACATTCCACATTAAAAACATTAAACCATTGTTGATGTCGTATAAATACCATTATCCTCATCCATGGTGTTAATTAAACCTTTTCCTTTACAACTACTAGCTTTGTGTCCTTCTTTTCCACACCTAAAGTATCTTCCAGTTCTCTTGAAACAATCTCCTCGATGCCTCTTCCCACATGATTTACATGAGGGAAATTGAACTTTTATTCCTCTATGATCATCATGAAACTCCATCTTTCTCTTATTATCTGAGTCAGGAATCTTAACAAAGTTGAGATTATTGATCATATAATGAGATTGCTGATTAGGCATAATAACGAGGTTTGGACTTCAAAATCCCATTTCATTTGGTTTCTCATGAATAATATCATTCCATTGTCCATCATATCCTCCATTATCATGAATCTTCCTATTTCCATCCATTTTCAAAAACCCAAAAAGAATGTTGTGAGTGGAAAAAATCAGGCTAGGGAAAACAACATAGTAAAGGGGGAGCACCCTCAATATGTAACATCTTAGGTTAAATTATAATATCGTTACCGTAGTTCTAGGACTATATCCTATACATATACTTATCCTTAGGGACATCCCTAGACATACCTTAGAAATATCTCTAGGGATCTCACTAACATTTTGGAATCCTATTTCCAAAGGTTACCTAAACCTTTCCTCTAATACCAAATGTAGATACCCAAAGCTTAACGTACATGGAAATTACATTACTTTTGCGGAATACTTAGTACATAACAAAAACACACACACAAGGACCGTAATAGTTTAGTGTCTTTGGAAACTCGGAATATAATCTTCTAATCGTGGTGAATGATCTTCAACATATTTCATAAAGAACTTCCCTTTTTTTACCAAAAAGATTTCTTTATATCCTGGGAAAAGGAAAACATAAAAGGGTGAGCTCAAATGCACAGTAAGGGTAAACAAAAGAAATATCAATCACATCATATTCATAAGATCATAACATTTTGGAAATCTTAACTTGCAAAAGAGATCAAAACATTATATCATGGGATAAATCATAGTAGTGAAATGTAAACCCCAATAATCATAACATAAAACAAGAAACATTTTGGAATACACACATAATCATAGAGAATCATTTCTTATTAGTCAAGACTCATTGCCGAGACTATCTTAGTGGACAAATTCCATTTCTGAACTGAGTTCACTCCTCGTTTCAGTCCTGTTTCACTGAACCGGTTTAACCTTCCGTTCCAGCCATGTCTATCTCATGAGATATAAAATCATTGCCCAATTCATTGTAGGTAGATATAGGTCCCAACCATCTCATAATGATACCATTATTATTTGTGCCACAATATCATAAACCATACATCATAGCATAACCCATAAAAATGGGAATCTTAAATATCGTAACATCATATAACAATTCATATAAGATAAAGGAATTCATAAAAATATTTAGATCACAACATAATAAAATCCATGTAATAATAGGGATAGAAATAGAACCATATATTATCATATATGGAAAATAATTTTGACAAAACTCTTGAACTCCATTCTTGAGGAAAATATCCATTCTACTTTAAAAAAACATTTTTTCCCTTTATTAACATGTCATAAAATTTTAAACTAACAGAATTTGATTAAAAATAAACCTAAAAACTTGTAATTGATGATTCTTGGAAATAATGTTTTAAAAATCCATTCATGCCGTATAAATTAAAAAAACATTATTCTCGCACTTTTGTCGGAAAAGTCAAAAAATACCTTGTACGAAAAACGACAATAGATTCCTTTCATATCATTTACTTATAACACACCTAAGGGTAAAATTGGACTTAAAATATTTTTTGTGGCTGTAAATAATATTACATTTTGAGGAAACATGTATGTGGATGATAAAATATTAACCAGTAATTTCTGAAGTAAAAACAATCTCGGATAAAAATTGAGATTGCGAGATTTTCCCTTACCTTAGGTCTGATTTGCTTCGTAAGTGTTCGAACCTCCTGTATAATGATTAAATAATGTAATTGAGTTATTCAAGAATAATAAACATTGTTATGATATCATATATGGTTCACTTATGACTTTATATTACCCGTTGTTTTGTAAATTCCCTGTTAAAGAGTGTTTTGGGTAAAATCATTTCATTTGTCGTCTGTGTTTTGACTTGTAATTATTCATATGATTAATTAGATCATGATTACATAATTCCATAATATAAAAATGATTTATATAGAATATATATTCAGAACATAAATATATATAATAGATCAGTAAATGGAATGAAATACACCGTTCATGGAGACGGTAGACCGTACGTACGCATGAACACTGTTCTCGTTTCCTTATTGAGTTGAATGGAATTAAGTAAATGACATACATATATATACACATAAATCCAGTATCATTATTATGTAATATATTTGATGATTACTTCTTATATATACTTTATAATCATTCATGAATGGTTAACGTGGAGAATGAATCTCATCGCGTCGAGGAGACGGTAGTCTGTACGTACGCACGAGCGATGATATCATTCTCATGATCGTGGAATTATATTGGAGTGTATGATTACTATTTAAGAATCATTATAAGTTTACAATAATCATATATAGTTATTATGTACACCATTATACCCATCCAAGTAAGGTGGTGGTGGAAAATAGATTACACCACGGTGTGGAGACGGTATTCCGTACGTATCCACGCGCGGTGATTTCATTTTCCGTAGGATGGATAGATGGTGAAATAGAGTTGTTTCATAAATATAATAACATATCATTATATTTTTGATACTGATATTATTACTTCATAATGAAAAAACTAAAGAAGAAGAAGTGGAAGAAGAAATAAAGTTGAAAGAATCGGTAACGGACATTACCTCTTCTTTAAATCGCCTCTTTGAGTCCTCCTCTTAGGGTACTAAAATTATTCTTTGAAGAATACCAGGAACTATAGGATGTTGTTAGGGAATTTTAGAAGAGAATTTGGCAGGGTTTTTCCGAGCATGAAGGCTCAAAGTGGTGTGAGGAAGAGAGGGAGGAGGTGCCATTTTATAAGGGATGAGAGGGGCACCTTTGGAATAACTAAAAATATTATTTTATTATAATGCCAAATTCGGTTTTAAATAGCTCCAAATTTATTTATTTCTATTCTAAGGTTGGAATGGGTCGAAATCCTCTCATCCAATAGAATTTAGACAAGTTTATGTTCCTATTTTAACCTTATCATTTATATTTAACCTTAAGTTAGATAATTTTACTTTTACCGTGTCTTTTTGTGTTCATACACTATTAGGTTAATAAACTTACAATAACAAGCCAAACTAACCCCAAGTTGTTTATTATTAATATATATAAACTTATCTAAGTCATTTGGCCTAACCATAGATTTTTAGGAATAAAATAAAAACTAATAATATAATAATTGTTTTAAATACTATTTTATGTCAATTTTAACACCATTTAGTAATTGATTTTTGTAAAAATCATAACAGAATGATTAGTTCAAAAAAAGTTAATTAATTCAATACTAACATGTCATATTAACCTAGAAAATTAGTTTAATTCATAAAAAAGTCTCAAATTACAATTATTCGGGTATTTATAACATCAATTATGTCAATATTTCATTAATAAGATAATTATTGCATCATCATTGTGTCATAAATAAACTAACTTATTTAAAGTATAAACATTACAAATAAATTATAATTATGTAGGAAATATTTTTATCTTTCTAATGAATATTTATAGTCGAATTTACTTTATGTTTAACCCTACATTAAAAATGATATACTTATTAAACTTTGATTTTAACTATTTTAACCTTTCTTTTAATAAATTAATAATAAATTTCCTAATCTAATCCATGTGGGCCTAAATGGTCATATGTTATTCCTAAGGTTGTTTTTTGTCGAATTACATTTATCCAATAGAATTAGGACATGTGTTAGGGTAATAATAATAACATTTTTACCTTTAATTACCCTATTTACTTTTAACCGTGGTAAAAAAATAAAAAGTTACTATTCACAAAAAATTATTTTCATCTCATTGAACCACATTTTACTTACTAACATCAACCGTGTCTCTCGAATTTTTGAAATTCCACTCACAGAAGTGGTAAAATTATGTTTTATGAAAAATTCATTTTTTTAACTACCACTTAGTGGTTTCACTATTCATCAAAAAATGAAAGTTTCCAGGAAAATACAAAAAATTAGGCCTAAGATATATTTGATATTATGAACTCAAAAATGATGTCTATTTTACCAAATTAAAAACATATCAGTTGCATTAAATAATTTAAAAATAAATATCCGTCGTTAAAACAAATATCGTTTTCTTAAGAGATAATAACTATCAAAAGATTGACACTTGTTTATGTCTGATTTAAATGTGAAATTACATCCAATGACCAACATTGTATATAATTGTAAAAAATATTCTAAATATACCTTAAAACCACTAAAATTAATAACTTCTCAATAATAATTATTTCGATTAAAAAGGTTGTTTTTAATTAAAATTTAGTAATTTTAACTATTCATCAGAAAATGAAAGTTAGCCGAAAAGTACCAAAATTTGACCCTAAGATAATTTCGTTATTCCGAATCCAAAAATGAAGTCCATTTTGAAAAATAAAATTTACAAAATTTCAAAAAGTGGTTATTACTATTCATAACGGCTAGTTTTAATAATATTTTAATAGCATATTGTTGTTTAGTGAAACTCGTTATTGCGTACTACACACGCTATCGAGGAAGGTCACGATTGCGTGTAATGCAAGTCAAGTCAAGTATGTGTGTTGTGTAAGCTCCTGTTGGTGTAGCGTACGACACAAGACATTAATGAAATTAAAAAGAATATTTTTCATAAAATCTCGGGGTGTTACATATAGTCCATATTAACTATTTATTTTTGTTGTGTGGTAAATATAATAAAAATGAATTTATTTTGTTATAATTGTACCTAAACTTATGGGAATTTACATATCAATTTTAGAATATCTCTTTGATGGGTTTTATAGTATCAATGTTACTGAAGTGGCACTGGATATTAGAAACAATTTTCATTCCTTGAGAATTATGTCATATTATAACCATATCAACTTTAATGAGATGTATATACATAACATCTGACATGTATTACCACAAATTAAATTATTCTCTTGTAATTTTGAGTTAAATTTAATTTATTATTTTCATGGGTATTATGATATAATGATACGATAGTGGTAAGTGTTTAAGGTTATAATAACATCCATTAATGGGATTGTTCATGATTATTCATACAATGATGAAATAATATAATCCACATCTTAATAAGCTAATAAATTTCATTATATTATCTGAATTCATGATAATAAAATGTAATATTAACTTTTCCCATGCATTGGTAATTAAAATTATGGACCAAATGTTTCTATGGGAATCAAACATTATTTTTTTCTTGAGTTGGAAATATGTTTTCTTCCAACACTATATCTTTGAAAAATGTTGTCAAAATTTCTATAATATTTTAAAAATTATTTATCAATTTATATTTCAACTGATTTTACTCTTTATATTTTTTTAACTTGATCTTATTTTTGATTCCATATAATTACCATTTATATTTTATCAAAAAAGTAAAAGTAAGCATATAGTTGTTTTCTTAAGAAGGTTCATTATTAAAATGTTACACTACAAATATAATTCTCTTTTATAGCATGTACATGATTTCATTCCATTATGATCATAATTTAACTGAATATTACATTTCAATTTTATGTGGTTCCATTTAATAGAAATGTTATTAAATGTTATTTTCAAAGAAAAGGATTTTAAAAAAAACTATGTTTTAAAAATATATTTTCAAAATTAAAATGATATTGTATTAAAGAATGTTTTTATTGATATTTTAATGATATTTCCATTCATCAATGTGAAAACTATTTTTCATAATTAACATCCACTAAGGATATTTGTAATTGATATGACTATCAATATTTATATTGATAGAATATGATAGTTTCGAAGAGATTGTTATGAAACATGTTTATCTTTCATTCAATAACCTTATTTCATGGTTTTTGTTATAGAACCCATTTCTCTTCCGAAATTCAATCATGTTTAATTTTTATTAACATTAAACCAATTTTTATTATACAACCATGTTATGAAGTGGATAATGATTGTTTCTCTTATTTTTTGTAGAAATGAAATATCTATGTCCTTTATTCATGTTGTGGTTCATGGACATTATATATGGTGCATGCACCCAGATGGAATGGAGTCATCAAAATATATATTATATGATGGTTGTGCCCAGATAGTTCTCAGATGAATTATGTAATAATTATGTTATCCATAGAATTTTATTTCAATTTTTCATTTGCTTATTCCAATTATGAGGGTTCTGTAATGGTTCGGTTAGTTTTCTTTGAAGATGATGTTCTAACATATCTATATATTTTATTAATGATTTATATGGATTTATTATGTTTATTTTGATCAAGAATGATATCTCATGAAACAGGATTGTTTATTATTATTACTCTTTAATATTTTAAACCCCTTATATAATGTTTTTATGTTTAGTGATCTTGGTATTGAAAGGTGGGAATATTCTTATGTTATACTAATTCCATTTGATTATATCATAATACCCTTATTCTCTAATTATGCTCACTGGTGACATATATTTTTTAATGCTTACTTTGTTCCTTTATAAGAATTTGATATCACCATTGTTATATTTTCTCTTCTCTAATTTATAAATAATTAGGTTGAAAAACTTTTCTACAAGGGATTTCATATGGATAATGATGAGGACTAAATGTGAAATAATAAATGTTGTGTTAAGAGAGGAAAATTATTATTAATCATATCGGTATTATTTATTTAGCAGTGTGTCCCGATACAAGAAAACTATAAAATTATAGTTCATCATGAATTTATGTGATCATAATTTTCTTTATGATGTCTTATGCATTGGATAGTAAAAAACACTGGCTCATAATTATCAGCATCATATATAGAAGTGTAAATTTTACTATTTCATCACTAGATCAGGGGGGTACAGTTTAGGAGTTTTTATAGTTAGTATCAAAGGTTGGTTTAGATTACTTCAATGACTATGATATTTCTATGTAAGGATTTCTTAAGAGATTTGGATACCATCATTGTTCTATATCATTAAGTATGTTTATAATATCAAAGACTTAAACACCCCATTTGAGGGTTTTATTTAGCAAAAACATTTCTGGTTATTAATGACATGTTTTGAGATATTTTATTTGGTTGGTGAAATTTTAACCCCTATGATCAACATGAATTGTTATTTATAGGAAAAATATTTTTCATTTTTAAAGAAAAAAGGGAAACAAAAATACTCAGTGAGGAACCATAACATTCTGCAAGGTAGTGGGGCTTGAACCCGTGCTCGAAGGATGATAAGGGTTTCCTACCAACCATTATCCAATATGATTTTCATGTTAGTATGATATTTTGATATGTAATTTTATCTAAGAGACATATGTGATTTTACTTTAAGAATAACATTTGATTTATTGATGAATAATACATGATAAAATTTATCAAATTTTTTGTCCCAAACATAGTTGTGAAATGTTTATTGAATTTTAAGGATATTCCCTGCATGAATGGACCAATGTATTTTTTTTATAACCCCCCTTTTAAGGGTTGAGGGGGAACCCTTAGATGTCTTGTAGGCTTAAGAGATTACATGGCCTGTAAGCTTAAAAGACATTACTTGACCTGAAGGTCATAGAAAATTAATCTAGACTATAACTACAAGAAACTGCCCCTCCCAAGCATATGCATCATGATTGTAACCCTAAACCTCTGCATGGTCATCCGACTACAATTTTTGGCATGAACAGGAAGCCCTCGATGTCGTTGTCATACCATCTCATTCTTCTAAATAAATTGGTTCTTCATTAGTGAGTGTGCATGCTCTGGATCATCCCCTAGAGATGCTCCTTTTTGTAGAGTCTATCTGGGGATACTGCACAGATAATGTGGCTTAAGGGCCCTGAGGTGGACTGGAGGCCATATTGATGCAAAGGCCTGGGTGGAGCAAAGGACATATGGACTCCAAGCGCAAACTGGTGGCCCAAGGTGAATTGGCCTGGCTGCTAGAGTACCAAACAATACCTGCTATAGTAACTACTATAGTTCTCTCATAGTGCTGCTAGAATACCTTCTACAGTAACCCAAAATTATGCCCTTACCTACTTTTGAATCTGGGACTCATGGATTCACATATAGAGACCCCACCAACTTGGTTGAGGCTCATGATATAACCATTTTGTTATTGATTAATGAAAAATTATAGGAGGAATGTCTTATTATGATTTTAAGGACTATGTGGTCCTTTAAATGTTACTGATAGTGATTCTGGCATTAAAATACCATAAAAAATACACATCATTTGGAGAAAAAGATGTAATTCTAGAATAATTTCATTAACAAATGATATTATACTAATGATGTAAGTATATATTAAATATTTAATAGTCTAGATGATAAAAGAATTTATCAAATCTAAAAAAAGAATCTTATAAAATTTGATTCCTAGTACCATGAATTATAATTAATTGATGATCATAAAAATAATAAAAAATTATTGTTTTGATGCACATAACATTCCTTTTATCATTAACATTCTTATCATCAATGACCTATATAACCCACTATAATTATTTATGATTTTATCAATTCCAACATATGTTATCCTAAATTGAAATCTAGTTATGGTTTAATACATAAGACCATTTGAATTTCTTTTCTCTATTATTAATAATCTATTTTATGAACCAATTTTTGATGTTGGTTTATAAATTTTTTCTCAAATTTTCACCCTTTGATTATTTGATAGAGATAAAATTATGAGAACACAATTTATTATAGGGTAGACCATATATAACCCCCTAATATTTTAAAATATGGAATTTTTTTAATATTATAGAGGACATGACACACTAATTTTATATTTCAATAAATTCAAAAATCATTTTATACTAAATTACATTCAATCCCATGTTTTTAGGGTATATATTGTATTCAATATTGAACACCAAACTCAAAAAACTCATGAAATATATTATTGTTATAACATTGTCATTAAATTGTTGGGAATGAAAAAAATTAACTATATTATGATATATTTATATACCATAATAATTTTAAATTATTTAAATTTCTTTAGTAAATCATATATAAATATTTTCTGTATAGTTATTTTATTCTTGAGAAATATGTTCTCCACAAAAAATGATTTTTTTCATTTTCATGAAAAAATATTATAATAAATTTTTTGACATTTTATAAAATATTTAATATAAAATTAAATTCATTTTTTTAGTTATAATATTAAAATTTACTTTGGGTGAAATTTTGGTATATTTTGGAAAATATTTATTTTTCGATGAAAAGTGAAAGATACAGATTTTTATTAACAGTAATTTACATTCAATAATTTAGTAATTTAGAAGCCATAATATGTTTTGGATATTTTTTAAAGTAACATTTGTATTATTTAGTTATATTTAATCCACATAATTAATTTGAATCAACTTTATTTTTGTTTTTATTGAAAGTTCTTTCATATAAAACTTGAGTTTTCTAAATATAGTTTTAGTAGGAATAATATTTCCCCTTATCAAATAATTAAAATAGTTCTTAATTTGGAATGTTTTGATTCAAATGTATAGATTATATATAATTAAATATTAATTTATTTTCAAATAATGATGAAAAATAGTCATAGTGATAATATAGAATCATATGTTGCTAAATAAAATTCACTTCTTAAAAACTCATTGTATCACCGTGTCTATAGAATTAATCTTAAAATTTACCAGTTATATGGATTGAATTTTGAAAAATGGATTAATTATTTTTAATCTTATTAGTTGATAATTTGTAGTTAGTTCGGCTTAATTTGTGACCAAAATGAATAGTAAATTCTATAAAAATAAATTATCATGGTTAAGGTAAACATTGGTTTACTATGGGGTTAAACTAAAATGATAAGGGTGTGAATAAGTTAAAATACTATATAAATATTCTTTAATGATTTTATTTATACATTTTCTATAAAAATTATTTAAAATATGGAAATTACTTTGAAATTTCGTTTGAATATTTAATATATAATAATTTATGTAACAAAATATGAAAAAAGATAATTTTCTTTCTTTTAATTTCTATAAATATCTCGGATAGGGAAATAGATTTTTTCTGTTATATATTATAATTTTAATAATATTTTTGTATCAAAATAATTCTTCATTGATTTTGATAGATGAAATAATTACTTATAATTCTTAAGAAATGCTAGCATAGTAATTATTTAGTTAGAAATTAAATGTAATAAATCATACTAAAAATTATTAAAAGTGAATTAAATTGAGTGAGTTATTTTGTTATATTATTTTTGTTGATTAATATATCATGATACCCTAGTTTTATCATAAAATATTTTAATTCAATGATCATATTGATATTTTTAAATTCTAAGTAAAATAATAATGTTAAAATTTGACGTTAATGTCATTTTTACTAAATTATATATTTTTTAAATGATTTAAAATAAATAAAAATAATATATTTTGAAAATATTTTTAAAAAAATTTTAATTATAAAAAATATGACTGATTATGGGACAAAATATGCTTTTAAAATAAATTTATTTACCCCTAATTAGTAAAAAAACATTGTTTGTGCTGTTATGGTTTAACGGTTTTTTTGAATATTAATTACTCTTGCGTTAAAACTGATGTTAAATGCACATAATGTTTTAATTTGATAAATTAAATTTTATATTTATAATTATAAAATTTATAATTTCTAATAAATCTCACATTAATTTAGTTTTAAAAGATACAATACCAAGGTTAGAAAACTAGTAACTGTATTGATAAAATATAATTATAAAAACACGTAAACATTAATTTTATAAAAAAAATAAAGAATTTTTTTTTAATTTGTTTTGGAGGTTTTTATAGACCATATAATAACTAAAAACATTTAATTATAAATTATAGATTAACATTAGTTAATATTGACCTCTCGATAGTGAATACTTTCTTGTATTTATATGAATGCCACTCCTCCTAAAATATAAAAGAGAACACACTCCCCTCAATTATTAACTATTATTAATACATTTGGATCATTCAAAACCATACCAAATAACATAACAACATCTCTACCCAAATCCTATAATCATTTTTGGTGTATAAATGTAACCATTCAATTATTTAGTGATAACCAAAGGAGGATACCTAAAGAAGAGGTAATATCCATCAACGGGCATATTTATTTTACTTCCTTATTCTACTCCTTAAATTAATATTATACCATTATTATATAATAAATTTAATATCTTAAATATAATAATATGTTTTTATCTTAATGGTATTACCTAAAACTACACACACATTCCACAAACGTGTTATGGAATCTTCATTCATGTGTACATTATCTGAATGTCTCATGAAACAGTGTCATTCATTTTCTCATTTACACCTCTCATGTATGGGTATGACGATGTATATAAAGTGTATATATAATATTTGTAATATAATTATACCTCTCAATTCGTTTTTCTTATATAAAATTTTTATATTACATTTTGTATGGGATATGATAACCTCGCTCTTGTGTACGGCAGACTACCACCTCACAATGTGATGTGATTTTTTTCACTAATGTTTAACATGGAAAGTAATAATGTTAAATAAAAAAATATAAGTTATATAAATGAAACATTTAAGATATTGATTATATATTTATCATTATTTAAATATAATATATCATATTCTTTTAACACATTCACACACCATAAAAATTGATTATGTTGTTTGTGGAAGTCTGGAATAGCACCTCATCGAGCCAATATGATTCATCTTATATTCATCACCAAATACCAATAATAATAAAAATCAGTGTAAATATTTAAATAATATTTTATTTATGATATTATGTTCATTGTAGAAATATAATTTTTATGTACCTTCTTTCCATTATGATCACTAAAAAGGGAAACCTTACTCATTCTTATGTATGACATAGAATATATATGATAACAATGTCAGTTCATTTTTCATAACCATATTTCTTTATGGGATTTAAAATTACAGTTTATGCATAAATTTGATAATTAATTCATTATTATTATCATTTATATTTTTTAATTATAATCTCTGTGAACATATTCATCATACCGAGTCATTTTATTGACACATAAGATGAATATGGTCAAAACATCTGATGCAAAAAAATAATCAATTCAGTAATTGAATGTAACACAATAATAAAATAGATAAAGTAATAATAAATATGAAAATTGTTATATTTAATTCAATTAATTAAAATATTTTTTTATCATGGAATATAAATACACATGTGACCAGTCATACCAAAATAAGGGATTATTCTCGTTTCACTATTATTATTTTTTGAGATATATGCCATAATCACAATTTTTTTGTGGTTTATATACTACACATGAATTAATATTATGGTTCTTTAAATTAATTTAAAAGTATATTAATATCCATTATAGGATCCCTCTTTCATCGGGTTTACATTTTTAAAATTACTAAACAATTGATGTATTTATGTCACAATTTTCCTTCATTGAGACGAATGTCATGTAATGAACCTATATTTCATTATGGGATGTATATAATCCCATTTGAGTAGAAATGTAATATATTTATTTATTTTCATGATATTATATTTTTCATTTATTTGAATCCTTTCTTGAGGCCAGTGATTCAAAGATAATATTGTGGTAAGAGTTTTTTGATTTAATCTCATCCTTTATTGAGATTGTTTATTATTATGATACCAATGATGAGATATAATGATACATACTTCAATAAAATCATGATTTTATTTTTCCTACTATTATTAATTACATTTAAAATTAATTTTACCTTTTTCAAATTGAAATTATTGAGAAATTGTTTTGAAGAAAATTTCATTTCATTTATTCCTTCAGTATAAAATATGTTCTCTTCAAATAACATGATTTTTAAAAATTTATACATTTTTTCTAAATAATTAAAAATGTAAAAAAATAATTTTTATCCATTATTAATAATTAAAAATATTCAATTTCATATTATATTTTTCCAAAACAATGGCCATTTGTATTTTTACCAAAAATGTGAATGGAATCTTCATTTTATTTTATGAACATGTAACATTCATAACAGTTTACAGTGAAAAAGAAATGTTATTTTTTGAAATGTTCATAATTACCCACATTTATGACCATAATTTCATTGATGATTTAATTTCATGTCGGTTTGTTTATTTATAAATTTTTTTAAATATATTTTCAATCAAAAGTATTTTAAAAGTGTTTATTTTTTGAAAAATTTGATTTTCAAAATGAAAATATTATTTTCCTCAATAATATTTTTATTAATATTTTAATGAAATTTAAATTCATCAATATTAAAAACCCTTTTTAATGAACCTCTACTATTGGTATTTTTTATTTATACAATCTTCATTCATTCTCTATTTTTTATATGATTGTTTTGTTGAGATTTTTATGAAATTTGTTTACCATCTATGGGTTAATAATGGTTCAAATAGATTGTTATGGAACACATTTATTTTATATTATTCAATCATGTTTAATCAAGATTGGCATGAAACTCATTTATTCTATGTGGGATAATAAGGTTATAAATCGAACAAAGACTTTTTCTATGAGTTTTATGATTTAATGAAAAATTATATTACCTTATTTATATAGTTGTTATTTGACATTATATATGATGTGTGCACCCAGATTGTGTCAGGTGAGCCTAGTATAGGTTATAAGAAGATTTCCCCCAGATTTCACTCTATTGTATTGGGTAATGATTTTGTTCTCTAGATAAATATATTTTAATTCATATGTATGGTTGTTACAATTTTAATGGTTTATTAAGGGCTCTGTATTTATTTTATGAATATAATCTTCCAAGATAAAAATATGTTTTATTTATGATTTCAATTGTTTTATGATGTTTCATTTGATCAATTGTGGTATAATGTGGCTCATGATTATTGATTCTTATAACTCCTTCCTTTTTTTAACCATTATTACATGTGTTCTTGCTTGATGATCTATGGATTGATAGGTATGAATATTCTTATATTATAATCATGCACATTTATGATGTTATCATATCCTTATGCTCACTAATTATATTCATTTGTCAATTCTTACATTTTCCCTTAATATGAATTTAATCTCACACTTATTAGGTTTACTTTTCTCTAGGTTATAATTTATTAGGTTGAATGAATTATTTTCTAAGGTATTTCATGTGGAGGACAATGACGACTGAATATGAAATAAGAAGAGATTTCATAATTTTGAGAAATGATCATCTAGGACATATGAATTGTTTATGTGGAGTTTTTCATGATCCTATAAAATTTTAAAACTAAAAGGTACTTAATAATATAAGTGATCCAATTTTCCTTTTTTTCATTTTGAATCATTAGGATGGAAAAAATGGGTCATTATTATCAGCATCATATCAGGAAATGTAATGTTTATGATTTCAGTATCAGATTCATGTGTATCGGATCTAGGATAATATAGTTGGAATCCAAGGTCAATTTAGATAACTAAGTTGACTATGATGCTTTCATGTAATATTATCTTAATATTCCCACACACCATCATAGGTCTATAACATTATGAATAATCATAAGTTAAAATTCATAGACACCTCATTTTAGGGTTTTAATTAGTAATTTTTTTATTTTAATTAATATTTATTGAAACTTTTTATTATAATGGTTTATTTGAAACCCCTAGGATCAACATGAAGTGTTAATTTAGGATTAATTTTTTCACATTTAAAGATAAAAATGGAGACTCATATGATAGGTGAAAACCCATAATATCTAGAAACACAATGGGGATCGAATCCTTGACTGAATAATGATAAATATATCCTTACATCCACTGGCCTGTGTTATTTTTTAGTTATAATTAAATTTTTATATTTAATAAATAATTTTATTTCAAAGGAATAAGGGAATTTATTTTAAAAATAACAATTGATTTATAATGGAATTGTATAAAATAAAATCATTTTAATCATTATGTTATTAACTTAGTCACGAAATATCTGAAATTTTTTAAATAAATATATTTATAGAATTGATTTTGTTTTATATTTGGGTATTAAAACTGAATTTCTGATATTAATGTAAAAAGTGATTTTTTATCCAATTTTTAAGTTATCTTACTATGTTCGAACCATTTTATTTTAGGCTAATATCTAGATAAAATATGAATATTTTTTATTATTTTAGGGATTATGTGGTCCGTCAAATGTTTATTTTAGTGTTTCAATAATTAAAAAATCATCATGAATACTCATCAGTTGGATAATAAATGATATTGTGGTAAAATTTGATTAAACAATAGAACTTTAATAATCATTTAATTACATTTAAATATGTTTTTAGTTTATATGGTGAAAGAATTAATTAAATATTAGAATAGGAATATTGAAAAAAATTATTTTCCATGTACCATCAACTATGATGAATTGATTTTATTTAAAGTCATTATAGATTTATGTAATATTGATAACCCAATATTGAATACCATTGAGTATTTTCAAAAATGTCACTCCCCTTAGAATATAAAAAGGAAACACACTACCATCACTTATTAAAACATCCAATGAAATATTTATATCATCAAAATAAATAAAAAATAAATTTAAAACATCCCAAGAGTAATCCTAGAATCATTATATTAGGAATAAATTCATCCGTTCATGGATTTAGTACAGCCTTAATGAGGATTCCTGAATAAGAGGTAATGTTCTTAAATGTGCTTCTTTATAATACTTCCATATCTACCCCCGTTAACTATTATTATGCCATTATGGTATAATAATATTTTTATATTTCATTATATGACATGTTTTAATGTAACATTTATGACCTAAAACTATAAACACATCCATCAAATGGGTTATTAAATCATCATTCATTTGTACGGTGGACTTCCGCCTCAAAAAATGATGTCAGTAGTTTTTCCATTTCCAACTCTTATAGTTTGTTATGACGACGGATCTAAATTTTATATATAATATAATTATAATTATTTAATCCTTATATCATGTATACTATTATTATATTACATCTGTAATGGGTTTGATAACTTCACTCATGTTTACAATGACCCACTTCCTCGTGAAGTAACATGATTCATTTTTCACTAATGTAATACATAGAAGGGGATAAGGGTAAATATAATAGATATATGTGATATAAATTAGATATTTATTAGATTTATTTCTTATTTTTCATTATGGAAATTTTATATATCATTTTTTATCCTTTTACTCACTGAAAAAAATGATAACGTCATTTATGGAGATGTTGATTACTATCACTTTGAAGTGATGTGTTTTTTCATCACCAAATAAAATTAATGATGCATATAATTATATATTATTAAAAAATAATATATTTTTTATAATATTATATTCTTATATATATATAAATTTCACTTTCTTTTTTTGGCAATGATAATTAAAAAATATAAATCTTATACATGCGTATGTATGACCTACCATCTCCATGATAGTAACATTTGTTTATTTTTCAAAAATATATTTTTGTATTGGTTTAAAAATGTTATTTTTTATATAAATAAAATAATTATGTCATTATTTTTATTTTTTATGTGTTTAAATAATAACATATTTGACTATATTCAACCTAGCATAGACATTTTTTACACATAAGACAAATATGACTAAACATATAATGCAAACATAATCGATTTAGTAATTTCATATAACATGTTAATAATTAAAAAAATTAATAATAATCATTAGAAATTTATCAATTAGTTATATAATTAAAATTAGTCTTCTATTTAGGAATATAAATAGATGTGTTTTGTCAAAATCATGGTATGGGGTTCTCTCGAATCACTTTTATTTCTCTGAGAGATATTCCATATTACCAAATTATTTTTGTTTTATGGTGTATATAATATCTCTGTATGTATTTTAGGATTATTTGATTTAAATATATGTGTGTTTTCATATCCATTTTAGGATATACAGTTTAAGGGGTTTACATTTTCTATGATTTCAATGTGGAAATGGATTTTTGTTACAATTTTCATTCATTATGAATTATGTCTTATTATGAACCTATATTATTTGTTTAGGTGTATATAAAACCAAATTAACATTCCATATCATGAACTTATTTATTTTGGTGTTATATTATCTTAAATTTAATTTAATCCATTGATGGGGCTTATGATTCAAAGATACTAAATTGGTAAGAGTTTTATATTACAATCTCACCCTCTATCAGGATTGTTTATCATTATGCATACAATGATAAGATCATAAGATCCATCTACCAGGAAACTAATTAATTTTTTAATAATATGGTTATTCATGATATTTAAAAACAATTGTACCTTTTTATAGTCTTTGGTAAATAAAATTAACAAGAAATGTATTTTTAACTGACATTATTTCTCACTTTGGTCAAAAATATATTTTCTTCCAAATCCTAACTTATAAAAAAACTCAACATTTTTTTCTACATAAAATATATTTATTAAAAAAAATTTACCAATTTTTTTTCTCAATTTTTTTTCAAATTAATATTTTTTTCAAAAAAATTATTTTTTATATTTTATTGAAAATTTGATAGGAATCCCCTTATCATTTTCCAAAGAAATAACTTTCATACCATTCCACAATAAAAATGAAATTTTCTTTTACAGAGTGTATGGAATTATATGGTGTTACTACTACAGTACCCAGAATCCTACATTGAAATTTTATTAATTCCATTTTAAATAAATGTTTTTAAATTTTATTTTCAATGAAAAGGATTTTAAAAATATTTTAGGATTTTAAATGTCATTTTAAAAATGATAAGAATATTTTATTCAACAATTATTTTATATTTTAAGGGTATTTCCATTCAAAAATGGCAGAAAACCTTGTTTTTACTTATCCTTAACTTGTGATATTTGTTATTAATATCATTATCATTCATTATCTTGTTTTAATTAAAGTGTTTATTATATATTACTATGAAACTCATTTCTCTTCCATAGGTTAATCATGATTTAAAAATATTGTTATGAAGAACATTTATTATCCAAATTTAAATCACGTCTCAAAGTTATTGTAATGAATCTAATTTTATTTACATAGGTAATTAGGTTATAAAGAGAACATTATTGTTTCTATGATTTTTATAATGAAATGAATGATTTATGTGATTTTTTCATATAGTTTTTCATAGACATTATATATAGTGGGTATGTTCAAATAGCACCTAGTGAACCTGATATAACTTATATGGTTGGTGCAACAAAATGGAGCTACAATGAATTGGGTAATGATTATGTTCATTTGATAATTATATTTGATTTTTTACATATAGTTATTATAATTTTAAGTGTTATGTTTGGGTTCTGTATGTGTTCTTTGAAGATGATGTTCCATGACAACAATATGTTTTATTTATTCTTGATATGGAAATATAATGTTTCATTTAATCAATATTAACATCACAAAGCTCACGATTATTTATTATTGTGACTCTTTTTTCCATGTTTTATGGTTTGATGGTCTAGGTATAGATTGGTAGGAATTTACTTATTCTATATTCTTGCACATGGATTATGTCATAATACACTTTTAGATATGTTATACTCAATGATGACATTCATTTGTTAACATTTAAAATTTACCTTAGTAATAAACTGATACCACCCATCTGGGTTTCAATTTCCAAAAATTATAAAAAATGAGGATTAAAAAACATTTTCAACAATGGATTTCATAAGGATGATGATAATGATTAAATATGAAATAAAAAAACCGAGTTAAGTTGAATAAATGATCATTGATGATATGTGTATTGTTTATAAAAGAGTATGTCTGGATCCTTTAAATCTCTAAACCTAAAATCTCTTAAAGAATGGATGTTATCATATTTTTCCTTTTAATTGTGTATGGATTGGATGGGAAAAAATATGGTCACAATTATTGACATCAAGGAGGAAAATGTAACGTTTATTATTTCAGCATCAGATCATGGAGTATAGGTTCTAAACTATTATATAATGTAGGAGTGTGTCGTTAAAATTACAGCACACTAGAGGAGAAAAAAGTAAAAAAATCAAGAAGAAATATATATTTTAATTGATATAAAATTTACATCCTTAATACATGAAAAAACACTATATCATAGATATTTCAAACATTGGTTTGTACAAATACATGAGTAAGTAAAAATTATAACAGACATTAAAAAATATCAAGGTTCCTTTGTATTTGGACCCCAACACATAGACATGATATTTGTGGATTTAAAATCTATCCAATCTTGGGGAAAAAAATTCACTATATAATAAAATAATTCTTATGTTATTAATAAAATAAAGAAATAAATTTTACAAAAAACATCGAATTAAAACAAAAAACTCATTATTTGAGACATACCTGGCATAACATGTATTAGATTGAGTTATTGTTCATTTATAGATGTTACACCATTTATTTCTTTTCCCAAAATAGGATCCTATTGAATTTTTTCTCATATGGGGGGATAAAAAAATCACAATGACTTGAATCTAATACAAGAGGATATGATTTTTGACATTAACTTATAAACTATCACAACACTTATTATTCATTATCAAGAATTATATCTATGATAATTAATTGTATAAGTATCAGATAAATATTATAAATAAATTAATAAATTAATATAAGAGAAAATGATGAGGAAACAATATGAGATCGTTTTTTAGTGATGTGATGTGTATTGTAAACCAAAATGATTCTTATATATTGGAAACATACACGTAGTGTCATAACGACAACATCATATAATATATTTATGTTTGATCAATTTCTATATATCAAAAATTAATTATATATTATATCACTATATTTTCAAAATAATTCAAGCTCATTTTCTAATTTTTGTCTACTAACCTGTGTTTTAAACTAAAATGACACCTTTAAATTGTAAATAAATAATTTTAGAAATATTAGTCACATCATGTGTGAGATTGATGTTTTCTAAATTCATAAACATCACAGATAAATTTTCAACCATTTTCCAAATTTTTTAATACAATCAAAGATTGTTTTCACAAATTTGGCTATATGACATGTGTTTGAAACTAAAATAGAACTTTTGTATTGAAAACACGCACATCAAGTTATATAAAAAATATAGTGTCTTTGATTGATGCCCAAAACATTCCAACTTGTGGAAAATTAATTATGGTTCTTATTGATAAATTTAAAAATTAACGAGAGGTTGTTTTCTCAGTTGTCAAGATGTGACACATGTTTTGAACTAAAATAGAACATTTATATTAAAAACACGAACATTGACTCATATCAGTCACATATTGGGTTGGATTGATGTGATCATATTGAAAACACATAAAAAATAAACTTTAGACTTTTTTAAAATAATTTAAGAACAACCATAGGTTATTTTAACAATTTTTTAAATTTTATGTTTGTTTTATACTAAAATGACACATTTGTATAGAAAATATGTACATAGAGTCATAACGACCATAATATGTGTTACATTGATGTGTGGTCAATTCCAATTGGTCATAAATTAATTATGGATTGTTTCCATAAAGTTTCAATATAATTTTATCTCTTTTTCATGATTTCATCTAAGTGATTTATTTTAAACAAAATGATATTTTTATAATGAAAACATTTACTTAGATTCATGTCTACAAAATCATGATTTTACTTGGAATTAAATCAATTATTATATATAAAAAATTACTTATGGATCATATTCATAATGTTCTAAAATAATATGAGATCATTTTCACAGTTTTGTAGCTATAAAATTCAATTTAAACAGAAAATGGAGCCGTTCTATTTATAACATTCACTTAGAGTCATATAAATCACATCATGGGTCAGATTTATGGGCAATTAAATTTTAAACATTAAAAATTAATTAAATTTTTTTCCCAAAATTATGATATCAAACCAATATTTTTTTATTGGTTTTGGGTATTTGATATGTGTTTTGAACATAAATGACTGTTCTTTTATTAAAAAACACTCTCATTGATCATACTAAACAAATCTAGTGTCACATTAACAATTGTCCAATTCAAACATGTCACAAATAAATTATATACCATTTCCATAATGTTTTAAAATAATCTAAACTCATTTCCTCATTTTTAGTTATGTGATACATTTTAAAATTAAAAAAAACTACTATATTAAAAACATTTATTTTAAATCATATCGACCATATCGTGTGTATGATTAACATGAAGTAAATTCATACCCATGAAATTTGTATTTTTGATCATTTTCCTATGATATGAATAATATTGATCTCTTATGCTATGTTTGGACCATTTTTCATGTTTTAAAGTAAAAGGATACATTTAAATTGAAAACACACATTTTGAGTCACACCAAACGCATTGATATTTTGATTGATTAGAGTTAAATTCCAAAAGGTCCTAAATAAATTATGAACCATTTTTCAATGTTCTCAATCAATAAAAATTCTATTTTCCATTTATCTGTATGATGAGTTTTAAAGAAGAATAAAACTTTAATATTTAAAAAATTCAATTCCAGTCATATCAACCACATAATGTGTCAGATTATCATGTAGCCAATTCATATACATGGAAAATGAATTATGGATCAATTTTCAAATGTTATAAAAAATATGGTCTTGTTTTCTTAGTTTTCATGATGTTACATATCTTTTAAACTAAAATAGAACCTTTCAATTGAAAACATATTCTTCAATTAATATTTACTACATTCTTCATATTTGTGTGACTGAAGTGTCTAGAAATGAAAAATTAATTATGGATCAATTTCTTATATTTTTTAAACAACCAATGCTCGTTTTCCAGGTTTTAGAAATATGACTTGTGTTTTAAAATAAAATTAAACTTTTAAATTGAAAAAATGTACTATGATTCATACAGACCAAATAGGTTGTTGAATTCATGTGTGGTTAATTCCTATTGATAAATAATGAATTATAGATAATTTTCTAAATGATTAAAAACAATCTAATTCTATTTCCATTATTTTGAAAATGTGATGAAGTTTTAACTAAAATGTACCTTTTATATCAAAAACAAATACTTCCAATATTATTGACTATATCTATGGTATAATTAGAGTCCATTCAATTCCATAACATGAAAACTAAAATATGGTTCATTTTATTAATGATTGAGAATAATACAATCTTTTTTTCTTAGTTTTGGGAGATGTGTCATGTGATTTAAACTGAAGTGGAATGTTTCTTTTAAATTATACACTTTTATTTGTAACAGTAACATCATGTGTGATATTTATGATTGGTTTATTATTACACATCAAAAATGAATTATAGACTATTTTTATAATGTCTAAAAATAATAGGATATCATTTTCTCAGTTTTTTCTATTTTATGCATGTCTTAAACTAAAACGACGATTTTTTATTAATAACAGGAACATAAAATTGTACCAAACAGATAAGTTGTTGAATATACATGTGTCCTACATGTAAAAAATTAATTATTGATTATTTTAATAATTTTTCAAATCAATATTAGACTATTTTATAGGTTTTATCTATATTGTGCATTTTAAATTAATAATTCAATTTTTTATTGAAAACTTGTACATTAATCCCTATCTACCAAATAATGTATCAGATTGGAATGTGGTCAATTATCACATATGAAATATGATTATGGATTATTTTTATAAATATTTAATACAATTTGGGATTTTTTCCCAATTTTGGTGACGTTACACATGATTTAAATCAAAATGGCTCTTCGTTATTAAAAACAAGCACTTTGAGTGATATCAATCACATAATGTCTTGAATTTATGTGTGGATGATTTATACACTTCAAAATATTTCATGCAATATTTTTTTGAAGTTTGATAAATATTGAGCTTGTTTTCATAGATTTTGGCTATTTGATCCTTTTTTTAAACTAAAATGAAACTTTTGTATTTATAATTTGAACTTCGAGTCCTACTAACCACATAAAGTTTCATATTGGAATGTGTCACATTTCTATAGGTCATAAATAAATTACAAACAATTTACCAATAGTTTGAAAATAATTGGACATCATTTTATCATTTTTGGAAATTTGATTCATGTTTTAAAATATAATTTACTTTATATTTAAAGAATATCCTTTGAGTCATACTAACAACATTAGGTGTCAAATTATTTTTTAGAGGATAGCTAATGGTAAAAATTATTTATTGACCATTTTACAAATGTTTTAAAACAAACTACTAGTGTTTTATTTATTTATTCCATGTTATGAATTTTAAAAAAAATGTGATTCCTCTATTAAAAACACATACTTTGATTCTTATCGACCAATTATTGTGTCAAATTGGTATGAAGTAAATTCCATCATGTGAAAAATGGATTATAGACCATTGTTTAATGTTATAAAACAATCTGAGGTCAATTTATTTTGTTTGGATATTTGATGTGTGTTTTAAATTAAAATAGTACTTTTTTATTAAAAACATTAACATTGAGTCATACTGACCACATTGGGTGTCGAATTAACATATAGTTGATTCTTACAAGTCACAGAAAAATTATTGACCATTTTATAATAGCATTGAAAAAATAGGAGCACATATTCTTAGTTTAACATATATTCTATGTTTTAAACTAATATGAAACCATTATATTTCATGCACACAATTCGGGTCATATCGATGACATCGTATTTCATAGTATTGTGCAGTTAACTGGTAATCATTAAATGTGAATTATGGTTTGTTTTTATAAATTTTGAAAATAATATGAGCATGTTTTCATTGATTGATAAATTTTACATGTATTTCAAACTAAAATGGAACCGTAATATTGAAAACAAACATATTGATTTATATCAATCACATCATGTGTTAGATTGATATGGGTTCAATTATTACATGTAACAAATGAATTATAGGCCAATTTATGAATGTTTGATGAAAATATATGATATTTTTCTCATTTTTTCTATTAAATGTATATTTTAACCAAATATGGAAATTCATTATAAAACACATGAAATTCAATCCATACCAATAGCATCAGGTGTCGTATTGATGTGTGGTATATTCCTATGGTTCATAAATGAAATATAGAATATTTTCCTATATTTTTAAAATAATATGAGATTATTTTCAGATTATTGGCTCTATGACAAATTTTAAACTAAAATGACCATTTTATATTACAAAACACATATTCATGTCATATCGACCACATCATTTTTCATATTGGCATGTAGTGACTTACATTATATAAGAAATAAATTATGGATCATTTTTTAATATTTTAAAAATAACTGTAGCATGTGTTCTTGGTTTTTTATATTTGATAGATGTTTTAAAATAAAATGAATCATTTCTATTGAAAAAATTAACTTTTATTCATATTGATCACATCATATATTAGATTTATCTCTGTTTAATTCATAAAGATAAAAAAATAATTATGGAATATTTTCATATTTTTTTAAAAAAATCTGCTAATTTTTCATTGTTTTTTCTATTTGATTTGTGTTCTAAACTAAAATAAAACTTGTATTAAAAATAATTTTTTGAGTCATATCAAGGACATCAGGAGTTGTATTGATGTGTGACCATTTCCTACATCAGATTGGAATTTTGTCAATTTCTATACATGAAAAATTATTTAGGAATCATTTTACTAATGTTTGAAAAAATCTGATCCTATTTTCTTAGTTTTGGCTATATGAACATTGTTTGAAATAGAAATTACACTTTTTTATTAAAAACGTGCACTTAAATTAATGCACAAAACATTGTGTATTATATTGATGTGATATTGATTCTTACACATCTATAAGGACTCCTAGATAACTATCAAAATGTATAAAAACATCCTAAATTTTTTTCATTATTTTTATCACATAACATGTGTTTTTAACTTATGTGTAAATTTTAGGAAATAAGTATTAGTTAAAATTTATAACTAAATTAAATATAAAAATATTTAAAATTATCATAAAATTAACTACATAAGTAGTATGAAGTATCATCTTCAGGATTGATTTATACATTCAAACACCATGTATTCTGCTAATTGATTTCTAAAAAAATATATTTCTTTCATTATACTTCCCCACGAGAAGTAGATAAAAAATAATTTATAAGAAGAATGATATTAGTTATTCAAACAAAAAATATATTTCTAATTTCCTAATCAACGCTCGATCAAAAACATAATTTTTAGTGACATAAATTTGATTTTAGAAAATATTCTGACACCATGTATTATTTCCACTCATATCTAAACGAATTTATTACTTCATTTGAGTGTATAGATTTATCAAAATCGTAGGAGTATCGATAAAACATAGAAAAACATGTGATTAAGATATATTTTTACTAAAATTATAATTACCTTTAGAAATTATCTGTTCATGGTTTGAGTCTATTTATTGTATATGATTTCATTAAAAAAATTTCAAATGTAATTTCTAAAATCATTGTTGTTATATTACATTAGAAACTATAAATATTGAAAAAAATTGTAAATTTTTTTGAAATGTTTTTTCATAGTAAAATATTTCTATATTTACCTAAAAATTTCTATATTTGATAAATCCATAGGCCTATTGTGTCAAGTCACCAACCTCATTCTATGTTTTAGATATATTCACATATTCTATTATAATAATTTGTTTTAAAATATATATATATAAATCATTGTTAATATATATAATATTGATTATTATGCATTAAAAATTCACAACACACATTATTTTTTTGAAATTTGATTGAAATTCATTCATTGTATCAAAAAAACATTTAGTATATTACAATTGAATATGATCAGCATCTCATGCTACTTAAAAACACAAAATATATAATTAATGAAACAAAATTCTATTTTAATGTTTTGATTTCATAGTTTTACCATAATATTATTGTAATATGAATGATTATGTCATATGTTATTGTCTTCTCAGACACATCACATAATTAACTTGTTTTTCTTATCAATTTTTTTATCTTCGAATAATGTTTCATTGGTAGAAATGATACATGAATTAGTGACTAAAAATCCTTCTTTATGGGTTTTACCTTTATATAATACTAATATTAAAACTTTTATAAAATATTAATTGTTATTAAAATTTATGATCATAGTAAAAAAATTAATAAAATGATTCTATAAATGTTCCTCATGTGAGTATTTACAACTGAGTCTCCTGACCATTCTAACATGAGTATCTTATTTATACTATAGAGACCAACTATTTCTGTAAAAACAGTTACAAAATTTTCTTTTTCATATGTAATGCAGGATGAATCTCTATCATTGAATATCATTTCTACATGAATTTGTAATTTTCATATATGCTAAAGTCAATGTAGTGGTGAGAAGGTATTATTTGAAAGTCCTTTTGTTTTCATGGTTTATTCATTGTATTAAGTTGATATATCCTTCTATATCCCTATTATTATATGGGTCGGTAAAATCATCACTTACTAAATACCATTTTCATCATCTTTTATAGGTTTTAATTTGAAAAAAACTTATTAGGGACACAACCCATGTATTATTATAGGGTTAGATGTACATGTTATGAACATTCCAATAGAATCTATGACCATTGAAATATTTGGATCAATAAATGCCATAAAGAAACAATTTTCTTGGTTATTAAGATAATTCAATCCCCAATCTCATCTTATTTTTAGTAATTCATTGTTTTGTATCATATCTTATGGGATATAATACATCATACACCTTACAATAAGGTGGAACATGGGTTTTGATATATTGAAACCACATACAACATTACTGAATATAATTTTAGTAATATAAAGTTATCACATGTTGTGTGATTAACATTTAAGAGAAATAGTTTTTAAAAAACTAATTACCATGGTTAAGGTATGTGGTTTAGGAAAATAACATTCCTCAATACTAGGGTTTCCATTTGGTTTTTCATGTGATGATTATTGTTCCACTATCAATTCCCTTTAACCCTTTTTCATATATTAGTCTACCAAACCAGACCGGACAATAATATCATTAAAATAATCAATTTTAGATTACAAAGTATTCATTATAAGATATATATATATATATATATCAGTAATTTTTATTGAAATATTATTGATGTGAACATCAAAGACTACACCTCTATTGTGACCATATTAATTATAAATGTTACTGATAATATTTTTTCTTCAACTGCGATCACTAAAATTTATTGTGTCTAACCACATTAAAAAAATATAAACATAAATAGATATTTTTTTCTAATAATATTATAAATTATGATGAATTAATATTATTTAATACTTTTATAAGTTTCCCATTTATAATTTATATTTTTATTAACAATTTTACCCTCGTTAGTTACAAGGGCCTCCTTCCATTACACATGATGCTGGTTAAAAGTGGATTCATATTTTGATTCATCAATCAGAATGTAGAAAAGACAAATATTTTTTTCATATATCATAAAATCTTATTCTGTATTTAAAGTAAATTCAATTTAATTATTTTTTTAAGTAACGCCATCATTGATTTAGGACAGGGATTCGTTGGTTTTTATGCACATTGTGTATTTTCAGTAAAACCTTGTTGTTTCATAAATTAATTTTTTTGAATTAATTTAGATAAAATAAATATTGTAAAATAATATATTATAAATCATAATGAACCTTAATTTATTTATCACCCTGATGACGGATTAAAGTATTTTATCTTTCTTATTTTATTTAATGTGTATCAATAACTTAAGGGTAGGTATTTACATTCCCATCAGCATCTATAAGATAAATCATAGTATGAAGCATTTAGAAGAATCTATGGGCATTTCTAGTGTCCATTGAGACATGTTTCTTATGGAAAAAATCTAAAATAAATGAACTCTTAATGGTATAATCAAAAGTTAATCAATGTTTCATTATATAATATTTTTGAAAAATAGAGAAATTATATCATTCCATTACCTTAATATCTCCCCAAATAGGTTTCCTTATTCATGGATATATATAGTGAAAAAATTCAATATCAGTTGTATGATTCATTTCCACTAAGGCCCAAACATCAATAGTGATAATTAAAATGATAGGCTCAATATGTGGGATATATTGATTAAATACAAATTCAAATATATTAGAATTTCGTTTTTTTTCATTGATAATCTTAGTGAACACAATGATTATATGTTCTTTATGTTTATTTCATCAATATGTTATTGATCCCAAAATAATTCTACAGTTTTAGTATCAATCATTTATTTTTCTCTAATATTGGTAACATCATCATATGAAAAATTAATTATCTATAATAGTGGTTAATCATTTAATTTTTATTATGTTAATAAGTTAGATAACACAAAATATTATGATGAAAAACATAATTTATTAAAAAAATAATAATAACTAATCATTCAAATATCTATTATTTCATTACAGGTTTAAAGGATTTGGATACTCTATCAAGAATTCAAATCCCATCTATGAGGTCCCCTCTATAATAAAATACATTATCTTGATAGGGACCAATATGAAATTATTGTAATCTCCCAATGAAAGGATCATTCGTGATTTAATATTCATTTATCCCAATAGTTGTTTTAGTCACCAGTAGGATAATTGTCCAACTATTATTAGTTGCAGCTAAGAAAAAATTTACCTTCAATTAAAGGGATGCATTTATGAACAAATCACCATTTTCCCATTCATCACTAAAATTATCATCCATGAGTCCCATTTCATCTGTGTTCACTACACTCCTATTGTCAACCAATTTGTAATTGAAAATCATCACTTGAAATGTTATATAATCCAACTCGTATATCTGTTCAATGAAATGAAAATGTAAAATATTAACATAAATTGGATTTATATCAATGGAACAAGATATATTAGTTGCACCCTACAAAAGCGTAACTCTACTATTTTTCATCTTAATATCACTATTTGGTCCTTTTATATATAATGTATAACCATTATTCACAAATCTATTATAAGATATATCTTTACCATTTTTTCTACTAGATATCCATTGAAGTCATTCAGAATTTGAATTTAGATTTTTAGATAACTCCTTATAAAAATGATCTCAGAGCCATCTTATAAACTTTTTATTATGTGTATTTGATATCCATCCTTCACACCTTAATAGATTCTAATATCTAAGAATTTTTTTAGAATAATAGATATTTGTATCATCAACATTACAATAATATAACATGTAAAGGTGAGATCATACCCACTCTATGATGGTAAGTGTATCAACGCCTCTTTTGGAAATCCATTATCCCATAAGTTATCTTTTTTAAGGAGACTTTGGGAGACAAATTTTATCAATATATGAGAGGTAATTGGTACATAATTCAGTAGCTTCTACAAAATTATATTATTCTACAATAAATCATTCTTTCTGACTTTGATTCATAAAATATCCTTTCAAAATATTCATATACGATTCACTGGGTTATATATATCTATAATATATAGGTCCATAATTCTTAACATCTCTAAACAAGTAAACCATCAGGTGGACCGTTATATTAAGGAATGATTTTGGGAAGAGAATCTATAATTCACAAAATATTTCTACAACCTCCCAATTCATTATTGTAATCTTAATCAGTTATATAAGTTTCCTTTATATTGAATTCAAATGAAAAATATTTTTGATAATTTATGTCATACAGTTTTTGGATGAATACAACATAAGGAGATGGGAATCAAATCATTCTTCAAAACATGACATTCATGTGATTTTAGTACTTGTAAAATAAAATTAGTAATTGAAATGAAATTATTAATATTTTATGAATACCCCTCTTAAAATATTACACCATTAAAGAAATTGATATTTTGTTATTTTTGTTTTCTTTATTGAGTGTATGAAGCTTGAGAAAGATAGGTATGCCTTTTTACGCTTCAGTTGTGCCAAATATTCCCTCATCCCCATGTTAATCATGTCCAACCAATCCTTGATGCAATATTTCATTCTATGAACATTTAATAATGTACTAATAACACTATAAATTTAATTTTTTTACATGCTTGAAATTAATATAATGATTGATATTTAAATATTTATGATATGGTAATTCAAATCAATTGATCTCTTTTTGGAATCTAATTTCATAACATTTCTCAAAAATGGATTACTAAAAACAATTTCAATACCATTTACATCATCAAAGAATTGAACTCTCTTTTGTGGAGATGATGTTGTGCCTTATTCAATATTCACATCGAATTCTATCATCTAGGATCATAATTTATTCTCATAAAAAACAATATTCATGGAAGGATTCAACTGAACTGACTCTGTGAATTCTTCATAAATGGGACACCCAAACATTCTCTTAATTATATAGCCTGAAATTTTCCATAAATTGTAATGTCATTTATCATCTCATACAACATGTCCCTCAATGTTAATTCTTCACTCTTAGAAGCACCATACATTATAACACCTATATCCCACTAAAATTTTATATATTCAGGGAATGGATCTATATAGACATCAATATAATTAACTGGTTATTTTTGTCATGATATATATCGAGAAAAATTAATGTATTTTTTATTAAATCATATCCTTGGAGAAATATTATAATTTATCAAAAAAAACTAGAAATTTACTATTATAAGTACTCGATATATGAAAAATTATTTACTCCATGTATATAAAACTCAGGATGGAAGTTTCTCTTCTTATTTCTAAATTCTTGATAATAAAAATAAAATTTCATCCACTAATGATATTTTGTTGCATAACTTATATTTCCATCTTTAATTATTAAATATGTGAGACATCTCCACACTAAAGGAATTTTATGAACGATCCATGGTCCTTATCAAACAATATGAGATCATTTATTCAAACATGTATTTTTTATATATCATTACCAATAAATGTATCATTCATTTAAATATATATATTTGAATAGAGAAGTTCATTTTCTTCACATAGCATATTAGTTAGGATGACAAGTAGTTCTATAAATTATGAGTTTCTCAATATGCAACCATAATGAAATTTATGTTACTTCAATACAGATGAAAATATTGTGTATTTAGTAAAATTGGTGTACTATGGTCTCACTAAATCATTATTTAACATCCTGAACAACATTTGACATTCCCGAAGGTCATCTGGAATTTCATTTTTTATTTCATTCTTACTATGTCAATCATCATTTACATTTTTATTCATATCAAATAATCTATAAACCTCAATATCATCCTAATTGGTGTGCACATTCAGTTTTTACCCATGCTTATAAAAACAGTTATAGCTATGATTTATTCAGTGAAAAATAAAATGTTTTCCAAGCACATTTGGTCTAATTTTCTTTGAAAACAATAAACATAAACATGGAAAAAGGATTTGAAAAGGTTAATATGAATGGTATATTGAAAACATCCTAACCACATTAACTCCATATTCATACAATTTTAACATAAAATTAGCATATGATCATTTTTTCTTAATATTCGCCCTATTATGTTCATAAAATATTTATTTTGTAAAAAAAATACACATTAGATATTCATAATCAATGTAAGATATTATAGATAATTAGAATAAGTGGAACACAACATTCAAATGTTAACAATTTTAATTCTTTGGAAGTTATCATTTTACACAATAGTGTCATAAAAAACAATTAGGGGGAAACATTTTGTGGTTAGTATAGGTTATCTATGTGATGTTTTGTGGGAAAAAGGTTGTTATAAATATGTTAGTAACCAATGTATATTTATTATTGTATGGTATAATTCTGTTGGATATTGTTTTTCATTAATGTCATTTTATTATGACATATATTTTGTTATTTTTATAAAACTATCCCTCATTGAAACATGCAATGTCCTGTTATCACCAGATTTTAAAACAAGGTCACAAAGCGTGGGTTTTAATGAAATAATGGATAAAAATTTTATTGACGGCAAAAGGGGAGTTGTATTCCATGTGACAATTATTTATATAGATTATTCTAGACAATTTATTATAGGAATACACCAAAATATATTCTTACTATAAACCAATAATCATCCCCTCTTTTGAAAATAATAGAGTTGTCAATATTAGGTATATTTCACATATCCTATAATACACAAAAATATATATATATACAATTTTATTAAAAACACCAAAAATACATTCCATTTATAAATATTTAAAAAAATATTTATCATGGATTTCACATCATCATGATCCAAAAAATTATGATTGCGCCTCTAACAGTGACATTGATCATTGTATTCTATCCCCCACATCTATTATCCAAAATATTTCATTAGTATATTCAAAAGAGTATACTAATTATAAATAAACATCACACCACATATATGGTTATGCGAGATTATAAAAAAAATTATAAAATTCTTCTAATATCTTTTAATCTGGTATGTTTCCAATATAAATGTGTTTTAAATTTGAAAATTTTATGTTTGATAATAAAACCATTCATAATGATATAAATTATATCAAAATAATAATAATATTGTGTACATGGCTAAATAAAAATAAATAAGGATATAAATAAGAAGATGAAAATTATATATACCCACACACCTCAAACAATACATAAATTTTTCCATTTCCATCCCAAAAATATAATGTTATTAGAAAAGAAAAAAAATTTGAAAAAAAATTTTCTCAACATCAATGTTCACAAAGGAAAAGTCACAAAATCTTTTCTTTCAAATACATAGTCGATTTTAGTTTTTCAAAGCTCTATCCTTAAACATTCCTGATAAATTTTAAATAATTAAATATACCGTTAATTTTTGGTTTGAATCATTTGGAAATTATTTTAAATGAGTTTTAATCACTCCATAACTCATTATATTAAAAGCCATTATAAATATCATGAGTATTTAACAACTCATTATACCCCATTTACAAATACCACTCAAAATCATTAAAACCAACCCAAAATGTGTGTATTTATTGATGTAACATATGGTTCATGCCTCAAAACAATTGTTTTAAATCAACATGATCCCTAAACCAATACAGAAATGTCAATTATAATTTAAAAAAATTTATATGAAAAATTTTACATTATTCTACTCAATCAAAACACATCTCCACTATTAATTAAAAAAAATATAAATTTCTAATCAAATAAAATGTATCCTGAATGAATGAAATAATCATTATAACCCTTTTAAATTTATGAGAAAAAACCAAAAACTATCAACTAAATGAAAAGAATATTTAAACCTAAACCATTATAAAGAACTATATTTTGAAAATAGGCACAAAACCAAACATAGAATAAAAACTATAAAAAATTTTAGAGAGAAAATTATGGATTACCCATTATCCAAGGATGGGGAAACAAAATATATTTATATGAATGTCACCCCAATCAGACCAATCAATGCGAATCACGTAACATGGCCAATGCAACCCACTCATACTATCTGATCCCGATAACACTTAACACCTTAGTAACCAGAATATAGATTATCCAATTTCTACATGATGTGAAGGAGTTACCTCATAATTAATACCTGATTATTCTACAAAAATAATTATTAAAGGTAAATTTACCCTATTTTTGGAGTTATATAGATATAAGGATAGATCCATGATACTCACATAGTTCAGTTCACTCCACAACTATATATACAGTATGAAGAGAGAAGATCGGTGACACTGATAAATGAGAGAGGATGAGAAAAAATAGTATTCCATGTATTTGAGAGTTTATTCATATAAAGAAGATAAATTAGGAGGACAATAAGTGATGAAATTCTATGAGATATTGAATGCGATTATATTAATCGGTTCAGTTACGATTTTTTTAATATTGGGGAAGGTTTTATCAACAATTTTCAAATAAATTTATTATAATGAAGGGTTTTATCTGCATTAAAACAATAATCACAAATAAAATCCATATTTATCATTTCCAAACAATCACAAAAAAAGACTTATATAATTAATTTAAATAATATAATTTATATAATTAAATAAAAAATGTATATAATTAAACATAATTAATTAATTATAAATGTATATAATAATATGTATATGAAAAGAAGTATCAATTTTTTTTTATGAATATAATTATAGATATATATTTATAATTTAAGTTTAAATAAATATATTTTTAAATACATTTTTAAAAATATATACTTGTAAATATATTGATTAATATTTGTATATTATTATATATATATTTATATCATAATATATAATTACATAATTATATATATATATATTTAATAAATATTTATAAATATAAATATAATTGAATTAAATATGTATATTATTTAAATATATATTTTATAATTTAATAATTATTTTTAAAATATAAATATTTATTTATTACCAAATGGTACGATCCAGGGAAAATCCATGGTTGGAGACAAAATTTATTGAGATAAGAAAATTCAATGTATAATGAAATGGGTGATGGCAAAGAAACCCACATGCCATCAAACACCACCAAAGAAACTATTCAAAAAAGCCTCGCCTTTTCATAGACCTACCACCCAATTAGGAGCGACCACAACCTCTCAAATTCCTTCCCCTCTTCCACAATTTAATAGATTTCCATGAATCATCATAATCATACATGATTGAAAATTCAAATTCATCATCATGAGGTTCAATATCAATAGCCAAGACTTTCTTTGATGAATCCTTAATATCATGGATACCAATGTTGGAGGATTTCACCTGTACTTGAATGCTTATAAACTCCTCATGCTAAAAGTATTTACTCTGATATATGTGTAGAATATCAATCAATGAAAATTTATTAATGTTGGTTCCAAGTCCATCAAGGCAATGGATCCCCTGATAGTTGCTTCATTCCATTACATTGCACATTCCTCATCATCCTTTACTATTGTATCCTTCTAAATCATCGCCACTTTATATATAGTCCCATAATTGACCATCTGTTCACTTTCATTTAGTGTCTTCTCCTTTTCATTCACTACAAAGGAGGTCATATGTTTTCCATAATAAAAAAATGAAAATTTTCATCATCCATGATTTATTCTTTCACTTTCCTTGTAATGAGGCATCCTTTTCTTATATCATGATCAATTCCCCTTTGTACTGTATCGTCATGGTATGACTTTTCACTTGGGGGTCCCTTCTCTAAAACAATGTTAGTGCACTTGCATAGAGCCTCTTTAAAAGAGATATTATAGTGTCCTAACTACATCAATTCCTCTTAATAAACTACAACATTGGCCAATACTATCATCGAATAATGAGCTGTCTTGCAACCCACCCCAATACAATCTCCACCTTCTACAAAAGTGAGTTCAATGCCACCAATATTTATTATTCTTTTAGGGCTTCCACTTTAAGGATCATACCCCACTAGGACACCACCATTATTGAACTTGTGTAGATATTGATCTTGTTTATGCTTCGTTCCACATTCCTTCACTAAGTTCCCTCTCAAAGAGAAAGCCTCACAAGTCATTTATCCAATACAATTCACTTTTGAATGTCCAACAAAAAATAAGACTCTTAAAATAGTGTCCTTTTCTCATATTCAATATTCATGTTAATATCATTAGTGAAAGTAGACCAAATAATTTTGTCAACAAAAGTACAACTAAGATCAACTTCAATAAGTATTCTAGAAAAGATCCCATACCTTGTTCATTTTCATTATCATTGTGAATTGGAACACCCACCGTAGAAGCTATATCATGAAGAATTTTTATATTCCATAAAATCCATGTTAATTTATGAAATAAAACTATGACATTATATAAAATTGAACAATGATGTTATATAATATATAAAATATATTAATAGAATAAATTAAAATAAGAGTGAATAAACTTAATAATTAAATAACTGTTATTAATTAAATATATAATTAATGAAAATTAAAAAATAATATATATATATATATATATATATATATCTGTGTGAGTGTGTGTGTGTGTGTGTTAAAATGAAAATGAATTTTTATTAGTCATATAAATTTATAAAATATTAAAATCATTTAATGTTAATGAAAATACATGTATAAATAAATATTAAAAAATTGAAACAATTAAAATCATATATAAATTGGAAAATAGAAATTGAATAAATTTTTAAAAAATTAAATACATTAATGAATAAATGTGTATGAAAACACAAAAAATAAATAAATTACAAAACCATTAAATGTATAAATATTTAAAATATATAAATTATAAAAAAACAAGTAAGAACACACAATACATTATCAATGAATGAATTATATTAAATGAATTCATGTTAAAAATGAGATAAATTAAATTATACATAAAACTAAATATTTAACATACTATATATAATTAATAAAAATGATTTTTTAAAAGAATAAATTTAATATATATATATATATATATATTATTAAATATTTAATTACAATATTATGTATGTAATTAGTATAATATAATAAATATTATATTAATTATATAATTAGAATATATATTTTTTAATAATTTTATTCATTTTTATTATTTATAAAAAGTTTATTAATTATTTTACTATATATATCATTTACATAAACTTTATTACTATATATATTTAATATAATAATTTAAATTATAAAATATTCTGGGGTTCCCCAATCCAGCTCATGAACATACATGAATAAATGTTTAAATATAAATGAATATATATTAATTATATAAATTTAAAATATATTAAAATAGTAAATGCTAAAAAAATATTGAAAAAAAATTATAAATAAAATTATAAATATTAAAAATGATTTAATATATATATATAATATAAAGTATATTAATAATTTAATCTATATTTTAAGTATATAACCTATCGTGTTATATACTTAGTAAAATTCCCATGTGAATTTTAACATTACCATATAGTGGGTAGTTAATTCTTTATCCAGAGTCATGGAATGTAATTTGAAGAGTTAGAACACTTAAATTTATTGTTTTGAGATGTGGTTAATGGCTTGAGAGTTTCCATGTGTGTTTTTTTGAGTTTTGGGACTGTTGGGAACTAAAAATTAAATTTCTGGAGAAGCTACCAGAGGAACATAGTTTTCATCAAACTATGCATCCCACCTGGAGAAATTGTATATCATGTTTAACAAAGTTGTTTTTGTTACAGGTTTTGGTCTATCAGTTCACTCTTGGTCACACGGTCATGTTGTATTTGCAGACATCTTCACAAATGATAAATGTATAAATTTCACTCTATTTCTCAAATAATTTTCATGAACCATGGGAGGCCCATGAATAGGTACTATCTCATGCATCGTTGGCTTGTAATTTAGCCAATCATGCTATTAAACTATTCACCTAATTTAAAAGGTTTAAAATTTCCCTTTTCCCATGTTTTCTATTAATTATTATCCTCTCTTCTTCCTATCACACTCACATGGTAGGGAGATACTCTAGCTCCTCTACCTCTCCTCTCCTATTCATTGAGATATCTCTTTTATCCGGTGTATGAATCTCATTTCATTGGTCTCATTGGATGTTTAATTGTATGGAATTTGTTCCACATTCTACATTCATTGTTTTCTTCACCATCCCTTGCTCTATCATTGTGCATGGAAATTCACCATATTTTTGGGAAATTTGTTCATTTCATCAATTTCTCTCTAAACATCTCATATAAAAGCATGATATTCGATGAGTTTCGATTACATGGAATAAGGGTGATGGTTTATGAATTTTCCTTAATGTTTAATTATATATAATTTCTTCCATTGTTTCACATGTTAGTATTATCTTTTCAATCTTCTCAAATGTGAAAAACTTGATATAGAATCTAATTCCCTAATTCTAGTAGCCTTTTCTATTAAATTGGCATCATTGAAGGTCATATACATTTAATTTTATCCCACTCTTAATGTTGTTAACTTTGAATAAAATTAACTAATCAGTTTTTTTTCAAATAAACTAGCCTATTTAGGGTTGTTTTATTATAAAATTTAAATGAGTTGATTTATGGGAATGTATAAGGATGTAACATTCTACTATATTATTTTATAATGACTAAATAATCTTCTACATGGTTATGGCGTACTTTATTATTGGATTACCTTGATAAATTGTAGTCTCATACTTGATAGAATATCCTATCATTTTTTCCATTTTACATTGGGGTCTGATATTTTTGAATAGTACACAAGGCCCCAAAAACATTTAGTTATACTTGGACCCTTTTGGTAAGTGTAATGATGTTGTCCTGGACTTACCATATCCACCTCCATTATTATCAATGGAATTTTGATTAATGGCATGATTAATTGCATGGAATTATTTAATTTATAATTGGAATAATAAATGGAATGATTTTGGGAATGTCAATAATTTTTTTAAAAAATTTATTTTTATAATATCATGGATAAATATATGGCCAACTGAAAAATGATGAATTAATAATTTTAAAAATGATCTACATTACCTTGATCATTTATAATAGCCTCTTTATAGAACATTTGGATAAGGTCTCATTGTGAATATATATTTCCTAATAGAGCTGTAATACATAAGGGAATTGCAGTAGGGTCATTGTCTAGGGCATGTCACATTCCCTTGGTCGAGGATGTTAGAATGGAATTCATATCACATGCGTTGTTGGGAATGATTTTCTACATCCCCGTGATTGTAATGTTGGGTATGACCCTCCACAAAATTGTTCTTAATAATCAGCATGGTATCCTATATTGATTATTATACATGGAAAGATGGGATATGTTGTTTATGATGCTCAGGCATAACAAACAATATTTATTATCATGATATCCTTACTATTAGTGTGAGGAATATTATGCATGAACACCTGAGTTTCTGCACTATCCTAGATAATACTATGTATCTATATATATTTCTAAAAATGTTAATAAAATTATATCGAATATATATACATATCTATGCACAGACCCAATTATATATAATTGGAGGTATTTTGTCTTAGGCTGAATCATGTATGGACTATCAGGCATCTTTTATGAACTTAAGTTTGACTTGTTTACATTTATTCACCATTTCTTTTCATTATTTATCATACTTATACACTACATTATTTTATAATCATAGACCAGATATCTTTAAAGGCCAATGGTGTTGGCCTACGGAGTATATCTAACACCTTTTTTGGACCCCCATTACACAAGGGTACACGAATAGACCTCTTATTTTAATGTTCCAGATTGTTTATTCTAATTGTGCTACGACATTTGCACATGGGATATCTGGATCATAAGATAGATCTAGAGCTCTGGATTCTCATAGGGATACACCTTATGGATTTTTTCAATTAATATACTGTTTATTTATTTTTTTTAATTTCTCTAGCTTGAATATGTAGAATCCCTTGGACATGCATGCATGATTTTATATTTTTGTCGACCACATCATATTTTAATTAGTAATTATTATTCTTTCATAGATATTTAATTCTTATATATTTCATCATATATTGTCTTGTTAGGATATACTGTTGTGATACTCTGGCCATGAAGACCTAGTATCCCCAACATACCATCATCGAACCATCGCTGCTAGTTTCCAACCCCTGGCCTATTTAGAGTAGTGCTTGAGGATATGTGACTGATTTGATCGGGGAACCGTTTTAGTGGAACCTAGTTTGGAAAATTAAAATTTTATATCTAAGATATATTTTTCTTTTATTATTACTATTTTTGGGATAGCCGATAGGATGCTAGGAATTTGTCAGTGCTCTGTAAATAGTCATGTCTAAGAGTGATCAACCTATACAAATAGAAAATACCATGTTCCTAGGGAGGAGACTATTGTTCATGTTGTTTGATGATACATTTGATTATGATTTCACATTAAATTAATTGATTAATATTGATAATTATTTATTTATAATATTTAAATAATTTTACTGTTGGTATGGTATTGCAAGGAAGAATCATTACATGCATCATTATAGGCACATAGAGATTCACATGCCATGAAATTTCTATGCCACATTGGATTCATTATTAGACTACTTGATGTACTGATATGGGCCTTGAGTTTTATGCTTTTTTTCTACGAGTTATCTAGCATGGATTCTCTCACAATATATTTCTACTATTATTGTTTCATTCTTATCATGATTATTTTTCATGCTTCTCTATTTATTTATCATGTTTCACTTTATTTTCCATGTTCCATGGTATGAAAAATAATAATTTTGATATATGGTTGATTAAATAATATTAATTCATAAATCTAAGTGGAGTTTTAATACATATCTTAATGGTGGAATTAAATTTGATTAATGTATCAGGAAATGTTTGATCCATATTCCATTAGTCATATGAGATTAATCTATTATGGTTGGGATTAAATGGTGGAACAACAGTAATATATAATATCTATGGGTTCCATATAAATTGGTAATGGTAGCCCATATAATCAAACCAATAAATAAAAACATATGATATCATGATATCAAATAAAAATATGGTTTCAGTTATATGAATACCAATTTTATCTTATAAGGTATAGTACCACTATAAACTTGGAATAGTAATTCATCAAACGATAACAAGATTCTTATATGTGTATGCTAAATACAAAACTAAATTACTAAATACAGAACTAAACCAAGTATGTTTTTTGGGGCATGTTTCGTATGAGATAACCCACTAAGGATGTTTGAGACTTTAATAATCAAATCAATCTCTGCAGTTTATGGAAACAGGTCACATATAATTATATCCTTTTAGGTCACCTATTTTTTAATCCATAGTATTTATCATCATAGGGTTATAATTATCCTATGTAATCATAGTTATTTAATGTGTTTATAATAATTTATAAAGTTTTACCGATAGACGTATGGTAGAATATTACATAACAAGTCCACTTTTAAATTTATAAATTATATTTCATCTACATGGATATTTATTATTTACGAGGAATAGCTAATTAAAATTCTAAATGTAACCATAATTGTGTACCCCCTATTGATTGAAATTGAAATTTTCTTTAAATAATCCCAATTTTGATAACCTTGTTTATAAATAAAATGTATAAAACAAATTTATGTGATTAATTTCCAAATAATGTAGGATATAATCAAAATAATATTGTTTAAAATGATGTTTGATAATATTTTCATGTGTTCCATGTAGCGTTAGCTAAATGAATTATTTATGTATGATTTTTTCGTATAACTAGTATATGATATTTAATTTAATACTTGAAATTTCTTAGGATTTAATTAAAACAAATCGAAGGTCTTACAAATGGTACATAATGTTCTTTAACATTAACCCACTTGTAAGGATAATTTTAATGTTCATTGATATTTCCTTTGAATGAGAACATGAGTGTTACCCATCAGACTCTTATATTATATCTTGGACTAAAATAATAGGTGTAAAGCCTAATGACCTTTTCATTAATGATCTCTTGGTAATATAGATACTTTATGATTTAGTAAGGGGATAAACCTAGGTAGGTAGAGTTCATTTAACATTAATGCATTTTTAATTTCTCTAATGAGCTTTCTGATGTTTGGTGTTGTCTAAGGGTCGTCTAACCCTACAACGAATCATAGTTTCTAAAACTGAATCCCGAAATAGAGGGGTGGTATTTTGGTAATTTTATTCTTTTTATGAGTGTGTGAATCATATAATAATTTGTTTATGTTGGTTAGGCGTGAATATGGCATGATTGACCACTAATTAGGTTTTGTGACCCTTCATCCATTCCAAGTGGATGAATTTTGAGGTTTTCAACCAGATTCAAAGTCATATAGGATAAAATTACCTTGGGATAGTAATTTTGTGGGACCTCATATATTGTTATATATATGGATGATAATTCTATGGATAATATTAGGTGGTGTTTCGTTGTATTAATAGATGCCTATGGTAATATAAATGATACACGCAATACCCTTCAAATTGGTAAAGTAGTACAGTGAACCATATGGGTTCATTGATAATCATTTTAATATTGATTTGATACTTTTTAGTTATGGGTCATATCCATAGTATAGTAACCTATCATTATTAGAAATCTATCCCATCCTAATTTTTGGTATGATTTTCTTAACAGGATTGGGTGTTTTGAAATACTGGTCAGTTTTTTGGCCATATATTTGATATTCATGATGAGTGTGAGACCAAATGTCAGGGGAATCACACATACATATAGAAAAACCAATTTTTATTATGATAGAAGTGGATGTAAATCGCTTATTTTAGTTCAACACTTTAAAAATCATGTTTTCAAAGTCTAGATCCTTTGTTCAATAGTCAATGGGGGGTGTTTGATAGAACTGATTTCCCTTTTCTTTAAATCCAAGGAATATAAAAATAAAAAACCGGGGAGTGTAATTTCATATAGTTTGATCATTTTATTACATGTAAATGAATCAAAATTGAGCTATAAAAACTAAAAATAGTTTGTTGTGATTCTAAATTCATAGGATTCATGGTGTTTTGAAAATGTATCGGTGCTTTCAAAGAAGCATTTTGATAAACTGGTTGAATTTGTACTCAAACATTAGAAACACATTTTTTGGGATGAAAATTGGTTTCTATGATTGAATAATCATGGGATTAATTTTTAGTGGTGTAATTGTGGTCAAGATATGATGGCATTTCCATAGGTGAATCTGATTTTCTTCCAAAGAGTAGGCATGTGGTTGATTGATTATCCTTTTCTTCATGTAGTAAAATAATGGTTCATTCAAAACCCGATGGAGCATTTTGTTGTGAATTGGAAGAATTGATTGTGGTATTCTAGGTTACTCTGTATATCCTCATATTATATTTTTTTATTTGTAATGATCAGGCCCCCTATCTTTACATATTATAGGATACACTATGAAATCACCAGTTATATGTCGAGCTAAATCAAAATTCCCTTTTATTTTGATAAATACACTTTTTGGGATCTTTGATTCTATGTTATAATAAATTTAAGAGGATTTTTATCTTGAGATATACTAGGGATCTCAAGTATGAATGACTTGGTTAGTTTCATGTGAATAAAGTGTTTTTCCTTTTACTTGATCTCTAAGAAGATGATACTTTACACTCAGTTATTGTTATTGATATATAGATGTTTCGCCATTGTACTTATGTATCACTTGCGAGCGATTATGTATAGATGTCCTTGAATTGACTCCATAGGTTCCACATTAGAACTACAAAGATACCCCATACTTCAGTTGGTATTGAACAAGATGGTTTAATGGGTAAGGATCCAAGACATCTAGAGAGGTTTTGCATCCACATTCATGTGGGGACATGATATCATAATGGATGTTTTGGATAAAGACATAATCGAAAGAAAGAAATAGGATTGAGTGAGAATTATTGAAGATAATATATATGCACCTTCACATAAAGGAATTAGGCAAGCTTTTTAAATACACCATCCATCTAGGATGATTGTTTTTTCGGGTATAAGACCAATAGAACTTTGACTTGATATCTATTTCTCTATCTCTTTCACTTGTGGTTAGTGATGAACTATATCAAGAATGTTGAAGGATGAAACAAGTGTAACATAAGGAGAATCATTGACATTTAGTGATATGTGGGCATGACTAGGCGAAATGTTGTCAATTGGGAATCACCTATTTGGTCAATTTCTAAATCACATAAGAGAATCATTAGAGAACTAAGATAATGTGTTGAATATGATTTTCTGATGGTGGTGATACAATTGATCATAATTGGCTATGAAATAGTAAAACCTATTATAGGCAGTTTCATAGACCATATAGTGAATGATACAAATATATTAGGGTGTCTCAGGTTTAATATAATCAGTAAATTTCTGTATAGATGTTACATTTTAAAAAATGAAAGTGATTCGGGTTTCAATTACTTATGTACCATATAGATTAAGTGTTGATTGAGGGAGTGTTGGGAATTTGGAAATGTAACTCACTAGTTTATATGAATCATCATGACCCGATTAGGAAATAATTTTTTTATCCTCAACGATTATTGGGTATGATAAGTTCTATGTTGGGTATGTTATAACATCCCACATTTTGGTCCAGGTAATTTTTTCTAAGTAAATTTGAATTTTTTCCTTTGGGGGAAAATCCGTTCATTTTTGTGAGTCTTTGAATATAATTACAAGAGTTATAACACTTAAATTTTTATTTCTATATGTTGATAAAGAACCTAGAGGTGCCTTCGGTATCTTGTTGAGTTTCCTGATAAACATCCTATGAAAACATAATTACAGGAGATGTTGGTAGAGCCACATGGTTTGCAGTGAACAATCCATCCCACAAGGAGAAACTCATTGGATTGTTGAGTGAGGTTGAGGGTGTTGCACAATTTTATCTAACTATGAAAACTAGGATTCATGGACGTTTGGTTGTTATATACATCTTCTCATAGTAAAAATTGGTTTTTTCATATGGTTCTTAATATTGTGTGTATGAACTGTGAAATCCCCATGCATAGGTAGTAGACCAAGCCTTATTGGAATATGATTTTATAACCATGAAACCAAACCATGAACCTCATTTTGAGGGTTTAATTTACCCTTTTCTCATGTTTCCTTTTAGTTCATCTCCTCCCTTTTTTCCTACAACATGCTCACCGCTAGGAGCCACTTGAGACCCTCTTACTATGATATCCTTGGAATGTATATAAATCCTTCATCTAGTTTCAGAATAACTTTTGTTCCATTTGGGATGATGTGAACTATAAATCCCTTCATTTTATAGTTCATTTTTTTTTTTATTAACCATCCCATGTTTTTTCATTGCGTAATCTAATTAGCCATATTTTTAGAGAATATATATATTTTATGGAATTTTTATATTTCATAAATTTATCTTGAACCCTATAAAGTCAAAACTTTATATTGGATTAGTGAATTTTATTTGTTAAAAGGTATATGGTCTATGTATTTTTCCAAAATTCATAACAATTTATAAATTATGTTGTTGTTATATGCATTGGTATTTCTATGAAACACCTCTAAAATATTTAATACATGATGTAGAATATAATTAACTAAATATATTTCTATTTTGTATAAAATTTTCATCTTTGATGGTCGTAGAACATTATATATAACCACCCATTAAGGTTTTTTTCATTGAATTCCTTTAAATAATCATTTTTTTCTAATAAAATCACATGTTGAGGATTTATGCCTTATAAAATGTAAATGAGTCAATTAATGGGAATGTTAAATGATGTATTGCTCCACTATATTATTTCGTAGTGACCAAAAAACGTCAAATTGGTTATGGATTATTTTCTTAAAAAAAGAACCTAATTATTTGTTGTGGAATGTATGTTAGCATGGCCTACCTTTTTCAACTTTTCGAATAATGTGTTTATAATTTTGGAATAGTACACTTGTACCCTAATACTTTTAGTTTCACCTTTCCCCTTTTGGTAAGTGTAATGATATTAAAATGGACTTCCCATATCCTCTTCTACTATTATTAATCAAATTGTGATTAATAGAATTGTTATGTTTATGGATTTATATAATATGTAATTGGAATGAAAAATAAAATTCTTATTGTCATGGAATTCCTTTTTATTTACAAATTGGTTGTATTAGTGTCATGGATGAAGACATGGAATATTTATAAATGTTAAATAAGTTATAATAAGAAGTATCCAGTACACCTTGAGTGATGTCAATTGCCTCTTTAATGATCCTCGGGCCAATGGATTTTTTGGATAATACATTACCTAAATGTGTTGAATGAAATAATGGAACATTAGTAGGTTCATTGGTAATAGAGTGTCACAACCCGTTATTAAAGGATGTTTTCAAGGTGTCCTCATCACATTGTTTGTTGGGCATAATGTTCCATCCTCCCTTAACATGGTGGTTAGGTATGACCCTCTTTGTTTCTTTACATGATACTCATCATTACATCTTATATTGATTATGATACTCAGTATGGAAAACTATATTGATTTTGATCATTAGGAATGATGACCACTATTTATTATCATGATATTATTATTATTATTTTGAGTAGTATAAAGCAAGGATGCCAGAGTTATGCATCTGATCCGGTATAATACCATGTATCTATATATATGTATACATACATATATATGGATATAAAATTTACTACATTTATAGTGCATATATATATACATATATATATATATATATAATCTGATATATTCAATATTAGGCTGATGTAATTATGGTCGACCATGTGTCCATAGAGAACTTGGTCCTTACTTGTTTACTTTTATTTACTTACTTCATTATTTTTTTAACATCCATGCACCTTTCAATGTTTTATATTCATAGACTGGATAGCTTTAAGAACCATTGGTGGTGGATGATGGAGTATATCTCACACATTGTTTGGGCCTATATTGCACCAATGTACCCGAACAAACCACATGTACTTAGGTTAAGGACTATAGATTCTTCTTGTGTTGTGACCATTACACATGGAATATAAAGAAAAAAAGAATGATATAGAGCTCAAGAGGCTCATGGGGATACCCTTAGGAATTTTATTTTCACTTTATATACTAATTATTTATTACTTTTTTGTATGTGTTATTATAGTTAATGTAGAATCCCCTAGACTTGCATGCATGATTTTATATTTATAATTGTCCATTTTTATTTTATTCTGTTATTATTATTCTTTCACTACACTTTATTTCATTTATATTGCTTCTTATATTGTATTTTTATGATATACCACTGTGTTACTCTAACCATGAGGGTATTTCTTCCCATTATACCATCATCAGACCCACAATTATAGTCGATAGCCTCTAGTATATGGGGAGGCGCACTTGAGGCCATGTGACAAACTAGCTCAGAGCAATGATTTAGTGCCTCTCGTGTGAAGATGTTACTATGTATTTAATAAAGATATTCATTTTTATTATTTATAAATTGTGTATTAATTATTTAATTATATATATACTATTTTTCTAATTCATAATTTCTAATAAAAAACTATTAGAATATATATTAATATATGACAATATTTATGAATATATATTTTTATATATGAAAAAATAAATTAATTATAAAAATTGAATAAATATAAATAAATATTAAAAATTAATATATTTTTTTAAAAAATTTGATACATTATTATTTTAAAAAACAAACATTCTTATATATATATATATATATTTATTTAAATATATTTTAATATTAATATATATATATATATATATATAAATATTTTATATACTATTTATTAATATATTACAATATATATATATATATATTAATATATATCAATATATTTCAATATAAATATCAATATAAATATATATCAATATAAGCTTTTATAAAAAAAATTAATATTTTATTTATTTTTATAAAGATCTCTTCGATATAGGGTAGAGGGATACCCATTACATAGCCTGATGGCCCAAGGCCAAGTGGCCTAAATACAAGCTTGAAAGCCCATTTTTTAGCCCAATAGACCCCTTGGTGAACAATACTGCTACAGTATCGTGCTTCTATTATCCCTGCTACAGTTCTGTCCCCGCTATAGTGCATGCTACAGTGCCCTTGTAGCTATAGTCTCATCACTATTGCAGTTCCACCGTAGCTATAGTTCCCGGCTACTGTACCAAAAATTCGTCCCTACCTGGATTTGATCCTGGGTCTTTTGGATGCCAAGCAGGAGCCTATAACACTTGAGTATAGGCTCATTTGAAAAACATGTTGTTGGGTAACAAAGAATTGGGCTAGCCTCCGGTCTTGCGCGCCCCACATCCCCAGAAAGGCTCATGGTTTCCAACCCTTCAGTTTAGGCGAGTTCCCAATGGGGTAGAGGTTCCCACAAGAGGTTTTTAGCATATATTGTGTGTTGCCTTGTGAGGACTCGAACCCGGATACTCAGGGTTAGGATGCCAATGCATTTAACCAACTCAGCCATGCCCCGTGGGAAATGAAGAATTTATTTATAAAAAAATAATTACTAATGTATTTGGGGTTTGTCTTATTGGTAAAAACCCCATAATTATACATGTAAAATGGGGGTTCAAAACCGAATGGGCGCAGTATACTATAGCAGTACTGTAGAAGCACTATAGCAGTGGCGGCACTGTAGCAACAGCGAGCTCTGTAGAAATGGCGGGAACTTTAGCGGCGACAGGGTACTGTAGCGGCGGCAGGGTACTATAGTAGTGGCGGGTATTGTGCAGTAATGTAGCTGAGCGGGTACTATAGCAGTACTCTTCACAAAATGGGTCTTAGACAAAAAAAATGGGCCTATAGGCCATGTAATGGGCTAAATGCCCACTGGACCATTGGGCTATATAATGGTTCTCTCTCTACCCCTTTAAAGAGGTATTTTCTTCGCTTTAATAATAAATTAGTCTTCATCCCCAACCTTTAAAAAATTCTAATAATTATTAAGATATAATAAATTTAAAAAAAATTAAAAAAATTTAAAAAAAATAAATATTAATAAATAAATATATATTATATTATTATAAATCAATATGTATATATATATATATTAAAATTTTAATAATAAAACAAATTATTAAGTAAATTGGCCCTCATCATGAAGGGCCTTCCATTGAGAATGCCCAAAAGGGAGGGTATACTAAATTGTGGGTGGGATAAACCCCAGAGAGAGCATAGGGTGGGACAAGGTATGTGTTGTCCCATGAATGTAACCACAGTCCCATATTGATGTATGTGGAGCATGTATGTGAGATCACATCATAGAAGTAAGCTTATGATGTTGTGTTTCCACAAAATGATATAAGAACAAGAGGTTGACCATTCGTATTTTTGATGTGTGACTCACACATTAGTTTTAATCGCACTTTAAATAGTGCTGAAAAATATTACCATTATCTGCACTATTAAAATGCCCTAATAAAGGTTTATTTTATTTCCACTTTTTTAGAACAGTTAAAAGTACCGTTTATCATCACATTCTTTAGCACTAATAATGGAAAACTATATTAGTGCACTTCATTAGATATTTTAAATATAGCACTAAATTAACAACAAAATACAATAGTAAGATCCCTCCACTTAGTATGTGTATCCCACTACAAGTATCATCATCACCATCATATAACCAAGTCATCATGTATAAAAAATAATAATGCCATAATCCATGGAATCCCCAATTTAAAATATGTAGCATGATCTATCATAGCATGTATTAAATAATGGAGGGTAGTGAAGAGGGAGTATTTATTCATCCATCCCCTCTATAAAATGCATGTTGAGGAAAATACTAAAACAAAAAACCATAAGACTATCGGTAGGGTTGTCTAACTAAAGAGATGATGCATAATAAATAACAATAACATATCATGAATAACAGTTTCACACAATTCCAAAACTAAAGGTTAAATCCATACTAACTCTTCCATCACTCATAACTTCCATCAAATCATAATACTATCACATATCAAATCTCAACAACCATTATACCACAAAAAACCCTTTCCAATTCACACATGACATCCACATTAGTCATCATTTACTTCCCATTCAATCATATTTTTATTATATTATTCCATATTTACTATTTACCAACATCCTTACATCGATTATGCTATTCTTTCATCTGTATATAATATACATTCATTCATCATTTACCAATCACAAAAATCAAAAACATTACCTTTATTTATTTTATATCCTTTCATTTATCAATTTTTGATTACTTCACATCACTAATATCATTATTTTTAACAACATTCTATACCACTGATAAACCATAATAAGACCCCACAATAACCAAAAACCATCATTAAATAAAATTATACTTTATTCATGCTAATAACAACCAAAAATGGTCATAACCCCAATTTATTTCAACATAACTAGCCTTGACAAAACTACCAAAACAACAAAATTTATCATCAATCACAATTATGATGAAACAACACCCAATCCTCATAACTTTCCTCACCAAATAGCCAAAACACCAATAAATGTCATGAGAGGGGTTTCACATTCATTTGTAAAAAGTAATCATAGTATAAATTCACATAAATTCACATAAAATATATTATTATTATTTTTCATGTCATATTAATCAAAATTTTACATTGAAACAACATTGTCGTATATTCAAAATTTTTAGACAACCAGTTTATTACTTACTTATGATTAACCCATTATGGAAATTGATATAACCATATCATGAGCAATAATAAGAATATATTTATATATATTATAGTAGTAAAAATAAATATCTTTTAGTAATATTAGAAAAGACATCAACATATAGAAATATCAATAAATTTCACAATGAACATGTGAATCACCCTTACCCTTAAGTTTTACTTAGAATAAGTTATTTTCTTTAATAGTTTAATCCTTTCTATAAAACCAAAGAAATAAAAACCATGATACATTCAATAATTAAAAAAATAACAAACAATAACTTTAAATACCCAAATTTAACAGAATATTCAAAATCACAACAAGGAACTATGAAAACATATAATTATAGACAATTCAACCCATGAGTATCAACCATAAATCCTATAATAAACCATTCTTCATTGATAGATACAGACAATAACACAAAAAATGTGTCCAAATTAATTTTATAACAACTTTTTTGAAGAAGAAGTGATAAGGGAGTTATAAATAATATAATGATAATATACTTGGATCATGTGGAAGTTGATATCTTGAATCCATAGTGACAACCCAATAAAACGTTTCCCAAAGGTCTAAAAATTCAAACCATATGTCACCTAATGATAAGGAAAATATGTCAAAATAATTATAGTTATAATTATATTTAAAATTTATACTAAATCAATAAATTTAAATAATCATGGTGTCACGGTTCATGGTCACACCATAATGGGTCTAAATAAAATTATCCTCTAAATATCCTGTTATTATTCCCTCTAATAACTCACAAAATCTCATGGTCAAAATATATTTAACTCTACATGTTTAAAATAGGACACAAAAGCAAACAGGGGTCCATGTCACAATACATGATCCTCCAAAAAACAAGGAACATGCCTCAAACTTCTAAAAACAATGCTAACACACCCAAAACCAACCCATTGTTGAATAAGGGTAATATGGTTCAATGACACACAAAAATCTAAAACCAGTAAACAAACTATTAATAATGTCATTACACAATAAGAATAATAATATGGTAATAGAACAACATTTAATGTGAACTCAAAACCTCATGACAGATTAACCAAATAACCACCATAAAATAATAATATCCCACAACAATTTACACTACATCTGAAACCAGCCACACCTCAACTAGAATCAGGGATTATTAAACCAAAATAGTCCCAATACCCTTCACATATCATACCTACACTCTAACCAACCACTCACAACCCAACATATAAAATCATGCCACAACCAAAAAAATCCCCACTAAATTGAGAATCTTCTAACACTAATTAGCATGACCAATCATCATAAGGCAATCATTTTGTCACAATCCATTGGTCATGGGGTGGGATGAAAACCTATAAAAATCCTTAAATTTTCCCTGACACCATTACTAAACATCCCTTGAGTCCATCCACACACAAGATATTATATAGTAAATGCATAAAAAATTCCTTAACCTTATAATAGATATAGGTTATTTAATATTAGTCGAAGTATATATATTGATAATACATTCAAACGTATAATATAGAAAAATCCTAGAGAGGAATATTTCCTATATCAAATGGAATTGATCATTTGAGATAATGTGTCCTCAATAATAGGAATAGAAAAATAGAATTAATAGAATCATTCATGATGTAGGGACTGGGTCTATCATATATGAAACCAATTTTATTATGCTTCATCATATAATGAATATTATTAGAGAAATATAAATATTATTTAAAAAAATCCTTAAAAATATTTAAGATATTTTCTAAGAATATAGAAATTATAATATTCTAGTTTATATGGGATTCATAGATAATAGTATTAAAATATATAGGATGATATGACATCATTGTTATTGGTAGTGAGTAGGAAGAGGTCAAGGTAGAATATTGATTATAAATAAAAAAGGTGGGTTTATAATGGCCTCTTATATGGACATAGAAGATGTTTGAATATGAAATTTTTTATTTACACATGGAAACATACCTAGAAATTTTGATCATATAAAATTATAATATGATGAAACAATGTGGGATTCTTTGAAAAATACCCTAATTTTTGCAATATAAAATGCATTTACTTCAATAATTTAATATTTGAAGGAGATTTATTTAGAGAGATGGAGTCAAAGTTTACTCGGAATTCCCTGAGAGATTTTTATAACTCCCAATTACTAAATCCAAAATATAGTATATGAATGAATATCATTTGATTTATAACTAGTGAGATATTAAATATTTGGTTCTACTGTGAGTCAAAATATGATAAATTTGGTGTGCCAAAACTACATTTTTTATATTTTGGACTACAATATAATGTATTATATTTATGTTTTATAATTATCACATATTATATTTTTTATGTATACTCTTCGTGATAATGAACATAAAATAGTTTTTTTGATGATAGGTTATGGATGTTCTCTCTTTAGTGAAAACCTAGGAATGCCAAGACAATATTCTTAAAGTATGTAATCTCATATAGATATATCTATTTTATGGGATACAAATGCTGAATAACTATCATATGTTGGTGTTTTATTAGAATGCAACATTATTCTCAACAAGTTTTTTCTTTCTGATCTCTATGATTGTAAAACCATTAGTACAAACCCATTGGTATGAATTATATGTACTATGTGTCAGTAGATATTCAAATTTATGAGCATGGTTAAGGGTTTATAAACATGAAATAATTATTAATGTATGTCATAAATCATGTACTTATATAAATAGTGAAAACATTAACATATATGATCATAGTGAATTAACTTGTGAATGTTATATCATAAGTGGAATGTTGTTAATTAAATGAATAAAAAATTAGATATCCCATTTGGGTAATAGACGAAGATATATGTCTTCCTTTAAGTGAAATAAAATGGAATAAAATAAATCTATAAGAATAATGATCATAGAAATGTATTAATGATAATGATAATTTTTTGTAGATCAAAATTTAGTAGATAATGAAACATGTATGCATCCTACATGATTATATACCAGATAGAATAATGGATTTCATTACATACTTATTATTTCTAAGATGGTTTTCATTACTTAATATTTCATTTTATATATATGGGAATTCATGTATTGAAAAATACTTCACTTGGCCTAAGGGATAGAGAAACATATATTGATAATGAGACCTAAAAGATTTCAAATTTAAATGATATAGAAAATATCATCATATTCTATTGAAATTTATTTCTTAAAAGAGAATTGATCTTGGTTTAAATATTGATTTTTATTAACGTTATGTCAATCATAACACAGTTATATGTTATTTGTGATTGGGATAAGGGATTTAGATGGATATTTATCATATTATTCACAACTTTCATTTAGTTTACTTGTTAATATTTAATTATTGGACTATCCTATATCTATGTGAATAGTCAATGTCTATGTAATTTTTTATTTAGAGTAATTGTCACAAGGAATAAATTTAATTATACTCCATAAGTAATTATTTATTAAATAAGAGACAAATCAAATAAATAGTATATCTCAATATATATATATATTCCATTTTTTCATTTAAATTATTAATACTATTGTTATAATTTTTTAATTTAAGTAACAATTAATGAAATGAGTTTTATGATTTGATTACAAAAATGGGGATGGTCTTATATGATATTTTATATTTCAAATTCAATGATGTATTATTTTTTTCATAGGCTTTATTCATTTTTACACAATAATAACTCTCATTCACTCGTTAAATATATTCATATCTCTCTCCCTAATTATCTCATGTTGTAGAGATAAATATATAGATTTATCTGTGAAAACAATAAATACATTGGATATATATTGATACTTCATGTTAGCATCCAAAAAACATAATTCCAACATCATGGTAATCATTGTTCATAACAAATATCTATAAGGTTATTTATCTTTTGATTTTTTGTCAATGATTTTATTTACACTAAGAGTCAATTGAATTTAATGACATTTAACATATTTTATTGGTTATTTTAATATATTATCTTAAAAAATCACATATATCAAATTTATCTATTTGGTCGACCAGATTTATATGGATATTTAAATATGTTACCCCATCAGGGATTCCTATATTATTTCAAGATCATTCATTTATTTTATTATTAAAAAAATTCCTTCATTAACATTTCCCTAACATAACACCCACAACTCATTCATATGTTTTAAATTTTATGATAAGTAACATATTATAAATGATATTTCGAAATAATTTAATTATTTATTTTTAAGAAAATCATTGAGTCTTGGATAATGTTTTATTGAGTGGTAATTAAATTATATATACAAAAAAATGCAATAGATAAATATCAAAATTTATAGATAAAATTAAAGTTGAATTTGATGTGAGTATTACCCATCGTGATAAAAATTATTTTATGTTTATATTGGCCATAATATATTATGGATGATATCCATGGTTAATTTTTATGATGAAATTATTTATACATTACTTATAGCTCATGATGAGTGTGGATGTTTTATTACTTATGATTATATTTTGAATATTTCTATTCAAAATTCAGTAATCTTCCATGATTTGAATTTAATGATTTATGGAGAACGTTCAAATATTTTAAGCATACCATTTCTATTTGGTAAAATTCTTTACGTGATAAAAAATTTCATGAGTAGTTTGAGTTTTAAGGATCATGTAAAATCCAATAAAAAAATTATAAAAATATTTATATAAATATTGTTTAATTTCATGTATTATATACCTTGTTTCTAAATATAGTTGACTTATAATTCTTAAATTTGAGTAAATAAAATATTTTTTATGATATTAAATGAAAATTCTATTTTTATAGAAACATATATAAGAGTGGAAAGGGGTTTTTTAGTTAGTATCATATAAGGATGAAATATATTTTTTAAAATATATTAAAAAACATTAATGATATTATGATATGTTCTTGAAATATAATAAATAATTATTTTTAAACATTACATTAAATTTTTAGTTATCTATATTATATTATTTTTACCATTGAATAATCTATAATACTTTTTTAAATTTATTTTCAAATGATATAATTATAATAGCGATGTTTATATAATAAAATAATAAGATTAATGGGAAATGGGAATGCAGTGATGAACAAAAAAAACCTAATTTCATGGATACTTAAAACATAATGTATTTTCTTGTTTAGATAACTCATGTGTTGAAAAATAATAAAGACCATGCTCAATATTAACCCTCAACAACTAAAATATCGTCTATGGTTGAATTTGTTTTGATTGAGTAACCATAATAATTCACTATTTCATTATTATAACTAATGTATGAGATTTATATAAAATAATTTGATATAGTTTTTGATATATTACAATTATTTGAGGAGAAAATAATTATGATATAAATTTATTAATTTTAATATGGGGAATATGAGTTGAACACATTATCCAAATGGAACGTCATTATATGAATAGTATGTTGAGAGAGGGGAGGAAATTAATTTTATATGAACTATAGAACAAATTAATGTATAATACATTTGTTTCATATAAAATTTTCACACGGAAAAAATAGTGTACAATACCTTGGAAAGATGTAAAATAATTATATCTATCTTATACAAACTGTGCTCTATGACAAGGGAGATGAGTTGGATGACAAGGAGATTGTGCAGCTGCAGGCTGTAGAGTGAATCCCTAATGTGGTGTGAAACCCTACTGAAAAGTGGGTCCCTCACATTCGGGGGCAATTAGAGGTGGGATTGGGGGTGGAGAGCGGGAGGCCACAAAGAAACAACATTTTTCATAGCGGAACCCTGCTATAGAGTGTGTCCCCCAAGGACAATGGTGGTCGGGATCTTCACCTAAACTTAATAACTAATTTTTTGGTGCCACTACATGTGTAGAGAAGTTCTTGACCATGATAATACGGCCACCATTTTCTTTTAATCTTACACGGCCACTTCTCTCCACTGTTTATTCTTCGGATCATCAAAAAAAATTGATCCCACTGATACCAATCTCATAGAAGAACCATTCTTAAATCTTGGGCTCCCCAACTCTCTTCATCAATGAAATTGAGATTCAAGATGATTAAAGCTTCCATTAGTGGACTCATGTGGACAAATTTTGTGTGGATAGACCTTTAATATAATTTTTTAAGGGTTTTATCAACGTGACATGGGGTCTTTGTTGTCGGGAAGTGATTGGGTGTCTCGATCACCGACACCAAAACATTCATATGACTTTTTTTGATCATTTTACATGTTCTTAGTTTTTGAAGTTTCACTTATGTTATAATAGGTGCTTCCTTCTATTTTGTGGGATCGTAGAATTCTATTGTGATCCTGAATGAAAGTGTGTGGCAGTGTGCATTCATCTTCCAAATCATCCACATCCATTTCAGAACAAATCTTCTATCAATGGTATTGTTGGTAGAATAGTTTTTCTATGGATTGATTATCAAACATTTTTCCAAATAAAATGTGGTTCTTCTTGCCTATATGTCATGATGGACCACTTAGAGCCTCACGTACAATGTATTCATCACTGGGTGGAAGGCATGTTGAGTTTTTAGAAATGCATTCATTATGAAGAAAGTGTTATCTATAGTTATCTTTACTGTCGACAAGGCTATTATAAATCATTCTACTATGGATGTGCGAGGAGAGGTTATGAAGGTTATGCAGCTCAATCTATTGACACCCTTTCTCTCATAGTCCAAAAGTTTATAATTGGAATGCATATATCAAGTATCGGTGTGAGTCCATGATCAAATGTTCATCACCACCCTATGGGTGTCCAATAGGATCTAACCATGTTAATCCCTAGAAACCCCTATAATCCTGCTTCAGGTATACTAAGTTCATATGATCATTCTACTCTCTTTGTTTTGAGGTCGTCAGGTGGTGACAGTATGGGTATGTTCATCATTATTGTGGCATGGGGATGTTGTACCCTCCTATTCCAATTTTGTTCATGGTGTCGTATATGACAATGATGGGATAAGGTATACATAAAAATTTTAGATCTCACCCATGGCTGATGGAGACAAAGGGAGCATCATTTCATATTTTTGTTCACCTTCTGTTAAAGAATATGTTGGAATTTTTCCCCTCTCCATGTATGTGGTTAGGTTGATCGGTGGCATGGGGGTTCAGGATGATTTAGTTTCACTTGTGGTTACACATAACCAACTTGGGGGAAACAATCATCCAAAGGGAATGCCCAAAAAACATAGTTCTAGAAAGATAGTTATAAAACATGGTTTTTCCTCGAAGGTCATTGAAATACAAGAGGTGGAAGAAAGTCTGGGAAGGATGTGCACTATATCAATCAGCCTACAATCTCTTATTGTGTTTGAGGATTTACAACTCAATTCTAAAGGGAGTTGGATGTTTCTGATGGTATGTATGAGGATAATTTTTGGATGTATCTTTTCTTAATGATTGATAATTAGTAGATTGTCATTCAATGAAATCATTATTTATGAAAACATAAAAAAGAAGGTTTTTAATGCTAAATTCACTTACTATCATATTCAAAAATAATAAAATATTTTATAATTATTGAACAAGGATAAATGTCGTAACACCCCTAAAATTGAGACTCAGAAAGATAAATGATACTAGTTATTTAGAGGAGTGAATTTCTTTTTTGGAGTCATAATAATTATTAATCCATAGTTAAGAAATATTTTCTCAGTGTAGTAGTCAATATGGGTTACCTATTGGGAATATTTTGAGGGTGTTTGTGAGTAAGTAAAAATAGAACTTAAATTAATTATTAGTATATTCATTAGTAAGATAATTTACCCCGATGGTTAATAGCCTATAGTGTGTTGTGAAGGAATCCATGGAATTACTATAGACCCTTGTGGTTTGATAACTATTTTAGTGGTTTGTGGATGGTTTGGTCATGAAAATTGGTATTATATCCAATACCAATATTGATATTCCTATGCATTGCCGGATGTAATGTTTATTGTCCAAAATAATGTTGGTGTTCATTAAAGTGGTGGAGTGTCTAATACCAATGAAAAATTGATACTTATAAGACTAAATGATATTATTCATCTTAAAACGTTTCACCTTTATTTTAGGGTTATAACCTAATTATAACTCTACAGTTAATCATGTCTAGCATGGTGTAGTGGTCAGGATGGGTGAATAAGTACTAACCACTCTGAAATAATAATTTTTCCCTAAGGGGATGGTCATTAGTCAGATATGCGACCCCTATATGTAATATCCAATGATGTACTCAGAAGGAAACAAATATATTATTACTGACCAGTATGGTTAGATAACCATCTTCATGGCATGTGGATGGTTGGGTTATGATACATGATCACTAATAAACTATCCCTTTGATTAATTATTAGGTTAGACACACACCATAATGAGTATTTATAAAGAGTTATGGTTAATCAATAGAATAAACATGATAAAATATATAGAGAAAGATTAAACACTATTATTTTTTAAGATTAATTCATTAACAAATAAACTATTAGTAAACCCTAATGTAAAATCATCAAAAAAACCAAAAACCTGATAATATTGGTTGAGTACTAAAGAACTCCGAAACCATTGGAATTTGGGTTGTTAAATATAGTGGTATAATATAATTATCCTCAACATTCATAGAGGTGTTTCAACATCTTTTAAGTGATTCTTTGTAATTTTCACATGTTAAGGAAATAATTTTGAATTAATATAGGTTTTTAATTCTTTTAAAATACTTTGATGATTTGGTTTCTAACTTTTTTTGTTGTTTAAAATTCATGTTGTCAATGAAACAAGTGGAAATTTATTTTTTTCAAAGACTATTATTTCATAATCCCTAAAAAATCATTTATTAACATCTCTTAAATTCTCTTCATGAATAATTACAATCCTTGAGAAGTGAATCACGTAGGTTTCATTCTTAAATGAAATGTGAGAAATGATATCATTATCTGGTTCATAGACTTTAATTTTGATTTTTTTGTGAATTGTTTTTATCTAAAATTTTTCATTATCCCACTGATTTATTCATCCACATGCCATCATTATTCTGATGATGGAAATTCGATTAATGTACATACACTAATATAGAAATTGTGGGGCTCGGTAATTCTCACATGAGTGGTATACATTAACATACAAAGAGACAATAATGTTAACATATTTCATAAATGATTTTCAAATTTAAGAATTTACTTTTATGAAATACACACACATCAAATTAATTTAATACAAGGTATGTTTCCTTTAATTTATCACTACATTATAGTAAATTGAATCTAACTTGATCATTTAACTACATAGTAAAATCACACATGAATGTTGATTATTAATATATAGTCTTATTATAAGAGGGTATAATTTTCTTTATGGTTGTTGGGGTTAATAATTATTATATAGCTGGTTTCCAATGACATTTAACCTCACATGGCACCTAGAGGACCCTTTAATGACTACAAAGAATCTAAAATATACAGATTAATAACACCACAAATAAATTATATTTAGGAATAACCCCCCCCCCTCAAAATGAAAATTAATTTCGAATATAATTTAAAATGTATATCCATTTGAAATTAAATTCATATTTTTTTTAAAATAAAAAAATCGTGAAATTGGTGTATATTTATAAAAAAAACTCTAAAATACACTTGAAGACTAAAATGTTATAATTTCAATAAAAAGGGAAAATGGTTATAATTAAATAATTTAATTACAAAATAAATATATGAAAATATAACTTCTATTAATTAAATCATCTTATATAAATTTTATTGTGACATAACATATATTTATGATTCCAATATTTTTGATCATATAGATAAATCAAATATAATCATTAATCCATTATAAGTTAATTAAATTATTTATCACAACATTTTTATTTTAACCTGAATATTATAGAGTGGATATTTATCTATACACTTGTATTGTTCGATGAATTTTTTTTAAATATATATTTTAACGCCCAGACCCCATAATCCCAAATCTAGTGCATTATTTTAATACATTGGCATTATTACATAGAATAAATTCTCAATGGACCAATATGGTTAGTAGTCTTGGAAAATATATTACATGACTGAATGTTAAATTACACATTAAAACATAAAACACAAAAAAAATCTATTGAGAATGCCATTATTTCCCATTCTTAACCCGGCTTGGAAAACATAATTCACTTCTTCGAATCGTGGGAAAACAAAATATAAGAAAGTGGTGAGCTTATACGCTTAGTAAGGGTTTATAATTTAATGGATTCTATGAACATTTAAGGAAATAAGTTTAATAAAAAATATCATTATAAAAATAAATGTTAACATAATATGGAGAAAATAAATCAAACATTATCATATAGACATTCACATGGATATTCTACGATTCGAATAGTCACATGTAATAATTAATTTCATAATGAGAGAAACAGTTACGTCAGACATCATTACCACATACTCATGGTCTCGTTCCAAGACTAAAAATAATTTTTTTCCAAGACCTTATTCTAAGACACTAGTCTGTCTCATGAGACCTACCGATACATCGAGGAGCTATAGTGGTCTCCACCCGTCACTTACTAAGTCCATTGCATTTCTCATATGAAATTTTCGAAAAATAACATAAATATTTGTATTAAAACTAGAATATTAAATGTCAATACATTATCCATAAACTATGAATGGTATTAAAATATCACATCCACAGTAAAACATATCATAACTCATTCAATACAATATGGACAATTTTATTATAATAAATCAACATCAATGAAGAATAATATCCAGTAAAAGAAGATGATATTATTGAAAATGATCAGTAAAACTCCATGAGTTGAATTACAATTTTTTAATAAAATCATTTTTATGTTGCACAATTTATAAATGATTTAATTTAAGAGATATTTTTAAATCAATGTGTCTCATACAACATTAATTTTTTTAAAGGAATTAACATTTTAAGACATTCATGTCCCTAAAAATAAATCTGTAAAACCATTTTGAAAACAAGGACATTAAGGAGATAGATTTATAAGAATAAATATTTAAAAAATTCCAAATGATGCTTTTGTAAAAGGTCACCTTAAAAGAATAATTTTGAAAAATAATTTTATGATTCATGGAAATGGATTATAAATATTTCCCAAAAAGTGCGTACCCATAAACAATCTCGGATAGTAATGAGATTGGGGAATTAACACTTATGTTGAATATTCCTTTGGTCGAGGGTATGTTTAACCTCTTTTATAAAGACCACAGTATGTTATTAAAATATTAAAAATTCATATTCATATTTATTATATCATACACGATTACATTATAACATTATACTCACAATTTAATAAATATGTCCATGTAAAAATAACATTTTGGGTAATAATTGTTTTCATTATCAAATGTGTTATAAATTGATATTTTTGATTTTATCATTTAGATCATGATTTAATAAAAACATAATGTAAAAAATGATTTTTATATCACGTATATTTACAATATAAATATTTATAATATATAGATAACTGAAATGGAAAACACCAGTGTTGGAGACGGTAGGTCGTACGTACGCATAAACGTGGTTGCCGTTTTCATATCGGGTTGAACAAAAGTAAGTGAATAAGATATATGTCTGTATATTTATACCCAGTAGAATTATTATGTCATATATTACATACATATTAATAATATATATTTTTATAATTATCATTGAATGGTGAATGTGGAAATGAATATCATCGTGTTGTGGAGATGGTAAACTGTTTGTATACACAAGCGAATATATCAATTTTTTAATGATTAAAATATATGGAATTGGATAGTATAGTAATTATACTGAAAAATTATAAGGTTTATTCAATTATTTATACACATATTACTCCTCATTATATCCATCCAAATAACATAGTGTGAAAAACAAATTACAACGTGACATGGAGATGGAAGGACGTACGTACACACGCAGCAGACATTATCATTCATAGGATAGATTAAATAATGATTTTGGTTGTACCATATTTATAATATCATCAAAGTATGTAGAAGTTATAGGAGTTACTATTTTGGTATATAAATAACAATGAGATAGAAAGTATAAGAATAAAAGAACGTTGAAAAAGGTGAAAAAATAATAACTTATATTTTGGGTTTTTCCTTTTGATTTGGAAAAATATGCTACATAGGATGGATTTATGCTCAAGGGAATTCCCCTATGATGAAGTTAGAGAAGTTGGGATGAGCTATGGTAGGTGTTTCCTAATCCAAATGGATTTGAGGTGTGATTTTTATAGATGTGGAAGTACCCTTTTATAAGAGAAGTGAGAGTCACTATAGAAAAACAAAATATAATATTTTATTATAAAATCATGTTCGGTTTTTAATGGCTCCAAATTCATTTATATATAATATAAGGTGTGGATGGGTGTAAATAATCTAAACCAGACGGTTTTATACAAGTTTATGTCACCATATTTATCCTATATTTTAGATTTAACACTTAGTTAAATAGTTTATCGTTTACCATGTCCTCTTGTATTGTTATTATAAATGGTTAGTAAACATACTGTTAAAAGACAAGAGAAGCCAAATTGGTTAATTAATGACATTTGTATCATAATATATGTCCTCTAGACAATACTCATAATTTAAGGAATATTAAATCATTTAATAATATAGTATTTGTTTTAAATACTCATTATTTTTAATTTTGAAACTATATAGTATCTGGTTTTTGTGAAACTCATAACAACATGATTACTTCAAAAAAATTCATTTAATCATCCCAAACATATCATATTAATGTATAAAATTTATGTATGGCATAAAAGGCCCCAATTTACATTTATTTTTATATTTATAATTTCAATTATTTTAATGTTTCGTTGATAATGTAATTATAACATCATTATTGTTTCATTTATAAATTTAATTATTTAGTATATAAAAATTATAAATAGAATACCATTTTGTATAAAATCCTTTTATATTTTTAATTAATATTTATTTCCTAATTTATCTTATGCATAACTCTATATTATTAATGATTTATTAAATAAAATATAAATTTAACAGTTTTAACTCTTATTTAAAAAATTAATAAAAAATTTCATAATCTAATCCAAGTGAACCCAAAGGAACATTTTCTATTCGAACGGTTGGTTTTGATCGAAATACACTTATCTAATAGAATTTGGAAATATGATAGGGTAATTATAATACCAGTTTTACCTTTAATTACCCTATTTACTTTTAACCATGGTAAATAAAATCTAAAAGTTATTGTTCCCCAATAAATATTTTTGTTTTATTTAACAACATTTTACTTAATTTTATCACCCATTTCTCTATGATTTTTTAAAATCAATTTATATATGTTGTCAAACATCGTTTTATGAAAATTTGCAAATGTTCCTAGAAGACAGGTAAAAGACGTTAAAATTTTAAAAAAAAATTATACCTCTATTTTTATTATAAAATGAATATAATGAAATACATTAAACATATAGAGGAATTATATATCTATATTTAATTAAAATAAATTTAAAAAAAATAAATAATTATTTAAAAAATGAAAATTTTAAACAATAACACATTGTTTTTAACTATTTATAATAAATTGAATGTTTTCAGAAAATGACCAAAAATTCACCATAAGATAATTTTGATATTCCAAATTTAAAAATTAATTATATTTTACCAAATTAAAAGAATTTATGTTTCATTAATTAATTTATAATTAATTCTCATTTTCAAAACACACAAAATCAGGTTTTTAAAAAGTTAAAACTATCAATAAGCTGACTTGTGTTTATGTCAAATTCAAATGTTAAATTACATATAATTACCTAATTTTTATTAAATGGAAAAATTATAATATAATTATATATACAATCCAATGAAATTAATAATTTAACTCTAGAAATTATTTCAATTAAAAAATATGTTTTCAATTAAAATTTAGTATTTTTCATTATTCATCAAAATATGAATGTTATCCTAAAAGTTAAAAAAATTAACCAAACTAAATTTTTATATCCTCCTTCAAAAGAAGAAATTAATTTCATTAATTTTAATATATAAAAGTTTAAAATATTGGTTTTAAAAATGGTTTTCCATTAAAAGGTGTTAAAATTGCATTTTTCAAAAAATATTTCTTTTATCCTTAAAATTTAATTTTTTCATATATTATTTCAATGTATCACATAATATGGATTATAAAATTATATAAAGTATATAATATTACAAATTCAGTTAATACGATTCATTATCTCTTTTGAATGGCTTGTTTCATAAGTCTTGGTGCGCTAGAATTCGGTGTTTCGTGTAGCACAAGTTATTTAATTACTTTGATAAGATAACATACTATGAAGTATTTGGGTGTTACATTATAACCACCTTGAAAAAAACGAATCCTGGTTATTTTAATTTTTTCAATGATTTAAAATGTTAAAAATATAAAAATACCTTCTTGGATAATCCACATTGGAAATTGGGTAATTAATAAAAAATTTTCTTAATAAGAGGGAAATAGAAATAATAAAGTCACCACCAAATTTTGATCTTGATTAGGAAAACATTTTTGAACATTTGAGACACATAATTGGAGGAAAATGTAAATATTTATAATGATTGATTGAGGTCAGCAATATCAAAAAAGTATAAAATTGAAGGCCTTAAAGAGATCAATCTATGATGATTTAAAATATCATCGGTTCACCTAAACATAATGTATTTGGATAAAAAAAAATTTGTTTTAAGATCCCTTCCATAATGTTTAATAATTAATTTATTCATATAATAGGTGGAAAAAATATACTTGACAAGTAGAGTTTTATCCTTTAACTAATTCACACCACAAATTCATCTTTCACTACCAAAGATAATAGAATTCAAAAATATTCTATATATCCTAATAATATAGGGTTCCAAAAATAATGAATTAAAATTTATTTGTCATACTATTTAAAAAACCTATATTATAAAAACTAGGAAATCACGTAGCACAGTTTTAGGTGATGCACCAATGTCTCCATTTAGTTGCGGGTTCAAGTCTCAGAACCTTGTCGGACGCAACACGTTGTCACCAGACCTTCAGGTTGTCCTATTTATTACAATCCAAAAATATTATTAAGAAATGATTTAACCTTAACAATAGTAACCAATTTCAAAATTTATCTTTTATAACATTCAGAATTATCCATTATACTTCTTTCAAAACTCACATTACAAAATTTATAATGAATGTAAACACAATAAAGATCTTTTTTCCATGTAATAAAATTTGAATACCATCATCATGTATTATTTTAAAACACAGTAGAACCCTGAATTACCATAAAAACTTATTGATTACATTCATGCTACCATATTCCTTATAGTATTCTGGATATATTCATTATATCCAAAAATGTTGTAAACTCCTACAGTAATGGAATAAGAAAACAATTATTTATTTTTACAGTAGTCAAGAATATCAAATATATTGTATCCAAATCAATAATATCTTATTCCAAAATCGCTATATTATTATCAAAACCATATTAAGGTTTATCTTTCCTTCACTGATGTATTTTCAATAAAAAAAATTAACTTTCAATTGAGTCACATTTCATAGAACCATATAATCTTAAATCCTCAATGAAATAGTAATACATTTCAATCCATATTTTTTTATGTTATTCAAATAACATTTACATTGTGTATACAACACACAAATAATTCTTTAATAACAACATAAGAAAACTAGTCATTCATATTCATCTATGGAAGTATCATAACATTGTTATTATCCTATAGCATCATTTGAGTCATACTCTGATAATTGGGAAATTGATTCGTGTAGTGTCCCGGCTCCTTCCCAAGGAATAATTTTACATTTGAAACATTTTTCTTACCCTTGAAATCATGTACTTGGTGTCCTTTTTCTCCAAACTTATAAAAAAATCCCATTGCATTCATGAATTTACCACGGTGATTCTTTCTATCGTTATCACATATGGGAGAATACTTTTTTCCCATCATCCCTTTATCCATCTTTCTCTCTATCATAATTTTCCACTCTTTCTTCCTTTCGAAGACATATTACTTGATGATATGTTTAATTATCATAATAACACATGATACTTTTTCTTCATATGATGAGAATACATCGGAGACTATTTCCATTCTATTTGTTTGCTTAATACCATGAAATATAGTATCCTTCTTACTCATTGGATCATGTTTATTGCTGGATTTGTCATTCCTTCTACGGGGAACCATTTCTACACAATGTAAAACACTAGGTTAGATTATGAATCCCAATTCAAAATTCCAATCTTGAAAAATACCTAACATAAATCAAAAATATTATTCATATAATCTATAATCCTAAAATATGTTTTCTTTAAGGAAGTATTTATTCTTAAATCCTTCATAATGACTTGTAAAGATAATGTGAATTATCCTAAGCATATCCCCCCCAAGAGTTTTGTAACTCGTAGTGCACCAAGGCCCATCGTTGGGTACCAGGATACCTCAGGTCAAGCCTGAAACTCCATGTAAAATTTTTCACTTCTAGTTATATCCGTTATAGAGCAGCCTCAACCAGCTCATATCCAGACATTGATGTATTTCATGGAAAATATACAAAATATAAATATTACCAATATTCTAGAATGTATTTCTATACTAATTCTGAAATTAAATATTAGGGTAATGATCTCTAATAAGATTTCTTCTAAAACTAGATTCAAAGGTTTGTATTAAACTTCCTCGTATACCAATAGTAACACCTCGACCCATGAATTTAGGAGCAGGTGTAATATTTAAATATATTGGCTTGATTATAAGTTAATAATTCCCGAAGGACAAATCAGTTTATTTTTCATGGAATAATATATTACATAGATTAACATTATATTACACATTCAAACACAAAATACAGTATAAATAATCAGTTGATAACACAATTATTTCCCTAGTTTAACCCTACATGTCAAACATAATACACCTCATGGAATATGGGGGAAAGAAAACAAAATAATTGGCTATGCTCAGATACTTAGTAAGGGTTAATAATTTAGCGAAATATATAATCTTTTAAGGTAAGATGTGTAATAAAAACAAATGCTTTTTAAACCTAAAAATGAACATAATATGGAGAAAATAAATCAAACATTACCATATAAACATTCACATGGATATTCTACAAGCCTAATAATCACATGTAGTAATTAATTTCATAAGTAAGGAATGCCTAACACCATACATCATTACCACATAATCTTGGCCTCATTCCATGACTACAATTGATTTTTTTAAGGCAATATTCCAAGAAACTAGTTTTTCTAAGGAGAAATACTGATGCATCGAGGAACTATGGCAGGCTCTAAATGTCACATACTAAGTCTACTATATTCCTCATATGAAATTTTTGAAACATACAATTAAAATTCTTATTAAAACAAGCATATGATATGTCAATAGTTTGGAAATAAACCATGAATGGAATAAAAATAGTTCATACATAGTAAAACATATCATAACTCATTAAAAACAATATTTAAAATTTTATTATAATAAATTAAACTCAATCAATAATCATATCTTGTAAAGGATTATGATATAGTTGAAAATGATTTGTAAAACTCCTTGAGTGAAATAGACCCATTTCATGATTTCATTTAAAAGTCGCACAATTTATAAAGGATGACATTTAAAAGATATATTTTATTCAGAGTTTCCAATACCATTTTGATACTTTTAAATGTAATTATCATTTTTAAACATTCATGTCTATGTATATAAATCTTCTAAACCATTTGTAATACATGGAAATCAATGAGAATAATTTATACGAATAAATATTTAAAAAAATTTAAAATGATGCTTTAGTTAAAGAGTTAATTAAATTAATAGTTTTTGAAAAGTCATTTATAAAACATGGACATGAATAATAAATATTTTCCAGAAAATACTTATATATAAAAAATCTTAGATAATAATGATATTTTAGAATTAGCCATTACCTTGCACTTTTATTTGGTCGAGGGTATGTTTAAAAACTTTTATAATGACTATAGATTGTTATTAAATTATCCAAAACCATATTAATATTTATAATATTCTTTATTATTCATCTATGACTTTATTCTACCCATTTAATAATGATTTCCATGTTTAATTACCATTTCGTGTAATAATCGCTTTCTTAATCATACATGTTTTAACTTGTTATTCTTGATCGTTTCATTTAGATCAGGATTTAAATACATACATAATAATAATCATGATTTAAATATCATATATATTTAGAATATTAATATGAATAATAGATAGATATATGAAATGGAAAACACTGTTTATGGAGATGGTAGGCTGTACGTATGCAAAAATGATATTTCCATTTTCTTATTGTATTGAATGAAAGTTAGTGAATAAGATATATGTAACTACATAAAAATATATATATATATCTAGTATCATTATTTTTTCAAATATTACAAACTTATTAATAACATATATTTTTATAATCATTGTTGAATGGTGAACGTGGAAATGAATCTCATCACATCGTGGATATGATAAGTTGTACGTACACACGAGCGACGATATCATTTCTATAATGATTAAATGTTGTGGAATTGGATGGTATAGTAATTCAACATAGAAGTTGGAATTTTATTATCTTAATTTATATACAGATTATTCATCATTATATTCATCCAAATAAAATAGTGTGGAATAAAAACTTACACCACATCGTGGAGATAGTAGGCCGTACATACACGTGCATGGTGACATTATCATCAAAAGGATGGATAGAATAATGTGTATGGTTGTACCATATTTATAATAACATCATAGTTTTTAGAAGGTACTGGAGTTATTATTTTGTTATGGAAATAACAATGAAATCGAAAGTGGAGGAAGAATATATCTTTGAAAGAGGTGATAAATTAATTATCTCTTCTTTGGGTGTTTCATTTTGATTTGATCAAAAGGGCTAGATAGGATAGATTTATTTTCAATAAAAGACCTCTAGGATGATTTTAGGGATCTTTGGAAGAAGTTATGGTAGGTTTCCGCTGATCCAAATGGATTTGGAGGTGTTATTTTGAGAGAAGGGGAAGTACCCTTTTATAATAGGGGTAAGGGTTATTTTAGTAAAAGTTTAATATATTATTTATTATAAATTAATATTAGGTTTATTATCATAAAAAATTGATTTATTTCAAATCTAAGGCAGGGATGGGTTGAAATACTCTCAAACAATATGTTTTAAACATGTTTAGGTCACCATATTAACCCTATAATTTAGTTTTAACTCTTAGTTAAATAGTTTAACATTTACCATGTCCTCTTTATTATTATAATAAATAATTAATAAGCATACTATAAAATTCAAGAGTACCAAAAGTGGTTTATTAATGTCATTTTTATCATTATATAAGTCTTTTGGAAAAACCATATATTTTTATAAATATTATATAATTTATTAATACTTTATTATTTTAAAATCTCATTTATGTCAATATTGACACTATTTTGTATTTGGTTTCTCGGAAATTCATAACACCATGACTACGTCAAAAAAAATTGAGCAATTATATCATGTCATATTGATATATAAAATTCGTGGATGGAATAAAAATACAGAATTTAAATTTATTTTTATATTTAGAATATATATTATTGTAATCATTCACTGATAAAGTAATTACTGCATCGTCATTGTGACATATATAAATTTAATTATTTAATATATAAAAATTATTAATATAATTACATAATGAATTAAATATTTTTTACATTATATTGAATATTTATAGTAGAATTTATTTTATGTATAACCCTATATTAAAATTTTTTTAGCTATTAAAATATGAAATTAACACTTTTAACAATTCTTTAAATAAAATAATAATAAATGTACTATTTTAATCTAAGTGGACCAAAAGGACGATATGTTATTCCCATTTTTGGTTTTGGTCGAAAGACACATATACAATAGAATTAGGAATTGTGTTTGGGGAATTATAATATCATTTTTACATTTAATTATTCTATTTACTTTTAACCGTGGTAACGAAAAGTATAAAGTTACAATTCACCAAAAACTATTTTAATCTTATTCAATAGCATTTTACATTCTATTTTCATCCGTTTCTATCATATTTTTGAAATTAAATTCACATAAATGGTAAAACATCATTTTATGCAAATTTTCCAATCTGCCTATAAGGTTGGTAAAAGACCTTAAAAAATCATTTAAATTTTATACATCTAATTTTATTATAAAACAATTCCAATGAATTAAATTGAACTTATATAGGTATTATATATATATTTTTACATAAAATAAAATTAAATAAAATATATAATTATTTAAATAAAAAGTCTGTTTAAAGATAATATTGTGTTTTTCATTATTCATCAATAATTCAATATTTTTAGAAAAATACCAAAAATTCACCCGAAGAAAATTTTGATACTAATATTTCAAAAATAAATTCTATTTTATAAAATTAAAAAAATTTATGGTACATTAATTAATTTAAAAATAATTCTCTTTGCCTAATCCAAAATTCGGTTGTTTAAAAATTAAAAACTATCAAAATATTATCATGTGTTTTTATAAATTTTATCATTGAGATACTTATAATGACATTTATTGTATTAAATGGTAAAAATATAATATTATTATACTTACAAACCATTAAAATTTATAATTTAACACTATTAATTTATTTGATTAATAATCATGTTTTCAATTAAAATTTAGTATTTTTCACTATTCATCAAAATAAGAGAGTTATCAAGAAAGTACCAAAAACTAATCTAGACTAAATTTTTATGTTCTTCTTCTAAATTAGAATTTAATTTTCTTAAATTGAATATATAAATGTTTAAATTTTGGTTTTAGAAAGTTTTTTACATTAAAAGTATGTAAAATTAAATTTTTTAAAAATACTTCTTTTATCTGAAAAAAAATAATTTGTTCTTCTATTATGTCTAAGAAACACATAAAATGGATTCTGAAATTATATGGGGTAAATAAAATTAAAAATTCAGTTGATACTATTAAAATCCACTTTTGAACGGCTAGTTTGGTTAGTTGTGATACACTCGAACCCGGTGTTGTGTGTATCATAAATTATAGAATTACTTTGATGAGATATTTTACTATTAAATCTTGGGGAGATACTTATAAATTAACTTTCATTGGAAAAATTTGTATTAATAAATATTTTTTCTGACTTTATCAGCTTCTAAACTTATCCAATTTCATTATCAAACTCTTTTTTACTATAAATAATTATTGTCAAACTAAATTAGACAAATATAATTTATCATTAGAATTTATAATGAAAATATATTCAAAATTTTAGGTCAATAATTTCTCCCAAACATGAAATTATTCTACACATAATGAAAATCTTAATTATTCAATCACAATGAATATATAATTTAAAAAAATAAAATTAAAAATCAAAATTATAATAAATAAAAATTTTAATAATTAATTTAAAATCACCAAAAAAATTATAAATAAATTATAAAATAATGATTACTACATTCCACAATATATTGAAATTCACATTCCTTTTTCCCACCTCATTACAAGTTCAATTTATTTTCCCATCCATTTATTCTTTACAATACAAAACAACATTTTCCTCCTTGATTATAATGGAATCCCCTTATTAAACACTATCCTTGTATTAATAGATAGACTAGACCTACATCCCACATAAAAATGGTTACTAGGATGTTACAAGAAACACCTCAGAAAGAACATTGGTCATGATGATGGAAGCTATGGCACCTCCTTACCATTTAAAGGGGAATTATTTCATATTTATGAATCAATTATAAATTTAGGTCATATTCCTGAGTCTAACCAAAATACCAATGTGGGACTGGTTAACCTCATACCAGTAATAGATCATAAAATGTGTAATAATTTTATAATTTATTAACTATTAAAAGTATCACATTAATGTGAACATATGAATATCTCACTGGACATAATTTTTCCCTTCATCAATATGTATCAATGTTTATCCATATTTTATTATTATTTAGTGATGATCAATTTGAGGATACATTTGTTTCAATCCAAAATGATTCGTTCTATATAGTTTATCCATATCCAATAACGAAATAGATGTTAATGGTTTTGGGATCAAGCATATAAAAATTGATTATTTCATATCCTAATGAATAGAATTATATCCCATGAACATTAATTCAACATAATAATTCACATCATACCTATTATATTTTTTTAGAAATAAAAAATCCATATATTTTGACATCATGGGAAATAGACAGTTAGATATATTCTTCCCAAAAATCGGTTATTGGGGAGATTATGTATGAGTGGACCTTTATGGCTGAAAAAATGGGAATATGTCCCAACATGTATAGAATTCCTGAGTAATATATCTTGGGGAAGGATATGGTAACACATCTAATGAAAAAATAGATCTCTATATAGTCATTCATAGTTTTAATTGGAATATATCCTAATGAAATAATGGTATAATGGGGATTTGGATATAATGGATGAATAAAGGATCTCAAAGGGAATATGTCCCAATGAGTGAGGATTTCTAGACTCATAGTGAATATAGACTGGTTGAGGAAGACATAAATGTATTTTTTGAGGAATATGAACTCAAGGGGATGGTTTTGGAAGATTGATGATTTTGGTTTTGAAATTATGAGAGGCATACAATGTATCATGGTTTACAAGATTCATGTCCCATCTAGTTCAATGATTATTGTTTATGGCCATATAATGAGACCATACCATTCAATTTAATTCTATATTGTAATGATGTTGTCATATAGTTTTATGTCATGTGACGTGGATGTTTTTGTCACAAAAGGAGTTATAATAGAGGATTGAATTGGGGTTACAAATTGGGTATAACCTTTGGGATAATGGATATTAGGGTAGAATATGGTGGTTTCTATTAATGATCTCATTATTGGTTCTTATACCTATGTAGGGAACCAGGTGATACTTAGAATATAGTAGAAATTTTATGGGGATTACACTTGTCTATTTACAACATAGGTGACATTGTTACTTACTCCTATATGATTCAATATGATGAAATCATTGATGGAGAGATGGACGGAGCCCAGACATAGGAAAGAATTCAATGATCTAATGTCTCATTGATTAGAATCATTCCTCAACTAAGAACTCAATCGAGTTAGTCTCGTAATTTCATCATTTTTGTTGAGATGAATTATATAAGGTAAACATTATAATTTTACTTATAACAGGGACCCATATTATCAAGTTCATACTTGAAAGTAAATCCTTAGGAAACTGTACTAGTTCGGGGGAAAATAGGGAGTATCCTTTTATAAAATCAATTGATGACTGAAATCAGTTCTTGACAGTATGTATACATAGAACATGTATTTCAGGTGGTTATGGAGGAGACATTAGTATTTGGACACTCAATTAGAAGAACATGATAAAGGGGTTCTCTACTACTAAAATATCAGTGTTCATTCTTCCATTGTGTATAAGTATACTGTGGGAGTATTCCTACGTTGGAGACCAAGGAATTTCTACACCCTATTATGTAAAATTTGATGGAGGCTCTCCCTAATTATGTTATAAAATAAAATGGATCCCTAGTGATATAAGTGTGATTTGGATAACTTGTGATACTAGGGTGATGTTTTTCCCTAATTATATTACGTATAGGTGGATCCCTAGTGATAATTGGGAGAGTTGAATCTCGAGTGATACTAGGGGGAGGTGGTACCCTACATAAAATCTAGGTGTGGCTTTTACCAAGTTTCTATAGGTATACACAAATGCTTTTATATGATTGTTTCTCAAGTATATCACATAGAAATGGTACATTTCCCAATGGTTGAAAAACTATTGTGTAATGGGTTTCTCATGGATGATATTTTGTGGTGTTTTTCTAAACAAATTTTTTTTAATTAAATATAACTTTTTTCAAGTAAATTTTTGTAAAACATGAATGGATGTCATTCTATATTTTTTTAATAATGTTAGAAATCATGAATGCATACAATATAACATTTTTTATGGAGAGAATAAGTTAGAAAATAATAATGTTTGAAAGATTCAACTTTCTAACTCCCTAGTCAGTCAATGAGTTGTTGGTGTCAAGGTTATAAACAACATGTAAAACCACATGATAAAATATTTTGATAAAAACCTGAATTTTAGGTTTCCATACACATCTTATCAGATAAATAATATGTAGACATAGTTTAATGGAAACAACTATTAGAATGTAGATTATCTGATAGAACAACTTTAGGTGGATTTTTTGTTCAAAAGTTATTAGGTCTCCTGGGCTAGAAACCCTGAGAGGGGTGTAAATTAGTGTATGACATATTAAAATAGCTGCCCCTTTTGATCTAGTTTTACTATTTGACAGAACCCTCTTCTCTATCCTTCCCATTATAGAGTACCAATAAACCATAAACATGCACATGACACAGAAATTTTTATTTTTTCACCCTCATTAGGCTACGTCCAAGGAGCACACACCAGCGGTGTGCCGATGTACCAATTCCATTATAAGTGCACTACTAATTACATGTTTTAATAAGATTCACTATCTCTCTAGGTTTACAACCACTCAAAATTTGAGAACTCACTGCTCTCCCAACTCATGTGAGATCACCTCTTCTTTAGAAGATCCACTCGTAGTTTATAGCCCTGTAGGTCTCTTCATTACCACTAATGAATGCATCCTACAATGTATGTATATGCTCTATTGAAGTCCAAATTTCATCTACAGATGAATACTCCATTTCCCCTAAACAATGGGCAGTTTATTTAAATATTCTTTCAAAAATAACCCTACATCACGAGGCTCCCAATTTCACGAATCTCAAACAAGCCTTCGCAATGTCCCTACCATTTGGCGAAGACCACAACATCGTAGAGCTCCTATCTCGCAGAGCACACTACTTTTGAGAAGATCAGATTGTTGTAAATCTCAATCCATCAAAAAGATTATGTCGTTTCAGAGCTCATGTTGTCATAGAGCGACTTCCTTCACGAAGCACACTGAGCCATCGTAAAGCTCGCCACTTTCAAAGAGCTAGGTTAGCCACCGCGGAGCTCCTTCCTTTCACATAACACACTGCCTTCGTGAACTACCTTCACGAGCTGAGAGAAAAATATTTTCTTTGAAGACTCTCACTTCATCGCATAATGGGGGTCCAGGTCTATTTATCCAGAATTTCACAGACCCTTGAACATTCCGTGCGACGTCAAAGCCACGTCAGCTCAATTTGGGAAGATGCAAAGTTCCCGCCGAAATTTTCTCTAAATCGTGAAGCACCACAGAAATTTTATGACTGTAGAGCTCATCATAATCTTAGAGCATCCCCTTGATTCCTTCATGCCTTCCCCGTGAAGCTCCACTCACAATACCCATATCCGCTACACTGCTCTTCTATACTTTCATTCGTGATGCTCGTTGTAATCGGAAAGAAAACCCGTCAACATTTTTCATGTCTTTGAAAAATCCAATCAATGAAGCCTATATTCACAAACCATTACCATATTTTGATGAAATCATCAAGGATATCCACTTTTAATGATACTGACCAAACTCCATATTTTGGAACCCAAAAATGTAGAAATCACATGGAAATAATGTCACATTTTATCTGTTCTTTTGAACTGCCTCCATATATTATGTTTCAATAACATTGTTCTTTGTCCGCATGGATTTACAACAACTTCTCTAGAACATGACAATTCATTATGGAAGCTATCATTGTCAACAAACCCAACCAAATAAAAAATGATGTAATGTTACCTTGGGGTATTTTTTTCCAAAAAAAAGTAGATGTTTTCAATAATACATTTCTGGACACATTTCTCTGAACATAGATACTTCTATAAATCTATTTGTCTGATGTTTCGGAAGTAAATTGAAGTACGACATTCCAACTGATTGGAAGAACATCTTGAATTTAAGGTTTAGATGATGTTTTTGTTTGAATGTTTGAGTTTTTGAATGGTAGTAAGTCTATGAGAAATGTTACTTATCAAATAGACATGTGGAGTAATAAAGGGGACATAATAGATAGGGATATTCAATATTTATGCTTCTTAAAAGTGGAAATATTTTTCTCTGATGTTTTTTGTGAGAAAAATTTCAAATAAATTTCAGAAGAACATTTATTTAAAACTATAATCTTTCTAAAACCTAATAGAAAAAACATCACTGATCCATACAATATTATTACTAAATCTCTCATTAATATGATTAAAGATAATGTAATATACTAGAATGGATATAGAATATTGGAAAACATTGTTAAATTGATAAATTGGAATATATATTTAATTTTCTAATTATCATAGATAGAATATGAAACTAAAGCCATTAGAAATAGAAAAAATGAAGTCATCCATCATTATATTTCTTGGGGAAACAAAGAGAGAAAATATTTCCTTGTTTTTATGGATATTTTTCACATAAATTGGTCTAGAATACATGACATTGTATTACTCGAGTTCAACATTGGGATGTCTTAAAGATCTAATTAAGAAATTACATCAAATTATATTTTATTTAAGAAATTACATTGAATGAATGTTTCATAAGAATATCCATCAGACACTATATTTTCAAAATAATGAAATGAGAAACATTGACCAATCTAAAGTGACTTACTATATTTAAATTTTTTGATTAGAACAAGACATATGAAGATAGTTTTGTATAGAATTATGGATAGATAATATTCAGAAAATAAATTTGTTGTGTAAAAGTTTCACATCAACTTTTATAAATTTAATTTAAGTAAATATTAAATTTATAATGTTTTGGAGAATTTAATAATATATTAGAATACTATGAAATAGTTTGTATGGTTTTTAAGTGCTAAAATTTTGTTAAAATATTTGGAAATTTCGGATTTAGTACTTTGGTTTAGATGGAAACATTTTAGGTTTCTGGGATTTTCTATTTCTGATGTACCAATAAATATGCTTCCTAAATTACATTTTACAGGTCTCAATTATTGAGTGAATGAAGAAAAATTACTTCATAATTTGTTTAATATTGACTTAAAAACCAAATTTGAGATTCTCATTGATGTTTTTTTGAAAAAAAAATCAATTAGATGATCAGACAGTGAATTTTTCTGAGGAAAAGGATAAATCCTCATCTACAATTTCCTAGAGTTGGGGTTTTATATTAATATATTGGAAAAATTAATAAAGAAATCACATCCCGAAGGTTTAAATTGTTTAGTTGTTTTTTTAAATCAACATAATGACATAAGTATTACATTACATATTGAAATGAAATCCAATATGGTAACTCCATTTGGGACACCTCAATTCTCTTGTATTATCCCTACATGTCAATCATAATATACATATTAGAATCGTGGATAAAAAAATAAAACATAAGAAATTGGTGATCTCAAAGGCTTAGTAAGGGTAAGAATATATTAGAATATATAATCAATAAACATAATCAATAAGGTAAGGTGAATTAATGAATGCATGTACCATTAAAACATAATCATGATCATAATATGGATAGAATAAAAGTTCATAAAATATTTCATTATAAATAATCATATGAAAATTATTCACCTCCATTAATATTAAACTAGTAAAATAGTAACATTTATTTTCAACAAAGACTCTCATAATGAGAGAATTAATAATGTAAGACACCATAAATATACCATCAAGGCCTCATCCAAGAAGTCTACATAAATCGATAAGGCTTTGGATAAAACCCAGTCGATTTTGTCTCATGAGACCAACCAATGAATCCAAACATTATCGCAGGACATTATGGACACGTACTAAGTCAAATTAATACCTATTATGAAAGGAGTGAAACATAATTGACTTGTTAATTTTTATTGAAACTAGCATATAATGTGTAAAAAACTCTCTCCATTCAGTAATCAAAATCATAACCCATTTATAGTATAATGGCAATTTGTATAAAAATAGTATATCCCCATAAACCATTTAATAATATATATAAGATGGTATAATAACATATCAACCATAATAAACAATAAGATTCAAAAAATGATGCTGACATAGATGGAAATACACTAATAAAATCATTGAGACATACCTGAGAGAAATACCATTTTCATTTGAAATCATTTCATTAAAAAGATTCACAAAAAAAATTGAATTTTAAAATATCCATGTAAACTTGTAAAGGATTCATTAAGACATTAATCTATCATGGAAAATATAAAATCTCTTAATTCCTTCTGAGTTAAAAAAACATTTCATTTAAAATTTGAAAAAATGAAACATTAAAAAGAGTATTCTTAAAAGAAAGTGTGATTTTTAAATAAATTAATTTATTTTGAATTTTAACATTAAATAAACATAAAACAAGTGTAAATAAAACATAATAGAATCAAAATTAATTTTAAACCTAATCATATATTGACATAATCTTTGTAGTATATGTTGAATTGAATGAATTGAAATTGGGTAATGAGTTCTTTACCACAATGCAAACAGTCAAACCGTATGCCCCAAAAAATTAATTATCATCATGTAAAATATTGAATACCAAAAAGATAAATATATTCATGATATGATATGTAATAGGGTGGTGTAAATACACGACATATAGGAAATAAGTGGTGAATAATGCATATCTCACTGAAATAAAACTGAGATGAGAAATATTTAACTTTTGTCCAAAACTGTACTACACTTGTACTTAAAGTAATTAATAATCAAATTAGATTCATTAATTACGTAAATAATAATCTATTAATAATATATTTTATTTATTATAATTAAAAAATGTTTATTTATTTCTATTTAAATGGGCTATAATATTTTATTTTTTTCATATAGGATCATTCATTTTATGTTTTTATGGTCTGTTCCCTTCAGTATAAATATGGTATTTATTTTCCAATGGAAGAAAAAATATAGAAGTGGAATGGAATGATATTAATATACTTATAGTATTTTAAATGGTTATAATATATCATTTGACAATATGGTATTTGGATGATTCATTAGATAAAATGTAAGTGAATAATTATTAGTTTTTTTTGGAGGTTTTTACAACATTCAGTAACTATTGTCAATTTATTTAAAATTATTTCTGTATACTAGTTAAAAACATTAAATAAGTTTTAATACATATATTATAATGTATTTTAACTATAAATGTGGTTTTATAAACATCATTGAAGGTGGTAATGAAAAACAGTAACTCATCGTCCATTAAGGCGGTGAATTAACACCTCATGGACAATGTTTTCCTTTTTAGAAAAAATGGTGAGGACTTGAGATTTGATGGCGGATATTACATTAACCCACTAATATTAATATATATCTATGTGATATTGGAGTATTTATGTTATTTTATATATTTGAGTTGAGGTAATGATAAGAAAATAAAGGAAAACTAAAAGATAATGACGGAGGGTTTTACCTCATGAATGTTGTTTACTTTAAAACCACATTAAGGCACTTTTTATTGGTCTTTAGGTTTCTCATATTTCAAAAGCACATCTTTAGTCAAAGGTTGCATCCATGTTTTAATTACTTTCTGCCAAACAGAATGGTACTTATTAGAGTACTAGGTCTATTAATCTTAAACTATTTACACTGGGGATTCATGAATGAATGTTATATTTCAGTATGAATGATATTATGGACTCTTTTTCACAAGATTGGGTATAAATACATGGTCTAAAGTAAGATTTGTGGAATCCTGAAATTATATTTGTCATTGTTTTTGTGATAGGAATTCCAATTAGATTGGACCAAGACCCTGAAATGGTTTACTATAGACATTATGCATGAGTTCTAGTGGAAGTTGATATGAGTGTCACCATGATTGACAAGGGGATTATTTCTACCCCGCAAGATGAAATCACTCTCTAGATTGAATACGAAAAAATTTCATTGTTTTGTGATTTTTGTAAAATAATTTCCACTCAAGGGACACGTGTAGTGAAAATATGATTTGTTATAACTGCCAAATTAGAGGGAATGAATCAAAACATTTTCAGAAGAAATAAATTTAAAGAAGTGAGGAATTCATTGATAATATAAATCAAACATCGATGGAAAATAAAGACAGGATTTCTACCCCCTATCTTCTTATCCATTTCCCAACACCATCTGAGTATCATAAGATGGAAGATAATCCTCCCCATATTATCAATGGTCATCTAGATTCACAAATAGATGGTTATATTTGTCTTCCATCTCCTGACTATGCCTCTCCTCCTAGAGAACACAATTCTACTGTCGCCCCTACCCTGGGTAAAGAAAACTCAATTTCATGAGCAGACATGATAGACGAATCTCATATAATAGTTGGTATTTCCTTCAAAGATTCTTCTTCAAGGGGCATTACTGATGAAAAATTTAGTGATGACTCGAATAACATACATGTTTCTAGAGAATTCGATGCTAAAGGTGATATTGATTTCAATTATTGGAAAGAGAAAAAATAAAAATATTCAAAAAATAGAAAAGGAAAATTGAATGTAGATACAACTAATTCAAGGTAATCAAAATCCAAAAAAGGGATCTCTCCCTTATCTTTTGAAGATGATAACACTTGATAAAACTGGTTTTCATGTTCATACTTCTATGGCTGCAGATATTGGTGAACCTGGTTCTCCCATTATGAATAGTCTATCTCAATTCGTGGGACCCACTGGTGTTTCTTCTGAAAAAGAGGATGACCATTTGAGGGTTGGTGATAAAAGGGCTGTTAACACAATCCTTCGAATGGATTCTGCCATGACTTCATTGGATTTCACTATGAAAGAATGCAACAACAAAGGAAAACTCATAATTCAGTAGAAATCTACTGACACTAGTGCTGATAGAGCTGATTTGAGAGCATAGGCTCTTTCTCTGGCCCGTTATCAATTATAACCCCTCGAACAACAACATGACTCCATACCTAGTGGTCTGGACAGTGGTTCATCAGAAGACAATGCCAATGTTGGCAAAAATTCAGTCCTAGATAATGATTTTGGAGCCAAAAATTCCCTAGAAAATGCTGTTAAGGTTGGCAAAAAAGCGACCTTAGTTAGAGCTACAGAAGTTGGCCATGCATCCCTGGACAATGTTACTAGTGATGGAGGACTACCAGCCCTAGACAACACTGGTAGGGTTGTAAAAAAGAAGGATTTCACTTTTTTTCTTCTTCTGGAAGGACCTGAACAGATGGTGGTAAACCATATTCCTAGGATTGATATGAAACTAGCTGATTTTTCTGCTCCGAGCATGATTTTGGCTCGGACTGAATAGGTAAAATAAAACATAATGGTTAGAACATAAAATTACATTGAGTTACCTACTATAGCAAGCAGCGAGAATGATGGTCAAAGTCATGCTCATGCATCTAGAACTGAAGAAACTATAGAGGCTGCAGACTTTGGGCTTTTAGATTATGGAAATGGGTCATGGGTACAAGCCAAGACATGGAGAAGGGGACGAAACCCTAGTTGTTGGGGTGGGAGGACCTCCCAACATAGTATTAATACTCACTCACGAGCTTCACGACCTCTTGTTATTGGTTATTTTCTATTTTTTCATCCTTCTACTTATTTTTATTTATTTTAGGGGTCTTGGCCTAAACATTTATAAAAAAATATATTCACTAAAAATAAAACAATTTTATAAAAGTCCAAAAAATACACCTCTAAAATTTTTTGACATGTAAATTTCATAAATAGACTTTATTTTATGAAAATAATTTTCTATATGTGATAAATTTAAATTTTTTTAATAGTCATTTATTCAAAAATTGCAAATATTAATATTTTATCCGATTTTATAACTTATTGAATAATTATTCATAGTCTCAAAAATTAATATATTAATTACATTGAAAAAATTTATAATTTATGTAACTAAATATTATTTTAAATTATTATATTAATTAATGGTTTTTAAATAAAAAATAACATTTCAGAAAAATAAAAACACACAATATATAATTTTTAAAACATTTATTTACTTCTTCCATGATTTTAATATATCATATTCTAATTTATGAGATATAAAAATTTTATTTATATTATTCCTAATGGTCACATTATTATTCCAATAGTAATGATAATATTTAATAGTATGTCATTTCATTAAAACTATGTGTTGTGTTCAAATTAAACTATAGAATGTGTTAAATTTAAATGTGGAATACCTTAAAATATTAGTTTGTTACATTCTCACCTCTATAAAAATTTCTTACTTGAAATTTCCAGAATGTCACCTTATAAAAATATTTGGGTATTTTGTCATCATAATTTCCACTGGCTGCAACATCACCTCTTCAATTTTATGTTTTTTTCCAAAGTACCATTACTAGGCAAGTGTTATGATTCCCCAACACCTTCTCTCTGGTGTCTATAATATGGATTGGCTACTCATAGTAAGATAAATCATGTTCCAATTATATTTCATCAGAAGTGAGAACATGCATTGGGTCTTTCTTAAACATCTTTAACCAATAGATGTGGAAAACAACAAGAACATGGGAAATAAATTGTGGCATTATTACTTAGTAATCTATAGCTTCAATTCAATCCATAATTTAAAATGGTTTAACATACATATGGCCCTCTTTCCCAATCATTACAAATCTTATAACACCCTTTCATGGTGATATCATCATGAAAACATGATATCCTACTTGAAATGCAAAATCCTTTCTCTGGTTGTCAGCATAACAATTTTTCCGACATTGAGATAATTTGATATGAGTTTGAATATTCATTATCATTCCTATTATTTCATCAATATGTCATGTTTCTATAAAATTCCTTTCACTAAATTCGTCCCAAAATGTAGGAGTACAATGTATCTTTCCATATAATTCGTAAAATTGTAAAATTTTAATACTTTAATAGAAACAATTTTTATAGAAAAAATATCCCAAAGGTAAATAATAATCCCCTATACCATGAAAGTCAAGTTAGAATAATCTGGATATATCTTATAATGTTTGAATAGTCCATTCAGACTATCCATCATTTTGAGTGTGATACGCTTTATTCAAATGAAGCTTGGTATCTAAAGACTTCTCAATACTTTTCTAGCATGTTAATGTAAAACATAGATCTCTATTAGACACAATCATTAGAGGTTCTCCCTAAAGTCGTATAAGTTCATTAATATAGAGTAGTAAAAGGATTTCTAATGAAAATTACACCATTTTGGTGCGGAAATGTGTGGATTTGAGTATTTAATCAACAATTAAACATATTACATCATTATTTCTTGGTGTCGTTGGTAATATAGGGAAATCATCCATAGTAATGTCATCCAATTTCCATATACTCATAGGTTTAGGTTTCAAGACTATTCTAGGATATTGTCTTTCTACCATCACCTGTTGAAAAAATAAACATCTAGACACATAATCATAAATTTCCCTCTCCATCGTATCCAAAAAAATTGGTCTTTATAATATCTATGCATCTTAGTGCTTCCATGGTGAATATAGAAATATGATCTACAAGAATAATCCAATAATTCTATTCTTAGATTGCGTATTAAGGGAACAGAAAGCATATTCCAAACATTGAATATTCCATCATTATATATGAATTCTACCAACTTCCCACCATTCACACATTTAATTTTATTTAGAAAAAATTTTCCATATAAATGAGAACATTTTATCTTTTCGAATATTGAATTTTGGGAACCATTAGAAAAATTAGTGATGTTTAACCTTCCTTGATAATTACCATACCCAACATTACTATTTCCATTTAAATAGCATCCTTATCAATCGTCATTTTATTTAGAAATCTATTATCCATCCTGCATAATGCATCTTTTTCCTTTTGTCCTTCCCTGGGTTGTAGTGTATTAGTCAATCATATTCCATAAATATCTCAAGCCATTTCCTTGATCTCGTGTTGAGTTCTTTCAATGAAAATATATATTTCAAACACTTGTGATATGTATATATTTTACATCATTCACCATTGAGACAATGTCTTCATATATTCATAGAAAATACATCATCTAATAAATCAATATCATGAGTTGTATAGTCCAATTCATAATTTTTTATTTTCGTGGATTTTTACTAAACAACTCTACCATTATTCATACGGACACAACCTTGTACTTTTTTAATGCATCACTATATATAAAAAATCCACCATTTCTTAAAAGTAGATTCAAGATTAGAGAACTCACTAATCTCATATTTTATTATTCAAAGAATTAATCACATTCATTTTTTCAATAATCACAAACCTTTTTCAAGTGAACTTTGTTAATAGGTATGGAAATTGGAAAAATAATTAATGAAATGATGATAGTGACCTTTTAAATCAATGTAACCATATACCTCAGTTATATTAGTCTGTATAGGACGTTCATGGATTTTTTCTCCACATTATTAACTATGATTCCATACTTGGAGACAATTGAGTCAAGAAAAGAACCATTTGTTTCCAAAATTCACAATTTCATACATTTCGTATAACTCTTTTCTTCTAAAATTCTCCTAAACAATCCACATGTGATTCTCATGATCCTGATAGCTCTTGGAGTACACCAAGATATCATCAATAAATACCTCAAAAAACTTATATACATATTCCTTGTGTAATTTTTTCATTAGATCCATAAAATAGAGGGTGTATTAGTCATTCAAAATGGAATTATTGTGAACTCATAATGTCCACACATTGTTTGAAATGTTGTTTTTGGTATATATTCATTATTTTCATCTAGTTTAGGATATCTAGAAGGAATATCAATCATTTTAAAATATAGACCTTTATAAATTAGATAAAAAAGTTCATCATTACGAGGAAGAGAATAGTTTTTCATTATAGTAATAAAATTTATCTCACTAGAGTCAATGCTCATCCTCAAATATCAATATTTCTTCTTAATGAAAATAACATGATCTCCTCAATTTTAATCACTACATCATATGTATACATTATCACTCAATTACTCTTGTTTTTATATTAAATATATTTACTCCACCATGACCCTTATACAATGAGTTTTTTATATTGTTCTAGCATCTGAGATTAAATCAAAATAAAACTCAACTTCCTACTTTTGAGGATGTCACGTAATTACTCTATAAGTACAACAATGTATTCATGTACAATAATTATCTCCTAAATTCTTATATCACCTTCTAATCATTAGGTTTTATCTACTCTTCTTCTCCAAGAATCTCATTTAAAAGAGGTAATGGTGGTGGATAAAGATACAACTCATTTAAGGAAGTCTCCCATATAAAGATGAGAAATTACATACCTTTAAAATGAATTATAATTGTCTTATCTTAATAATAAAATTTTTGCATTATATTTTGAATTCAAGACCAAACAAAATATTATATCAAAAAAATCATAGGTATGCTAAAAAAAATAAGTAATTAGAGCATGCTTATGTGTCTTGATAAGAACTGATAAACACATCTTTGTTGTAATAATGTTTCCATGATGAGTTTTTACTAACAACTCCTTTGTTACCGTGAATTGTAAATTTATAATTTTTATGAATGTGTGGACCTATAATCAATAAAAACATTAGATAAATTTTAGGTGATGATTAAAGTACCATGCACCACATCATTAGAAACTTAAACCTCCATAGATGTGATGGCATAAGAATGGTCTTGTACCCTTAAACTTTTTTTAAAGAAATCTAAATTGTTTTCCAGGTCATTCATGTGCATACTGTCCCGTATTTTTATATCTAATGCAATGTATATTTTATAATTCTTCTGTCTCTTTAAAATAATGGGATCGGTGGCCTATATATCCACACTTATTATAATCTTCGCTTCCATATAAGAAATTTCTAGGATTTTTACTTCCATAGTTATTGCTAGATGGATATGTTATTCTCCCCATATTACCTATTTCCATATTTCTTTTCCAGAGTACTCATTATCTCTCTTTTTACCTTGATTCCCTTTGAATCCATATGGATTGGAAAATTATTTATATTTCATGATGGAACATGATATTATATCCTTATTTGATGTCAACAATTGGGAGAGTAGTACCCTCCATAGAATTGGATTAATACCATAAATTAAATGGTTAATCATCCTACATGGATTACGTATTTAGTCTGAAAAATAACTTGTTAAACTTGTAATGTTGGATTCATACATATAAATGACTTTATACTAATAATGTCTCAAATGTAAGATTTCCTTCTCTATATATTTTCATTAATCACGAGGCAATTATTTTCTTGAGAAAAAATCCATAAAATCCTACCATTCTAAATCATAAATTTAATTATCCTCCATTATGTTTGGAACTAACAACTACCATTGATCTGCATCTCCTGAGAGATGATAAACTTATATGATAACCATACCCATTTTATTACTTCTCAAAGTGAGAAATATATACGCTATGGAACATAACCATTTCTAATATAGAAATAGGTTTTATTAACATTGCATTATGTAGGTTGATTTCAAATGATGTGGTCTTACATTTTTTCACTATGTTGTGGAATGGGATTCTTCATGCGAGTAAGGTTATTTCACATAATATACGTGAGTTTTCCTATTATATTTATTAGTTGTTCATTGAAACTTGTATCTCTATATCCAGAATCACTATCAAACATAGGATGTAAATCCCTACATGGAATATGTTAATTAATATGGATTTCATTCCTTCCACTTGTTCTAATTTCTGAGCATTCTCATAAAATAATTTAGATTATGAAATGATAAAAATAGTGAAACAATTAATGAAAAAATGAACTAGAAATAATAATTTTGGATAACTAGAGAATATTAACAATATTGGTTATAGGATTATATTTCCCTAATCTATATTTTTCATAAATCGATTTTCAAATGTTTCTTCTAAACATTGATAATACCAACTATAAATACCCCAACCCCAGTAGCCTTGATATGATTCCTTACATTATTATATTGGAAACATTAACAAGGAAATCACATCCTAAATGGGCTAATAGTATAGTAGCTCTATAAAATTGTATTCAAATTTAATTATTAAATTACAAATTTAAATAAAATACAACATATTAACTCTATTGGGGATACCCTAATTCACCTAGATTATCTATTCTTGTGAATCATAATATATATCTTGGAATGATAGAGAAAAAATAAAACATTACAATGTGGTGAGATAAGACTCTCATTAAGCAAAGAATATAGAAGAGGATATCATAATCAAATATAAACAATAATTCATGGTGAGTAACTAAAAACTCAGGCCATTAAATCCTAAGTCTAATCATAATATTGAAGGAATAAAATTTGTTCAAATAATTCCACATAAATAATAATAGGAAAATGATAATGATAGATGGATGTTCTACTAATTTAATAATCACATGTATAATCAGTAAATAATCTTAAAAAGAGGGATTTAATAATTCATTACATCATAGACATACCATCACTATCTCATCCAAGATGTCTACATAAATGTGTATAGCCTCAGCCAAAAATAGTTATAATTTTTTTCATGAGACCAAATAATGAATCAAGTGGCTATATCAGGCCCCTAATGACACTGAATAAGTCTTTTTCATTAGTATTATAAATGGGGTGAAATATAATCAACATATTTATTTTTATTGAAACTGGCATTTGAAATGTAAAATACATTCCTTGAATAGTAAACAAAATCACCAACCATCTAGAGTTATATGGTGAATGGTATCAAAAGGGCATATCCCCAGACACCATTTAATAAAAAAAACATAAGATGGTATCATAATATATTAACATAAATAAATCATAATATTCAACAAAGTATGTTGGAATATATGGGAATACTCAAATAAACTCATTGAGAAATTCTTGAGAGAAGTACCACATTACATTAAAATCATTTATTTAAAATGATATGAAAATAAAGAAATATATTATTTTAAAATAACCTTATTAACACATAAAGTATTCCTAAATAAATTAATACATCATAGAAGTGTGAAAACCTAATCATATCATAAGATTTATAAACCATTTATTTGAAATTTAAAATAAGAAACTTATAAAAAATAATTTTTAAAAGAATGTATGAGCATTAAAAAAATTAATAAATTGTTTATATTATCATAAAATTCGTATACATCTAGTGAAAATAAATAAATATATATATATATATATATATATATTTAAACATAATCATTTCATGACATAATCATTGGAGTAGACGTTTAACCCAAGGAATAAAAAATGGGTAAGGAATTCACTTACCATTGCAAAAAATAATTCAACTGTATGCCCCATAGGATTAATGCTAATAAAATGGAAATTGAATTCTATAAAGATAAATAGATTCCTAATATGATATGTTAACTTGTGGTATACATAAACCACACATAATAAATAAGTGGTGAATAAGGCATATTTTATAGAAATAAATGTGAGATGAGAAACCCTTACATTATGTCTGAAAGAATTATGAACTTGTACTTATTTAACATTATAATAAAATTAGATTAATTAAATACATAATTCATAACCTATTAATCATATATTTTTTTATTAGAATTTTAATAAGTTCTTTTGTGGCCATTTCTATCAGTTCTATTGTTTAATTTCGTGGTTTTGGGAGTGATTATTTCATTGTTTTCGGGTCGGTACACTTGAGTTTAAATAAGGGAACTCTTTTCAAATGGAAGAAAAAAATACATAAGTGTAAAAGAATGATATTAATATGCTTCTTAGATTTTAAATTTTCACCATATATCTTTTGGTTATATGGTATTCCTATGATTCATTACATCAATAATTACTGATAAATGATTAGTCTATTTTGGCAGTTTTTATGACCATCATGAACTATTTCCATTTAATTTAATATTCTGTTTGTATACATATTACATAAAATTAAATAAGAATTATTACACATATTAGAATACATTTTAACCATAAAATTGGGATTATGAACAATATTGAATGTGGTAATGAAAAATATAAACTCATCATCCACGATAGTAGTGAATCAACCCCTCAAAAAATATGTATTCATTTTTAGATGAAAAGGTGGGGAAAAATATTTATTGATGGATATTCCATTAACACAATAAAATTATATTTTATATATGACAATGAATTTATCATGGTCCTTTTTATAGGGTAGCTGAGGTAATGATAAGAAACTGAAATAAAATTAAAAGAGAAAGAGGGAGGGTTTTACATTTTCAGCTTCGTCTCCATGAAAACCTCTTTAAGGCACTTCAGAATAGTCTTTTGGGGAGACCAGAATGAATATAACATGGGTAAGATGATTGGTAGAGTAATTGAGTTGAATATATGTAATCTTAAAATTTTAAAAGGTTTGATGAGAAGGGTGGTGAGGGGTGGTATTTATAGTGGAGGACACATGTTTTTTATTTATTATGTTATTAATTAATTTATCATTTTTTCGAAATATTTTCGATATTTTTTATTATTATGAATATGTATAGTATCTAGTGTATTTTAGTTATATCTAATTGGTTACATACTCATATATACATCATCTATGACCCACTACCTCAATTATTTACTTATAATGATAATTAAACTAAATATTAATTTATGAATATATTTTATGAGAAGAAATTTTCTATTAAATCATTATATTAATTATAAAATATTAAATAAATATTTAAACATTTACATTTCAAAAAAAATATAAGCACTTAATTATTCATTTTTGAAACATTTATTTACTTATTCCATTATATAAATATATTTTCTTTAGTGATGTGATACCTAAATTTTATTTATAAATTTCTAAATAGTCATATCACTATTAGAGTCATTGTTTTATTATTTAATATTTTATCACGATTTTAACACTCAGTGTTATATATTACAAAAAATATTGAAGATGTTAAATTTAAAAGAGTCTCTCCATAAAATATTGGGGTGTTACAAGAAAAAATATGAGAATAAAACAATGAATATCAGCTATTGTTACAAGTATAATTTTTCCTTATGTTTTACAGAATCAAATTGAACATAATTATGTTTAAATAAAATGATTAGAAAAGGTAAACTAAATAAGATATTATCGAATAGAGTATTTCTGGATACAAAAGATCAAAAGGAATCCATCATAAATTTTTACATCAAATATAGGAACATCAGAAAGAGTTTTTATACTGAACATTTTTATATAAAATTTCAAAAAGTATACAAATGTATTTTGTGTCTAAATTTTTGTAAGAAAAATTTATAAACAAATGGGAGTCAGTATAATAATTATTACTGGAATATAGAAGGTGTCTAATGAAATTTAACACAATAGATTTATTCACTTTTTAATAATATTTAATTTTAATAGACCCATTGGAGTGGCTATAATAAGGATGTAGGCATCCAAATTGGGGATAAACCTTGTAAATGTTGTGTTCCTTGATTACATTTTCTAAATTTTCATGCATATGATTTTACTAAACGTTTATAAGAAATAAAATATAACATGTTTCATGAGGTTTTGTTTCATAAAGAAGAAATTTGTAGAAATACTATTAATAATTATACCCCTACCCCATATTTGACTAAAAGATCCTTATGAACGTCAATTGGTTTTAGAGGGAAGGTTCCCCAACAAATCGCCATCATGGTAACCCTTAAATTCATTAATAGTAGATGAATTACAACATTTTATGGGAAGAATTATCTTGTATGGAATAATAAAATGAAACTATATCTTATATCCGTTAGATTAGAGGTTGTAGATAAATCAGCTATCAGGTATCCACCACTTGTGAAATATTACCTCAAGACTTTTAATATAAGTAAACCAATTATTTTAATTAAAATGCTAAAAAATATATCCTTATGTCTGTAAAAAATTTATTACATAAGGGTGATGAGTTTTAAAATAGTAACTATAATGTGGGACACACTAGAAAGTGTTGTTTAATATAATATTAACTAATTTAATTAAAACTAAAAAACTAGAATAATATGTTCGATGATAATATAATGATAGATAAAGAAACTATTGATGAGTACTTCACCAGAGTGAATGATGTTTTTTTCAACATTAGAGGTTTCAGATTTGTCTAAGTGGAATATATAGAGGAAACAATTCATCTCAAATGTTTCAAATGTGGTGGAATCAATCATTTTTCTATGAATTTCACCAAAAATAATGATTGTGAAATTTATGGTATTTCTGTAGAAAACCCATGGTTAACGAAGTTTGATAAAAAAATTTATAAATAAAATAATTAAATTTTTGGAAATATGTTCACTGTAAATTGAATAAGTATGTTGATAAAGGAAATAAAATCAGACTCCATGGAATATAATGAATCAGGATAAAAAATTTCAAAAAAATTCAAAACCATTTTTTAATGTTTATAAAAATGATGATTCATCAATTAGTGAATAAGATGGAGGTGAAAAAGCTTATATAGAGTATCATCTCATATAAAATATGGTATCATGTAGTTATAAAAACATAAATATTATGAAATAAATTATAATAATTAAGAATTATTGTGTAAAATTAGATCAAGGAGGAAAATATATTTATAAACAAGACGAAGAATACATCCCTTATATACTAGGCTAAAAAGTTTGAATTATTGAATAGTACAATATTTTTAAATAACATAGTAAGAAGTTAGATGGTATGAAAGATAAAGATAATAATACATAGTCAAAACTCATTGTGGATGAAAGGTCGCAAATAAAGTTGAATAAAAATTTTGAAATTATATAGATATAAAATGTAAATCATCTAAATCTGAACAAAAAAAACCCACTCCATGAATCTGGTGAAATATTCACCCACTAAATGTAAATTTCATCTTATATTTTTAAACAAAATTAGGATAATAAATTTTCATTGAAAACATTAGTTTATAAGGTATTTGAAAAACCTAAAACAACCAAAAAATTTGATAATTCCTTCAATGGGAACGATGTCCCATCCCTAGAGAAAGTAAGAATATAAAAAAGATATGATCCTCCAAAAAGGTTTTATATAAAGAAATAATAATTCTATATAAAACCAAGATTTGATGGTTTTTACAGGTTTTGTGGAATTTATAGTCATATAGATTAGAACTAATGCAATAAAATGCCAGTTCTGGGATGATGTCATGATCATAGGGGATGAAATGGTGGATGTATAATGAGTAACTTTCCTAAGACAAAAGATATAAGAAAAGATAAATCTCAATATTTTACAAAATATTAAATGAAAAATTATTTTGACTATTTGAAGGAATTTTTTAAATGATGTGATCAACTCTGCCACTTTTCTGAATAATTTATGACTACAGTTTCATAGAAAAATGATTATGCTAGAAAAGAAAAGGAGGGTGGAAATAAGAAAGTTAAAGAGATATATTTTTATTGAGGCTACATTAAAAGAAAAAAAGTGAAATCCATGGATTCATTATACTGGTTGTTCCTCTCACATGATTGGAGATATAAATAGCAAAATAGATATTGAAATCATGATGGCGGAGTAGTTACTTTTTGTAATTATAGTTCCATTAAAATAATTGAATAAGAACCGCTGAGATAAAATCGGAAAACTAAAATATAAAGAACTTCTATTTATTAAAGAGATCAATGACAACCTTCTTTGTTTGAATAAAATTTATAATGAAGGAAAAGAATTGATATTAATAAAATATTCTAGATTTATCTGATTTTTTGAAGAAGGAAAATTTGTTAAACGAGGATAGGTAACCTATGGATATGTTATTCAGATTTGGGAACATGGTTACTGTAACGCCCCGACCCTAGTCACCCAGAGTCGGTGCATTATTACATAACATTGGCATGATCACAAGAGAGATCAAATCTCGAAAGACCGATTGGTTTAGTAGCCTTGGAAACACTAGATATATCCATAAGTTTTACATTATATCATAAAATGAAAAACTACTACAACAACATAATGTCTCCACAGTCCACACTATTATCACCTCATAATATCCCTACAGGTCATTCATAATTTACTTCTTCACTTCCTGGGAAAAATAAAACATAGAAAAGGGGTGAGCTCAAATGCCCAGTAAGGATAACAATATAGCGGAAACTTTCATAAATAAGAATAAACATTTAAGGCAATGTATAACTAAAACAAAAGCCTTTCAAACTTTAATTTTCAACATTGTATGGCATAAATAAAATGAAATAATTCCATTTACTTATTCACATGGATATTCTACTAATCTAATAATCACATGCAGAATCACTAACCACTTTTATAATGTTGGAATGCATAATGCCAGACTATCATAACCACATAGCCAAGGCCTCGTGCGAAGACTACAAATAAGATTTTTTCAAGGCCTTGTGCCAAGACACTAGTTTGTCTCATGAGACCTACCGATACATCTAGGAGTTATAGCGGGCTCCACCCGTCACATATTAAGTCCAATGCATTCTCATATGAAAAGGTTTAAACATAACATAAACATTCGTATTAAAACTAGCATATGAAATGTCAATAATTTCACCATAAACTATGAATGGTATAAAATAGCACATCCACAGTCAAACATATCACAAAACCTTCAATACAATATAGAAGTTTTGTATCATAATAAATCAACTTCAAATAAGCGTAAAATCTATCAAAGGATGTTGACATAGATGAAATCAATACACTTTTTAGAGAAATATATCTTTCTATTTTTGAAATAATTTAAGAGCCATACAAAATAAAACATTTTCTTGAAAATATTCTTATAAGCATGTAAGGAAAGCTTTGATGATTTTATAATGGCGGAAAATAACCGCACCTGCCGTATAAGTTAAAAAAAACATTCTTACCTTAATTCTGTCGAAAAGGTTAAAAAGGACCTTGTTTTGAAAACGACGGAAAGATTCCTCTTATAAAAAGTCATAACAAGGTATAAATGACTTTTACCCATATTCTTGTAAATAATAAAAATGTTTTGAAATACATTTTGAAGAAACATGGATGTGGATGATAAAGAGATCCCAGTAGATTATTACGTATAAACAACCTCGGATAATGAAGAGATTGTGAAATAACCCTTACCTTGTACTTTTCCTTGTTTGGGGTAGGTTAACCTCCTGTATAATGGTGAAATAATTGTTATTAAATTATACAAGAATCATATACATTTATATGATATCATATATGATATTTTAACATTGCTTTGTTAACAACATCTTAGATTTATCGTTGTTTCGGGTGTTAACTTACTTGTTTTCTTTTATATGTTTTATTACATAAGTCGTTTTTTTCATGGATAGGTTGTATCTTATTCATATCCAGAGTGATATCATGTCTTTAATCATTATTTTTAAATCATCAATTGATAATTATACTTGAATGGATACGACGAAGAATGAATCTCATCGCGTTCGTGGAGACGGTAGTCCGTACGTACGCACAAGCGACAATATCATTATTTTGATATTAAAATAATATATAATTGGATAGTATATCGTATATACAGAATCATTATAATTTTATATTTATTATTTACATGAATTACATATCATTATTATACCCACCTAAATAATAATATATTGAATAACAATTACACCACGACGTGGAGACGGTAAGTCGTACGTACGCACGTATGGTGACATGTCTTATTATATGATTCACTTCCATTATAAAAATTAGTTAATATATATTTTAATTTAGACTAATATGTTTTAAATGTTATTATTTTCTTATTAAAATCATCAGTTTCCTGTTTATTTTGAATTCTTCTTCAGACATCATCATATTTCTAAACAGTTCTTTTACATAGAGTCATTAAAATTAAATGATTCTCTAATGGATTCAATAGTACATACCCATATATTATGGTAAATATTATATTAATATTGTCAGTTGTTTCTTTTATTCTATTGGTTATCCAAGTGAATTCATAGCATTTATGATATCATTAAATCCATAATACAATTTAGAAATAGACTTATTATAATTCATTTTAAAATAGTCAAATTTCATTGTACATATGTTCAATCATATTTGTTTATCATTAGATGATCCTTTATTAGAAATATATAAGGTGTCTTGGAATTCAAAAATAATAATATAAGTTAAAAATTGATTAAATTCACTTTACCCAATGCACAGAATAAACAATTAATTAATTTATAATTAAAATCATACATAGCCTTTGTTTTATCACTCCAATATTTTCAAGGAATTTTAGGTTTTTTTGTCTTGAATTATAACCTAGATATCAAATCACATGTTATAAATATATATTTACATTTTAATTTTCTATTGAATATTTTTTTCACTATAAAATATTAGATATAAATAGGTAGTATGAATTTCACGTATAGAATTCAAAATAAAATAGTACTAACTAAATGAAAATTAAGATATCTTACCCTCATGACTTGATCAGCGGAAAATTAAATAAATAATAGTGAAAACCTAGATACAGGAAGAATATAAATATGGTCTGATACAAAATTATTGTCTTAATAGAATTATAAATAATGGGAATAAATTGAGATTCCAATATAAAAATATCTTTTATGAAAATTATAAAATTAAAATAAACTTAATATTTAAAACCACATAGTTAAAAAATATAATAGCTATATATAATTGGGTACTTTGAAATAGAATATCAAGGGAATAATTAAAATTCCATTAAAATAATCTAATCATATTATATTTTTAAAACAAATTTTCTCACACAAAACACATTATATATATCTCTTATAAATTTAAAAAATTGATGTAAATTTTAAAAACAATGTTAGAATGGAACATAGTGATAAAAATATAGTTAATTTAAAATAATAAGTGTAACAAATCAATACACAGAGAATACTTTAAATAAGTAGTCAATAATAAGATAGATCATATTCATATCAGCATTATAGTGATCCACTACCAAGACTTCTTATTAAACATTACAAATAGATCAACAACCTATATCAAATTTTATATAGTCAAATGAAGATATGTTAGTCCAGACTCAACATGGCCTCTTCCATAGTTACACATGGGATAAAATAAATTTTCAAATAGAAAATTAAGTATATATTATTCATCTTATTAATATGATATATGTTCTAGTAGATATATAATAAAAACTTAAATGACTCAAAAAGTAATATAGACTATAGAGAGTAGTGAATTTTTAAAAAAATCTATGTCGCCCAATATCTATTCAGGTTCAAATAATCAAAAAGGATCCCTTATTTGTTTGATTGTCTAGTGATATTTTGAGTGGGTGTTGTAGTCAATTAAACATTATTCTATGAATTTCAATTATTCTAGAAAATTGAGTGTAATAGTATAAGAGAAATCCAAAAAATATTACATAAAGGCACCACACCTTTATGTGTGTGGCTTCCTATATTTTATTGGAATTCCTTCCTAAATAATTTTTGTTGGGATAATCATCCTATGACTAAAAATTATTAACCACATTGAAATTTATCATTAAATTAAAAAACTAGTTATAAGAAATATCTACATTGTGAACATTATGTCTATCAATCATGATCTGATAAAAACTCACTTCATATAGTATCACCATAATAACTTGTATATATATATATATATATATGGTAGAATATCTCTTATTTAAATTAGATTTTGGTAAATAAAATAGTTCAACCAGTCAATTGGATATTCATGGCAGATCAAAAGTATTTATTTTCATTTGATCCAATTGTTAGAAAAAAGTGACTTTATTGTATGGACATATGATATATAATGAGTTTTCAATTATATTAGGTTTATGTGAATATTATTTATGTGGTTGTTTGAATTTATCATGTGGCCTCTTATTTTCTTTGTAAGGTAAGTCTAAAAAGACAAAATAATTCTTTATCACTTCATTTTTTCATATGTTCATTCCACTTATAAATTCAGTCCATTGGATGGGCATACGTTTGGTATATTGTAATTCATGGTTGATCCACACATAGAATATTTTTACCAATACAGCATACTTTAATTATAAATGAGATAATTAATTGGTATTATAAGAGACATTATTCTGGATCATGAAAAAAATGAATTACTAGATGAAGAAAATAAAAATGATATATAGTAATATAATTATGAATATGGTTTGGGTGTATGTTCCTAATAAATAGAAATTTATTATAAATTCATTTAGGCAATATACGAAGGATGTCCAGGCTTGAGGTATTTTTCTCTGATAAAATTTCAATTTTTAACAATATTACCTATGTTTTAGTTTCCATTATGGAAAATTAAAGGTCAATTATTTAATAAACACTCTCTATTTTTTTTCTAATGTTATTTATGGTGTTTAAAATTATTCATTCAATTTTCCCAATTTATAGTACTCAAAAATACTGAAGGAATATTTTTAGTAGAATCCAACTTTATTTTCCTTTTTTAGTTAGGAGTCTTTATCCTCAATACGAATTTTCTTAAAATTTGTTATTTGGAATTTATTATATACTTGTAAATGATTTTTAAATTTTTTTCTGTAGAATATTTGATTTTATTTACAAATGTTCTAAAATAATATTCTTTTGAATTTCTAAATGGGCCATTTTTTACTTTCATTACTAATGGGTTAATTTTTTTAACATTTTTTGTATAAATTAATTTTCCCACTATCATGTACTTTATTCATCATGAATATTAATTACAATTTTTATTGATTTTTAAATGAGATTATAATTCCCATTATTCTAGGAAATTTTAGATTAAAATAAAATTTCAAAAAAAGAGGATATTTCATTTTATTTTTCAATGTATATTTCTAATTATTTGGGTAAGATTATTTTCCATCTATGTGAAGATATTTTAAATATTTTTATGATTCAATGAGGTTACACAGTAATTATACCATCCACTTTCTTTCCTAAGATATATTGTGATAATTATGCTTTAATTAAGTTTTCATAAACCTCATTTCATTCCCTATAGTTAATTTGCCTATAATGAAATGAAAAATGTTTTTAGGATCTAGTGGCACACATATGTGTTATTTTTATTATGTAATAGTTTTTCATGGAATTATATCTACATTTAATGATTTGGATAAATATTTATATCTCATTTGATAATATTAAAAGGAATGGGGAGTGATCCAAATCCACGATGGGACTTTTTGTACTATGTTTATGGGAATAGAGAGTGAACCCAGTCCACAATCGGTCTATTTCTACTATTTTATAATAGTAGTGGAAACTATCTCTGACTTATGAAATTATTTTAATGCATTTGTGTATAAAAAACTTATTCCTTATGATTATGATGTGATATCATTACTCAATATTGATTATTGATGATTACATACTCTTAATAATGAACACTTTTGTTATGAAAAATCCTTATTCCATGAATCATAATTTATGATTTTTGACTTATTTGGTATAATTCTTCATGTTATGATAATTTTATAATTCTAATATTCGTATCTTATACTCAATTATGATATTTTATTGATTTCTCCCATGTTCACCCTTAAATTAAATTATATACCTCACCTTCTTAGGTTTCCATTTTTTCCAAGTAATGAAGAATGTTGTTAAGTATGATATGTATCAAAGGGTTCTATGTGTAAATAATTATATTAAGTGACACTAAATTTTAATCATAACTATGTTTTTATATGTTTAGTATCTAAAGACACTAAACCTTTATTGTTATTGTTTATTTATTATTGGGATATTTTTTCATTATTTATTAAAAATGATAGATTTTTTATGTATTCTATACTATAGTCACCAAAATTGTATCTTGGTAGGGTTTAATTATTTTTATAGATATGTTATGAGTAATGGGAGGATATAACCTATTACATCCTTTAAGAAACTAAAGTGATATAGAATTAACATAATGTTTTATCTATTAATAATAAAGTATCATAATTTAGGACGTCTTAGGATTATTTTTGTTTATAATATAATTTATCACTCTGATTATTGATGCTTAGAACACACACTATGATTTTTTATTTTAGTTAAAAGTTGGATCCTGAGAGAATTTATTTTAATAATGAAGGTGATGGTTAATGAAATGACCATCATTAGTACTGAACTAATAAAATGTGGGAATGTATGAAAAATATCATGGCTAATCTCACAAAAATATCTCAAGGTATGAATAGCTACATGAATCACGTTGAATATACAAATGTCTAAAGGAAATAACAACCCACTATTTATTATTTTACTCTTAAATGTTCACCTTCATTCACTGCATCCTCTATTCCACTTATTTTTTATAAATGGATAAAACATTATAGAAAATATATATTTTATTATCTAGTGAAAGGAACATTATATGTTTGATTTATATTTTTGTCATTTTAAAGGTACAGTTGATCAGTGGGGTCTCTTATCAAGAATATGAGGCAAGTGGATCATGAAATGGAATGATTTTACTTTTTATTAATAATTTTATTCAAAATATTAATACTAAAATGGAAAGGTAATTATTTTCACACAATCATATGGATGTTCAATCCATTAGTACTTATGAGGAAAATTCCACAGGACATGTAAGGTATTGTTTTGTTTTACCACCAAACATGAAATAAAAATTTATTAACTATTTATTATATTAAAACAATGTATATAAAAGAACATTCTATTAGATTCATTGTTAGATATGAGGGAATAACGTGATTTTATATAATGGTATAAATAGACTCTGAATATATCTTTTATTCTCATGGTTTTGGGGATAAGAAGAAAAGTATAGAGTTTCATGGAAGTTATAATAATAAAACACCTAGGGAAAAGAAAATAAATCTCCCATCACCGTAAAAGGTATATATAAAATCATGGGGAAATTTACTTAGGGTTAAGGGTGAATATTTTATATTTATAGAAGATCGTTAACATGAAAATGAATAATGAAGTGACATGAAGAGTTCATCCAAAGAATTTAATCTAATGAAAGATCGACTAATAAACTACCTCACACGAATTCAATAATTATATGGATTATAAACATTATTGTAGAAAATGAACAAAACCAAATATTAATGATGAAAATCTATATTTCCATCCTCTTAATCCAATATAAAAATGGAATTATTATGCAATCTAAATTTCTGAAGTGGTTCATGAGATTTAATTGGTTAATGGTATACTTATCATCCACTTTAGAATTAAAAATGTCTTATTTGATTTAGGTTCTACCCATTATTTTATATCTGAATAATTTTCCAAGGGTAGTTAATCACCACCTCAAATATTATATATTATATTATTGATGAAAAATTATTTTTTTAGGATTATTGAATCCAAATTCGATATATCCTCCCTAATATAATTTTTTTGGGATATGATTCCTGAAAATATTATAATTCTCCCTCTACATAATCTTAATGTGATTTTGGGAAAGGCTTTTCTCTATCAATATAGATCCCATGTTAATTTCCAAAGATCAGAAGTCACATTTCATATTCAAAATATACTTATAATTAACTTTTAGTGTGCAGATGAATATGAAAAACTTATTGAAATTACATATATTATATGGGTGTTACTACCTATTCATGGGGTATATTTATCTAAAATGATAGTGAAGAAATTCAGAATTGACAATATGGATATTGTATAGGAGTATGATTATGTATTCATTGAATATTTTATTATTTTTCCAAAAAATCATGAAGCATTGTTTTCAATAAAACTCAGACATAATTGTATATATATTTCATAGTTTCATTATATAATAGAACAAATTGAGTTTCAATAAATGAATAGGAAACTAAAATAGAATCTATAAACGTTTTTCATATACCCTTGGGAATTAAAATGTGGTGAAAATTTTATTTTTATTAACATAAACATGATAAAAAGTGTTTTTACATTGATTTTCATGAACTTAACATGACCACTATCATGAAAAAGTATTTTCTATATAGTATCAATGATTTGTATGATTAAATGGATGGAAATAAATACTGTCCAAGAATGATCTTCAGTAATTATATCATTAGTTAATTGTTAAAAGGGTGTATATACAAACAAAAATTTTTTATAAAAGGTATGGAAAACATAAATCTATAGTGATTCCATATTAACATATCAATGCCTATATTGACAATATTTTTCTAATGAATAGGGTATTTATTTGTCAGCTCAATACATTTGTGTAAAAAACTTTAGATTATATTCTTATATATTCAATGTGTAATGAAAATCTTAAATATTATCTAAGTATTGATTGAAAGGCCTTGATAAAGGATAAAGTGTATTCTAAATTTTTAAAGTGAGAATTCTGACAACATAAAGTCTCATTCTGGGGTTATGTAATCAAAATTAAGGGTATATATATATCCTTCAAAGAAAAATTTTAATGGGTAATTTCCTAAACCAAAAATTGTGAAATAAGTTCATATTTTTCATGTATTTGATAAATATTGTCTACACTTTGTATGAAATTCACATGAATATCAAATCCTATATCCATTTAAATTATAAAGTGAGGTATGTTACATTAGATAGATGATATTAAATAAAATTTCAAGGATCTAAATAAAAGGTTGTTCAGAAAACTTTTTATTACACTAAAATATAGTAGGGAAGGGTATTTTATATATATTGATACATTATAGAAGGTATTGTGATGTTTATTCATGTATAATGACATAAGAGTAAGATATTCCTCATGGTAATTAATGATTCATGCATAAAATTACATAATATATTTTCTGAATATTGATAATTTGGGAAATTTTTTGTATTTTCTCATATACATTTTTTTTGTTAATTGGTGTCAAAAATATTATTTTAATGGTAAAATATTGATTACTACATTATTTGTGTGAAAATAGTAATAGTCTTTATATTTTAATGAAAATTAGGTTATAGTGTTATATTGATTAATGGTGATTCTCTTTAAATTTTCTTATGTTTTTAAGATCCAATTTTATGTGAGGGTTTTGTTGATATATAAATTTTAAAATTATTTATAATTATTTAATGTTATAGGATTTGTATTTCAAAATTTCACTTGATTTAATTTTATACATTATTTTTGGGAAATTCATATTGTCCTTGATTTTTATATAAATCATGTTGAGTGAGAGACCCTTCTGATGTTGGAGCTCTGATCATCAAATATTTACAAAGGAATCATGAAACTAAATAATCATGATCATGTGTATGGTGATTCATATAGGGTTATTGAGAATTGTTTTAGATCTCAACTCGAGCCACATGATGTTGAAGATGTTCCATCTTAAAACAAAACACTTGGAGACTCAATGAAAAATACGAACGTGTGAGCTGTGAGTTATTAATATATAGTAAGTGTCCATCATAATTAAAAATTATAAAACCAATTCATTTGAAAAAATCATCAACTCAATTCATCAATTGATTGATCTCCATCGATATAACTTTGATATCAAGAAAAATATTTGAGAATCATGTGACTTGTTAGATAGATCAAGTAGAAATAGTAGATTATCAATAAAGAATACTTTTCTTCATTTCTTATTTATTTACTTTTTTTTATAAATTATTTATTATAATCTATTTATTATCACATGATCATTATTTAAAATCATGGTTGGGGGAAATAAATATATACTATCATTATTCATTTACATTGCTCAATAATTTTCTAAATTGGGGTATTATTCTTTCATTTTCTCTTATATTCAATATTTTTCCAAACCATCATGAATCAATTCAATTGATCATGATTGTAAATTTTAAATATGAATATTTTTTTTCTCAATATATTTTCATAATTTATTTTTTGGATCAATGAATAGCACACTATGATTAATATAAATTTGACTTAGTTAGGAACATCTTCACTATATTTCTATATGTATTTTTTCTATTTTGTAAACCTACAAATCATACCATTTTTTAGTTATCCCTATCAAAATTTAGGCTGGTCTTTTTTTCACACCACAACCATGGATGCCTATTATTTTATTCTTCTCTTGAACCCTCATCATTTGGATAGAGTGGTATTGGGTCCGTGTTTGAAATTTTTTGAAGCTTTGATGTTATTAGCTGGTTTCGGACTCGTGCGCGGTCGCCGCACCATGGGCGGTAGCTGTGTGATTGGCTCAGGTGACGTGCATGTGTCTATCAATTGAAAAAAAAATGTTTTATGAAAATGAAATTTTTAAATTTTTAAAACGTAATTATAATATTTAATTATGATGCAGGTAATAATGTTATTTTTAAAAATGGTGATTAATATTTTAGTTATATAAATTTTCTTTTCAATATAATTATTAAACAATTTTTAATTTAAATGTACTTATTTTTATTATTACTTTTATTATTCTTAGTAACTTTTTATTAGTATTATTTTTATTAAACATTCATTAATAATATTATTTTTATAAATTAGATAAAACAAGAGTTAAAATTATTTTTATTATTATTTTTTGTTTGGTTTTAGTTTATTTATTATTATTATTATACTAATTATTATTAGTATGTTTTTTAACCCTTAATCTACCCTCTATCTCCCCTTACCAATCACCCCCCCTCAGAATCATGCAGCCCCCCTGGTCTGTTACTTCACATGCGCCCCCTCGCCGTAGATCCCTCCGGTCACGGCCCGCATCACGACCTCCTCCTCTATAAGCCGCAGCACCCCTCCCAACCTCCTCCTCCCTACGTCGCCGCCTGCACCTACCCCTCCCTACGCCATCCAACCACCTCAGATCCCTCACCTCCGGCTGACTTCGCCAGCTCCGACCGACCTCTCCAACTCTGGTTGCACTATCCTTATCTGGTGCGACTCCCCCCATCTAGTATCCTTATTTTTCATGTTTTTCCTTTTTGGGGGGGCTTTTTATTTGTGTGTGTTACTATTTTTTAGGTATGCGAAGGGTCTACAATTTTCTCTTCTCCCTTCCATTGAGGCACGATTGTATTCGTGCCCCTCCGAGGAAGTTGATTTCGCTTATTTTTTTCAGAGCACTCCATTAATGTTCGCGCTCTTTCTTTTAGTTTTAAAACTTATTTTGCATCTTCGTTATGTCCTTAATTAGCTTTCTATAGAGTTCTTATATTTTTTTAATTGGTTAATAATTATTTATGAGTTGGTTCCTGGTTTATGTCAACATGTGTCTATGATGATTTTCTTTTTTAAGTGACATATATTATTTTGATGATTTTTAAAATGTAATTCGCATCGCTATGGTTTTTTCATCTTGGTTTTTGGGATGCTTCAGCATTAATGAATTTGATAAAAATTGTTCATCACCATGATTCATTAATTATGTTTAGGTTTTTATGCATTTGGGGTGTTGATAAATTGGGATATGATCATTTAAAATAAATTGATGAGATTTGTTGGTGTTTCCTTTAATTTTGTATTATAAAAAATGGTTAATGTGTGAATTGTGTTTTACTTGTGATCTTTGTGAAATTTATAGGGTTGGTTTTTGAATTGTATCTTGATTACTTTGTTTGGAATTATTTTATTTTAGGGATTTGTGGTGTTTGTGAGTCAAGGGAGTTATCGTATAGAGTTTCGGTTGGTTTCGAAGGTGTATACGCATTTTCCCAGGTATGGATATGTATAGATATATATATATTTAGTGTGCGTGTTCCCTCATGGTGCGGGGAACACATGCATCATTTTGAGGATATGTATATATATATATATATATGGATGTGTGTGTGTGTGCGAGCGAGCTGCTGCTTGAGTTAGAAAGCCTGACGTGACCTTTGTTCGAGGTATATGTTTCCATCCCTTATCTCTTTCCAATGTATTCCATAAGCACTTGAATTATTTCATTTTGTTTATAAATTTTATTTTTACCCATATAATCCTGATAATTTATTAATTCGAGTGTTTCTTTGATGATTAAAAGTTTTAAAAATAGCTTTGAAATAGTTCATTGGTTTTTTGTAGGTGCTCCCATTCCTTTGCTCTTATTTTTAATAAATTTAATGCTTTCATTTTCTTAATTAAATTTTATATTATGTTTCAAACCTCTAGAATGTTTATATTTAACTAATGGTAATGTTTTACTGTTGAAATATTTTATTAAAATGTATTTTTGGATGCACCACTATTTACGCATATGTTTATGCCTTGCAAACTTGGTTAGAACTGACTGCCTTTATCTACAAATGGTATTGTTTGACGTTTTGAGTAGTTTTTGGTGGTAGAATCATTTTATGAAACTTTTTTTTCCCGTGTTGGTTGATTTCATGGAACATAATTCTTTTGAAGAAATGATTTTTCACCTCATTGAATTGGTATTTTCTCGAATCCTTGGTTTATAAGCAGTTCATGTTTTCTAAATGATGTGGGTCTTTTTGTGTAGTTCAATAAATTGGTTTGAAAAGAAATCCTTTGGTATATGAATGTTTGAATTTTGATGTTTATATTTTCTTGAGTGCGTAGAGTAAGACAACGCTTGGGTTTTTAAAAAAAAAATTGAATATGGTATCACTAAAGACTTTTATTAAAATGACATGAAACCTAGAACCTAAGGGTCTATTTGGATTTTTAAATACAAAAGTGGTGTTTAGGCTTGTTTTGGAAGATCTTTTGCAATGTTTTCAAAAAGGAATGATTATGTAAAACTAAAGGCCCAATTTACAACTCCAGGTGTTTAATAAAGTGGTTTTGATAAACGAATGATGTGATGGCTTGATTGGCACTTTGTATGTATGACATGTATTCTTATATATAAATATATTGGGCGCTCCTATCTAGGGTAACCCTATATGGGTGAAGGTATAAGAAGCATCCGTGTTTGGGGTATGAAAGTGTGGTGAGATGAGTCACGCATGCGAGGGCCTTCCTAATTACATAGTATTATTATAACCACCATGGGTTCATGGGCGTATTTTAGATGATCGAGTGACGGTTGCTGACCAAACCCGATTAGATGGGTTGGTACCCCCTGTATTTATTGCTAGGCCAGGTGGTCTTTGCCACTGGATTGGTCAGTTAGGGTGGCCAGTTTGTTATAGACATAGGATATTCACCATATTCCAACAAGTTGTTCCGAAACCGAGTACGTCCAGGGGTATTCTAGGGATGTTTAGGATCACCAATGGTTACTGATTTACTTACATTTATTGCTTACTTTTCATTTAATTGGTTGATTTTTAGTTGCACATATACTTGTTTTACTCTATCCTAGCTTTGGTATTTTCTGTTTTGGATTTCATTTATAAAATAGAAAATGATTTTGGAAAGCGTGAATGGAGTGTGTTGGGTTTTTAAACGAGAACAACATGTTACATATTTTAAAATGTGAAAACCCTACTTTTATATATGTATTTCAAACTTCTATCAGTAGACTGTTTTAGAAAAGATGATTGTTGGATTCACTGGTTTATTCTTGGAATCCATACTAAGTATCTCAGTGCTCATGCCTGTTATATCAATCTATTTTCAAGTTCAGTTTCTCATATAGGTTCTTGGTTTAACTGCCCAATGCTGGAGCAACGTGGTCATCAGTTCGGTGGTGACCTAGGAGGTCACAAGGAGGCATGCATTGTTTTATTCTTTTTCTACTGCAATTTTTTATTTTTATCATCAATTTTTTTATCTATTTTTCTTTTTATCATGGTCCAAGTAGTTCCCAACAATTGAATTTTGATGCCCGACACTAGTTTCCAGCCCATGGGGATCGGGGATCCCTACGGGCCATGTCGTGGGCCGGCTCGGGTGACTGGTTCAGTGTTAACCCAGGATGGTTCGTGAAAAAATTGTATAAGAGGGGCCCTTGTTATTTGGGGTGTCTGGTAGAAGGATATTAGGACTATTGGGGCTCAGGAGGTAGGTTATATGTTGGTTCCTGATCACCACCGCTCACAACAATACCTGAGTTACCAAGGGTAGTTCGGGATTCGAGTCTTTTGTATTTGGTTATTTTATATTGAGGGATGATAATGAGAGTTAATTAGTTCACTTTGAGGTCTCACATGGGGTGGTGACCCATGTGGAGTCCACATGACAGATTTAAGGACCTCTTAGTGTTATGACATACTTGGGGCATGGCTCACCACCATGTCTCCGTATTAGGTACAAACACTAGTTCCTCATTCCAATGGTTTATAGTCGGTTGTGTTTTTTTTAAATCAGTTTATGTGAGTGTGTGTTTAAAATGAAATTGATTTCGAAATAAAGGGGGTTTATTTCAAATTGTTTTTGAAATTAGTAATGTGGGTTTTTAAATAGAAAGTTTATCGGTTTGAAAAAAAAACATAGTAAGTGTTCAGATTTAGTAAGGAAAAGAAATTTTTGAACCTTGGCACTATTTACGGAGGGTCACACGTGTGTGTGTGTGTGTGTACACGGAGAGTTTGTAGGGGCACTTGATTGCAAATTATTTGAGTGATATTGAAGGAATTCACATGTGACGGCTCATAAGGTGCCATAGGTGGGTTTTAAAACTTTAAAGAAATGAGGGTTTTGGGAAAAGTGATTTATTCTTCTGTTTGTATATGTTTGGATTGTGTGCATGTTTCCCTTGGCTTGTGTTTTTTCTCTGATTGAGTTTTTTCTTGATGACTGTTTTGATTGGGTTTTTCATGTCGTTATGAGTATGCCGCCCAGAAAGCCTCCAACAATTGTTATTGAGTTACACCCAGTTCACAATTCTTTTGTTTGTTTCTTGCTTATCAATGTAATTGAGGTCTGTTAGAGGAAGTTTTTTAGTTCATAAAGATAGTGTGTCTTTGGGTTGTTGGGAACTCCCGGGGTAGTTAAGGTTCATACCATCCCAGAGTTAGTTGAGGGTTCAGTTCTTGACTAGTAAAGAAGGGATGTCTAATCGTCATTAGAGTCTGTGTGTAGTTGGTGGGGTTCGGCTATTGTGAAGGTTCCTTGTCTGGGAAGGACCTTCATCTGTACAAGTGTCATGTTTGTTAGACCGTTCTCTTGCATGCCACTAGTGTGGCCGTTTCAGGCATTCTAAGCCACCTTTTCGCATCCCAATAATGTTTTTCTACTATGCGACTGTTTGGGCCACCATGATGAGTTCTCTAAGAAGCGTTGTTCTGGAGGAAATAGTTAGGGACCAGAGGATGCAAATGCTTGACTGTGAGGTAGGAGATGCTACATCAATCAGGGCCCAAACCACAGGTCTCAGGGTGAAGCTCGCGCATAGTCAAGAGTTTTTTAGGGTTTTTGGAACATCGGCTGAGATCATGTTTTCAAATTTAGATGGAAATACCAAAGGTTTTCTTGTTCGATTCATGTCTCGTTCGTAAACTCATCCTTGTTGTTTTAGTGAGATGATCTCATTGTACCACAATTCTCGTGGTCTTATTTTCTCTCAGTGTGGTTTATAAATTGTAAGGTATATTTGAATGGTGTGGTCTAGTAAATAGATGGACCTATTCTAATTTTGAATTTGTCTCAGCTGTGTTCGTTAGGGGGATGTTCGTTTCCTGAAATTGACGATAGGTATTGAGTTTATTTCTCATCCTTAGGTTTCTGGGTTATTCCGTTGTGAGCTTTTCATCGAAGTCTCAGGTCTGTTGTTCGGTTCATGTGGGGAAAATGAATAAGTTTGTTATGGGACATCCCATGTTACCCCCCTTGGGTGTGGCGTGTTTAGGATTCAAGGATTACATGATAGTAAATATTTATGTTGGGGATAACCCTCCTCTGTTCTCCCCTAAACTTCGGGAAATGATTTTTTTTCTTGATTTGGACAGGTGTAACGTGTTTTGGCAATGATCACCCTGAGCCTCTCGATATTTTAGGATTTTTTCTGGGCATGTACTCAAGTGGGCTCGACAGTTGTCTTGGTGAAATTATGGGGAAAGAAATTGTTTGTAGTGGGGAGAATTTTCACACCCCGAACACGGACGCCTATTATTTTATTCTCCTCTCTGTCCCTAATTGTTTGGCCAGAGTTGGGTTTGGTTCTGTGTTTGAATGTTTTTTGAATCATTGATGTTATTACCCGGTTTTGAACCCATTCGCGGTCACCGCATGATGTGCGGTAGCCGTGCGATCGGCTCAGGTGTCGTTCATGTGTCAATCGATCAAAAGAAATAATGTTTTATGCAAATTAAATAATTAAAATGTTTAAAAATGTAATTATAATCATTATTTATGATGTATGTAATAATGTTATTATTTAAAATGGTGAATATTATTTTAGTTATCTAAATTTTTTTATTAATATAATTATTAATGAATTGTAATTTAATTGTAATTATTATTATTATTACTATTTTATTCTTATTAAAATTTTATTTGTATTATTTTTATTAAATTTTCCTTAATATTATTATTCATAGAAATAAGAAAAAACAAGAGTGAAATATATTTTTATTATTATTAATTTTTGGTTTTAGATTATTTATTTTTATTATTATAATAATTATTTTTATAATTATTATTATTATTATTATTATTATGTTTTTACCCTAAATATACCCTCTCTCTCCCCGTACCCGCAACACCCCCCCTTGGAAACGCGTAGCACCCCCCTGGTCTGTTCCGGTACGTTCTCCCCCTCGCAGTAGCTCCCTCTAGTTGCGGCCCACCTCCCAGCCTCCTCCTCTCTAAGCCGCAACCCCCCTCCTAGCCTCCTCCTCCCTACGTTGTTGCCTACACCTGCCCCTCCCTGTGCCATCTGACCACCCCGGCTCCCTGACCTCTGGCTGACCTCACCTGCTCCGGCCGACCTCACCAGCTCTGCCTGCACCACCCTTAACCGGTCCGACTCCCACCCCCCTCTTTGGTATCCTTATTTTTCAGGTGTTTCCATTTTTGGGGGGTTTTCTTTGAGTTGGAAAAACCCTAACTGAGGTATTTTTATTTGTTTGTGTTCCTATTTTTTAAGGAATGCAAAGGGTCCAAAATTTTCTCTTCTCCCTTCCATTGAGGTGCGGTTGTTTTTTCACCCCTCTGATAAAGGTAAATATAAGGCCCCGGCCTTAAACCTTATTTAATATTCAATTAAATGAATAATTCACATTGAGGATATTTTCAGGTTTAGAGTTTTAGATAATGAAGACATAACTATTGCATCTCAAAAGATTACAAAGTAGACAATTCTACTAAGTTTCCATAATAAAAAAAAAACTCTTAAAAAGAAACATTTCTAGTTCCATGTTTTATATAGCGTGGCATTCCCTTGATCCCATCCTTGACCTTATTCCACTTTAAGTCCTGTGAAAAACATTTCGAAAAACTTGGGGTGAGCATAAAAAGCTCAGTAAGGGATACACAAAGAATGAAAACTGTTACTTTTTCAAACATCAAGTAAACCATGTATACTCTATCAAAGTAATACCTTCACCATCATGAAGTAGTAAAAACTCTTCACTGAATAAAGTATAATTACTTACCTTTTTGTAAAAAAAGGATTCCATAAAACCCATATAATGAACACATAGCATATATAAACGTTACTTGGGACATAAACATACATAAGTGGAATAACCATACGGTCAACTTCCACACATATCACTTAATGGAATAGCCATACGGCCAATTTCCCTACATACTTAATGGAATAGCCATATGGCTAACTTCCATACCCAATGCATTGGAGGTTATAACGTAACCACCCATCCTGGTATTCACGGCACCACCCGTCATATGGTTTATAACGTAACCACCCGTTAAAATGTCCAAGTACCAATATAAAATCCTAAAAAATAAAACCAATATAAAGGAATGATAACATTTCCACATTTCAATCACAATATATCATAATAGAATCCTTTCTCAAAACCATTTTCAATACCAAAATACATAAATGATTATATGGTATTTATTTTATTTTAAAAACATTACGGCTTGTTGAGGAAGCCAAAGACCAAATAATACTCGCGGCGGTAGAAAAGGTTGTTATCATCGCGTACATTAAAAAACATTCCTTTTTGTCATTTAGTAAAATGATTCGTAGAAAAATATTCCTTTTGTATAAAATTAAAATTCAAAGGGGTTTATACACCGTATTAAGAATGTTGTGTATAAAATGAAATATGCCTCAATGAAAGGAGATTGAGACGAAGTCCCTTACCTCTTGTCCGACATGACTCGATCGTTCTTTAATGTCTTGAATAATAAACTTGAGTTAATTTGTACTTGATTAAGAACCTTTTTCAAGTTAATTATTCCTTTTATATCACTTATTACCATGTCATGAACACTATGTAATTATTTAAGTTAATAACGGTCGTTTTAACGATCATCGTTACTTGAGTCAAAAATAATCCCTTTATAATTACAAGTTGTTCATGTATCCATTATATCCATAATTTTATTCATGATGTATATATCATATATATCATATATATCCAGTATATATATGCATTTATAATATTACATAATCATTTAGAGGTAAGAAATGAAATGCACCGTTCATGGAGACGGTAAGCCGTATGTACGCATGATCACTGCTTTCATTTCTATTTCATATTTTATAGAATGGAATCATAAAGATATAAAGGTATATTATAAATCTAGTATAATATCATATATAATATCATAGTTCCAAATTTTATACATCCCACATATGGTATTTAACGAATCAAATCACTTTGAGGGGGCGGTAGTCCGCAATTCCTTAAATGGAGATATCACGTTTACCCGTAATGGAAACCATAAAGGTATGCCCAAAATGAAAAAAACAGAAGCTTAAGGAAAACATAAACATATTATATATCATATATAAATATAGTGACATCTTAATGGCCACCTTAAAAGGTGTTAAAGGAATGTTGAACAATCATCATTTCGGGAGGCATAAATTCACCATCCACGAAAACCGTATGTTATTTAACCATTAGATGTAGGTGTGTGTAGGTGTAGCTTGAATCCTTATTATAAAAAAATCCTAGTATATTGATGATACTGTAGTTGTTACAAAAAAATAATAATAAAAATAGTTTAGGGGGTAGGAGAAGAAAAATAAAACAAACGGACTCAAAAGAAGACATTACCTTAAAATCGGGTAACTTCCTTTGGTTTGAGCTCAAAGCATCCTTGGAAAGTCTTCTGCACAAATTGAGTCTTCAAGGAGTAAGAGAGGGAAGTGGAGAGACAAAATGACCAGGGGTTGGCCAAGCCAAAGACTTTGGAAGTGTGGGTTAGGAGGTAGAGGTGGGGGCCTTTTATAAGAGGAGAGGAGGGGCACTCTTGGAAAGTAAAGATAAGTTACTTTATTTTAAAATGAGTTTCAGATTCAAAAGGTCCCACATTGATATAATTCGAGGATAAGGTGGTAAGGGTTCTAAATCCACTCATCCAATAGATTTTGGACATGTTTAGGTCTTAGATATTACATTATCTTTCCATTTTATTTAAATCGTTAAATAATGAGGTCATCGCTACATCATTATTATGTCATAAATAATTTAATTTATTTAATGTCTAAAAATTATAAAAAAACTAATATGATGTAGGAAATCTTTCTATATTTCCAATGACTATTTATAATCAAAATTTGGACTTGTATAACCCAATTCAAAATTTTTTTTACTAAAATAATTTATATTAGTGTCATTTTCAACTTTATTTAAAAAAGGCATTAAAGTCATTATCTCACCCAAGTGTCTCCATGGGGTCCCCTAAATCGACCCATGGGTTGTCCTTGTCGGCCATGACTCACCCAATAGGTGTAGGACAAGTTTCATGGTGTTTTCACATTTTTATAATATCATTTTTACCTTAAATTACACTAATATCCTCTAATCGCGATTAATGAAAAAAAGTTACTATTCACCAAAAAATTATTTTCATCCCATTGAACAACATTTTACATACTAATGACAACCATGTATGTCGGATTTTCAAAATTCAATACGCATTAGTGGTAAACTTTCATTTAACTGAAAAATCAGTTTTTATAAGTACCACTTAGTGATTTCACTATTCATTAAAAATTGAAGTTTTTCAGAAAATTACTAAAAATTCACCCTAAGCTATATTTGATATTCAAAATTCAAAAATTAAGTCTATTTTACAAAATTCAAAACATATAAGTCAAATTAATTAATTTAATAATTAATTCCTGCTGTCATGACAAATAGCGTGTTTTTGTTAAACAATAAGTATCAAAAGATTGACACTAGTTTAAGTCCGATATCAAAGTGAAATTAATTCCAATGACCACTATTGGATTTAATGGTAAAAATATTTTCTAATTTCACTTTAAAACCAATTCAAATTATAATCAAATCATATAAATGAATTATATTAAAAAGAGGATTTGAATTAAAATACAACATTTTACAATATTCATTAAAATGATGAACTTTATCGGAAAGATACCAAAAATTTACACAAAGTAAATTTTGATGTCCCGATTCTAAAGAAGATTTATATTTGATCAAATAGAATTTATAAGATTGATCAAAACTATATTTAATGATGGTTCGCCATCAAAAGGTGATAAGTGAACCCTTAGTGAAAATTTGGGTATAAATGCCTAAAATTGAATTCTTTCCCTATTTTAAGCCTTTATCTTTTATTGGATAAATATAAAAACATTTAAAAACATATATAATAATATTTTAGTTATTCTTATCCATTCTCTCCAGTACAACAGCTACGTGTAAACTAACATTTAAAATAATATAATTTTATTACTAGTGTGCAACGTAAGTTTTCAAAGAAACTCATCGTTGCGTATCAAGTACGCTATAGAAAGTAGAAACTCCTTTTAATTAAAATTAATATTTAATTTGTAAATATTAATAAATATGAAAATTCTTTATTCTTTATTTACCTAGGATGTTACATCCTTCCCCCCTTTTGGGAATTGTGTCCTCGCAATTTTATTCACTTATCAAAATAAGTGGGGGTATTTATCCCTCATATCATTTTCAGATTCCCACGTTGCCTCTTCAATCACATGTTTTTTCCACAAAACCTTTACCTGATGAATCACCTTATTCCGTAACACCTGCTCCCTGTGGTCAAGAATCTGGACTGGTTGTTCTTCATAAGATAGGTTCTCTTCCAGCTGAACTACCTCTAGACTCAAAACATGAGATGGATCTGGCATGTACTTTCTTAACATTGAAACATGAAAAATATTGTGTACCTGAGATAAACTCAGAGGTAAAGCCTCTCGGTAAGCAACTGATCCAACTCTCTCTAGAATTTCATATGGTCTAATAAACCTTGGACTCAGCTGTCCTTTCTTACCAAATCGCATCACACTTTTCCATGGTGATACATTGAGAAAAACATGATCACCTACCTCAAAAGATAGATCATTCCTCATTTTGTCTGCATAACTCTTCTGCCTACTCTGAGCTATTCTCATGTGTTTCTGAATTAGCTGAACTTTTTCTGCCATCTCTTCAACCAATTCTGGTCCCATCAACTTCCTTTCACCCACTTCATCCCAGAAAGCTGGAGTTCGACACTACTTCCCATATAATGCCTGAAATGGTGCCATCTGTATACTGGAATGAAAACTGTTATTATATGAAAATTCAACCAAAGAAAGATGTTGGTCCCAACTTCCCTGATAATCCATCGAACAAGCTCGTAGCATATCCTCTAAGGTCTGAATTGTTCGTTCTGACAACCCATCTGATTGAGGATGAAAAGCTGTACTAAAATTTAATTCAGTACCCAACGACTTCTGAAGGCCTTTCCAAAAGTTAGAAGTAAACCTGGGATCACGGTCAGATACAATGGATAGAGGAACTCCATGTAACCTGACTATCTCTTTAAGATACAAACGGGAAAGTTGATCAAGAGAGAAAGTATCTCGTATAGCAAGGAAATGAGCAGATTTGGTCAAGCGATCAACAATAACCCAGATTGCATTATTACCTCGAGACGTCTTCGGTAATCCCACAAAAAAGTCCATGGATATATTCTCGCATTTCCACTCTGGAACTGGTAATGGCTGAAGCATCCCTTTCGGTAACTGCTGCTCTTCTTTAACCTGCTGACAAGTCAAACACTTCACAGTAAAATCAGCAATATCTCTTTTCATTCCATCCCATCAGTAATACTCCCGCAGATCTCTATACATCTTAGTACTGCCCGGATGAACTGAAAACTGAGAACTATGAGCTTCACATAACAAATCTCTCTTCAAATGTGAATCAGAAGGCACACACAATCTCTTCCCAAATCTCAAAACACAATCATTATCAATGTTGAATTCAGGAAACTTACCTTTCTGAACCAGCTCTACCTTTTTCTGCAACTCACTGTCTTGCTTCTGTGCTTGCTTTATTCTGCCTAATAGAGAAGATATCACTGATACCTGAAACAAAACAGAAGGACATCCTGCACCAACAACTTCTATGACAATTTTCATCAAATCCTTAACCAAAGGATCACATTCCAAATGCAACATTGCTAATGAAGCATTACTTTTTCGACTCAAAGCATCAGCCACTTTATTTGCTTTTCCCGGATGGTAATGAATTGTACAATCATATTCCTTGATTAATTCCAGTCATCTCCTCTGTCTCATGTTCAATTCTTTCTGAGTGAATATATACTTTAAACTTTTGTGATCAGTATATATTTCACACTTTACTCAATACAAATGATGCCTCCAAATTTTTAAAGCGAAAACAACAGCAGCTAATTCCAAATCAAGTGCAGGGTAATTTACCTCATGAGTTTTCAACTGTCGTGAAGCATAAGAAATTACCTGATCATTCTGCATTAGGATGCAACCAAGTAATTTCAATGAAGCATCACTGTATATAACACACACACCATTCCTGGAAGGTAGTGCCAAAACTGGAGCATTCACCAATCTTCTTTTCAATTCCTGAAAACAATCATCACATTTTTTTGTCCATATAAACTTAACACCCTTCCGAGTTAACTTAGTCATTGGACTAGATAATCGTGAAAAATTTCTAACAAACCTTCGGTAATAGCCTGCCAAACCAAGGAAACTACGAATCTCTATTTGATGGACCGACATCTGCTAACGTAGTTGCAAAGGATTTCACCACCCCTTTTTGCTTGTAGTCTAACTGCTTCCCATCACTCATGCTCTTTTTCGGACACTCGTTTGCTTAGTGACCCATCTCATTGCACTTATAACATTTCACTAACTGTAAATCAAATTTGGTCTTACGTTCACCTTGATCCTCTTCAGTGCAATCACGAGCCTTATGTCCCATCTTACCACATCGGTAGCACTTTCCAGAATTCAGAAGACATTCCCCAGCATGACTTTTGCCACATTTATCACAAACTGGAAACTTAGTTTTCTTACCATCAGACTTTTTGAAGAATTCATACCTTTCTCCTGCCACCATGGTCTCTTCTTTTGCTGGTTGTTATAGAACACTTCGTCATCGTCAAACTCCATTTCCACCTTCTCAGCAGATCGAACAAGATTTTCATAACTTTTAAACTCATGAGAAGCTAATTCCCTTCGATATTTTGGCTTTAATCTTGAGTAAAAACGATTGATTTTACTATCTAGGTCTCGGATAAAATTTGGAGCATACCTTGCCAATCGAGTGAACCTTTCTTCATTGATAGCCACTAATTCTTCCTCTTGCCTAAATTCCAAGAATTGATTTTCCATCCTAAGTCAAACCGCCTTAGGAAAATACTTCTCAAGAAACATACCTTTAAATTCATCCCAGTCGAGAGCATCAATCTCATCAGCATCCCTGATATTTTGAACCATCGACTGCCACTGATCTGCTTCACCCTCCAAACGATAAATAGCAAGACTAACCTTTTGATTGTCTGAACACCCCATGACATCGAAAATCTTCTCCAGTGCTTTAATCCACCCTTCAGCTAACATAGGGTCAGATGATCCTCTGAATGATGGGGGATGTTTCCTCATGAAATGTTCCACCACTGACATGTTCCTCTGCGGTTGATCTAGATAATCTCATGCAAGGATACCACCACCATTTATAGCCTGAGTCAATTGTTCCATCACTGCAACAAACTGTTCAGTTCCAATTCCCACTATCTCAGGATGCTGATTCGGAAGGTTATTTCCTTCTGCATGCCTTCCTAGCACTACTTCCCTATTTTTTCTACGGAAAACCATTCTAAACAAACATGTCTTAGATGAAGCAACATGGTAATCTTCAAATGCCATATCACTTCAATTTGACCATAAAAAAATATTTTTGGATAATCATTTAATATAATTCTATCTCCTAAAGTTATCTAAACCAACCTTTGATACCAAATATAAGGCCCCAGCCTTAAACCTTACATAATATTGAATTAAATGAATAATTCACATTGAGGATCTTTTTAGGTTTAGAGTTTTAGAGAATTAGGACATAACTATTGCATCACAAAAGATTAAAAAGTATAAAATTCTACTAAGTTTCCATAATCAAAAAAAACTCTTAAAAAGAAACATGTATAGTTCCATGTTTTATATAGCGTGGCATTCCCTTGATCCCATCCTTGACCTTATTCCACTTTATGTCCTGTGAAAAACATTTCAAAAAACATGGGGTGAGCATAAAAAGCTCAGTAAGGGATACACAATGAATTAAAACTGTTACTTTTTCAAACATCAAGTAAACCATGTATACTCTATCAAAGTAATACATTCACCATCATGAAGTAGTAAAAACTCTTCACTGAATAAAGTATCATTACTTACCTTTTTGTAACCAAAGGATTACCATAAAACCCATATAAAGGACACATATCATATATAAACGTAACTTGGGACATAAACATACTTAAGTGGAATAACCATACGGTCGACTTCCACACATATCACTTAATGCAATATCCATACGGCCAATTTCCATACATACTTAATGGAATAGCCATATGGCCGACTTCCATACCCAATGCATTGGAGGTTATAACGTAACCACCCGTCCTGGTATTCACGGCACCACCCGTAATATGGTTTATAACGTAACCACCCATTAAAATGTCCAAGTACCAATATAAAATCATAAAACATAAAACCAATATAAAGTAATGATAACATTTCCACATTTCAATCACAATATATCATAATAGAATCCTTTATCAAAATCATTTTCAATACCAAAATACATAAAAGAGTATATGGTATTTATTTTATTTTAAAAACATTACGGCTTGTTGAGGAAGCCAAAGACCAAATAATACTCGCGGCAGCGGAAAAGGTCATTGTCACCGCGTACGTTAAAAAACATTCCATTTTGTCGATTAGTAAAATGCTTCGTAGAAAAATATTCCTTTTGTATAAAAGTAAAAGTCAAAGGTGTTTATACACCGTATTAAGAATGTTGTTTATAAAACGAAATAAGCCTCAATGAAAGGAGATTGAGACGAAGTCCCTTACCTCGGGTCCGACATGACTCGATTGTTTTTAATGTCCTGAATAATAAACCTGAGTTAATTTCTACTTGCTTAAGAACCTTTTTCAAGTTCATTATTCCTTTTATATCACTTATTACCATGTCATGAACACTATGTAATTATTTAAGTTAATAAAGGTCGTTTTAACGATAATCGGTACTTGAGTCAAAAATAATCCCTTTATAATTACAATTTTTTCATGTATCCATTATATCTAGAATGGTATTCATGATATATATATCATATATATCCAGTATATATACGCATTTATAATATTACATAATCATTTAGAGGTATGAAATGAAATGCACCGTTCATGGAGACGGTAAGTCGTACATACGCATGAATGCTACTTTCAGTTCTATTTTGTATTTTATAGAATGGAATCATAATGATATAAATGTATATTATAATTCCAGTATAATATCATATATAATATCATAGTTCCATCCTTTATACATCCCACATATGGTATTTAAGGAATCAAATCACTTTGAGGGGGTGGTAGTCCGCAATTCCTTAAATAAAGATATCGCGTTTACCCATAATGGAAACCATAAAGTATGCCCAAAAAGAAAAAAACAGAAGATTAAGGAAAACATAAACATATTATATATCATATATAAATATAGTGACATCTTAATGGCCCACTTTGAAGGTGTTAACGGAATGTTGAACAATCATCATTTCGGGAGTCATAAATTCACCATCCACGGAAACCGTATGTTCTTTAACCATTATATGTAGGTGTGTGTAGGTGTAGCTTGAATCCTTCTTATAACAACATACTATTATATTTAGGATACTGGAGTTGTTACAAAAGAATATAATAAAATGATTTTAGGTGGTTGGAGAAGCAAAATAAAACAAACGAACTCAAAAGAAGACATTACCTTAAAATTGGGTAACTTCCTTTGGTTTGAGCTCAAAGGCTTCCTTGGGAAGTCTTCTGACCAATGTGAGCCTTCAAGGAGTAAGAGAGGGAAGTGGAGAGACAACATTATCAGGGTTTGTCCAAGCCAAAGGCTTTGGAAGTGTGGGTAAGGAGGTAGAGGTGGGGGCCTTCTATAAGAGGAGAGGAGGGGCACTCTTGGAAAGTAAAGATAAGTGACTTTATTTTAAAATGATTTTCGGATTCAAAAGCTCCCAAATTGATATAATTCGAGGATAAGGTGATACTAGTTCGAAATACACTCATACAATAGGTTTTGTACATGTTTAGGTCTTATATATTACATTATCATTCCATTTTATTTAAATCGTTAAATAATGAGGTCATCGCTGCATCATTATTATGTCATAAATAATTTAATTTATATACTGTCTAAAAATTATAAAAAAACTACTATGATGTAAGAAATCTTTCTATATTTCCAATGACTATTTATAATAAAAATTTGGACTTGTATTACCCCATTCAAAAATTGTTTTAGTAAAACAATTTATGTTAGTGTCATTTTCACCTTTATTTAAAAAAAAGGCATTAAAGTCATTATCTCACCCAAGTGGCTCTATGGGGTCCCCTAAATAGACCCATGGGTTTTATTGGTCGGCCATGACTCACCCAATAGGTGTAAGACAAGTTTCATGGTGTTTTCACATTTTTATAATATCATTTTTACCTTAAATTACACTAATTACCTCTAATCGCGATTAATGAAAAAAAGGTACTATTCACCAAAAAATTATTCTCATCCCATTGAACCACATTTTACATACTAATGACAACCATGTATTTCGGATTTTCAAAATTCAATACACATTAGTGGTAAACATTCATTTAACTGAAAAATCATTTTTTATAAGTACCACTTACTGATTTCACTATTCATCAAAAATTGAAGTTTTTCCGAAAATTACCAAAAATTCACCTTAAGCTATATTTGATATTCCGAATTCAAAAATGAATTTTATTTTACGAAATTCAAAACATATAAGTCAAATTATTTAATTTAATAATTAATTCCCACTGTCATGACAAATAGCGTGTTTTTGTGAAACAATAAGTATCAAAAGATTGACACTAGTTTAAGTCTGATTTCAAAGTGAAATTAATTCCAATGACCACTATTGGATTTAATGGTAAATTTTTTTTCTAATTTCACTTTAAAACCAATTCAAATTATAATCTAATCATATAAATGAATTATATTAAAAAGAGGTTTTGAATTAAAATACAACATTTTACAATATTCATTAAAAAAATGAACTTTATCGGAAAGATACCAAAAATTTACACAAAGTAAATTTTGATGTCCCGATTCTAAAGAAGAGTTATATTTGGTCCAATAGAATTTATAAGATTGATCAAAACTATATTTAATGATGGTTCACCGTTAAAAGGTTATTAGTTAACCCTTAGTGAAAATTAGGGTATAAATGCCTAAAATTTAATTCTTTCTGTATTTTAAGCCTTTATCTTTTATTGGATAAATATAAAAACATTTAAAAACATATATAATCATATTTTAGTTATTCCTATCCATTCCCGCCAGTACAATGGCTACGTGTAAACTAACATTTAAAATAATATTATTTTATTACTAGTGTGCAACGTATGTTTTCAAAGAAACTCATCGTTGCGTATCAAGTACACTATCGAAAGTAGAAACCCCTTTTAATTAAAATTAATATTTAATTCGTAAATATTAATAAATATGAAAATTATTTATTCTTTATTTACCTGGGATGTTACATCCTTCCCCCCTTTTGGGAATTGCGTCCTCACAATTTTATTCACTTATCAAAATAAGTGGGGGTATTTATCCCTCATAGCATTTTCAGATTCCCACGTTGCCTCTTCAATCACATGGTTTTGCCACAAAACATTTACCTGATGAATCACCTTATTCCGTAACACCTGCTCCCTGTGGTCAAGAATCTGGACTGGTTATTCTTCATAAGATAGGTTCTCTTCCAGCTAAACTACCTCTGGACTCAAAACATGAGATGGATCTGGCATGTACTTCCTTAACATTGAAACATGAAAAACATTGTGTACCTGAGATAAACTCGGAGGTAAACCCACTCGGTAGGAAACTGATCCAACTCTCTCTAGAATTTCATATGGTCCAAAAAACCTTGGACTCAGCTTTCCTTTCTTACCAAATCGCATCACACTTTTCCATGGTGATACTTTGAGAAAAACATAATCACCCACCTCAAAAGATAGATCCTACCTCCTCTTGTCCGCATAACTCTTCTGCCTACTCTGAGATGTTCTCATGTGTTTTTGAATCAGCTGAACTTTTTCTGCTATCTCTTCTACCAATTCTGGTCCCATCAGCTTCCTTTCACCCACTTCATCCCAGAAAGCTGGAGTTCGACACCGCTTCCCATATAATGCCTGAAATGGTGCCATCTGTATACTGGAATGAAAACTGTTATTATATGAAAATTCAACCAAAGAAAGATGTCGGTCCCATCTTCCCTGATAATCCATCGAACAAGCTCGTAACATATCCTCCAAGGTCTGAATTGTTCGTTCTGACTGCCCATCTGATTGAGGATGAAAAGCTGTACTAAAATTTACATCAGTACCCAATGACTTCTAAAGGCCTTTCCAAAAGTTAGAAGTAAACCTGGGATCACGGTCAGATACAATGGAGAGAGGAACTCCATGTAACCTGACTATCTCTTTCAGATACAAATGGGAAAGTTGATCAAGAGATAAAGTATCTCGTATAGCACGGAAATGAGCAGATTTGGTCAAGCGATCAACAATAACCCAGATTGAATTATTACCTCGAGATTTCTTCGGTAATCCCACAAAAAAGTCCATGGATATATTATCCCATTTCCACTCTGGCACTGGTAATGGATGAATCATCCCTTTCGGTAACTTCCGATCTACTTTAACCTGCTAACAAGTCAAACACTTCACAGTAAAATCAGCAATATCACTTTTCATTACATCCCACCAGTAATACTCCCACAGATCTCTATACATCTTAGTACTGCCCGGATGAACTGAAAACAGAGAACTATGAGCTTCACATAACAAATCTCTCTTTCACTGTGAATCACAAGGCACACACAATCTCTTCCCAAATATCAAAACACAATCATTATCAATGTTGAATTCAGGAAACTTACCTTTCTGAACTAGCTCTACCTTTTTCTATAACTCACTGTCTTGCTTTTGTGCTTGCTTGATTCTGCCTGATAGAGAAGATCTCACTGATACCTGAAACAAAACAGAAGGACTTCCTACACCAACAACTTCTATGCCAAAGTTCATCAAATCCATAACCAAAGGATCATGTCCCGAACGTAACATTGCTAGTGAATCATTATATTTTTGACTCAAAGCATCAGCCACTTTATTTGCTTTTCCCAGATGGTAATGAATTGTACAATCATAATCCTTGATTAATTCCAGCCTTCTCCTCTATATCATGTTCAATTCTTTCTGAGTGAATATATACTTTAAAATTTTGTGATCAGTATATATTTCACACTTTACTCCACAAAAATGATGCCTCCAAATTTTTAAAGAGAAAACAACAGCAGCTAATTCCAAATCATGTGTAGGGTAATTTACCTCATGAGTTTTCAACTGTCGTGAAGCATAAGCAATTACCTGATCATTCTGCATTAGGATGCAACCAAGTACATTCAATGAAGCATCACTTTATATAACACACTCACCATTCCTGGACTGTAGTTCCAAAACTGGATCATTCACCAATCTTCTATTCCATTCCTGAAAACAATCATTACATTCTTTTGTCTAGATAAACATAACACCCTTCCGAGTTAGCTTAGTCATTGGACTAGATAATCATGAAAAATTTCTAACAAACCATCAGTAATAGCCTGCCAAACCAAGGAAACTACGAATCTCTATTTGATGGACCGAAATCTGTTGAAGTAGTTGCAAAGGATTTCACCACCCCTTTCTGCTTGTAGTCTAACTGCTTCCCATCACTCAAGCTCTTTGTCGGACAATCGTTTTCATAGTGACCCATCTCATTGCACTTATAACATTTCACTAATTGTAAATCAAATTTGGTCTTACCATCACCTTGATCCTTTTCAGTGCAATCACGAGCCTTATGTCTCATCTTACCACATCGGTTGAACTTTCCAGAATTCAGAAGACATTCACCAGCATGCCTTTTTCCAAATTTATCACAAACTGGAAACTTAGTTTTCTTACCATCATACTTTTTTGAAGAATTCTTACCTTTCTCCTGCCACCTCGGTCTCTTCTTCTGCTGGTTTTTATAGAACACTTGGTCATCGGCAAACTCCATTTCCACCTTCTCAGCACATCGAACAAGCTTTTCATAACATTTAAACTCACGAGAATCTAATGCCCTTCAATATTTTGGCTTTAATCCTGAATAAAAATGATTGATTTTACTATCAAGGTCTCGGATAAAATTTGGAGCATACCTTGCCAATCGAGTGAACCTTTCTTCATAGGTAGCCACTGATTCTTCCTCTTGCCTCAATTCCAAGAATTTCATTTCCATCCTAAGTCGAACAGCCTTAGGAAAATACTTCTCAAGAAACATACCGTTAAATTCATCCCAGTCGAGAGCATCAATCTCATCAGCGTCCCTGATATTTTTAACCATCAACCACCAATGATATGCTTCACCCTCCAAACGATAAATAGCAAGACTAACCATTCGATTGTCTGAACACCCCATGACATCAAAAATCTTCCCCAGTGCTTTAATCCATCCTTTAGCTAACACAGGGTCAGATGATCCTCTGAATTATGGGGGGTGTTGCCTCATGAAATGTTCCACCACTGAAATGTTCCTCTACGGTTGATCTAGCTGATCTCGTGCATGGATACCACCACCATTTATAGCCTGAGTCAACTGTGCCATCACTACAACAAACTGTTCAGTTCCAATTCCGACCATCTTAGGATGCTGATTCGGAAGGTTATTTCATTCTGCATGCCTTCCTAGCACTGCTTCCCTGTTTCCTCTACGGAAAACCATTCTGAACAAACATGTCTTAGATGTAGCAACATGGTAATCTTCAAATGCTATATCACTTCAATTTGACCATAAAAAATATTTTTGGATAATCATTTAATATAATTCTAACTCCTAATGTTATCTAAACCGACCTTTGATACCAACTATAAGGCCTCGGCCTTAAACCTTACTTAATATTGAATTAAATGAATAATTCACATTGAGGATCTTTTCAGGTTTAGAGTTTTAGAAAATTAGGACAAAACTATTACATCTCAAAAGATTACAAATTAGACACTTCTACTAAGTTTCCAGAATCAAAAAAAACTCTTAAAAAGAAACATTTCTAGTTCCATGTTTTATATAGCGTGGCATTCCCTTGATCCCATCCTTGACCTTATTCCACTTTAAGTCCTGTGAAAAACATTTCGAAAAACTTGGGGTGAGCATAAAAATCTCACTAAGGGATACACAATGAATGAAAACTGTTACTTTTTCAAACATCAAGTAAACCATGTATACTCTATCAAAGTAATACCTTCACCATCATGAAGTAGTAAAAACTATTCACTGAATAAAGTATCATTACTTACCTTTTTGTAACCAAAGGATTACCATAAAACCCATATCAAGAACACATAGCATATATAAACGTAACTTGGGACATAAACATACTTAAGTGGAATAACCATACGGTCTACTTCCACACATATCACTTAATGGAATAGCCATACGGACAATTTCAATACATACTTTATGGAATAGCCATACGGACGACTTCCATACCCAATGCATTGGATGTTATAATGTCACCACCCGTCCTGGTATTCACGGCACCACCCGTCATATGGTTTATAACGTAACCACCCGTTAAAATGTCCAAGTACCAATATAAAATCATAAAACATAAAACCAATATAAAGTAATGATAACATTTCCACATTTCGATCACAATATATCATAATAGAATCCTTTATCAAAACCATTTTCAATACCAAAATACATAAAAGAGTATATGGTATTTATATTATTTTAAAAACATTACGGCATGTTGAGGAAGCCAAATACCAAATAATACTCGCGGCGACGGAAAAGGTCATTGTCACTGCGTACGTTAAAAAAAACTTTCCTTTTTGTTGTTTAGTAAAACGCTTCGTAGAAAAAGATTCCTTCTGTATAAAAGTAAAAGTCAAAGGGGTTTATACACCGTATTAAGAATTTTGTGTATAAAACGAAATATGCCTCAATGAAAGGAGATTGAGATGAAGTCCCTTAGCTAGGGTCCGATATGACTCAATAGTTCTTTAATGTCCTGAATAACAAACTTGAGTTAATTTCTACTTGCTTAAGAACCTTTTTCAAGTTCATTATTCCTTTTATATCACTTATTACCATGTCATGAAAACTATGTAATTATTTAAGTTAATAACGGTCATTTTAACGATCATCGGTACTTGAGTCAAAAATAATCCCTTTATAATTACAAGTGTTTCATGTATCCATTATATCCAGAATGGTATTCATGATTTATATATCATATATATCATATATATCCAGTATATATATGCATTTGTAATAATACATAATCATTTAAAGGTAAGAAATGAAATGCACCGTTCATGGAGACGGTAAGCCGTACGTACGCATGAACACTACTTTCATTTCTATTTCGTATTTTATAGAATGGAATCATAATGATATAAAGGTATATTATAATTCCAGTATAATATCATATATAATATCATAGTTCTATCCTTTATACATCCCACATATGGTATTTAACGAATCAAATCACTTTGAGCGGGCGGTAGTCCTTAATTCCTTAAATGAAGATATCGCGTTTACCCAAAATGGAAACCATAAAGGTATTCCCAAAATGAAAAAAACAGAAGATTAAGGAAAACATAAACATATTATATATCATATATAAATATATGACTTCTTAATGGCCACCATTGAAGGTGTTAAAGGAATGTTGAACAATCATCGTTTCGGGAGGCATAAATTCACCATCCACGGAAACCGTATGTTCTTTAACCATTAGATGTAGGTGTGTGTAGTTGTAGCTTGAATTCTTCATATAACAACATCCTATTATATTTAGGATACTGGAGTTGTTACAAAAGAAAATAATAAAAAGAGCTTAAGGGGTTGGAGAAGCAAAATAAAACAAACGGACTCAAAAGAAGACATTACCTTAAAATCGGGTAACTTCCTTTGGTTTGAGCTCAAAGGATTCCTCGGGAAGTCTTCTGCCCAAATTGAGGCTTAAAGGAGTGAGATAGGGAAGTGCAGAGACAAAAGGAAGTGTGGGTAAGGAGGTAGAGGTGGGGGCCTTTTATGAGAGGAGAGGAGGGGCACTCTTGGAAAGTAAAGATAAGTTACTTTATTTTAAAATGAGTTTCGGATTAAAAAGGTCCCACATTGATATAATTAGAGGATAAGGTGATATGGGTTATAAATCCACTCATCCAATAGGTTTTGGACATGTGTAGGTCTTAGATATTACATTATCTTTCCATTTTATTTAAATCGTTAAATAATGAGGTCATCACTGCATCATTATTATGTCATAAATAATTTAATTTATATAATGTTTAAAAATTAAAAAAAACTACTATGATGTAGAAAATCTTTCTATCTTTCCAATCACTATTTATAATCAAAATTTTGACTTGCATAACCCCATTCAATAATTGTTTTAGTAAAACAATATATGTTAGTGTCATTTTCACCTTTATTTAAAAAAAGGTATTAAAGTCATTATCTCACCCAAGTGGCTCCATGGGGTCCCCTAAATCGATCCATGGGTTTTCTTGGTCGGCCATGACTCACCCAATAGGTGTAGGACAAGTGTCATGGTGTTTTCACATTTTTATAATATCATTTTTACCTTAAATTACACTAATTACCTCTAATCGCGATTAATGAAAAAAAGTTACTATTCACCAAAAAACTATTTTCATCCCATTGAACCACATTTTACATACTAATGACAGCCATGTATGTTGGATTTTCAAAATTCAATACAAATTAGTGGTAAAATTTCATTTAACTGAAAAATCAGTTTTTATAAGTACCACTTAGTGATTTCACTATTCATCATAAATTGATGTTTTTCAGAAAATTACCAAAAATTCACTCTAAGCTATATTTGATATTCTAAATACAAAAATGAAGTCTATTTTACAAAATTCAAAACATATAATTCAAATTAATTAATTTAACAATTAATTCATGTTGTCATGACAAATAGCGTGTTTTTGTGAAACAATAAGTATCAAAAGATTGACACTAGTTTAAGTCCGATTTCAAAGTGAAATTAATTCCAACGACCACTATTGGATTTAATGGTAAAAATATTTTCTAATTTCACTTTAAAACCAATTAAAATTATAATCTAATCATATAAATTAATTATATTAAAAAGAGGGTTTGAATTAAAATACAACATTTTACAATATTCATTAATAAAATGAACTTTATTGGAAAGATACCAAAAATTTACACAAAGTAAATTTTGATGTCCCAATTCTGAAGAAGAGTTATATTTGGTCCAATAGAATTTATAAGATTGATGAAAACTATATTTAATGATGGTACGCCATCAAAAGGTGATAAGTGAACCCTTAGTGAAAATTAGTGTATAAATGCCTAAAATTGAATTCTTTCCATATTTTAAGCCTTTATCTTTTATTGGATAAATATAAATACATTTAAAAACATATATAATCATATTTTAGTTATTCCTATCCATTACCGCCAGTACAACGGCTACGTGTAAACTAACATTTAAAATAATATTATTTTATTACTAGTGTGCAACGTAAGTTTTCAAAGAAACTCATCGCTGCGTATCAAGTACGCTATCGAAAGTAGAAACCCCTTTTAATTAAAATTAATATTTAATTCGTAAATATTAATAAATATGAATATTCTTTATTCTTTATTTACCTGGGATGTTACAGTTAATTCACACATTTTTATTTCTGGAGCACTCCACTAATGTTTGTTCTCTTTCTTATAGTTTTAAAACTTGTTTTTCATCTTTGTTATGTCCTCAATTATCCTGCTATAGAGTTCTTAAATTTTTAGGAAATTGTTAAGAATATTTTATGAGTTGGTTCCTGGTTTATTTCAACATGTGTCTATGATGATTTTCTTTTTTAAGTGATAAATATTATTTTGACGATTTTTAAAATGTAATTCGCATCGCTATGGTTCTTAGACTAGATTATTTTGATGCTTCGGCATTGGTGAATTTGTTAAAAATTGGTCATTAGTGTGATTCATTTATTTTTTTTTTGTGTTTATTCATTTTGGGTGTTGATAAATTGTGATATAAAATTTTAAAATAAATTGATGCGATTTTAGGGGTGTTTCCCTTAGTTTTGTTTTATAAAAAAAATTGTTAAAGTGGGATTTGAGTTTTACTTGTGAACATTGTGATTTTTGTAGGGTTCGGTTTTGAATTGTATCTTGATCTTATTTTTTGGATTAATTGAATTTTAGGGATTTGTGGTGATTTTGAGTCTCATGGAGTTATCGTAGGGAGTTACAGTTGGTTTCGAAGGTGCACACGCATATTCCCATGTATGGACATGTATAGATATATATATCTTCTATGTTTGTGTTCCCTCATGGCGTGGGGAACATGTGCATCAGTTTAAGGATATATATATATATATATATATATGGAAGTGTGTGCATGCGAGTGAGCTACTGCTTGAGTTATAAATCATGACATGAACTTTGTTCAAGGTAGGCGTTTCTATCCCTTATCTCTTTCCAAATTTTTCCATAGCCACTTGCATGGTTTGATTTAGTTTATAATTTTTTTTAAATCTTATAATCCTTATAGTTTATTTATTTTCATGTTTCTTTAATGGTTAAAAGTGTTAAAAACAGCTTTGAAATAGTTCCTTGGTTATGTGTAGGTGCTCCCATGACTTTGCACCCAATTTTAATCAATTTAATGATTGTGTTTTCTTATTTAAATTTTATATTACGTTTCACACCTATAGTATGTTTATTGTTAATTTATGGTAGTGTTTTACTGTTGAAATATTTGATTAAAAATGGATTTTTTGATGCTCCTCTATTTACGCACATGTTTATGCCTTACCAACTTGGTTGGAACTAACTGCCTTTATCTGCAAATGGTATTGTTGGACATTTTGAGTGGTGTTTTACTATAGAAACATTTTATGAAACATGTTTGTTCTGTGTTGGTAGATTTCATGGAACGTAATGCTTTTGAAGAATTTATTTTGTGTCTCTTTGAATTGGTATTTTTCATGAATCCATGGTTAATAAGTGGTACTTGTTTTGTAAATAATGTCGGTCTTTTTTTGTGGTTCATTAAACTGGTTTGAAAATAAATCCATCTATATATCCCCGTTTGTCTTTTGATGTATATATTTTGTTGAGTGCATGGAGTTAGACAACGCTTGGGTTTGTTTTTTTTTACAAATTGAATATGGTATCACTAAATACATTTATTTACATGCCTTGAAACTAGGAACCTAAGGGACCATTTGGCCTTTTAAATACAAAAGTGGTGTTTAGGGTTGTTTTGGTAGAACTTTTGAAATGTTTTCATAAAGGCATTGATTATGTAAAAATAGTGGCCCGATTTAAAACACCATGTGTTTAATGAAGTGGTTCTGATAACCGAATGATTTGATGGCCCGGTTGGCACATTTCATGTTTGACATGTTTTCTTATATATAAATATACGGGGCGCTCCTATCTAGGTTAAACCTTTATGGGCGAACACATAGGAGGAGTCCGTATTTGGGGTAGGCAAGTGTAGTGATATGAGTCACATGTGTGAGGGCCTTCCTAATTACACAGTATTATTATAACCACTATGGGTTCATTAGTGTCTTTTATATGATCTAGTGAAGTTTTCTGACCAACCCCGATTCGTTGGTTTGGTACCCCCAGGGATTTGTTGTTCTGCCAAGTGGGATTTGCCCTTGGATTATTTAGTTAGGGCAGCCAATTGGTTATAGGCTTAGGAGCTTCACCATATGTCGGCATGTGGTTCCAAAACCAAGTACATCTAGGGGTCTTCTAGGGATGTTTAGGATCACTCATGGTTACTGAATTACTTACATTACATGTTTACACTTCATTTCATTGGATGATTTTCAGTTGCACTTTTACTTGTTTTACTCTAGCCCAGCATTGGTATTTTCTATTTTGGAATTCATTTATAAAATAGAAAATGATTTCGGAAAGGGTTTGTGGTGTGTGTTGGGTTTTTAAACAAGAACAACATGTTGCATATTTTAAAATGTGAAAATCCTACTTTTATATCTATATTTCAAACTCATGTCAGTGGACTATTTTGGAAAAGAGAATTATTGGATTCAGTGGTTTATTATTGGCATCCCAACTGACCATCTCGGTGCTCACGCCTATTATATCATTCCAGTTGTATGTTCAGTTTCTCATACATGTTTCTGGTTCAGCTTCCCAATGTTGGAGTTGTTTGGTCTTGAGTTGGATGGTGACCTAAGAGGTCACAAGGAGGTATGCATGGTTTTATTCTCTTTCTTCTGCAAGTTTTTATCTTTATCATCTATTTTGTTTATCTTTTTATCATTTTATCATGGGTCTAATCATTCCCAGTTGTTGAATTTTGATTCCCGGCAATGGTTTGCTACCCGTAGGGATGGGGAACCCCCATCGGGCCATGTCGTGGGCCGGTCGGGTGACCAGTTTAGGGTTAACTTGGTTTGGTTTGTGACAATATTCCTAGAAGTGGTTCTTAGATCATTGTTTTATTTACATAATGTAAAATTATTTTCAATGGAAGAATATAGATATTTCCCCAAATAAATTAATTTTTAATTAATACTATTACTTTTTTATAAATAATTAATTCTCAATTTATCTATTTTATCTCTTCACAAATCAGTAATATCATATTGCACATCAGCAATCAATCATTCTTCATTTTACATCATGGATTTTTTATTTTTTCAAGGTATTTTCTAGAATTTATAAACATTAATTATGGTTTTAAATACTTATTATTATTACTATATTAATATTTATACAAAAATAAAATAAATATTTGACTTATCCCAATAATCCGTTAAAATATTGGGGTCACTTCTGTGGAAGGAATTCATGACCACATAAATATCAAAAACTAAACTAAAAAATAGGCAAATATATTTTCAAAAAAATCTATAAATATGTGAAATATTATTCATGAACATAATATCAACCTACTAAAAATACATCTAATTAATTCTAAAATATAAAATAATATACATGTTGTTATGAAAAAATACTTAGGATAAATGGAAACCCATTTAGAATGAGTACCTGTAGAAAATGCTTAAAATTTCAAACTTTACTACACCAACAACCATTTATAAAGGCCTTGGATGATATAGTTTCAACTTTGTTTGGTTTCAACAAATGAAAATTGAATTAGGTTAACCCTTGAAGCAACAAATTATGTAATATAACACTAATTTGTATAATTTCATCCCTAAATTAATAGAATTACCAATGAAGAATTACAATCCATCATTTGGGGTTTCTGAAATAGAGAATATAAACTACTACATTAGGGTTTAAGTGAAAATATACATAAAATTAGAATCATCCATTTTCTAAAAATTAAAATACATGGAAAATTTTTCTTACATTGGATACTAAATTATTTGAATCCTAAGAATATGTATATAAATCCATTATCTTGACTTGATAACCTAAATGACTCAAATGGTTGTTTAAAAACATAATCACTAGTCCTAATAAATAGGATAGAAAGGACTTCTATGGGGCTAGGGATATATTTAGTGACCTTCATATGAAATTTTCAAATCACCTTCTTCCATACTATATTCATATATATTCCTTCGATGAATAATTTTCATGTTTATTATGTTATTGGTGGACAAATTTTCTTGAGGTATTTTATGCTGATAATATTGATGAATAATTTATTAAAATATACAATAATATTTCACTTAATTCAAACACACAAATATTCATGTAAAATAAGATTCAATATTTTATAGTTAACCACTATATTATCTGTTGAAATGTATGATTAACATACTGAAATAAAGGACTAACTTCACTCTTTAACAAATAAAAAATTCACCCAAAGTGTAGAAAAAATTTGAAGTCAAAGTCATGACCAAATCTTTTGTAATAAATTTAATTAATGTGTCATGTTAGAACATTTGAAAAACTATTGTCCCAATTTTTAAATTTTCTTACTACCATTAGAAAATACTAATATTTTAGGTATGTTTGTAGGTTATGGGGTATATATGATTCATATCAAAAAAATACATTCACAGGTATTAGAACCACCCTAATTTTTCATAAAGAGATAAAATAATATTAAAAAACAAATCTATGGATTCGTATAATATCCCACACAATAATTACAAAAATAAAATTATTGAAAAAAATTTAATTCCAAAAGAAACATAGAAGATATTATGCATCAAAAATTAATTATTATGGATGCCCAGTATGGCTAATAGAGATAATAATTTGAATCTAAAAAATCCTAACAATATTCTAGGATGCACAATATATAGCAACAAATGGGAATGTTAGCTTAGGTAATGAACAGAAGACATAATTGGAAACATCTGTGCACCCCTGAATTAAATCTTAAACAATTATGCATGGTTATCCCCACCAAGAGTTTTTTAAATAATCCTCTTCAAGAATAAAATTTCCACAGTATAGACTAATAATAAACATTTAATGAATATGGAAACGAAGGTTTGGAATTTTCATAATCTAGAGATATGAAAAATCCAACTGAAACTAATATAAACACTATTATTCAACTTAAAAATTTGATGAAAAATGTGTTATTGTTAATAATAATAGAAGAACATAATATACTGAGTGAGAACATTAGTGGATTCCCATTATTTTGAATAATATGTCCGCAAAAAAATATTTCAAAAGAGATTTAGAAAAACAACCAAAGACCAATACTTATTAAATTTCATTAGTTGTCTAAAAACCAACAAATTACTATCATGTTTTTTTCAATCATTATTTCAAGTTCCATCATTTCAGAAAATATTACAAATATTAGATCAAAAAAGATAACCATAAAAGATTTCCATTCATACAATCTGATGAAGGAGTGTATTATTGTCATTTAGAAAATAATACCCCCTAATCTCAAATATCCATATAGTTTTATCCTCTAATTATCCTTTGCAAATATTGTTCAACTAAATTTCATTTTAAAAAAAAATCTATTATAAATCCAATCCCTTACTCAAAATTATTATATATCATATTAGGGCACCCATTTCCTACCACAGTGTTCCTATATTTGGCGTATCACTCAATCACACACCCTATAAAGAACAGTGGATGAATTCATAGTAGCAGTTGGGAAAAAAACTACCTAAAAATATTATTGACCTAGAATTATAATGTGAAAATAATTTCCTTAATTTTATTATTAATATATTCTTTAACATTTGAGAATAATAGAAAAAAAAAATTCTGAAGGAAAATTATTTTTCAATTTCGGTAAAAAAAACTAAAGAGTAAAATATATTTGATAAAAGCACTATAAATCCACAAAATGAATAATTTTATAGATATGATATGTAAAAATTTGATGAACCCTTTTATGATGATCAATAAGACTTTAATAATGATTATTGATATTAATTAGAGGACCATGCCAACTAAGAATATATAGTAAATAGTTCAAGAATGGAAAATGAGACAAGTGGTTCTTATGAGGTTGAGAATTTATGTAATGAAATAGCCTAATTTTTCCCTCTATTTTATATATTTCCCGACTCTTTAGAAGTCATAAAGAATGTTTTTCATCCTCAAGGGTTGGTATAAGTTCTTGGGAATCAAGGATACACAACATGGAAATAATTTTACTTAATAAATAATTGATAAAAATAGAATTGCAAATTAAATAAAATCATACATCTCCATCCATACATTGTACATCAATTCCAATTAAAAAGAAACAAAATAAAAATCCTAATATAAAATTAGGAATGTGGTAAACATTGGTGATCACTAAAATTTCCCGCTCCATCTCAGTCTACCTATATTTAAAGGAAAAGTCACCCACCAAATTCTTATCTTCAACCACCAGAATATATCAACACCTCCACATATAAATAGAAGTTAAATTTTTAAAGGATAATGGCATAAAAAAAATTAAAAAAAAACTAAATTACAAACATACCTACCTCATCATTAGTATACAAGTCACCAGCCAACAAATTAAACCACAATGATCCATGGTCATGAGTAAAATATATGTTGTGCCTACAATTTAAAATGATATTATATGCATGATAAAAATATCAGTACTAAATCCAAAATTGAAAAACATTCATATGGAAAAAATATAAATATAAAATAAATTCAATATTGTTTGAAAATATAAATATATAAAAAAGATGTTTTTGTTATTAATTTTAAACTTGAAACATATTGATTCCAATAAAAATCCATTTTTCATTTTTTTATTTTAAAAAATCTAAATAATGGAATAATTTAAAAAAATTATGAAGGAACATGATATGAAAGAAAAATTATAGTGAATGGTAATAACTGGAAAGAATATAAAAATATTCTATTAAATATTAGGAAGTATGATACATATAAATAAGTGATGATGTATGATTTTCATGAACAAGAATTATAGTTGAACTAGTTTTATAAACCAATCAAAATTAGGGAAATTATAATATTTATAATATAGTTATCATGAAATATTCCTAGAAATAAATTGAAGATTCCATATATGTACTTGGTATGGAACCACCTATCAGTCTATCGATGCAATCCTAATCTATAAAAACATGGATACTATTAACTAGCATCCCCACTCACACAAACCACTATGTACTTTCCCTACATGGTGTATCTATTACATATAATCTAAAATAGATTGAAATAATATCTCAACTCCCTATAAAATTCCCAAAATCCTATATATTTAAAAGAAGTAGTATGTTATTAAACAAGTGAAAATAGAACATCTCAAACATGAAATACCATCATACATACTAAGTCCACCTCCCGACACACACCCATGTGAATTTCCATTATAAAAAAAGAATCCCTAGAGGTGCCTGAATTTTAATAAAATCATCCAAATGTTTTAATTTAACCTTTTCATTTGGAAACCAACCATCATCATTTGAAAACACATTTTCTAACCAAAGCCTTTCAATTTCCAAAGACATCATTTAACCTTATACACATATGAAACTCAATATATAAAAATACCCATACTCCAAATGTACATATTCAAACACATTTTATGAATACATAAAAATATGATATATATATATACACTTATTTAAATGAATATGTTGTATTTAAAAATTAAAATAATTTTGAAACCATTTTAATGAACTTTGAAAACTAAACTTGTCCTTTAGAATTTATTGAAAACTACCTAAAATAAAAAACATCCCCAACAAATCTATCTTTTATAAATAAAAAAAATTTAAAGTTAAAACAATCACTCGATGTGATTATCCTTTCAAAACATATTTTTAAACATGCTACTTCAAGGAAAACTCTAGACCAAAGCTTGATAAAACCTGGAGAACATTATGAAATCCAATTTCATTCATCATAAATGTTTTTTATAATTTATTCCACATAATATAATGAAAAAAACTAATTTAACCATCATTAAATTATTTTTTCAATTTAATGGTTTGTACATATAGTAACCTACCTCAAATAGAAGATAATATATCTTCCTTTGATGTGTGAGGCCCAATCTTATCACAATTTAGTCCATGTCACCCTATAAAATGAATGGAAACCATATATAAAACTATGCCCCAAAAAATAAAACTATAATAATACCCTAGTGTTTTAAAAACCATAAAATTTAGTGAGGGAAAGAAAACAAACAGAGATGAAAGTGGAAGAGGATGAGGAATTCAAACATGATATGATTTCATGAAGAATCAGAGGATGAATCAACCAACAATGGAGGGAGGAGATGAGTGAGGAGTGAGAGGTTGGGATATATCTGTGGAATTGAATAAGAGTGGATGAGGGTGATAATGATGGTGGGATGAAGGACTGCCTTTGGGTATTAATTAATTGAGTGTTGGATGGTAAATTTCTTTTAAAAACAATTAACCCCATGATACTATGTGTGGTTTGGCAGCATTGTTGTCCTACCGATTATTTAACCATGAGTAATCTAATAGACTCTTGGATCACCATGCATGGTATAGAAAAATGGTATAGTGAACCATGTACTAGCTACATGGTTTGGATCTATAAAATTATAGAAGTTATCATACGGCTAGCGTACAATTTGTAAAACAATGCATCTTAACCATGAAACATGCACTACATGTCTACAAACACTCCATTTTAGAAAGAATCTATAATGAAATGAATAAAAAAATTCATACAAAAAATAAATAAAATTATAAAGTATTGATAGGTTAGGGTGTGATGATACACTCCACTGTGACACTTTTTTGTCCTTATAATGTACTAAGAAGTTCTTTTATTCATGAATAAAATAACAATTAGATACTACCTAATACAAGACCTAAAAACCCAAATACCACACAACCAATAATAACCTTTATCCTCAAACCCATAACCCCATAATAAAACAATCCTTATATATAATCTTAAAAAATCCATAACATAACATAAATATAGAAACTGAGACAAAATAACATTAACCATGAAATGAAAGAATGAAAAGAGAATGATTCTAAAATCACGAAACAATACCCCAAAACTATAAACACCTCAACCCTTTCTATTTAAATCACCTAGTAAATTAATAATAGTCTATTTAGGATATCCATAAGTCTATTTCACATGACCAATGATACTGGATATCCACAATACTATGATTGGGTTTGTATGGGGAAATAATAAGTAATTACCCTAAAAAATGGCTTAAAACTTGGGTTCACCAAAAGATCATTCCACAGAGGTCTCTCTAATTTATAAGGACTATATTCTAACACTAATTTCCAAATATAGAACATACTCAAAAGAACTAATGAGAACCAAATATATGAGAAGAGATATATATATAGATAAATACTTTAACCTTACAAAAAATTCATAAATATCCAAAAAGTATATTCATATTGAAAACATAATTCCTAAAAGAATAAAAATAGAATGGAGTTCAATAGATTGATAATCTATGTCACCAAAAAGAAAGCAAAACAAAATTAATTCCAAAATATCATTCAAAGAGATAATTTGGATATAGAAACTAGAAAAAATACATGAATAGGAAATCATAAAAAGAATATGAGGTTCCTAGGAGTGCCCAACGACACCCAAATAACCTTAAAACCCCACCCAAAATACAAAAAAACTTTTACTGCCATCAATAACATGAAGAACATTATCTCAAAATGATGACAAATAGAACTAACCAATCAGGGTAGGAAAAAAATATAAGAATAAAAATTCCCAAATAGATATGTTGCAACAACATCAATATGAACTCTAGTCTTTAGTCAATGAAGAACAACCGAGGACAAGCTCCCAGATCAGAAAATATTATGAATCCATATGATAAAAAAATACTACATATTCATCCAAATGACTCTCCAAATAATTTCTCATTCAAAGTGGGGATTCGAACAAAGAGGAAAATACATCATCTAAATGATTGATCACTAAAACGAATGATACTCTCTAAGGAGTTACAAAAGGGATACCCAAAGAAAAATTACTTATAATTTCCTCAAGACCCCAGTTATTGAATATTCATGAATCCCAAACCCTGAAATGATAGCTAACACTATTTTAAAAAACCAATATTCACCTACAAATAGAGGATGATATCCTAGATAGTGACCTCTAACTCTTTTAAAACATACTACTAAAGAATACTCAAAATAACATGATACATGAGTTCACTAACTCATGCTTTCCCTATCCAAAAAATGGTCCCAATAGAAATCATAAACGAAAACTAAAATCATAATTCACAAAATTGAAAACTCATTTTCAATACATTATCTTTTCTGTTAAATGCTCCAACTTCAATTTAAATATTTAGTAATATTTTTACAACAACATAAATTAAAAATAATTTTATCATCCTTTGAAACTCCCAATGATCACTATCTATATTAATTTTTTAGATTTTTATTTAAAAGAAGTCAAAAAATATAAAATTAAGAATCCCCACTTGAAAAAACCGATTTGAATTAAAATTCTGTAAATATACTTGTAATCCATTTTTAAAAAGAAAATAATTTAATTATTGAAAATATTTTGAATCACCCTTTTGTTGCTAAATCCAATTTATAAATTTATGACTCCCCATTTATTTTAAAATTAATTTATAGAACATTTTAGTAAATTTTCAAAAATAATTTTTTTTCTAAAAAATATTTTTCATAAAAATACTATAAAAAAATATTTTTGTTAGACATTATTCCATCACAAAATTCCCCATTTTTAAATTTAAAACTAGTTTTCACTGCATAAAACTATTTAATAAAAACACTTACATTTTTAAATCTTAAAACATTTCATGAAAAATATTTTAAAATAAAAAACCTCTTATCAAACATTTGTCAAAACTCAGTTGGCCAATAACAAAACCAACCAATAAGGTACTAATGAATGTGTATAAATAAACCTCATGGATTGGAGGAACACGTTTAAATCATGAAACCATCATTGATAATAACACAAAACTATGTACACGGGCTCCACATGGGTTCAAAAACAACATGAGCTCAAGATGTGCCACCATCATTAATCTTGTTTCATCCCAAAAAGAAAATATCTATGTAGAGAATAAAAATCACAAAATTCTTTAGTATCTGTAGTTTATTAAGGAGGATTGAGGATTAATAACTGACCTATGGCCTACTATTTAATCCTAGAATATCAAGTCTTTATCTACATAATAACCTCAAAAAAATAAGGGATACTTAAAAGATATCCAAGGTTCTTAGGGAGAAAAGAACCTGAATCCTATTATACCAATATTTTCATTAACTAGCCTAAACCATCCCCCTTTGGATACCCAATGCCACTTTTTACAAATATTAATGTGTGTTCTTGATCCCCAGAGGCTAGAACTAGTGTCTAGGAATCAAGATAACACCAATTGGGAACGATTTCACAAAATAAATAAATAATAACATAAGTAGTAAAAATTTAATATAATCGGGCATGACACATCAGTACGTCATATGTCAACCCCAGTGAAAAATAAAAAGATTGATAGCCTAATATTAGACATAGATAATGGTAAATATTAATTATCACCAAAAACATTTCTTGCCACCCTAGTCTGCCTCTTCAATAAAGAAAATTCAACTTCCAAATTCCTATCATGGGCCACCAGAATGTCTCTACACCACCAATTGTAAAAAAGTTTAATATCCTAAGTAATCAATGTGATAAAAGACATATAAATAAAACTAGACTACAAACATACCTCCATCCATGTGACTCTATGAGTAACCAAACATAAAAATGATTATAACACCCCATGGTTAAGAGTGAAAGATAAGATGGACCTGTAATTGAATATGATAATATAGGCATGGGAAAAATATCAGTAGGGATACTAAAATATAAACCATTCATATTCCATAACATTAAATATAAAATAATTTAAATATTGTGTTAAAATATAAATATATAAATATGTCAGTTTCCTTTCATTTAAAAATTAGAAACATGATTATACATCTCAAAACCCATTATATTTTTTATAAAATAGTCTTTAAAAATGAATGACTTTACAGAAACCAATTTATAGGATGGAACATGTGATGAAAAATTATATTAAGAACTATGAAATGGAAAACATATCACATGATGATAAAAAAATAAATAGAAGTTGGATACATTCTAACTGGGGTTGATGTATGAGTTTCTAATAAAATCATCATAGTTGAAATATTTTTATTAAAACACCAAAAAATGTGGGAAATTAAAATACATGTAAGATTTTTATCATGGAATATTCCAAGTCCACATGTGAAGATACCCTAGATGTACTCAGTTAAGAATCATCTTCCAGCCTATCGATGTGATCCATTGTATATAAGTAAAATAGAATCTCTCAACTAGTCTCCCTTGTGGAATATTACATCATGGTATTTCCCTAATATGGTGATTTACATCATCTAATCTGAACTAGATAGAATCCATCTTTTGACTCTATATAATATTCCTAGTATCTCATGGATTTAGAAAATGTTGGAGGTGAGGATGAGAGTACAAATAAAACTTATTAATCATGAAATCCAGTCATACATTTAATGCCATCAACTAAACACACACCCATATGAATTAACATTATAATTTAGAGTATTAGTGAATTTTATCACCCTCCATGAAAAAAATAAATAGTTCCCAACTATTTATCTTAATTTATGACCAACATCTATTATTTTAAAAACCATTTTTGTTCTAAATCTTTTCAATTTCCAAAGACACCTTTTAAACTTATACACATATATACATTTTATTTACATACCCCTTGTTCTAATGTAGAATTCACGCACCTTGTGTGAATATGTAAAGTTATGATATCTATATATATATACATATACATGTTTATGTATATAGATAATATTGAAAAATGAATAAATTTTTGGAAATCATTTTGAATCTCTTTGAAAATTTTACATGCAATTAGGACTTTATGGAAAAGTAAATAAAATGAAAAAAAAACCTTTTTGTATATATCTTTCATTAATAAAACAATTTTTAATATAATACCATCTCCTGATGTACTTAACGAGTCAAAAATGATTTTTCAATCATTTTTCAATAAATAATATCCATATCCAATGCTTAACAAAACATAGAGATCATGAAGGAAGCCTATTCCATCCATCATAAACATTTATAATAATTTATTTAAATAATAATATACTAAAAAACCAATTAAACAATAAATAAATTTTATTTTTCAAATTAAAATATCAGGAACAGTTTTATATACCACAAATTTTTGAGAAATTCAACGACTTTCATACATGAGGCCCAATCACATCTCAATCGAGTCTAAAGAAATCTATAAACTGAATATGAACCTAATCATAAAAAAATACCAAAAACATTTGATCATAAGAAAAATCCAGGGGTTTTTCTGTCCTCATGTCATAATGAGGGAAAGAATAAATAAGTAATACTATTTTTTTTATAGGAGGATAATTGTTTACCTAAGATGATTGCACTAAGAATCAAAAGAGGAATAAAAAATAAATTGAGTATATCCGGGAGGAGCATGAAACAAAGATCTCTCATAGGAATTGATTAATAGGGATGAGGGTGATCATATGAGTGGTACAATTTACTCCCCTTTGGTTTTTTATTAATTAACTATATTATTGGTATATAGATTAAAATTTCCCTTAGGTACCCCACATAGTTTGGAAACCCAGTTTGAAAAACCATGCACAAAACATGCACTCTATAATAGGTGCCTGGAGTTCCATACAAAGGTAGATCATGTGGTTTGAAAAACCATGCACTGACCATGTGGTTTAGGTCTATTGAAATTATAGAAGTTTTTTCAAGGAATATTCAGAGTTTGAAAAACCATGTTCCTCAAACATGAAACACGAAATGCATGCCCAAAAACTCCCATTTATGAAAAAAACTACCAACAGATAAAAAAAAGTAAATAGGAAGTATAAATAAATAAAATTAAAGACTATTTTTTTGTCAGGGTGTGTTATTTGGGAATATTTTGAAACAAATTATTTGGAAAACATCTTTAAACCATCCCATGTCTTGAAATATGTTATGTTTTTTGGTCTGAAAAGTTGTCAATCAGAGGATATTTTTATTTTCTAATCATTATTTAAGAAACTAATTAAGTAAATTTTCACTCCATACCCAATATTTTACATCCAGGACAATTATAACAACAATTAATAATCAAATAACTTCTATCTCAAGTAAATTACTCATTTCTATGTGATATATTTTCACATCTAGTTATTATATCTTCAAGGAAACAAAAAAACCAAGACGAATGATTTTTTGATTTTTCGAAAAGGTTAAAGTCAATTATAGTTTTCTTCATTTATGAAATGAAAGGGATTATCCCATTATTCTATATGTGTAGGATCTCAATAGAATGTGATCATAATCTAGGGGTTAAGGGCCATAAGAGGATGAATCACAAAATTAAAGAATCTATAATGGATGAAGTGATAAAACACCTTGATAATGGGATTATTTATCCTATTTATAACAACCCTTGGGTCATCCTAAAAAATATGTTTCAAATAATGGGATTACACTATTTTAACTAATTAAAAATATTATAAAATCATGTTTAAAAAAGCAACTACATGTGGAGACTATGTTGAGTTTAAAAATTAAATCCTCAACCATAATAATGGAATAATTTCATATTCCATTATTGTGCCAATTTCATTGAAGGATACCTATGAATTATTTATAGAATTTCATAGGTTGTTGTTATGGATATAACTAAAACCATATAAAATTGGAATATTATTATAATATTATATTTGCCTATCCCATTGGAATATTTTCATATTGGAAAATTCCCTATGGATTCTGTGTTCCCTCTAGTACCTTCTAAATATGTATAATGAAAATTTTCTTGTTAATGATTTAAAGTATTATCCAGTTTGTTATCGAGGAATAGTTTATAGTATGAAGCATATTTGAGAAAAAATAAAATCACTATCAACTAGTTTTAAAAAGGATTCAAGATAAAATCATCATTCTAAACTTGTAAAAATTATAATTTATGGTCATTGAGGGAATTTTTGTTGGTCATAACGTATAAAATAGTGTGATATAAGTGGTTAATTATAATATATAAGTAATTTAAAAGTTTCAACCTTCATGAAAAGCTAAATGGGTCATGATTTTTCTTTGTTATTTCTGTCTCTACTAGTGATTTGATAGGGATATTAATAAAATCAAAATGCCTCATTGTGAACTATTGTTTAAGGACACGCCATTCATTTTTATGATAAATTAATTAATATTTAATTATTATTAATTAAAATATTACCTATTAACCCATCATCAATGCCTTAAATTGAAATAAACCTTTTCAAATTAATGTTTGATTCTAGTGATCTTATTTTATTGTCTGTTTTAGGGTAAATTTAGGAAAATAATCTTCATTTGATGCTACTAGACAGTAATATGATGACTAAAATAATTATACCACAATTAATAAATAGTTATTAGTGTATTTTTCCATTAGAAATTTAAGGCAATACCAGATTGGATCAATAGTAATTGCTTTTCTTTATCACACATCCCTAATTTAATTATTTCCTATAAATAGTTCAATTCCATGATAGTTGAGATACATCCTTTTATTACAATAATTTTATTTGATAGTTGAAGATAAAGGAGGATTTGATAATTTTGTAGTTGATCACCATTCAAGGCTTCCCAATTCCCAAATTGTTGACCCAATAAAGATAAATTACATTTTCCTTGAGGAAAAATTATTTATAGCCAAAGTGAATAAAAAATATTACTATGTATAATTTTATATATTTCTTTATTTGATTGATCCCTATGGATCATACAACATAATAAGAGAACTAAATAAATTTACGATGTGAATTGATACTTTTTGGGTAAACCACTTCTCTTTAAGAGGTGTGTTGATTGGATTTTATGAAGATGTGTTGATGATGAAGTAGTGATGACAATTATATAATTTTTATAGTATTAATAACGGTGAAGAAACATGGGGAATAAATACAACCCAAAACGTTCTTCATGTTCAATTTTATTATCTTACCCATTTCTAGGATGATAGGTTAGTAGTTTTGGGATATGAAATTAACAAAGAATATAGAATTTTGGTAGAAAATATGAGCTTCAAAATAATGGAATTATTTTAGATTAAATATTTTATTTTGGGGGGATTAATTTTATGGTACTCTTCCTATCATTCCATGGAAATGAATATATCATAGCTTCTATTGATTACATGTCCAAATTAGTTGACAGTAATTTTCATCGAAACAGTCCTGCATGTTTTATAGTGAAATTCAAAAAAACAATTTTTTTATTACGGTTTGCTAAATAATTAAAACATAACAATGAAATGCACTTAAAAATCAATAAATTAAAATATTTCATTGTAGATAATGGGTGTCTGTCAAAAACTAGAACTACATACCATCCGTAAACTAGAGGAAAAGATAAGGTTTTAAATATAATAAAAATCCGATCTTTGAGAACACATCATGTGGATTGAAGAAAAACATATCCTTAAAGTTATATATGGAATGGTGGGGTGATAAAATTTAATTTGAAATTCCCAAAGGAGTGTGAAATTATTGAATTATCTGTGTAAAATAATTCAATATACCTGTGTAACATTAACACAAGTCCTTTTGGGAAGTAACATCCCTGAATCTAAATTTCAAACCTTAAAATGAATAAAAATTTTTAGATACATGTGAGTAAGAGGATATTAGAATTGAATAATGTATAAATTCAAAAATATATATAAGTTGAGAAAAAATTATTTAATAACTCTATCATTTTGGGTAGAAACGTTAGGTTCAAAAAGAATTATTTATTTATTAATTCTAGACTTTTAAATTTTTTCTGGAAAACTCAAGATCACATGGTTAGTAACATTCACCATACTGAGATTTATTATTAATTGAGATGTGGGTTTAGTGGTAGAAGATAATAAAACGACATTAATTTATGGTCAAAGGGATATGTATTATACTGAGAGGAATCAAAAGGGATTTACTTCTACATATATTATAAAAATAAATATCTTTTAAAGAGTCTAACTATTGAATTTAAACTCAATTATTCATGATAGAAATCCCATGATCCTTCTTGTTCTTTTATTTTTATTTAATAAAAATAAATTTTATTTTATATTTATCTTATTCTCAAATTTGTCTCATATTATTTTTATGGAACTGATTTTTTTAATTTCTAATGAATTATAATTTATGTCAAGGTAATATAGGTGGCCCCAATAATACCTCGACTATGTAATTACAAAATTGATTGTGAGTTAGATCGACTATAATAAAAATATTTGTATCAACTATGGATCTGATTAACTGTAAGTGAAAATTCAAAATTGACTGCAAGATAAATGATCAGATCGAACATGACCCTAATTGCCTATAAGAAGTAAGGAACTAATTGGGATATTGATTAACAGTATTATAAAAGTATTTACTATCAATTTATTGACCATAGTAATGTAGTATCAACAATGAAATAAATCATCCAAATTTCTATGGGAGTAATAACAATGAGTCTGGTCACCCATAAGAGGAAAAGGACAAACCATATGTCTGATTGCCAATCAAAAAGTAGAATAAACTGAAATAGTTGAGAGGCAATAAAATTCATGCTTAAGTTTCAAATGACTATAAGAGGTTTTCGACTGAACATTGAAGAGTCTATTAACCATTGAAATCTCTAACTAATCATATAGAGAATGGATCAATTCCATCAAGGAGCTACAAATATAAACTACAAGAAGAGATTTTCCCTTACACTTTACATCTAATTTTCTCTATTGAGATCTTTAACTGTAGGGATATAATGTTAAATTATTTCAACTTATCGGTACTAAAAATAGATCAAACATGAGGGTATTTCAAAAGAAAGAGTTATGAGGTCCTTGGTATAACATTATATTTAAAAACTATTTTTTTTCTCAGAGAGATTTTTAAAAAAAAATTGCTTTGTTCTCTGGTTATTATTGTTTGTTTAGGTAGTTCATGAGTATTTTATACTATTTAAAGTCTCCCCACTTTCGGAAACCAAGTGTGGTAGAAAACATCCTAGAAATATAGAATTAATTGAAATAGATTATATTCTGAATTTATTTTTCTTTTTCTTGTATTTCTCTACAATATTGAAAATTATTTTGAATCAATTGAAACATTTATTAACCTAAAAATATTCTCATTGATAGTGTGTAAAATATCAAGATTTGTTTTAAACAATTTTTTATTATAATAATCACTATTAACAAGAATAAATTAGTATTTTTTTAGAAAAATAGTTTTATTATATCATTTAATAAAAGGAATGATCATTCGAAAACCTGCTATGAAAACTACTTTAATTTTAGGGAAATTTCCTTATTGTTCATTGAACCATTTTATCGGTTTTCATATGTTTTAAGTGGGCATATGTTTGATCAGAATTATTTTTTATTTTATTATTCATTAAGTCTTAACGTTGATGATAATATACAAATTTATGTTTATTAGGGGCCTTAAAATGTTCTTAGTTGTACTTCAATGTTGTACACATCAAAATCCCCTAAATTTTTTCAATTCTAATTGTTTTTTAGCATTAATGTTTACTTTAATTGGTTGAGATTTTTTTTCATGTTTGATTGTTTATTTTCCACTCTTAGTGGTTAATATTATTAATTAAACCATGGTACTAATCGTGGAATATCACTAATATTTCCCTGTAAATTTTATCTTTTGGAAAAATATTTAGAGTAAGATTTAAAAACATAATTAGTTATGAAAATTATAACTACTCTATAAACTCATAAAAAATCTATTTAAAATTAACTATTAATCCTTATCGAACTCATTTTTCATTAATCTAAAAGTAATGGTTGATTAAATTATTGATTTTGTTAATAATTAAATACAATTTACCCTTGGTAGTTTCTATTAAATCTATTTTACTTATGTTATTTATTTCTCATTATGATAATGAAATCTTTGGATGTTTAATTTAATGAAAAAAAATTTTATTTGAGTATTTTAATAAATTTAGATATCAATTATTTTTGTAAACAAAAAAAATTGTCTATAAACTTTTTTCAAATGAGAAATATTAGTTTCCTTTAGGGATTCCATAGATGAAGCCACATTTGGCAGTCCACTCATCAAAGGCATTTTAGTTTTTCATTCATTTTATTTATTACCTATCACTAAAATTTATTAAATGATTAATTTAGGATGAGAAACATATTAAATGTGAGGTATTTTGATATGACATTTTCTGATTATATTTTTAGAATTCCATTTTTAGAATTATTTTTTTTAATGTCAAAAACATTATTTTAATGGAAAAATAATGATTATTTCATTATTTAAATATTTTAAAAAATTGTATTTTAACTTAAATTGTACTATAGTTATTTGATTTAATTTTTTAGATATATTTAAAAACAGATATTTTGTGAAATTGTAATTGAAATGTCCTTTTTAAAATGATTTTTTTATTCTGGGTTATTGGGTTTCTATTTTTCAAATATAACTATCACTTATTCTATATTTTGGGAATTACATATTTTCTTAATTTTTTGAATTTAGCATGAGGAGATGGAGAACATTATGAAGATGAATCTTTAACCATAGAAGTTTTCCATGGAAACTAGAAATGGAATCATTAGGGTTATGTGATCAGTTATTAATATGGAGTCTTTGATAATGGATTGAAAACTCAACTCGAGTCACCTGAGGTTGAAAATGATCCATATTGACTCAAAACATGTGGAAAATTAAGAGAATAGCCTTGAATCTTGGATATTGGATTCATGAAGATGGAGTTTTTTCTGCCTAAATTTAAAATAAGAAGACTTATACACTTGAAAAAATCATCATATTAATTAAAAAATCATTTAATCAACATTGGGGGAAATTTCAGATCGAGTGGAATAGAGGAGAACAGTACGAATCTTGGGAAAATTGGATTAGGAACTAGAGCTTCCCAATAGATTATCATTTCTTTCCTTTCTATTCATTACAGTTTTTTCTTATGAATTCACTATATTACTTGATAATAAAATCATCAATTTTTTTCTAAAATCCTGGTTTGGGGGAATTAAATTTCACTACCTTTATTCTTTTACATTTATATTCCACTTTCAATACTGGGACTTTATTATTTCCTTACAAATTATAGTAAATATTTAAAAAACCTTAAATTATAAATACCATTGATATTTATTTTAATTTTAAACTTTTAGGAACTATTTTTCTATAATATTTTGATAAGTGGTTTTTGAATGAATGAATAGAACACCAAGATCAATGACAAATTAATCTTTTTAATAACAACTTCAAAATGTTTATCTCTATTTTTATTAATTTATTGAAAATTTATTTGAGCATAAAAGTTATGATTCAACCATCTCAATAATTTTATTTTTTTTACCTTATAAGTGGTTCACATATCCGATTTTTTATCCAAATAGAGGAATATAATTTTTAATGGAGTGAAATAGAAATTTCCCCTAATACATTCATAATTTATTACTTCTATTAGTTTTTTTCCCTTCATTCAATCTCAATTTCTCTACATTATCTCACTACCACTGACCAGTATCACAATTAACATCACCATTAAATCATTAATCCTTTTATTTATTTTTTTACATTCTTTAAGTTTTGATTTTTTCAATAATTATACAACCTTTTTTGTTTGTATGATTTATTCTTATAACAATACAAGTGTTATGTAGGGAAATATAAATATAAATTTTACATATCTCAGACATATGGTCCTTATAAGTAATAATTTTTACATTAAAAATATTCTGGTCTTATCTTTATAGTGAAAGGTGTCATATATATAAAAATCATAAAATCATAAATTATATATTCAAAAAGAAATTTTTTGGATATGATATAATGGTGATGGTTGGACTGGAGTAATGATTATGAATATTTTGGTACACTACCACTTTGGGGAGGTAAACAATGTGGTCGATTATCTTAGTCAGATGGATCAGTTTATCTTTTCCATAATGAGGATATAAATTGATCCAATTATTTTGGATTTGTAGAGGATTGACAATGAATACTTGAGGAAATACAATAAATAATGTCTTTCTCAAATGAATATTCAACTATCCATCCATATGATGAATAAGTATCCACAAAAGGAAGTTATAGAGCTACAAAATAAGGTAATTAATTTTTTAGAATTCAACCTTGACCTTGATGGAATTATAATTTTTAGAACCCAAATATGTGTACCTAAAACAAAAAAAATTAAGAAGGATATATTTTATGAAACATATATCTCATTATTTTCTATCTATCCTAGAATAACAAAGATGTATATAGAGATATCAAATATATTTTTTGGGGTTATAACATGAAAATTGATATTACATAGTGTGTATCCTAAAACATTGTATGACATCATGTTATATACAAATAATATAATTCTCTGTGGAAGATATAACCATTACCTATAACTATATTTGTTGGACTCCTTATGTATTAATTATATTTTAATGATAAAAACTCTCATTAGGATTTACCAATTTAATAATAATCACAAATCTCCTTACTTCTTACAAATCTATTAACTGTTTACAAATCTTATTACTGATCACAAATCTCACAAATCTTATTACTCATGTGTATTTATGTTTCAAGTTATTTTATAATTTATAATGGTTAAGATCAATCCATTTTATGCATATTACTATTTAAGTCTAAATACAAATATTTGTCTAATTACAAGACACCGTGAAGCTTGACAAAGTAAGTCAGACACTGTGAGCAAGAAAAAGACAACATGAACAGAAACACTGATGCAGACACTATGAATCCTATGCCTTAGACACCGTGACCAATGAGACACCATGACCAATGAGACAATGTGACCACGAGACATCGTGATGTCGTAATCCAGACACAGTGAGTGAGACACAATGACGCAGACACCGTGAAGGACACACCGTGAGCAAGCCACCGTGAGCGACATACCATGAAAGACATACTGTGAAGGACATACCGTGAAAGAAAAACCTTGAAGGAGACACTATTTTCACAACTTATGTGACATCGTTTCTTAACCTTTTTTTAAATATTATTTAAATATTTCTAACAGTCATATTTGATGTTTTTAATGAAATTAATGATATTTAATGATAGTTGTTGGTTTTTCAGGAAACTGTACCTCATAACTAATAAAAGAAAATAATTATATTTTCGGTGATTAGGTAATATAAGGAAGATTGAGTTACAGTAGAAAAAAAAAAGAACATACGTATGCGATCAAGAAACACGAGTGCACTGTACTAAACAGAACACTAATCCTAAATATGTTCACGAAGAAGGGATTGCAAGATATTCAAAGAAAGAATTTTCTCACACATGAAATCTAACACTACTGAAGAACACATGAAATACAGAACATCTTCACTTGTGATGAACATCAAGCCTAACAACGACACTATTTTTTTAACAAAAAAAATAGAGAAGGACTCAGACGCATTTCTGCTGAATCCAATGTGTCCCGAGATGGACTGCTAATCACTAGAGCATTCTAAACTCTTATTTACTCTCAAAGTGATTCATTATTTACTTTTGAGCAGTGTGTGAACCCTATTTATTTTACACACACACTGTCTCCTTTGATGATCTGGAGGATACTAAATCCGCATTCCAAACATTATACACCTTCTTATGTCCCACTGTGGATTGTGGTAGAGGTCAAGTGAGACCTGGACAACCTGTGTGCTGTTGAGTAATTTTCCCACAAATAATTGTGGTAGTGGTCTGAGTACCTGGACAGTTTTTAAACTATTTTTAACCAGGATCCAGGGTGTGGATCAAATTTATTCATATATTTGAGAGGACTAAGTCTCGGCTTGATATTGAACCCCTTTGGTATATCTGCTGTGCATTTTAATTTAAGTTTGAAGTATACAATATCTAATTTATATTCCACTACTATTACTTTGAAATACACAACTATTTTAAAGTTACATTGATAGTTAATATATAAATTTTTTGTTTTTTTGTAAAGTATTAGGTTAGTTTCAAAAGTTAATTAATCTTCATGATTAGATTAACTGAGAACTAATCAATCATTGAGAACCTAACTGACCCTTTACTAAAAAAAATTCACTACAGATTATCTTGTTATTCTATTTGGGGGATTTTAATAAAAATATTTTGAACAGAAATATTTATTAGAACTCAATTCACCCCCCCCCCCCTCTTGAGTGTCCACTCCGACCAATATTTAGTATCAGATGGTGTTTTTTTAAGTTTTCAAAATACTATGTTTTTTCATCTTTTATTTTAGTTGCATATTTAAAGATCTTAAATTTCTGATAATTCTAAATTTTATCTCTTTAAATTTATTTTCTAAAATATAGCTATGGATGATAGACTATGAGGTGCTACTAACAACATGCCACCTTTCTTTAACGGTACAAATTATTCCCAGTGGAAACTTAAGATGAAAAATCACTTAGGGAGTATGGGATTTGACATCTGGTCTATTATAGAAAGTCAATATAAAATTCCAGACATTGAAAGAACTACATGGGAAGAACATACTAAAGTATCTTACAATAATAACTGTAAATAAATGAATTCCCTGTATTGTGCTTTAGGAGATGAAGAGTTTAATAGAATATCTTCATGTAAAACTGCTTATGAAATTTGTGATACCTTGGGTGTTCCTCATTAAAGAACAACCAATGTTAAAGAAATGATATTGAATACTTATACTATGGAATATGATAATTTTAAAATGAAGACTGATGAACCTATATCTGGCATGTATCTCAGGTTCAATGAAATTGTCAACACTATGAGCTCCCTTGGAAAGGTTGTTCTAGAAATGGAACAAATTATGAGAAATTTAAGATGGAGAGGAACATCTGTTTCAATAGGAGAGTCATGTGAAATTGGTGATATAACTTTCAAAGAGCTAATTGGTAAGCTTATGATGTATGAGGAAGAACTCAAGGTGAATAAAGAAGAATACGATGAACCTAAAAAGAAGTCATTGGCGTTTAATTCTACTGCCTCAAGGAGCAAGGACCAGGAGAAAAATAATATACCTACTGAAATCTCAACAAGTGAATGTACAGAATCTGACAGTGATGCAGAAATGGCTCAGATGGGAAGAAGATTTAATAAATTATGTAGGAAGCTAAAATTATTTAGAAAATCAAACTACAAAGGTCAATATGAAAACAAAGGATACTAGAAGAAAGATTGGATGAAAGATGATAAGTGTGATGAAGTTGATTGCTATGAATGAAAGAGAAAAGGTCACATTAATGCAGACTGTCCAAAATTGAAGTTCAAGAAGAAACATGACTATAATAAAATCATGTATAAAAAAGCAATGAAAGCAACTTGAAGTGCTTCAGAGGACAGCACAAGTGAATATGATGTTTCTTATTCTGAAAAGAATCATTCCAACTTGTGTTTCATGACCAATAATTCTGAGGTACCTTTTTCTCCAATGCTGAATGATTATTATTCTGGAACAAATTGTGATTCTGAATATGAAAAAATGTCTATTGAGGATCTGTTTGAATATTTTATCATGATAGAAGAAACATGAAATGAACTTAAGAACAAATATAAGTCATTGAAGAAACAACATGCTCTCACTGCTAATGTTAAATCTGTCATTGATATAGAAAAGAAAACGAATGCTCTACTATTGAAAGAAAAATACTGAACTAAAAATGTATAATGAGCAACTTAGAAAAAAATTAGAAACATTCACAAAGGGAAAGATACACTTACTCAAATGTAAGGTAAAAAAGTGGCACCAAAGTATAATAATGGTTTGGGATACCAACCTGGACAGAGACATATCACTAAAACTAGATATATTCCTAAATCTGGACAAAATTATGCTACTTCCAGTTCTAGAAAATCATATGCTTCAACTAGTTACTCACATTATTATATATCAAATAGAGTTTATCCTTCAAAATATTTTGAATATATTTATTATATGAGACCCATAATACAAATCTGGGTACCTAATGCTTTTCTTGCTAACCTTTCTAGACCTAAGAGAATCAGGGTACCAAAATCATTTTCTGTTTAAAAACTGTTTTGTAAGAAACATGTTTGAAGAGTTCCCATAAGAATATATGGTACTTGGATAGTGGATGGTCAAGGAATATTTTTGGGGATTATTCATGCTTCAAGGGGTTAATAATGGTTGATGGAGGCCATGTCACCTTTGGTGATAATTCTAAAGGAAAGATCATCGGCCTATGCCAAATTGGTAACACTAACTCAGTTTGAATTTCTAAGGTTTTATTTGTTGATTGACTTAAATATTATCTGTTAAGTATATCTCAGTTATGTGATGATGTCATTAATGTTATGTTTGAAAATGATTCTTGAAATTTTTTTTAATTATAAGAATGTTTTAGTATTTTCTACATTGAGAAATGAAAATGTTTATGCCATTGATTTAAATTATTTAGCTAAAAAACATTACTTCTTTAAATGATTTTCATAAAGAATCATGGATTTGGCATTGAAGATTAAGACACTGTAATATACATTCACTTAGAAAACCGAATAGGAAGAACTTAGTTAGAGACTTACCCAAACATGAGTTTCCAAATGAAAAAGTTTGTAATCCCTGTGAAAAGGGAAAGCAACAAAAAATCTCTCTCAAACCAAAGAAAGAAGTTTCAACTTCTCAACATCTCGAGTTGGTTCACACGGAATTGTTTGGACCTTCTAGAGTTTCTAGTTTAAATGGGAAGCACTATGTCTATGTCCAAGTAGATAACATTTCTAGATATACTTGGATATACTTCTTATCTCACAAAAGTGAAGCTTGTTCTTACTTTATAAAATACTCCAAGACTATAGAAATCCTTAGTGGACTTATGATTATGTCCCAGAGAATTGGTCATGGCCGTGAGTTTTAAAATCATGAGTTTCACTCCTTTTGCTCACAAAATGGCTATACTAACAATTTCTCTACCCCTAGGACACCTCAGCAGAATGGTGTAGTATAAAAAAAATATAACCCTTCATGAAATTTCTATAACTATGCTTAACGAGTATGACCTACATATTTACATTTCGCCTGAAGCTGTAAATACAGCTTATTATATCATCAATAGAGTCTTAGTCAAACCTGTTCTCAAAAAGACCCCTTATGAACTATGGAAAAATAGGAAACCTATAGTTAGCTAATTTAGAGTCATTGTTTGGAAATTCATTATTATTAATACCAAGTCTAATCTGTACAAGTTTGCTTCTAAGAGTGATGAATGAATCTTTTTAGAATATTCTATAACTAGAAAAGCCTGTAGTGTTTTCAAAAAAAGAACCAATTGTGTGGAAAAATCTGTTCACATCAAATTTGATGAAACTGATCCACATGAACCTAAGTCATATCTTGAAAATCTTAAAGAATATTTGTCTGTTCTGAACCTTAATGACAAATTCAATGAACCTGCTGTAAAGACAACCAGTTCTGGAAATATTTCAGAATCTACTCATAATGAACTTGAACCTAGAGAAGAACATGAAATTTCTAGTCCTACACTTAATAGATCAACTAGAATTTTAATGAATCATCCATTAGATGATGTTGTAGGAAATCTGGATAGAGGGACATAGACTAGAGATTCTCTTAGAAATTAGGTTGAACATCAGGAATTCTTGTCACAACTTGAACCTAAAAACATTGACAACGATATTAATGATGAATGTTTGGTAATTTCTATGCAAGAATAACATAATCAGTTTTAAAGAAACAATGTTTGAAACTAGAAGAAAGACCCGAGGACACTTTTGTTATAGGAACTAAATGGGTGTTTAGAAATAATGTTTATAAAGCTGGAAACATAGTTAGAAACATGGATAGGTTAGTTGAATGAGGCTATAGTCAAGAAGATGGAATTGACTATGAGGAGACCTTTTCTCTAGTAGCTAGACTTGAAGCCATTAGAATTCTACTTGCTTATGTTGCACATCTGAATTTTAAACAATATCAAATGGATGTCAAGAGTGCATTATTAAATGGGTATATAGCTGAGGATGTTTTTGATAAAGACCCCCAAGTATTTAGAAACCCTTATTTTCCAAATCATATTTTCAAATTATCAAAAGATTTATATGGTCTAAAGCTATCTCCAAGAGCTTGGTATGATAGATTAAGTACTTTTCTAATTTCCAAAGTTTTTACAAAAGGAATAACTGATCAAACCCTATTTATATTACAAATTTCTAATGATTTTTTAGCTGTTCAAATTTATTTAGGTGATATTATTTTTGGATCTTCAAAAAATTCACTATGTACTGATTTTTCTAAAATGATGCAAAATGAATTTGAAATGAGTTTAATTGGTGAAATAAAATTCTTTCTTGGATTTCAAATTTTTCAAAATAATAATGGGATTGTTTTAACTTAAAATAAATATAATAGATATCTTCTAAAATTTTTTGGATTGGATAGCACTAAAATTAGTGACACTCTCATGAGTACCACCTATAAGTGGGATCTTGATGAAGATGGAAAATTGGTTGATCAAACCACTTATAGAGGAATGATTGGAAGTCTACCCAACATAACGGCTAGCTGTCCTAATATTAGGATTAGTGTGTGTATCTGTTCTCTCTTTCAAGCAAACCCTAAAGAATCACATTTAAATGATGTATAGAGAATTTTCAAATACCTCAAGCATACACCAAATCTAGGACAGTTCTATCCAAAAAGAAAATAATTTGAACTAATTAGTTACTTTGCTGCTGATTTTGTAGGGTCTAAGATAGATAGAAAAAAGAACCTCTGGAACATGTCAACTTTTTGGCAAGTCCCTAGTATCATGGTGCAGTAAGAAACAAAATTCTGTTGCATTATCTGCTATAGAAGCTGAATACATAGCTTCTGGAAGATGTTGTACACAAATGTTATGGATGAAACAAACATTACTAGACTATGGATATCAATTCAGACAAGTCCCAATAAATTGTGACAACGCAAGTTATATTAACATTTCAAAAAATCATGTTTCACATTCTAGGAAAAATATATTTATGTAAGACATCACTTTTTGAGGGATCATTATCAAAACGGTGATATAACATTGGAATTCATTGGTACTAAATATCAACATGATGATATATTCACTAAACAATTAAATTATTAGATATTAGACTACATCATACATGATCTAGGGATGATCAATAACAAATAGATATCTTAATGTCTTACTATTTAATATTATTCTATTAATTACATTAATATTTCATGCTCACTGTTTCTTGGATACTGTCTCATTTTTATGGTCTCACAGTTAACAATTTGTGTTCATGGTCTGTCACTGTCTCACCGTGACTGACCAATTTACTCACTGTCTCACCGTGACGACTACGGACTATATCACTGTGACGACCTCTTGTCCTCCCACCACAATGAATACTCACGGTCTCAAAGTGAATATTTTATATGCATTTATCTTATATTGTATCGCAGTAATTTTTATTTCACTGCTATTTCCTTTCCCGCATATTCATTTTTGTAACGTTTGACATTCTAAAATGATAAAACATATGGGTTTCACTCGATTTCTCACCCGAGCTCTCTCATGAACCTTCTCAACCTTGCAATCCTTCTCTCATTCTCTCTCTCCCGAATCTTCAGTGGATGCTAAGGATGAAGTTCTCATATTCACCCTCATCTGAGAAGCGATGATCTAAGAAATAAAAGAGGACACCAAAGCTTACACCCGAAGGACCCCTGAATCATAACCTAATAAGTCATACAGTTGCTCCTAAGAAGCAAATCTTCCCTGAGTGGCTTTTTTCCAGCTAGCCTTTAGTCCTAAAAGTATTAAGATAACAAGGATTGATCGAATGGTTCTCTAGACAAGATAGAGCTATTTAACCAAGGTTGGTATCTCAGTTCTATCAGTATGTAATGTTTGCTTTTGATGCTGGAGAAAGTTTTATGGTGAAAAGATGGATAAATGGTCAAAAATGTGCTTTCTCTTCGAGGTTATGGATTGCATGCCTAAGGATTTCTCATAACGAGATTTGTGATGATTGATAAAGAGGCCCTCCTTGTACAACCTACATATTTGACCTAGATAATTCCTTAGAAATTATAATTGGAAATGGCATGAAAAGATGGGTCATAGTAGCTAAATTAGATGGGAGACTAGGTTGTTGTTTATGTTTCTTCAAAATTTGACTAGCCCAAGGAAATGAGACTTTTATGTTTTGAAGTATCGGGATGTCATAATGATTAATCTGATGAATAATGTCCATAAGATAAATCTTTGTATATATATCATTCACCACATGTGTGAATTGATTAAGGTAACTTCTAAATCCACTTCCCTGTTTTACTCAAGGATGATTTTGGCTATGTTAGTTGCCAAGAGAGTAGTTGGACCAAATGAATAAAAGAATGCGGATTTTGAATATTGTTTATCCAAGCCTACCATCAGAAGGATGAAGATAAACTGGAACCCCTGGAAGAATCAATGGGTTGAAGATAATGAAAAGGTTTATAAAAAGTTCAATCCTGTGGATTATCCTACAAGTCCTAAAAACATTACTAATCCTGGTTTGGAACCATATGACGTGGGTGGGTATCCAGAAGAGGAATAAGAAGAAGAAAAGGCAGCTAGAGTACCTCATAGAGAATAGAATGAAATACCTCATGAGGAAGAAGCATCTGTTGATAAATAAAGGACCGTTGTTTCTACTAAAGTTTCAAGAAAAGAATTTGTTGTTGAAAAGGAAAGGATTGTTGGTCCTTCTGTTGTTCTTGAAGAAAAATTACCTCGTACCCATGTTAATCTAGAAACCCAATCGGAAGATGCAAGAGAGCTATTTGTTTCTGAATCTGATAAAAAATCCATGGAAGAGACAGATCCTATTGTTGAAGAACTCAATGAAATGGAAAAGGAAAATCTAGAAGTACTTCCTAATAAAAATGATTCAAGTCTGGAAGCTCTACATGAGGAACAATATATTCTTGGGTATATACCCTCTACTGAAGAGAGGATGGAAATTTCCTTTAAGTTGGCAAGTCATAAAATGGCTGAGGAGATTAGAGATAATCATGTGAATCTTAACCTAGTTCTTGAGCCTCACAAATCTAAAATAGAAGCACATTTTGAGGGGGAGGAACCTAAAAAAATTGAGATTGATGAAGATAAGCCCAGTAATGCATCTACACCAACTGTGTCATACTCTGTGTACACTCGATATGAATTCCCTAGATTCTATGATGTGAGTGAATCACATCATGTGACTGCATCTAGAATTGACCTTTCTTCTTTGTTTTGATTGAAGTCAGCCTCACACCATGAACCTCAACCTAAACCTGAATCAGAATATGAAACTGAAACTGACTCTGAACCAAAACTAGACCATGAACCTACCCATATACCACATTCTTCACCTGAATCCTAACCTAATCATAAATATTTTGTCAGTAAATAATATTTGAATGTTTTTGGAGAGACTATCTTAGCTGGAGTTGAGAAGATTATTTCCTCTCAACCTCATCTTATGACTCGACTAATTTATGAAGATGCCTTGATTCTTTTGGAAAATATTATTATGCACATTCAACCTAGGATGATCCATGAAATTCAAGATGTAAGGGTTGAAAACAAATTTCTTAGTGCTGATGTTGCAACATTGAAAAGTATAATAGAAGACATACAGAAAGAACTATATTTAAGATCAGATCTTGCTCATACTCCTACACCTGTTGATGCTTCTCCTAAACCTACTGTTTCCAACATTTCTTGACACATTGTGTCCCAAATACATACCTATATATTATCTTTTGATGAAATGATTGGCGAAAAGCACACTCAGATGTTGCACAGAATGAGAGAGCTAGTGGAGAACTTGAATAATATTATAGATGAATACAATGGCTATCTTTAAAAGGTATTGAAATTGCTCAAAGCTCTAACTGTACCGGTCAAGGTTTGTCCTTCCTCTGGTCAGACCTCCACACCTTCTTTGGATGATTATCTACTCAGATCATTAATCAAGGAATAAATTCTGAATTCCTTCAGTAATTTTGATTTGTCTATTTTATATGAAGTTACAAAGAACAGTGATAGAGCCTTTAACCTGATTCGAATTCATGCTATGATTTCCAGTGATGATCAAAATTAGATCACTAAGAAGATATATTTCTATCTCACCCGGAATTTCTCCAAATCTGATATGACAAATCACTTCATGTATGTTGTGGAAATTTTGAAGATACCGCCTATGACTTGGGCTTTTAAAATTCAAGTTCAGAAGCTTATTGAGTTCCCCAAATTTTTGGAAAAATTCATGGAGAATAAAGATGAATTTGAAAAGGCTATGAAATATGGAGTAGAAATTATCACATTTTTCATCAACCTTCTGAAGCCCTATCTCCATGTCCAAAGTAGTACAATTTTTTCTCTTGTAGCTGCTCTACTCAGACCTAGACTGCCTGCCTTAGCCTCCACTACCATGTTAGTTAGCCAAGCTCTAACTCAGATCAGGCTAGTCATTCTTGATCAGCCACAGACTCAAACTTCTACAGCTCCATATTTGGCTCCCTCTTTCTTTGAAGGCCTACCATTTCCTTCTTTTTCTACCACCTCTATGCCTTCTTCCACTTTAGCAACTAATAAAGGCTTAGAGAAGGCCAATCCCTACAGAAACTCAGTGACTACTTTATTTTTGATGGGGATGTCTTTGATTTTTTTATTGTTTGTATTTATAATTTATGTTGTATTCTAAACGTTTTTAGTGAAATATGAACTGTTTTTTCCTCTATTTTGTTTACTTTTTGAATGTCCCAAAAGGGGGAGAAAATGTATTCAAAGTTATGTTTTATTCAATAATATGTTTTTCTATATGCTATATTCTCTATAGTTTTATCTCACTTATACAATACCTGTATATGATTTGTGATCATCAAAAAGGGGGATGTTGTTGGAATCCTCATGTATTAATCTTGTTTTAATGATCAAAAATCTCATTATGATTTACCAATATTAATAATAATCACAAATCTCCTTTCTGCAAACAAATCTCCTTACTATTTACAAATATTATTACTTATCACAAATCTCACATATCTTATTACTCATGTGTATTTATGTTTCAAGTTATTTTATACTTTATAATGTTTAAGATCAATACATTTTATTCATATTACTGTTTATGTCTAAATACAATTATTTTTCTATGTATAAGACACCGTGAAGCTTGACACAGTAAGTCAGACACTGTGAGAAAGAAACAGACATCGTGAATAGAAACACTAAATTAGACACTGTGAAGCATATGTCTCAGACACCGTGACCAATGAGACACTCTGAACAATGAGGCACTCTGATCACAAGACACAGTGACACTATAATATGGACACAGTGAGTTAGACACCGTGATGCAGACACCGTGAAGGACACACTGTGAGCAAGTCCCCATGAGAGACATACCGTGAAAGACATACCATGAAGGACATACCGTGAAATACATATCGTGAAGGAGACACCATTTTCATAACTACTGTGACACCGTTTCTTAACATTTTTTTCAATATTATTTAAATATTTCTAATGTTCATATTTGTTTTTTTTAATGCTTTTAATGATATTTAATGATAGATATTGGTCTGTCAGGAAATCATACATCATACCTATGAAAAGGAAATCATTCTATTACCAAATCTCAGAGAATATAAGGAAGATTGAGATGCAGTAAAAAAAGATAACATACGTATGCGAGCAAGAAACACGAGTGCTCTATACTGAACATAACACCAATCTTGAGCACAACTATAAAGAATAGATTGTAAGATCTTCAAAGAAAGAATTATCTCATACATGGAATCTGACACTACTGAAGAAAACACGAAATACCGAACATTTTCACTTGTGAGAACATAAATTTGAACCACGACACTCCGATTTTTAATAGAAAAAACCAATGAAGGACTCTGACGCATTTCTGTTGAGTCCAAGGAGTCCAGAGCTGCACTGCTAATCACTAGAGAATTCTAAACACGTATCTACTATATAAGTGATTCATTGTTTTCTTTCAAGAAGTGTGTGAACCTTGTTTATTTTACACACACACTGTCTCCTGTGCTCAACTGGAGGGTACTAAATCCTCATTCCAAACTTTCTACACCTTCTTGTGTCCCACTATGTATAGTGGTAGAGGTCATCTGAGACCTGGATAGCCTGTGTACTATGGATTTGTTTTCCCAAAAATAGTTGTGGTAGATTTCTGAGTACCTGGATAGTTTGTAAACTGTTGTTATCCTCAATCCAGGGTGTGGATCAAATTTATATATATATTTGAGAGGACTAAGTCTCATCTTGGGACTAAACCTCTTTGTTATATCTATTCTTCATTTTAGTTTAAGTTTAAAGTATCCAATATCTAATTTATATTCCACTGTTGTTACTTTTAGATACACAAATATTTTAATGATCCATTGATAGTTAATCTAGAAATTGTTTTATGTTTTGTAAAGTATTAGGTTAGTTTCAAAAGTTATTTAATCTTAAAGATTAGATTAACTGAGAAATAATCATTCTTTGAGAACCTATCTGACCCTTTAATATAATACAAATTCACTACAGATTATCTTATTATTCAATTTGGGGGATTTTTATAGAAATATTTTTAACAGAAATTTTTATTGGAACTCAATTCACCCCCCCCCCCCTCTTGAGTGTCCACTCAGACCAACAATATTAAAATGGGAAATATGACCATGGATTTTAGAAGAGTACTCCATAATACATCTAAATAACATAAATCCATTTGGATTGTAGTCAATCACCTTCCAATGTTAGTGAATTTCATTAATGTTAGAGAAGATCTCTCACCAAACAAAATTTATATGATATACATTAAGCAATTGTTAATGTTTCATGGAATAACACAATAAATTGTATATGGTTGAGATTAATGGTTTAGATCAGTTTTCTAGATAATTATTCACCATAAATTGAAGATAGAGTTGATGTTTTTCATTATATATCAGTTTTAGACAGGTATTCTATCATAAAGAACCAATAAATCCTTATAATATATAATAAGATCATACAATAGGGATTTAAAATGAGATTGGGTTCCAAGCCTTCGTATAGTTTAATTTTCTTATAAAAATAGCTTTCACTCGAGCTTCAAGGTGTTTCTTAATGAATTTATCTATAGAAAGTGGTGTAAAAATACAACCTAATTGGATAAATTTAAAGGACATAATTCAATAGGGATTAGTATATATTAAGAAATATTATATAAGGTTAGATTCACTCAATAGAACATCATAAAATCTCAGATTCAACAAAATATTTATGCTAAAAATTATCAGTGATATCTATAATATAACATTAGTAATAAGGTATTCTTCTAAATATCCATTAGGAATAAATTTATTATATTTTGAATAAAGGGGAAGTTTATCACTCAATATATCAGTCCCTTTGATATTTAAGATTATCTTTGGATGGTATATTATAACTTCTGACATCCTTAAAAGAACTCTTATGTTAATGATGTGTTCCAAATATTTATTTTTAAGAAATACATATCTAACCCATCACATGTATTAAACCCACAGTTGGTATAGTTTGAAGATTATATATCCTATTAGGAACAACTGATGTGCATTCTTGATGGAAGAGATAATGTCGTGAAAAAGATATACACACTTATTCAAAGTTATATGGTTGTTTTATTAGTTTCAAGAAACTATGTGGAATCCTGAGGATGTGATGAGGTTGATGTATCCTCATTTATTTTCATCATAGTAACAAAATTTTGACGTTGAAATTATTATAACATGGTTTAATATAACACCACATGATTTTAAAATATATTTTCCCCTTAAATAAATTATTTGTGTTTAATAACATGTGATTTAAACAATATCAAAAATTTCTTAATAATGAAATAATTTATGAAAATGATAAAATATATGATTTTATTAATAAAATAGGGATCTAATTAATTTAATAAAAATTTCTTTGATTTAATAGAAACTATTTTCATTTTTTTATTAATTTATGTTTTTTTATTAAATTTAATACTTTCAAAGAATGGTATAAATAAAATATAATGATGAAATAATTAAATCACATAATTAATTCTATTTAATGGTTACATGAGGACAATAAATACGTTTCTTATACATCATGGAAAACAAATATTTCTTATTTAGAAAATTGTTTAATTTATATATTTTTTATTTAAAATAAACATTTTCTTATTTTTGGTACTAAAATTTATAAATAATATTTTTATACATGTATAAAAAATTATTATAATTAATACATTGACTATTAATTGGTTGAAAATAAGGATAAAATCATTTGAATGTAAAAATGGATATTTTATGAAATCTATTTTATGTGGACGATGTATTTTTAACTTGATAAATAAAATTAATCATAATTTATTAATGGTTTAAATGAAAATTTTAAATAATATATTTTTTAAAATAAATAAACATTAATTTATTGTTTTTCACTAGGAAATGAATGAAAATAATATCATTTTTATACTTTAAGATACATTTTTCAAAATATGTTTTTTAAGTGTTTTTCATGTGGATGTTTGAATTAGTTTCTCCCATATTTTGAAATTCAATATTATAAAATTAATTATAAATTAATAATCCTTATTCCGCAAATTTTTTATAATAATAATTTAATTTTTATTTATATTGATTTGATTCCATGGTATAATTTAAGTCATCGCTATATGTGTTGAAAGGGGTTTAAGTAATGTATAAGGCATAAAATTTCACAAAAACATTTTCTATATTTGATTGGTTGGGTATATTTTTAAAATCCAATTATACTAATCTCTATGTTAGGCTAAAATTTAGTCACTTTATATGAGGATTATATTTATTAAATCTAAAAGTTATTAATATTTACAAGGGATTCACTCCACTCACATATAAAAGGAAATATCTTCTACTCACATATTCACACACTTTGCAACCTTATCTCAAACAAGATCTATTGAAAACACATCCCAAATATTATATACACATACAATATATTTATTCCCCCAAAAATACTATCCAATTAAGTCTGAAGTTGTAATATAATGGAGGATACCTAAAGAATAGACAGTCGTCATAACTGAGTTATTTCAAGCTCATATATTCTTCCACCTCTTATAGATCTATTATATCCATCTTAATATAATTAAATATATTTCATAAATATTTCTAAATGTTCTTATGTAATTTTAATAACCACTATCGACATTCAATCCATCTAATATAAAATTAAAGTGTCGCCTATGCGTAAGTGCGGACTAACAACTCCATAAAGAAACGAGTTTCATGTATCATAATTATCTCGTATAGATAGATATAAATATAGTTACAATAAATATATATTATATTAATAAAATAATTTTCATTCTATGATGGAAACTTATCATTTATCATCCTTTTTTCTATCCATTGAAAAATGAAAACATCACACACGTATACATGTGGACAATCACAATCATGGAGCAATGTATCTAATTTTTTGTTACCTCAAAACATGGATGGTTATAAAATTTTATATGATCAATAAATTTGATATTAATCAATTATTAATATTTTTTTTATGATGAAACCATTATAATGTTATATAGACCATAATCATTGTACTAAAATATGTGTGAAAAACAGAATAATTAACACCTGAATAAGGACTTTAATGACAATTTGTTAACAAAAAGTTAATTTAAAACTCTAATATTATGGAATATATTAACATAAGTATTAATATCATTTGATTATAGATATATAATAAATATAAATTTATTATACATTAGGTTAGAGAGCGTATAAATAAATTTGGGACATTGGGTAAGTGTTTATCTTATAAAAATATTTTTATTTTATTTTGAATATTTATATTTATATTTATATTGTGTGAAATTGTTTGGTAATTATGTCAAAAACCCAAAATATTTTATTATATACTTTTTTTATGTTTTTCAATAATTATTTCCCCCTTTCTCCTCTTTGGGGCTAAAAAGACTAAAATAATGTTTGTATGAAAATTCAACCTTATTTCTCATTTGGAGTTGGAATATTTGTCCTCCATATTCATGTTCATAAAAAAATAAACTTATTATCTAATTTCCATTTTTAGATAAAGGTATTTTTATAATAACTTTGAATATTTTGACTAATGTTTTTAAATAATCTTATTTTAATTTTTATGCATGGTTCATTTTTTACAAACTTTTCAAAAAATTGAAACTAATATTGACCTAAATTTTATATTATGAAAGTATTTTCCTTACATATTTTACATTATTAATCATTATTCTCACATTATATGTTTCCATTATTATTAATAGAAGCCCATAATCTCATTATTATGAGAAATTTTATTGTTTTTATTAAAATACAAAAAGAAAGGATATGTCTTCTCATTTTTGAAATCATATTTCTAATGATTTTATAAATGTGTTTTTCATCTATGTCAACATTTTTATGGATTTGATTGCTTCTCTAGGGATATAATATTTTTATAACATTAAAATTATTTCTCTATAAGGATTATTATGATGTTTTAAGTATGTTTTCATGAAACTCATTTATTTCCCATTGGTTATTTAAGTTATTGTTAAATAATTAATTTTTTTATGAACATATGGAAAATGTATATTTTTTTCATTTTTTATTAGTGTACTAATAATTATATATCATTATAATGTATTATTTGTTACAAATAATATCTTCTTTCCTATTTAATTATGAGGTTTCATGTGGTGGATGTATATCAATAATGTCATCAGAAAGATATAACAATTTGTGATGATTTTTTCTGCTAGATGACGAGATTGCTATATGGATATAAGGGGTATAGAGTAGTTGGGTTTAATGTGTTTTAGTTTAGTACATTATCGATAGGGTATTGAGAAGCTTGTTTTTTGTGTCCTCACATTCAAAGAGGTTAATGTGGCTTGGAGATGATCTAGGCATGGAGTTCGGGAGAAGTTGGATTTGGTAGCCATTTGAATATATTGGAGTTTTTAATGTGGATTGGTGTTATAATGTAATGGGTATAGAGGTGGTAATATTTTTGAATAGTATAATCCCTATAATAATAGAGGATCAAGTGTCTTTTCTTATGACTATATTGATTTAGATGTGTCTTTATCATAGTGCTAGGGTTGTGATATTATAATTTATTGATGTTATAGGATCTAAATTTTGATTGGGATTTGAATTGTATGATTTATGGAATGACCTGTTGTATAATTTCTAGTGGTCCCTTTGACAGTAGTTTACTAAGGTATGATCTTCCCTCTTACTGCATCTACTTAGGATATTTTAGTATAGCCATAATGGATCACATCATGGTTCCTTATTTCTATCATGGGTATAAACCCTAAGATTCCCTTGAATTCTATCATTCCAGTTAATCTTACCTCGTATACTATGAGAATATAGGTTCTAATTTGGTTACTAATAATCCTTCTTAAATATATTTTGATCCTTCTCTTGTTGTATTAATTCTGAAATAATTGAGGTAGGTTTGTCCCTTCTTTTCACTCTCTTATTTCCTTAATCTTATCCCTCTCTCATTAGGGAATTCATCAGTGGTATTCATTAAATTTTGGGATATATAATCATGAAATTTATTGTAGTGGTTTTACTATAGATTTTTTGTGTTCCACTTGGGGATTCATTATGTTTTTAGAATCAAATTCTTCTCACCCTTAGAGTTAATTGGAATCATAAGAAGAAGTAAGGGAAATCTAGACTTCTCTTATATCTTAAGGATTGATATTCTTGAATAGACCAATTGTGATTCCCTTCCACTCATATATTTATGTTCTTCTTATTTATGATTTATATTAATTGAAGTTCATTCTTGATTAAGGGAGATACTATGTAAAAAACACACTTTAAAAGATAAATGGTGTTAAGATGGTGAATTAGTTAAACGAAGTTGGAAAGGAATGGAATTTTTAATGCGTTTTTATAATTTTTTTCCGCTATGTGTCGATCTAATATTATTTGATATATTGTAGTTATGGTTTCTTGATCTTACTAAAATATAAGAATATTTAAACCAACATAATTAGTTAAACACATAAACTTGGTAAATAAAATAAATGGTTTAAATCTGGGAAAATTGAGGTACTGTTGTTATTATTATGTATTTTTTCTGATGAAAAATCTAATTTTTTATTGTGATTTTTTTCACATGGAAACTTGAATTAATTTTTTGATGAGATGTATTAATTTATTCAAATATATTGATAATAATAAAATATGGAAATTAATAGATTTTATTTATTACCAGGATATGAAATAATGATTGTTGTTGTCCTATTTATTATATATTCATGGTGATTTTTTTTTGATTATAGAATTTATGTGTATGGATGGATTATAGTGTATAATTGTGAAAATTTATAATGATATATTGATAATATTCTTAAAAATAATAATTGGGTGAATCATGTAAACCTGGGTAATAAATTTTTTTTGGGTGAATTGAGAAATTATAAGGAACTATAATGTAATATGTATAGTTAAAATAATGTGAAACTAGATAGTGAGCTTGAAATTTTTGTGTGGTAGTTGATTAATAAAATATGAAAAAATAAACAAAAATTGTGGAAAGGGATGATAATTTTTTTTAATAAATTAAAAACCATTAATGGATAATTAAATTTAATGAGGCTAGAAAATGGTAATTAATGGTTATGGAAAAAAAATTGGTTTGTGAAATTGTTCTTTTGGGGACTCATATTCTATCTAGCATTGAATTTTCTATTAAGGATGTATTTTTTCAAAGTTTTACATGACATATGGAAGTTATGTTATTTCTATAATAAATTTAAGTGGTTTTGGATATAGGAATTTTTTTATCAAAAATATCTTTATGGGTTTTAATGACTGACAACAGTTATATGTCCTTATTTTTTGTTGTCATGACCCATCCCCCAGGGCTTGTGTCGTGACTACCCCAAGCCCACATCTCAAAGGCTTGGGGCTAGCAACTAGCGCTAAAGGAATCAACCTGCAAGGGGGTTGCATTTTCTTTAGTACCTGTATGCACACACACACACCCTACCGCATCCCAACACACTAAAAAGGGTGAAACCAATACCAGTAAAACAGAGAGTAGTGCAAGTTTAGTTGATACTATGTGGGCCAGAATACAATCCCTATAAAGACTGAAAAAAAGAAGTACAAAAAGAAAACTATGATGCCTATCTGCATAAAACCCTACCTGATTATAAGAGTATCCAAGCTACTGGAAGCTGAATTAGTATGTCATGTCTTCCCAGTCTTACTAGGCTCTACCTGGTCCCAGGCCACCATGTCCACCATCGTAGCATCTTTTAGTCCTGTCTCTCTGAGCACCTCTGTCATAACGTCAGTTGTCTACACCAATCACAACACGTGTGTGAGAATCCCGTGAAGGGGTGTGTAAGACAACAATAAGTAGGTAACCCAAAACAAAATGGAAAGAAACCCCATCAATTCCTCAGAGTAAAGCACAAAACAAAGTACATTTCAAAACAAGTATATTCTAGGGATGTAATAGTATCATTTTCAGTCACATCATAGAACTCACTGGCCACTATTGAACTCCTCCTATATAAAGTATAGTGGGCCTTCTGGGTCACACAGAGCCACTTCCCAATAACCATGAACTGATGTGGTACTCATACCTGAATAGTACTTTGGGTATGCTGGGTCACATAGAGAATCTCCCCACTATAGGCCTACAGGGTTACACAGAGCTACTCCCCACCTTGGTCGAACTGAGGTACTCCTCATATCAAGTATCATGGTTCTATCAGGTCACAGAAATATGCTCGCCATCGTTGCCCTATTGGGCCACACTGGGCCGCTTCCCACCAGACCATCCACAAGCAGTGTTTAAGACTCAGCCAGCTCTAGGGTTCTGTAAATAGTGTTCATGAGAGAACCATTCCTCAATCCATTTGTTGCATCTCGACATCCATGTATTTCACCACAAATCATTCCAAAATATCTACCTCCTCAAGAGGGTCCCCATGTCGAAAATGGTATGTCAATTAGACATGTAGTTTGCAACATATGAGAATTTTTGTAACCAGGGGACCAGTTGTGATGGGGCCCAGTCCGACCTAGTCAGACCGACCCGACCAACACAGCTTGGGGGTAACACATACCAAAGATCATTCAGATGGTCCCTACATGACCTGGTGTGGGTTGGGGTCGGTCTATTCTGACATAGCCTGTGGTCCCGGACCAATAATCCTTGTTAGACCTGGTCTGGTTGACCGAGGGCCCAACCTACTGAGTCACCCGATGACTCAGCCTAGTCTATCACATCCCGAAGAGGGTGCAAGTTATTCTGACTTGTGCGAGGTCATCCCACTGGGGGGTCTCACCCTGTATAGTCCGCAATAGGCAGACTGTTCTGCCTCGATGAATGCGGTTGGTAGATACATTTGTGCGTACCATCGCCCCATAGGTCTCCACAGGGATCCTCTTTTACCATGGTCAAGAGACAATAGTTTTTCATGCGGGACATGGCATAGTGTCACGTCAGATGCAATCCGACGTGGTCAAGCTACCATGTACTCCCACTCCAGCCAATAGCTTTGCAAGCTACGACACAGCCTGATGTGGCTACAGCCTTTCATATGGTGCACCATCATGGTGTGCCACCTCCCACACCTGGATGCTACCATGGCCCACTGCTGGTAGTCACTGGTGCCACGACATGCACCAGCGTGCCGAAAATTCATCCATGAACCTCTGGGTCTGCACTAGTGGTCCATTCTTCATGCTACCTATACCTGCATTTTTTGGGGATCATCCTTTCCACTGTGATGGTATCAAAACTACCTTGTCATCAACGTTAATAAATTTAAATGAAGAAACCCCATAGTAGAGGGGCTCAGTAATTTTCATGTTTTCCCAGGACATCCAGGTTATAATATTACAAAACAAGGGAGGTCCAAGAATTTTAATTTAAACAACAATGATAATTATATCCCAGATAAAGAAACCAAATAGAATATACCCTCTAACAAGAATTCACGGTCTATGGATTAACCTATTAGTGGGTTGATCCATGTTCGTCATTTAAAAATGGATAGGGAAGAACAATGACTAAAAAAACCCTACCTCTTATGGATTCTGATGCTACAATGTTTGTCCTCAGGGGATTGGAGACGTCGACATCGCTTCCCAGCTTCGGTATTCGAAAGGCATTTAAGGAGGTTAAGATCTGCAGATGTTCATCATTCTTTATTGGGGTGTAATTCCATCCGATTTTGTCAAGATAATCCTCTAAATTTATAATATATATTTCCCCAATGCATCGACGTATAAATAGGATCCCATCACAGCTTTCCCATTAGGATGCAATTTCAGGTCGTTACATTGTTTTATTTATGAAAAACATCATTGTTACACATCATTAAATAATCATTACACTGTGAGTTTAATGAACCATTAGTGATCCTCATTAATGTTCATCGTTTCGGCATTATTTCATCCCCACTACTTCATTTCCCACCACTCAAAAGTGAAGATGTAAATAAAATAATTCATTTAAATTATTTTATTATTTCTCTTGAAATGTCTGAAAAATAATTTTTCTACTCGACCCATTAGTGGATGATGTTATGTCATTTCTTGGAGAATTCAATTGTTCAAAATTCAACAGTGACCACGTATATTCGATCTGAAATATGGTTTAAAATATAGAAAATCTTACTTTCATGTTTAATGAACGTACCTTAAAAATAGTTCAAAATTCTTTTTTGGGTATTCCAGACCATGGAATTACGTGACCTTGAATTTCAAGGTCTGAAAATAGTTTTATATAAATTTAAAAATTACACCCAAATTCGGATACATTATAATCTCCTCTCCATTGGGTTTTACATCCTCAAAAGGCAAAACAATAACTAAACAAAAATATGGGGGTACTGAGTAAAAACATGAGCCTCCTGCTCCAAGGTTCTATCATATAGATTCCCATGCTACCATTATATGCACATTAGATTAATCAACCATCTGAATAGGAAACTCTTATGGGGATCCCCTATCTCCCCTAGAAACTCTACAAAAGTCACCTAATCATCAATTTCAATCTCAACCATGTTGACAAAGTCTGATGGATCATATACATACCTCCTCAATTGTGACACATGGAAAAAATCATGCACCTAATGCATCTGTGGGTGAAGGGATAGGTTGTATGCCACCACACCAACTCTACTTATGATTGGAAAAGGACTGATAAACCTTGGAGATACCTTACTACCCCAACCAAATATCTGCAATCCTCTTCATGATGTGACCTGAATAAAGACATGATCTCCCTTCTCGAACTCCATGGGTCACTGCCTCATGTCAACATAAGACTTATTCCCACTCTATACAGTCCTCATCTGCTCCTAGATGATCTACACCTTCTTGGTGGTAGCCCATACCAACTATGGACTCATGAGGGCTGAATCCCCTTGGTTTGTCTAGTATATGGGTGATCTCTAAGGATACATGTACATGGCCTCAAAAGGTTTCATTCCAATGGTGTAGTGATAGTTGTTGTTGTATGATAACTCCACCAGTGGTAGGTGGTCCTACCAACCATGACCAAAGTCAAGAAATCAAGCATGAAGCATGTCCTCCATGGTCTATATGGTTTACTCCGTCTAACCATCCATCCAGGATGAAAAGTTTTTCTCATGCATGAATGCTTCCCGAACACCTCCTGAAATCCCTTCCACAACTGGGATGTGAAGTAGGTTTCATGATATGAGACGATAGTCTAATGCACCCCCTGAAGCCTCACTATTTCTTGGATATAGAGGTGTCTGAATCCCTCTATTTTTATCTGCTCTTGGATGGGAGGAAGTGAACCGACATATTGTGTTGGTCAATAAGTACACATATAGAATCATGGCCTCTAGATTTATGTGTTAAACCCATCATGATTTCCATCGAGATAACATACCATTTCCACTATGGTACCTTGAGTAGATGAGTCAGGCCTACAAGAACCTGGTGCTCAGCTTTCACTTAATGACATATAAGGCATCATGAAACGAACTCGGTCACTACTTTCTTCATCCTTGGCCACTAAAACAGATGTTAGAGGTCCTGGTACATCTTTTCCACTCTAGGATGTTCCACCTGAAGGGATTTATGGAACTCCCTCAACACCTCCTCTTACAACGCCACTAGTACAAACGTGTGACCTCTGAAAAGGATGGTGTGCTCCCAACCTACCTAAAATCAATCAGGAGCCCATACTGATGATATATGAGGATGTCAGGCCTCGCAATTAACATCCCCCAGATATTCTTCCCTAGCTCTTTGTATGATTGGGGGAGTAACAACCATTGCCTGGAAGTAAACAATTTCACCATCATCCACGAAGGATACCAGCATCGCAGTTAACTACTATGTATCCTCACTCAGTAGCTGAAACCTTATCCTCCTTATGAAAAAGTATGCATCAAAATTATCATTTCTAGGATTATTGACTACCTAAAAATCATAGTCCTAGAGGAACTCTATCTATTAATTTTTTCTTAGGTTCAGGTCCTTCTCGTAGAAGATATACATGAGACACTTGTGGTCGGAGTAAATTGTAAATTGTTACCTCATCAAGTAGTGTCTCCACATATTTTCCGCACAGACAACTGACACCAAATCTAGGATTTGGGTCACGTGGTTCTGCTCATGTAGCCTTAAATATCAAGAGTTGTAGGCGATCACTGCTTAATCCTACATTAGGACACAACTAAGCCCGATCCCTGATGTGTCGCAGTAAACTACGTACCCAAATCACTCCTCTTGTTGTCTCGTGATGGGGGAAATTTTCGGTCTCTACCTCAGCTCATGGAAATACTACTGGCATTTCTCCATCCATAGGATGGGCTTTCCAATACATTTCAATGACAATGTGGTGCAGCTATCCTGAAAAAAGTCTTGTTCAAACCGTTGATAGTATCCAGGAAACCCCAAGAAGCCCTGCACCTCAGTCACTATTCTGGGGTGCTCTAAAAAATGCACCGCCTCTATCATCACTGAATTTACTACAACTCTAGCCTCTGAGATTACGTTTCCTTGTAAATGGGCCTCCCAAATCCAAAACTAACACTTCAAGAGTAAGAAATACTTTTGGTTCTCTTAGATTGTATCCAAGACAATATCAAGGTGTACAATGTGCTCCTCCTCTTACACTGAGTACACTAAGATATCATCGATGAAGAAAAGACAAACATTTCAAGGCAGGGCTAGATGTTCATGTTCATGAGGCCACTGAACAGTGCTGGGGCATTGTTCATGCCAAAAGGCATCACCTGGAAGACATTGTTTACATACTTTCACCTAAAGTCTATCTTCAGTACATCCTCATACCATACCAAATGCTACTAATAGCTGGATCTGAGGTGTATCTTTGAGAACCATTTTTCTCCCATCTACTAGTCGAAGAGGTTATCATTCTCCGTAGTGGGTACTTGTTCTTCCCACTTTCTTGCTTTAGGCACCCGGAGTCCATGCACTACCACAACCTCCCATCTGCCTACATGGAAAAAATCATTGAGGATACCCCCAGAGAAATGTTTGGCCTTACAAACCCCTTCTACTATGAGTCCTCTAATTTTACCCTATGCTAGATAACCTCTATGAGTGCCATTCGATATGCCGGTGTGGATATCGGTGTCGTACCAGGATATAGGTTGATACCGATGTCAACCTCCTTACGAGGAGGTAGACCTGGAACCTCACCAGGAATATAATCCTCATACTCATCCTATGTATCATGAAATCATGGAGTACTCTTCTCATGTTCACTAAGGGTGAGGCTATCCATATAGTGAGTGATCATCTGCACCCTCCTCTAAGAGAGTTTGTCCTACACCGCATGGGTTTCCTTCTTACCAGTGAAGGAAAATCAGTTTCCCTCTCTATGAACACACCACATTGAATGCGTAAAATAGTCGATCTAAGAATGGACTGTGGATAACTAGTCCATACCCATTATTATGTCATAATGACCCGAAACATCTTCTAGGAGATCCCAGCCAAAGCTCTCACCTCCAATTGTAAGCTCACATTAGTGTCACTAGTGTTTAATCATCGAATACTGTCCCGTAGAAGTATCTAGCTATAAGGGTCAAGCCAACGGCTCCACCAAAATCTCAGATCTCTAATCAAGATACATGGAAAACAAGAAGTGACTTGCACCTGTGTCTATAAAAACTGGAGGTAGGGTGGAGAAGGCACATATCATAACATAGATCATCTCTAGAGTTTCATGGTATTAAGCCTCTACTACTTCAATCTGAGATCACCCATGTTCACCTTCTCTCTGGGGTCAGGGTGGACCACTTGGGGGGTGACGGTAACACCTAGAACCACCTCCAACCACTTTCCATATGGTCAGCTCCCCTACCACATCCTCCTCCCTATGGACATCCTTGCTTGAACCGTTGTCCCTACCTCAATAACCCCTTGATCATATGTTGGTTGCCTGTAAGGAAATTCGGGCAGTCATGTGCCATATGTCCTTGTCTGCTGCATGAGTAGTACTTCCATTCCCCCATATGACTCCCTATAGTCGGGGATCCTTGCACTTTCGAACCTACGTCCTGAGTCAGCCTCTAAAATACACGGCCCACTAGGGCCAACCCATCTGTTGTCTACTGCCTACTGAAGACTCTGCCATCTGGGGTCTGCTGGTAGCTCTAGTTGCGGGAGCCATCTATACCGAGAATCTCTCCATTATAAGGGCTAACTCTTGCACCCCAAACAGGGTAGGGATGCTGAGAGACACAAATGAAGTCCTAATCTCCCACCTGAGTCTTAAAGGCTTAAGCCATGAAGAAAGGGTATCGCACCATATCTTTGAAGTAGCTGGAAAGATATGTGAACCTCTCTGAGTAATAGTTCACTGTCATGTTATCCTTATATAGGTGAAGCATCTCTTAGATGTGCGTACTGTGTAAAAACATGGGAGAAACTCCTCCCAAAAAAAGCCTCTTGATGTCAACCCACGTGAGGGTCAACTCATCATGAGTATGGATGGTCAAACTCCACCGTCTCCCTACTGAGCCCTACAGAAGGCTCGCTTCTATGATCACCATCTGGTCTGATGGTCTCCACACTTAGAAGAAGACCCACATCATAGCCTTTAGCCAGTCCTCAGTGACTTGAGGGTCCATCTATCCCATGAACCTGAAAGGTCTCTGTCTCTAAAAATCATGTAGGGAACTGAACCTTCGAATGACCTCTGGTGGAACCACTAGTAGTAGATTTTGACCATCGGGTGGTGGTATTATTGGGGCACCACCTAGTGGGGCCATCTCTAGAACTGGTCCCTGAATGGATGCCTTGTCACTAGGTGGGATATCCTCACAAACTCATAACGGTATCCTAGATGGTCATCTATGTGCAGGCATACTGAGATAGATCGTGATGTACCACAGTTAGAAGGTTATACGTAGTGAGATGAATCTTATAAAAGATGAGGAGAGACTTATGCATCAAGTTTTTTCTTGTATTTTTCTGAAAAAGAATTCAAAATCCTAGTGTATGGATACATCGTCCACCACACCAACAGTGGAATCCATAAATTTGAAAGTCAAACATGCAACACATAACTCTATTTCCCCAAAACAAAACATTAGGCTCTCGTCACCCGGGGCCCGTGTCATGACTACCCCAAGACCACCTCCCAAAGACCAGGGGCTGGCGACTAGCATTGAAGGAATCGACCTTCAAGTGAGATGAATTTTCATGAGTACCTGTATGTGCAAACACCCAAACATATCCTAACACACTGAAAAAGTGGAAACAAGTACCACTAAAACAAGGACGAGTGCAAGTACCACTGAAATTATGTGTGCTGGAATAAAAACCTAAGAAATACGGAAAACAGAACATACAAAATGGAAACTCTTATGGTCATCTGTAGAAAATCGCACCTGATCATGATCGTAGTAAAGATATCAGATGTCGATGAAGTAAGTTTCATCTTCCCAATACAATATGGCCCTGTCTGGTCCAAGGCCACCATGTGCACTGTCATAGCATCCGTCAAACTCGTCTCCTTGAGAACCTTTGTCATAACGTCGATCATATTCACTAAACACAACACGTGATGGTGAAGACCATGTAGGGTAGAGTAACACAGTACTCAGCAGGGACCCCAAAATAAAAAGGAAATAACACACTGAAATTTTTTAGAGTATATCATGAAACACAATAGATATCACACCATGTATATTTTATGGTAGTAATAGTAGCATAGTCAGTCGCATCATTTATCTCCTTGGTCAGTGGACTAATCCTCTATTGAGTATAGTGGGCCTACCGGGTAACATAGAGATGCTTCCCACTAACCTTGAATGGATGTGTTACTTGTAACGCCCCGACCCTAGTTACCCAGAGTCGGTGCATTATTACATAACATTGGCATGATCACAAGAAAGATCAAATCTCGAAATACCGATTGGTTTAGTAGCCTTGGAAACACTAGATATATTCATAAGTTTTACATTACATCATAAAATGAAAAACTACTACAACAACATAATGTCTCAATAATCCACACTCATATCCCCACATAATATCCCTGCAGGTCATTCATAATTTACTTCTTCACTTCCTGGGAAAAATAAAACATAGAAAAGGGGTGAGCTGAAATGCCCAGTAAGGATAACAATATAGCAGAAACTTTCATAAATAAGAATAAACATTTAAGGCAATGTATAACTAAAACAAAAGCCTTTCAAACATGAACATTCAACATGGTATGGCATAAATAAAATGAAATAATGCCATTTACTTATTCACATGGATATTATACTAATCGAATAATCACATGAAAAAATCAATAACCACTTTCATAATGTTGGAATGCATAATGCCAGACTATCATAACCACATAGTCAGGGCCTCGTGCCAAGACTACAAATAAGATTTTGTCAAAGCCTTGTGTCAAGACACTAGTTTGTTTCATGAGACCTACCGATGCATCAAGGAGCTATAGCGGGCTCCACCCGTCACTTATTAAGTCCAATGCATTCCCATATGAAATGGTTTAATCATAACATAAACATTCGTATTAAAACTAGCATACGAAATGTCAATACTTTCACCATAAACTATGAATGGTATAAAAATAGCACATCCACAGTCAATCATATCACAAAACCTTCAATAAAATATAGAAGTTTTGTATCATAATAAATCAACTTCAAATAATCTTAAAATCCATCAAAGGATGTTGACATAGATGAAATAAAAATTCTTTTTAAAGAAATATCTCTTTCTATTTTTGAAATCATTTAAGAGCCATATAAAATAAAACATTTTCTTTAAAAATATTCTTATAATCTTGTAAGTAAATCTTTGAAGATTTTATAACGACGGAAAATAGTTGCACCTGCCGTATAAGTTAAAAAAACATTCTTACCTTAATTCTGTCGAAAAGGTTAAAAAGGACCTTGTTTTGAAAATGACGGAAAGATTCCTTTATAAACTACTTATAAAAGTCAAAAAGGGTATAAATGACTTTAACTCATATTCTAGTAAATAGTAAAAATGTTTTGAAATACATTTTTAAGAATCATGGATGTGGATGATAAAGAGATCCCAGTAGATTATTACATATAAACAACCTCGGATAATGAAGAGATTGTGAAATAACCCTTACCTTGTACTTTTCCTTGGTTGGGGTAGGTTAACCTCCTGTATAGTGGTGAAATAATTGTTATTAAAATATAAAATAATCATATACATTAATATGATATCATATATGATCTTTTAATATTGATTTGATAATAATATCTTAGTATTATCGTTGTTTCAGGTGTAAACTTACTTGTTTTCTTTTATATGTTTTGTTACGTAAAACATGTTTATAAAGGATAGGTTTCATATTATTCATATCCAGAATGATATCAAGTCCTTAAACATCATTTTTTAAATCATCCAATGATAATTATACTTGAATGGATACGATGGAGAATGAATCTCATCGCGTTCGTGGAGACGGTAGTCCGTACGTACGCACGAGCGACAATATCATTCTTTTGATATTAAAATAATATATAAATGGATGTTATATCATATATACAGAATCATTAACATGTTATATTTATTATTTACATGAGTTACACATCATTATTATACCCATCCAAATAATATTATATTGAATAACAATTACACCACGACGTGGAGACGGTAAGTCGTACGTACGCACGTATGGTGACATGTTATTCAAAGGGTGGATAGAATACTAAATATGGTTGTACCATATTTATAATAACATCACAGTATATATATGATACTGGATTTATTATTTTAGAATGGTAACAACAAAGGAAGAAGAAGTGGAAGAAGAAATGAACTTAGAAAAGGGTGGTGAAATCATTACCTCTTTTTCGGGTTCTTCCTCATGATTTGATCAAAAGGGCTCCTTAGGTTGGCTTTCGGATCAAACTAAGGCCCCTATGTTGTAGTGAGGGAAGTTGGGAGAGTATTTGGGCAGAGTTTGGCCGAACCAAAATGCTTTGAAGGTGTGAAGAAATGAGAAGGAGGAGTGCCCTTTTATAATGTGGGTGAGGGGAACCTTTGGAAAATCTAGAAATATTAATTTATAATAAATTCATATTCGGTTTCTAATTCCTCCAAAGTTTATTATTAAAAGGTTAAGGTGGGGCTAGGTCGAAACCCACTCAACCAATAGAATTTAGACAGGTTTGGGTACTTATATTAACCTTATCTTTAAGTATTAACTCTAAGTTAATTAGTTTCACTTTTACAATGTCTCTATGTATTTTTATATAATATGGTTAATAAACTTACTATATACATCAAAGCGACCCCCAAGTGGTCCATTAATGATGAACATATCATGATATAAGTCTCTTTGCCGATCCTTAGATTTTTAGTAATTTAATATCAATTAATAATATAATATTTGTTTTAAGAACTCTTTTATGTCAATTTTCACACTATTCAATAGTTGATTTTTGTGAAACTCATAAAAGATTGATTACTTCGAACAAAGTCAATTAAATCAATCCAAAAATATCATATTATCCTATAAAATTAGTTAAATTCATTAAAAGTTTCATATTATATTTATTTGGGTATTTATAATATCAATTATTTTAATTTTTCACTATTATAGTAATTACTACATCATCATTGTGTCATAAATAAAATAAATTATGTAATGTCAAAAAATTATAAATAAAATATAATTATGTAGGAAAGCGTTATATATTTCTAATGAATATTTATAATCTAAAATCCAACATATATAACCCTATGTAACAATTGTTTTGCTAAAAGATATATGCTTGTGTCATTTTTGTATTCATTTTAACTTAATTAAAATAAAGTGTCATTATCACTTACAAGTGGATCCATGGGGTCCCAAAATCGACCCAAAGATGCCCATGGTCGACCATGTATCAACCAATAGGGTTAAGACACGTTTTAGGGTAATTTAGTATTATTATAATATTATTTTTTAACCCTTATTTACCGGATTTACCCTTAACCATGGTAAATAAAATATTTACCACAGTAATTATTCAAAATGTCTAAAAATAAAAGTTACCTATTTACACAATTTGAACATCCTGATTCCAAATATGGAATCCATTTTCCTAAATTCAAAACACAGAAGTGGACGAAATTAATTTAAAATTAATTCCCGCTGTCAAAACAAAAAGCGTGTTTTTAAGAGATAATAACTATCAAAAGATTGACACTTGTTTATGTTCAGTTTAATTGTAAAATTATGTCCAATGACCAACATTATATTAAATGGTAAAAATATATTCTAAATATACTTTAAAACCACTCAAACTCATAATTTATCACTATTAATTATTTTGATTAAAACGTTGTTTTTAATTAAAATTTAGTAATTTTCACTATTCATCAAAATATGAAAGTTATCCGAAAAGTACCAAAATTTCACCTTAGGCTAAATTCGATATTCCGAATCCAGAAATGAAGTCCATTTTATAATATAAAATATATATAATTTCGAAAAGTAGGTATTACTATTCATAATGGCTAGTTTGATTGGTTGTGGTGTGTGTTAAAACTCAAGGTTGCGTACAACACACGCTACTGTATTATTCAAAGAAAGCGTACCGTGGAAGCTTGGGATGTTTCATTTTAAATTTTTGATGTCCCCATTTAGTCAAAAAGTTTAAAATATTGTATTTAAAAAGGGTTCACTATTAAAAGTTGATAAAAGTGCAATACTGAAAATGAATTTGTTCTTGCATTATATCTAAGAAACTCATAATATGGATTCTAAAATTATAAGGATTATATAAGGTTTAAAATTTAGATAATACTATTCATAACCTCTTTTGAATGGCTTTTTTTTGTAAGTCTTGGTGTGATTGAACTCGGTGTTGCGTGTAGTGCAAGTTATTGAATTATTTTGAAGAAATAACACACTATGAAATCTTGGGCTGTTACATTCTCCCCTCATTCAATAAATTGCGTCCTCACAATTTGACATTGTTCATTGAAAATAAAAGGTTGAAAGTAGAAAATATATTGGTGGGAAAACCCACATCGGAAATTGGGTTACTAAAATTTAGTATTAATATGAGGAAAAGAGAAATCAAAGGGTCACCACCAAATTATGATCTCGATTAGGAGAACATTGGTGGAAATTAGAGACATATAATTGGAGGAAAAACGTAAATATTTATAGGTAGTGATTGAGGTCATCAATCACAAACAAGTGTAAAATTGAGGTCCTTAAAATCATCAATCTATGATGATTTGAAATACCATCGGTTCAACAAAACATAGGGTATTAGGATAACACATTTTTGACGTTTCAAAGTATCTTAGTTGAAATCCGACATCGAAAAATGAATTAATGAGGCCTCTATTTAAAATAAAGAGTCTAAAGTATGAAGATTACCGAAAATAACATATACTAGGGTTCCATGTAGGAATATATGGATATGGAAGAAAAATCTAACCATCAATTATATGATGGAGAGTGGTAGAGAACATGGCTATGAAAAGGCCAACAATCCCAAAGCCATAAATTAGTGATGATTTAAGTTACCATCTAGGAAAACATTTTTGTTCAAAGTTGCTTTTCTTAATGTTGAGGAATTTATTTAGGAGATTTGCTAAGATCAGAAGGAGATATACTTACTTTATAATTAGAGTTTTATCCATTAATACATTTCTACCACAAACTCATCTTTCACTCTAAAAGATAATAGAATGTAAAAAATTCTATTTACACTATTCGTATAGGGTTCCAAAATAAACGAATTTATAATTCATCTACAAGATCTTTTAATAAAAACTACATTATTTAATCCAGGACATCTCGTGGGATAGTGGTAGGTGGTACACCCTTGTCGCCCTTCGGTTGCGGGTTCAAGTCTCGCAGCCTTGCCGGACGCGACGGGTTCCCGCCCGACCTCCGGGTTGTCCTTTTATGGCAATCCAAAATAATCCAAACTAGAACTATCCAAAATACTTCTGTCCAAACTCACAGTCCAACATTTATAAGGAAGGTAAACATAATATAGAACCTTTTTACCCCGTAATAGCATATGAATACCTTTATCATGTATTACCATATTCCTTATTGATTACATTCATGCTCCCTTATTCCATATAGAATGCTGGATATACTTCATCAATCCAAAAATGTTTTAAACCCCAACAATGATGGAATAGAAAAATCATTAATCAGCTTCAAGGTAGTCAATAATATCCAATATAATTTATCCAAATCAATCATGTATTATTCTAAAATCACTACCTCGGTATTAGAACCATATTATGGTTTATCTTTCTCTCAAACATATATTTTACAAAAAAGTAACCTCCTATTGAGTCACTTTTCTTTGTTCCACACAATCTCAAGTCCTTAATGAAATAGTACTGCAGTACAATCCTTATATACTCCATAATTATTATAACAAGTACATTGTTGATACAACACTCAATTGACATAATCAACATAAGAACTCTAATCATTCCTCTTCATCTGTGGTAGTATCATAACTTGATTATTGTCCAATAACATCATTTGCGGCATAGTCTGATGACTGGGACATAGGTTCGCGTAGTGTCCAATCTCCTTGAAAATGAAGCATTGTACATTTGAAACCTTTTTCTTACCCTTGCAGTCACGTACGTTGTGCCCTTTTCCTCCACACTTATAACAAACTCACATTCCTTTCAGGCAAGTTCCAGGGTGTTTCATTCCACAGTTACCACATATAGGAAAATTCTTCTTTTCCCTCTTCCCTTTATCCATCATTCTCTCTTCCATCCTTTTCTTCTCTTGCTTCCCTTCAAAGCCATAGGACTCAGTAAACTCTTTACTTATCTTATCAACACATGATATTATTTCTTCATATGATGATAATACATGGGAGACTATTTCTCTTTTAAATTATAGCTTAAGACCATGAAAGATATGATCCTTCCTTCTCTTTGGATCATGTGCATTTCTGGAGTTCTCATTCCTTCTACTGGGCACGATTTCTAAACAATGGCATACACTAGATCAGTTTATGAATCAAAATACATAATCCCATACTTATAAATCACTTAACATAAATTGAACTATTTATGGATATAATCCATAATCATAAAAAAATTTCTTTGAGGAAGTATATACTCATAAACCCTTCATAATGATTTGTAAAAAAAATGAGAGTTATCCTAAGCATATCCCCCGGGAGTGTCGTAACCAAGAGTGCAGTAAGGCCCGTTTTCGTGCACCAGTTCCCGTTCGAGTCTAGCTCAAAGCAGTGTTTTCGGGTTTTACCCCTAGGTACATCTGTGCCAGAGCCGCCTCTACCTGCTCGTATCCAGACAGGGATGTATTGCTCGGAAAACTCACAAAATCTCTACAATACAAAAATTCTAGGAAGTTCTTCTATACTAATCCTCAAAGTTCATCTTAGGTCTACGTGCTCTAATCAGAGTTTATCTAAATCTAGCTTCCAAGGTTTGTACTAAACTTTCTCTGATACCAACTGTAACGCCCCGAACCTAGTTACCCAAAGTCGGTGCATTATTACATAACATTGGCATGATCACAAGAAAGATCAAATCTCGAAAGACCGATTGGTTTAGTAGCCTTGGAAACACTAGATATATTCATAAGTTTTACATTAAATCATAAAATGAAAGACTACTACAACAACATAATGTCTCAATAATCCACACTCATATCCCCACATAATATCCATGCAGGTCATTCATAATTTACTTCTTCACTTCCTGGGAAAAATAAAACATAGAAAAGGGGTGAGCTCAAATGCCCAGTAAGGATAACAATATAGCGGAAACTTTCATAAATAAGAATAAACATTTAAGGCAATGTATAACTAAAACAAAAGCCTTTCAAACATGAAATTTCAACATGGTATGGCATAAATAAAATGAAATAATGTCATTTACTTATTCACATGGATATTCTACTAATCGAATAATCACATGCAAAAATCAATAACCACTTTCATAATGTTGGAATGCATAATGCCAGACTATCATAACCACATAGTCAAGGCCTCGTGCCAAGACTACAAATAAGATTTTGTCAAGGCCTTGTGCCAAGACACTAGTTTGTCTCATGAGACCTACCGATGCATCGAGGATCTATAGAGAGCTCCACCCGTCACTTATTAAGTCCAATGCATTCCCATATGAAAAGGTTTAAACATAACATAAACATTCGTATTAAAACTAGCATACGAAATGTAAATACTTTCACCATAAACTATGAATGGTATAAAAATATCACATCCACAGTCAAACATATCACAAAACCTTCAATACAATATAGAAGTTTTGTATCATAATAAATCAACTTCAAATAATCTTAAAATCCATCAAAGGATGTTGACATAGATGAAATTAAAATTCTTTTTAAAGAAATATCTCTTTCTATTTTTGAAATCATTTAAGAGCCATATAAAATAAAACATTTTCTTTTAAAATATTCTTATAAGCTTGTAAGGAAAGTTTTGAAGATTTTATAACGGTGGAAAATAGCCGCACCCGCCGTATAAGTTAAAAAAAACATTCTTACCTTAATTCTGTCGAAAAGGTAAAAAAGGACCTTGTTTTGAAAACGATGGAAAGATTCCTTTATTAACCACTTATAAAAGTCAAAAAGGGTATAAATGACTTTAACTCATATTCTAGTAAATAGTAAAAATGTTTCGAAATAAATTTTTAAGAAACATGGATGTGGATGATAAAGAGATCCCAGTAGATTATTACATATAAACAACCTCGGATAATGAAGAGATTGTGAAATAACCCTTACCTTGTACTTTTCCTTGGTTGGGGTAGGTTAACCTCCTGTATAATGGTGAAATAATTTTTATTAAATTATAAAATAATCATATACATTAATATGATATCATATATGATCTTTTAATATTGATTTGATAATAATATCTTAGTATTATCGTTGTTTCGGGTGTTAACTTACTTGTTTTCTTTTATATGTTTTGTTACGTAAGACATGTTTGTAAAAGATAGGTTTTATATTATTCATATCCAGAATGATATCAAGTCCTTAAACATCATTTTTTAAATCATCAAATGATAATTATACATGAATGGATACGATGGAGAATGAATCGCATCGCGTTCGTGGAGACGGTAGTCCGTACGTACGCACGAGCGACAATATCATTATTTTGATATTAAAATAATATATAAATGGATGTTATATCATATATACAGAATCATTAACATGTTATATTTATTATTTACATGAGTTACACATCATTATTATACCCATCCAAATAATATTATATTGAATAACAATTACACCACGACGTGGAGACGGTAAGCCGTACGTACGCACGTATGGTGACATGTTATTCAAAGGGTGGATAGAATACTGAATATGGTTGTACCATATTTATAATAACATCACAATATATATATGATACTGGATTTATTATTTTAGAATGGTAACAACAAAGGAAGAAGAAGTGGAAGAAGAAATGAACTTAGAAAAGGGTGGTGAAATCATTACATCTTCTTCGGGTTCTTCCTTTTGATTTGATCAAAAGGGATCCTTAGGTTAACTTTCTGATCAAACTGAGGCCCCTAGGTTGTAGTGAGGGAAGTTGGGAGAGTATTTGGGCAGAGATTGGCCGAACCAAAAGGCTTTGAAGGTGTGAAGAAATGAGAAGGAGTTCCCTTTTATAAGAGGGGTGAGGGGCACCTTTGGAAAAGCTAGAAATATTAATTTATAATAAATTCATATTCGGTTTCTAATGGATCCAAAGTTGATTATTAAAAGGTTAAGGTGGTTATAGGTCGAAAACCACTCAACCAATAGAATTTATACAGGTTTGGGTACTTATATTAACCTTATATTTAAGTATTAACTCTAAGTTAATTAGTTTCACTTTTACAATGTCTCTTTGTATTTTTATATAATATGGTTAATAAACTTACAATATACATCCACGAGACCCCCAAGTGGTCCATTAATGATGAACCTATCATGATTTAAGTCTCTTTGCCGAACCTTAGATTTTTAGGAATTTAATAACAATTAATAATATAATATTTGTTTTAAGAACTCTTTTATGTCAATTTTAACACTATTAAATAGTTGATTTTTGTGAAACTCATAACAGATTGATTACTTCGAACAAAGTCAATTAAATCAATAATAATATATCATATTATCCTAGAAAATTAGTTTAATTCATTAAAAGTTTCATATTATATTTATTTGGGTATTTATAATATCAATTATTTTAATTTTTTACTATTATAGTAATTACTGCATCATCATTGTGTCATAAATAAAAAAAATTATTTGATGTAAAAAAATTATAAATAAAATATAATTATGTATTAAATTGTTTTATCTTTCTAATGAATATTTATAATCTAAAATCCAACATATATAACCCTATGTAACAATTGTTTTTCTAAAAGCTATATGCTTGTGTCATTTTTGTATTCATTTTAACTTAATTAAAATAAAGTGTCATTATCACTTACAAGTGGATCCATGGGGTCCCAAAATCGACCCAAAGATGCCCATGGTCGACCATGTATCAACCAATAGGGTTAAGACACGATTTAGGGTAATTTAGTATTATTATAATATTATTTTTTAACCCTTATTTACCGGATTTACCCTTAACCATGATAAATAAAATATTTACCGCAGTAATTATTCAAATGTCTAAAAATAAAAGTTACCTATTTACACAATTTAAAAATCCTGATTCTAAATATGGAATCCATTTTCTTAAATTCAAAACACAGAAGTGGCAGGAATTAATTTAAAATTAATTCCCGCTGTCAAAACAAAAAGCTTGTTTTTAAGAGATAATAACTATCAAAAGATTGACACTTGTTTATGTTCGGTTTAATTATAAAATTATGTCCAATGACCAACATTATATTAAATGGTAAAAATATATTCTAAATATACTTTAAAACCACTCAAACTCATAATTTATCACTATTAATTATTTTGATTAAAAATTTGTTTTTAATTAAAATTTAGTAATTTTCACTATTCATCAAAATATGAAAGTTATCCGAAAAGTAACAAAATTTTACCTTAGGCTAAATTCGATATTCCGAATCTAGAAATGAAGTCCATTTTAAAATATAAAATATATATAATTTCAAAAAGTAGGTATTACTATTCATAACGGCTAGTTTGATTGGTTGTGGTGTGTGTTAAAACTCAAGGTTACGTATAACACACGCTACTGTATTATTCAAAGAAAGCGTACCGTGGAAGCTTGGGATGTTTCATTTTAAATTTTTGATGTCCCCATTTAGTCAAAAAGTTTAAAATATTGTATTTCAAAAGGGTTCACTATTAAAAGTTGATAAAAGTGCAATACTGAAAATGAATTTGTTCTTGCATTATATCTAAGAAACTCATAATATGGATTCTAAAATTATAAGGATTATATAAAGTTTAAAATTTAGATAATACTATTCATAACCTCTTTTGAATGGATTTTTTTCGTAAGTCTTGGTGTGATTGAACTCGGTGTTGCGTGTAGTGCAAGTTATTGAATTATTTTGTAGAAATAACACACTATAAAATCTTGGGGTGTTACATTACTCATCCTTAATGAGTATTGTGGGTAAGCTGGGTCACACTGAGTAGCTCCCCACCATGGGCCTGTTGGGTCACATAGATCCACTTCCCACCTTCGCCAAACTGAGGTACTCCTCCTATCGATTAATATGGGTTTGTTAGGTCACACAGATCAACTCCATATCATTGGCCTACAGGGTCACATAGATCCGCTTCCCACTGGGCCATCCTTGAGAATTCTTCAAGACTCAGCCAACCACATAGTTTCGTATGTAGCATGCTAGGGATATCATTTCATAAATCCATTATTATCTTATCAATTTTCAGTATAGCAACCACAAAGCATGCCAAAATCTCTCCCCCCTCGAAAGGGTGCCAATATTGCAAACGGAATGTCAATTGGACGTGTGATTTGCAAGATACATTCATTTTAGTAACAAGGATTCGGTTGCAATGGGGCCCGAACTGACCTGAACAACCTGACTCAGGGGGTTCCATATACCCCAATTCATAATGAGGGATTTTAGTTGACCTTCTATGGGTCTGGGTCAGACTGTTCCGGCCAGGCTAGTGGGCCTGGCCTAATAATCCTCATTGGACCAAGTCACTTTGTCGAGTGTCCTACCTGACAGGATGCCTGATGACATGGACTGGTTAGGCTAGGCCTAATGAGGGAGTTGGTTCAGCCATCTGGTGTAGGTACAGTCCACCAGAGTAGTCAGACCCAACACGGTGATTCGCGGGTCTGGCCTGCTAGGGGTTCGCACCCCATTTTTCTAGCAAGAGGCGGACCAGTCTGCCTTGCTGGATGCAGCTGGGAGATGTATATGTGCCCCACCATCACCCTGTGGGTCATTGAGGGACACCTCTTATACCTTAGACAAGAAACCATGGTCCATCGTCTGATACTTGGCTCAGTGCTGCATCATTTACCCTCTGATGTGGTCAAGCGACCGGATCCACCACCTCCGGCCTCCAGCTCGGCCGGCGGCTTCTCCTGCTAAACCGCATCCTAATACATCTATAGAATTTCATCAAGATTGCCATCGTGGAATACCTCCTCCCACTTGCATCCACCATCATCTCCCACCACTAGCAGTCAACAGTGGATTCTTCTATGGACCACTGGGTCCGCAGCAATGCTCCGTTCTTTGTTCCGCCAATGCCTATGTTTTCTGGGGAGCGTCATCTCTACCACGATGGTCTCAAAAGTTCATTTCCATCGATTTGATAGTTTTTTCTAAAATAATACCCATGGTGGAGTGGCTCAGGTCTTGTTCATATTGGAACAGTCCCTCTGTATTAGAAGTTTAAAAAATAAGGGAGGTCTGGGGATTTTAATTTGAACAACAATGATAATAAAATCCCGAATAAAGAAACCCCAAAAAATTAAACCTCCCACAAGAACACATAGTCAGTGGATTAACCTATTAATGGTTTAATCCATGTTAGTCATTTAAAAATGGATGCGGAAAAAGGAGTCAAATAACCTTGTAACCTTTTATGGCATCCGATGTCACAACATTCGTCTTGGAGGGATTTGAGACGTTGATATCACTTCCTGGATCAGGTCTTTGAAATGCATCAAATGTTCGGAAGATCTACTAGTGTTTTTTGTTCTTCTCTATGGTGGAAGTCCATTATAGGTTCACTAGAGAATCATCTATATTTCTAATCCATATTTTTTTAATGTGTTGAACTATAAATAGGAGCATGTCGCAGCATTCTCATTATGATGTGATGTCGCATCGTTAAACTATTTTATTTAAGAAATGTTGAACTGTTACATATCCTTAAAGTGTCATTCTAATGCATTTTTAATAATAAATTAATGGGATTAATTGATGTGCATCATTTTCGTTAGGTTACTTCCCTACTATGTCACCGTCTTCTACTCAAAAGTGAGGTAGACAAGAAAATAATTCATTTAAATTATTATATTATTTTTCCTCAAAATTCTGATAAATTTCCCATTTGGTCAACCCATGTTGACCATAGTTAAGTCATTTCTAGGTGAATTTTGGAATTATTAATTCAATTTTTCCCTCATATTTTCGATCCGAGTGATAGTTCAAAAGATATAAAATCTTACTCACATGTTTACTGAAAGTACCTTAAAAAAAATTCAAAATTCCTTTTTGGGCACTCTGGACTTCAGAATTACATGCTGTCAAATCTCGTGGTTTTGAAATAATTCCATATAAAAAAATAAAGTACTCATAAATTCCAATACATTACAGTTGTAATAACACATAATGATTAAATATTTTTAAGGGGAGTAATATCTCTAGGTTGGCATGATCATGCAAGGTGTGTGAATGGTATAAGGGGTACTAGATAACATAGTGATGATGAAAATATATTTACATGGTGAGGTTTATTCATAGTTGGGGGAATGATATTGGTTACATATATGTTTACAACACCCTACTATGATGAGGAAGGTATAGTTTAGATGGATATAAGTTATGGATATACATAGAAGAAGGAAGGAATAATTTTTAGGTCCTTAAAGTTTATATTTACCTACAACATACGATTGGGAGAGTGGATATTTAGGATATTTGGTTGTGGATATTTGATGTTTTTTGTTTCACACTAATGAGGAGAGGAATGTATGTGTTGTGGTATGTGGTAGTCGGGTGCAACTGATGGTGTGTGGTGGATTTCAATCCATTCTAGTTTTCTATACAATATTAGGGAGAGGCTACCATTAAATTTAACCCCCAATTAGATGTTACTTGGCTCTATTGATAGGTATGATCGGTGATATAAATTACTATGATGAGAGGATATTTTATGGTGATAGATATAGAATTTGTATCCATTTGGGTGATGATGATGTGGCTGGTTATGATGTCCTTGATATGGGGGTATTGGTAGTCTATGTTACAGAATTGGAAGTAGTCATGTAACTTCCATTGATATTGTGGCTTCAAAAATTTTTAACTAATTAACCTCATTTATATTTTAAGCCTCTATTTTAATATAATAATCACCATTTTTTCCATGTTTTGACTATTTTTCTTGATTTATTATCAATCATTCATAATCATTCATACTTATGGAAAAAAAAGTTAACATGATTATAAGTATTATTTTCCTAATTATGCCTAATGTGATTTCCCACTACATTTTTATAATTTTTTGTAGAGTACACAGGTATATTTTTGAGCTGTTCAAGTATCTCGAGTAGATTTGGTATCTAACGAAGAGTTTCAATTTCATTGTGCATATAATTACTTTGATATTATACATTATAAATGTTAGTAACATTGTTAATTGGAAATTTATTATTGGAAATGGAAATATCAATTTTTTTGATTGATTGATCTCCCCTTATTACTTTTCAATTAATCAATATTTAGGTTAATTCCTCCTATATAGGCATTTTGTACCCCCAATGCAGGTTCCTACCCTAGAGAATATTATAGTATGATTTATGGGTTCACTCATCTTTATTGTCATCCATGAATTGGTAATAATTTATTTATGGTCATGATAGTGCAGTATTAGAGTTAATAGTTAAGAGATAGTATAGATATCAGAGTTAGGAACAACTAAGGATTGCATGGGATTGGTAGGGAAATAGTTAAACCCAAACATAACATAAAATGTAGACCATGAAAAATGGATATGAAATAGAAATTTAGGGGGCCCTATTATCTTATTCAAGGACTTTGAAAACCTATTAAACATGTTTAAAAAGTATTGTAACCTTTACAACATAGAAATATAAATGAGGTATGGAACTCATGTTTTTATTTACATTGAATATTTCATTGTAAATCTTATGTTCCCTTCTATTATTATACCACTATTTTGTATTGGTTAATGAATTTTCTATTTCTTGAGGAACTGATTACAAGACCATAAATAGAAGATTTAAATGGTAATTTTCTAGAATTTAGATATTCATCAAACCCTTTTATTGATCTCTAATGTCTTATCCACATAATTATAATAACATATTTCTATTAAAAAAATAATACTAATTGTTTAACTATATAACATGATAATATGATAATATGACTATTAAAATTTCAAGTAAATAAAGATCTCCATATTTAATTTTTAACTTTAAAAACGTTTATAAAGAACGATATGAATATTAAAATTCAACTTGATTAAATGGGAATGAATTTCTTTAAATGAATTCTTATAATTATTTTAATACTCATATAGATTGATTTTAAGTTTATTAATTTATACTCATTAAATATTATATTAGTGTGTTAGGAATTCACTATAATATTTAAACATTGCTGCATGATTCTTTAATTTCTATAAGACACAAGTATACTATGTAAAAATCCAATTAAAATTTTAAAACATTTCTATGATATCACTTAATTATTCCTTAGAAGAATGAGTATTGTTTTTGGGTGTTGAAATATTTATATGTTATACATTAGAATAGTATTTCAATTTCATGCATGGTTATTAGAATATATATGATCATCTGTATGTATAAATATGTGTTGTTAAATTTATAACATATATATATAAAAATTTCCATTAAAATCATTTGGAATACTATGTATTTTGTACTAAAATATTAAAATGAAAACATTTAATTTTTAACAAAAAATGGAAGCGTGATTCTTGGTTAATTGGGTGAATAAATAAGGGTTTGATTGATCATGAAAAATATAGATCATAGGAACCATACATGTTCCAATTTTTCTATTATATTTTAAAATAATGATTAGAAAAAATTATGAAGACTTATTTTAAATGTGACTTGAAATTATTTTCGGTGAAAAATGTTCAACACGATGATTAAATTACTTAAGGTATTAATATGCCTCATTGGAGATATATTTCTGAACTATTAAATCTGCATAGAGAATGTTTGTGTGAATAATTTCTCATTGTGATGTTCCATGTTGTTGTGATTATGTGTTAATGATTTGATTAAATTTAATAACTCAAAATTAATAAATTTTCAATCACTTAAATAACATAATGAAGAGTGTATTTTGAGATTATTGTACTATTTTAATGTTTTTCATTCTACCAACACTAAATCATTTTGAAAATAATGATAGAAAGTATTATTATAGGTGTGATATATTGCTTTATTATTATTAAATTGTGAACAATTAATGGTATTGGTGGTTTAGTCTCAACATATATAAATTGTGTAAGCACATAAACATCTAAATGAACTAGATATTTGTAAATCTAGAATTTCTGTGAAAACACCCATACAAGGGACGATAAGATGTTATGAAATCCTTTTCAAAATTGAAATATATTTTAATTATGAAATCTGAAATCTATTGTTTTGTATTGGAAATATATTTTTTGTTAATATATAACATACTTGTTTTATAAATATGATTTCATTATTTTGGTAACATATGTTCTGGATTCAAAAATATGTAGAGGGGGACACCTCCCCCATCAAGACATGTTCTTTTGTGACATGTTTAATGTTGTGTGGGTGGTTCTAGGATTCCCCAAGTGAGTAATATCTTTATAAAAAATAAATTATTCTTTTACTTATATTATTTCTATGTTTCTATTCGTTATTTTGTCGTTGATGTGATTTGGATGATATGATGTCATTATTGGTTGGGGTAAGTGATATTGTTGTGTGGAGTGTTGTGCAGTGAGTTGGTCAGATAAAGAAATACATTAATTTCAATGTATTATTATGTGATGTTGTTTTATGGAATTATTATGTGCCTTTGTGGTTTATTATAACCTTTTTATATTTTTAGTTATACCATAAAAAATAATATGACATATTGGACCTGGAAATGAGAAATACATATTATAGGATAGAACATTGTTGAAATTTCAGTGGAAATGGGTAATAAAAAACATCAGTGAAGCCTCAATTAATATAATTTATGATTATTTTGAGGAATTTAAATTTCACTATTGGATTGGTGAAGTCTCTAGATTGATTATTAGGTTCATAATTCGTTTTATTATTTTTATGGATCGTGTAGAGATCTTGTGAGATTATGTGTGGCTACACAGATGAGATGTATTAGGATAAATTAATTGAGTTATTCAAGAATAATTTATTATCCCAAGTATATATAACATATTTTATAAATTATATTTAAAATATTAAGAATGGGGATTATAGTTTATGCTTTTTTTGATCCATTTCATGGATCTAATAATCTGATTTCTATGCTTTTTTGTCGATTGTAAAGATTGAGTGTAGTTTATGAACTCCTCACTGAGGTCAAAGATCTAGTGGCCTATGATGACTTTATAATTATTTTCCTACTAAGTGGTGATAAGATAAGTATAGTTTATATATATATGGGTTTCTTTTATGGAGTGTTCTTGTGAGGAACCCACTTGAGTAGTTGAAATTGTTGAGATGAATGCACTGAATGGGGGGATACAATGTTCAAGGAAGAATAGGGCGACATGATCTTCATGATAATGTGTGTGGATTCACCATCTGATTTTTACAATATCATGGTTCCATGTGTTTTGTTAGATATTTTTTCTAATATAATATTTTAGTTAATTTTCAGTATAACTACCCTAAGATTTAGTGTGTTTCCAAGTCTTCAATGGAGATTTAGTTGTAGGAATGTCTCTACATAACACTACCTCATTCACTAAAACCATTGAAATATATTTTGAACTCATAATGAAGTTTTAATTCTTATTTTTAAGATTTAAAATTCAAAATTATCTCTTTGAAAATCTTGGGTTTGATTCTTTATAAGGTTACTATATTTTGAAAGCAGTGGATTTTAAATAAAAATATAAAAAATATATTTATTTTAGAAATATGTTTACTTTGAATAGATATTTTAGTGTGTCGTAGGTTATAATTAGGGGGTGTTGATTGAATGTAAGGTTAGTAGTAGATTTCAAATTTCATAGTTATCTTCAGTTTTTATGGGGATTCTTGTGTGTCATTCTTATTATGGGTGTTTTGGCCTACTTAATCGAGATGATGTTGGTGGTATATTTCTATTTTAGGGTTATCTTCCCTAAGAGTGTTGTTTTATATGATTTATCACATTTCCAATGCCATTTCCTTCCTGGGTGGTTTATATGATCTAACTATAGCATGCCTTATGAGAGTTATCGTATATGATCATTTTTTTAGAAATTTCATTATTCCTTCCTCCTCAATTTTGTTTTAATTCAAATGATAATGAATATTTTATAGGTGTTTTAGGTAATAAATTGGATCATGAATCCCTTTAGTTTGTGAGGTTTGAAGTACCGGAGGTATCATGGTGATGTATTTTGGAATAATGTATGATTTTAGATAAATTTATAGTTGTAGGAGTACATAATGGCATATAGTTGAGGGTTGGGTAATTATGGAGATTTTGTATTGTTATTGAGGGATTTCATCATATATTCTCTTGAGGGTAGGATTTTTTATCTCTACCACCCAATAGGTGGTTGTGTCAAATATATGAGTTATGGAATGGATTTTAGGAGAGGTTTTTGGGGGAGGGTGCTATGAATCAGAATGAATTTTCTACAAGACTTGGTATTGTGGTTTAGTTGTTCTAGAAGTTGTAATCTTGTGGCATAGTATAATGATTTATAGTTTGGAGGCTTGGGTCACTATGTATTTATGACTCTTTCAGTTTTATGTTTGTTACACTATGGTTCTTAATTTTTTTCATGGTCAATTATAGGTCTTACATAATTTAAATTTTGACTGATATTCAATTAAGTGGATTTATGGAATGATCTAATATGTTATTTCTAGAGGTTTATTTGACCAAAGGTAATTGCATCATGATTTTTACCCATTTGTTATGTTTTTCATTTGACGTAGGAGATTAATGATTGGCCTTAATAGTGCATATTTTGGTTCTATGTATCCCACTAGGGAATAAAATACCTGATCCAATCTAATTCTTTAATCCCCGTTCTTTTCCCTCAAATCCATGGCTTCAAAAGATTATTATTTCGAAAATATTTATCGATTTTATACATCTTGTAATCCATGGATTATAAGATTCATTTTCGATGAACATATGTTAGTTTACCCGTTATTTACACCCTCTCATTATTTCCTTACTCTTATCCTTCTATGAATGGGGAATCTAGTAGTGATGTTATTTTTTGGGATATTGAATTGTGGTTTGGATGGTGGATGTTGTGTAATAGGTTGTTGGGTTTTATTTTGGTTGTTTTTCAGAGTTCTATCATCCATTTCCATTTTTCTGTTAAATTATTTGGAAGCATTTGTTGAGGATGTGGAATTCTATACCTTTCTTATATATGTTGGAATGATATGATTGAGTAGACCAATTTTGATTCCCTTTCAAGAATATATTAACGTTGTACTTCTTCATGATTTATATTTATCAATGGGGTTTCTTAATTTACAGTGAGAATATATGATAAAAATACTTTAATAAATAACTAGAGTTATGATAATTGACTTGTTAAAGTATGATAGACGGGAAATATATGTTTCTTTTTTATTATTTTACCATGTTATGAGTAAATGTTATAATTTTTTATATGATGTTCTTATAAATACCTATTCTTGCCATCATTGATAAACATTACCATCATCATAATTGGTTAACTACATTAACCCTATAAATAGAAATAATGGTTAGAATATGGGAAAATCCTAGTGTTATTGTTATGAATTCATGTTCTACTATTTGATTGGTCCCCTATTATATTGTCATTTTCTATTCCATTTTATGTTTGAATTGTTGTTGTGGTTTAATGTTGTAATTACTTCACATAAATATATAATAATAAAAGTTAGGAATTAATTGGTTGATTGAGGTAACCCAAGATAAAAATTCATTTACTCGATGTCGATTCCATAATTAAAACATTACATTATATAATAAACTCAACATCTCAAGAATCAAGAGATTTATTTTCATTGGATACTAGTTATAGATGTAACTTATTATACAATTCTTGATAACATTTCCACCAAATTTTATCATGATGGATCCTTATCTAAACATCTACCATGTTAAACGCATCTTAATAAATTGAATGTGAAAAAATGAGAAATCTGTGAGATAAAACACCCTATATGGGAAAAATAATCATATTAACAATATTAAACAATGAAAATTCAGTTTAAAAGAATCATAATCTTTTTAGGTTTCTTGAAACGAAACGTTGAGCACTGTGTGAGTTGTGATATACTATAAAAAATAATAATTTAAATGTGGATAATATAACCTAGCTAATAAACTGGAAGACAAGAACATGACTAACCAAGTTGTGAAATATATGGATAATATTCCTACTAAATAAATTTACTTATTAAATCTTATCAAATAAGCCATCAATTTTTAGTAAAATCATTTTATTCTGCAAAAAATGAATTGTCTTCAAATAATAAATTTTATTACATTTTGTGTGTGGAAATTAAAATAAATTTCTAAATATTATAGATATTGTATTAAAAAATCATTTTTTAAAATAAAATTTTAAAAATAAATTTGGATGTAATTGATGATTTTTTTCTAATGATTTTTTTTTTCTGTTTAATGAAATAATTTTATTTTACAAATACAATCAGTAATTTTAATTAAATAAATTAATTTAAATGTAACATTCTTTTATTTATTCATTCATAAAGTTACATATAATTTAATTAATTCATTATAATATATTTAAATACATTTCAATCTGTAATATTCATGATTTTGATTGAAGATAATTTTTATGACTAAAATATATTTTTCCAAAAAAAAATTTCATTATGATTTTAACATTTATATTAAAATAAAATTCTCAAAATTTTTGAATTTTTCAGAGAAATTGAATTTAAATTTTTAAATAATCATTTTGAAGTTATCATGGAGTGAAATTTTGATGATTTTTTGAAAATATTGACTTCTCAATCAATAGTGAAAATGCTGATTTTAATTGAAAAGTGAATTTTCATTTATAGAATTTATGAAGTAAATTTTTATAATTTTTTTTGAAATTATATTTAGTTCATTTATTTTCTTAATAATCCAATTTATGTAATTGCTATCAATTTTATGCTAAATTTTAATATATAATAATTTTTTTATACTTGAGAAATCATTTTTTGGGAAACCATTTTTCATCAAATTTTATAGGTTTGATTTTAAATTATATTTTACAAATTATATGATTTAAATTTGATAAAATTTATTCCACATTTGGAAATAGTTTAATTAATATTATTTATTAATTTAAACATAATTTAGGGTCATAATTAATAGTCAGAACAAAAATAATTTCTTAGCTTGATTGAGATTAAAATGGGTTTACCAGGGGTTAAACCTTGAGATAATGGTGATTTTTCCAATTGAAATTGTATAAATACTATTGTAAATACATATTTAGACCTCTTAATATCCCATAATACAATCTATATCCATTTTTAATCATTTATATTGAGTATTATTTATTATATTTTAATATTTTAAAAAATTACAAGTGTGTCCTCTCCACCTCTTATAAAAGAAATCCCCTAATTTATATTCTTTACACCAATTTGAGCCATATATCATGAAAAAAACCTAAAAAATTATAATATAAAATATTATATTCATTATTAGGGGTTATGGTAATCCTAAAATGTTATTATAAGGGTCTTTAAACAACATTATAAAAGAGGCCTACAAAAGAAGAGGTAATCACCTTGCCTGACTTATTTCCATTTTTTCTTCTTCTCCAACCTATAAATGTATTTTATTCTCTATAATATAATTAATTATGTATTAAAAAAATAATTATATTTTATTAATATTATGTAATCATAAATATTCATTTGATTTTCCATCATATTTGTTATGAAATTATTGCTTGTGCGTATATATAGAGTACCACCTCCACATAGTGATACAATTAAATTTACATTACAAAAATTCATAGAGGGTTATTATGATGGGTTTAATAAATATATATTAAATTTATAACATATTTATTCATTTTTAGTTATAATATCATATATACATTTTCATCTTTCCATCATTTGTAAAATGATAATTTCGTTCATGCATGTATGTGGACTACCACATCTAAGGAGAGATATGATTTATTTTTTATTTATGCTTTGCATGGATAATAATAGGGATAGATTTGATGGATATATATAATATATATATGATATCAGAATTATTTTTAAAGGTGAAATATTAGTTAATTTTATTTTTTTCCTATCAATCGAAATGTGAAAATAGTGTTCATGTATACGTATGGTCTAACATCTCTATGAACAGTGTTAAACTCTTTTATCTCTATCGTTTTTTGGATTGTTATAAATATATAATGAATCTATAGTGTATTTATATAATTAATAGAATTACATATATGATTTAACCATGATAATGATGAAAGGACTGAAACCACAAAATTGAAACTCACATGAAAAATGAGACAGTAAACCCTCATAAATAAATATTTTAATAATGGATTACTAATAAAAGGGTATTGAAATATTTTTAGTGGGTCATATATGATATTTTATGTTTTTATATTATTATTTTTTTGGATTATATTAAATCTAAATTTATTATACAGGAGGTTAAAATCACATATGATGCAATTCTAGCACGAGGTAAGGGTTCATTTCACAGTCATGTCCTTTTTTGGGATTATTTTTGTTTGAGACTCTATTTGGGGAATTATTTAATATTAATATATTAAAAACATAAAATTTTATTAACCTATGATTATTTATAAAAATAAAAAAATTCATTCATGTTCCCCTCCATGAGAACAAAAGAGTCAACATGAATGGATTTAAGGAAAACCGACTTTATTTTTTTATTCGGTCGAAAATCATTTTCCTTACATATTTGTGTTTTATGAAATTTTTTTGCAAATGTTTTTACTAATTTTTTATAAATATTTAAATTCATTTCTAATTATTATTTAATAAAAAAAATAAAAGAATTATTCTTGACATTTTCCAAATGAGGTACTTTGGACTTTTATGAAAATTTAAATAGAATTATTATTTTAGCAAAAATGACATGAATGAAATTTTCCACCATCATGATTATTCAATTACCTGAATATTCTTTTGAAACTTTACATATTTGTTTATGAATAAAATAATTTTCTTAATATTTAATAAATTTCTAAATTTTGAATAAGTGCCTTCAAAATAAAATGGATATTTTCCTCAAGAAAGGTTACTGTAATTTTTTAATGTATTTTAATCTATGTCAACATGAAATTTTGTATGTTATAAATTAATGAGATTATAATCAAATGAAAATATCTAATATATTTCTCTAGATTTATTATGATCTGGTTAACTTGGGAATGTTTTGAAATTCCATATACTAGTTCTTATAATATAGAAAGTTACGAAATACTAAGGAATATTGATTAAAATTTATTTTTTATTACTATAATGAATGTATAGGATTTATTAAGTCATAGGTGGGACTTAGAATTATATATACCCTTTATGTGTTGGTAGGTATCAAGAGTAAAATCAGGTTTGTATTTCGGATAAAGACATAGCCATTTATGTAATATGACTTAGCATGAAGCCTTTATAGTAGGTTTCAAATGTCCCAAATTTTGAATTCCATAATTATAAAATCAGTTATTAATGTCCATCATATTATTTGAACAGTTATTTCATTCATGTATAAATTTCTTGATAATTTTATTATTTATATAGGATTATTTGATGAGTATTTATTCAAACCATATTATTCATTCCTTATTTCTTATATGATATATTCTATTGTACTCATTCCCTTACTAAGAATATAAGCTCACCCATTTCCTATGTTTTCCATTTTCCCAAGATTATATGATGTTTACTATGAATGATATGAAAAGATATTCTATAGAGAATAATGATGTTCATAAATAAAATAGTGTTCTCTTTTTTGTTGTCAATTGTAATGTGGTATTTAAGTATGTATCTAATTTACCAAGACAATTAAACTATTAAATACTTTGGGATGTGATCTGTTATATGTAGTTCCAATGTAATAAATCAACTAATGACTATGTGATACTAGGGTTAGGATATTTATAGTTACAATCATATCATGTTTAGTAGACACCTTAAGAACTAGATATTTGAAAACATGGATTATGGAACATAACCCCATGGTAGAATTTGATGTTAATTATAAGTACAAGATAACATCCTATAATTTGTTTAGATAGAGATTATTTATTTTTTCATATAATACATCCCTATCTGGATAAAAAAAACTGGACATGGTATTTCACATATGGATCTACTGGTAATACCCTTGTAAAGAGTTGGTAAAGTATATCTTGACCATCATCCATGTGAGTAAATAATGGTACCTTACATAACAACTAGTTTGACACTCCAGTGGGTTATTATTTCAATAAATAATATCTTATTTAAGAACCATTATGATGAATTTGGATAGATTATGACCAGGAATGACCTAGGATAACCTATTTTATTATAGATTAAATATATTATGCCCTAATTTAGATATCCTATAAATTATTTTCCATGATTATGTAGTTTCCCATAATGATTATTGTTGCTAACAATATAGTTTTTATTTTTATATAATAGTAACGTAATCCTTCAACATTATAAAAATTATCTTGGAATAAAGAAAATTTATTGTTTACCTTCATTTTCAATGAATTGATGGCATTTTCACCCCATCCTGAATTTATGGATTTTTGGTCCCTAATATTCTAATAAACGTTTTATTTATCACTTCGTAGCAGTACATGGATGTTATTTTTATCCTCAATTTATATTCATTAAATTACCAATAAAATAATCAGTATCTTGGAACTAGGATATGTGATATTTTAGGCAACCTTTATATTTCGTACATTTCCTTTTGAAAATATGTTTTATTACCCCTCCATACGATGTGGATTTCCAAAAAAGGTTTATCCTTAGATGTCTGAGATAAAATTATGAGTGTAAAATTTATTGAAGGGGGTTATAATTTAACACCTTGAACATTTACATTAAAATAATATTATAATCAATGTCTTTCATGAAATTAAAAAACCAATCTTTAAACAAATTATAATATACTATAAAAGAATATTATTATTTAAATGGATCCATTAGAAAATATCCATTAAATTGGAGAGTTTGAATATGAGTAACCACATTATAAAATACATGCATAATTTATTATCTCAATTAAAATTTATTTATTAGTTAATATGCACATAATCGTTAGTTAAGACACTTTATGCTTTAAAAATGCATTTTCATCCAAAAATGGATATAATTTTATTTTGTGTGGAAATTATAATTTAAATTTTCCACTTATAGAAATTTAATTTTCGAAAATGAACATAATTTTTCAAAATAATCATATCCTAATAAAAATTGGGTTAATTTTGGGGATTTTTATAAAATGATTTTTTTATAGTGAATAGAAAAAAAAATTATTTTTCAAAACTCTAAATTATTTTCATTAAATAAAAAAATTAAAAGCACCATTATATTTTTTATTTTGTATTAAAATTTAATATGATATATTTTATTTATATAATTATAATTAATTTCATTTCAATCATAAACATTGATGTTTTTTATTTTTTTTTATTATTTATGCTTAAAAATACATCTTTATACAACAGTTTTTTTGTTGTGATTTACAAATTTATGTTACAATTAATACATGTCAATTTCTTAAATAGTAATTAGATAAATAAAGAAAAATTAAAATAAAGATAATATTATTATCTTTTTGTAAAATATATGTAATTTTCCAAAAAGTTTTATTTTACGATGAATCGCGAAAATTGCTTATTTATATAGAAAACTACATTTTCATTTGAACCATTTAAAAAGTGTAATTTTGATATAAAATGGTTTTAGAAGTATATTTAGTTAAATGTTATTATTAATAATTCAATTTATTTTATTGGAATAAATTTTTTTAGTTCATTATGTAAAAACATTTTTTACTTAAGAAAAACTATTTTTAAGAAGACACTTTTGTCATGTTTTAAAGGATTAAATTTAATTTAAAATTTTCCACATAATTAAATGGAATTTAATAAAATATATTTAATTTTTTTAATAATAATAAAACAATTTATGTAATAATTCAATATTAAATTTTTATCAAACTGAATAGTAAAAATTTGTTATTGTAGTTATAGTTAATACAGGTTTATTAGGTGGTTTAACCCAGAGATGATGGTATGTTTTTTGATTAAAATATGTGAATAATATCTAATGAACATATTTCAACCTAATAATATCAAAAATTTAAATATCTATCCATTTAAAAGAGTTTTGATTGATTATTTGTTTATTAAATTTTATGTTTTTCAAAACTTTCAAGTGTGTTCTCTCCCCTGCTTATAAGAGGACACCCATACTATATCTTATTGACACCATATTGATCCATATATCTCGAATAAAACCTTATAAATTATATTTTTAACATCAATATACACTAATTATAAGATGCTATTCTTGAAATACCATTACAAGGGTCCTTTATCAATGATCTAAAGAAGGTTTAATAAAGAAGAGGTAGTCAACTTAACGAACTTCTTTTAGTTTATATCTTATTCTACCCCCTCCAACTAAGTTGTGATCAATAAAATATAATATCTATAGTGTAAAAATATACTAAATTTTTTTTATGATTATAGAACTACCAGTATACAGACTATTTCCCATTAAATGGGAAGTGAATGTATCGATCTTGAGTTAGCGTGGACTACTATCTCCACATAGTGATACAATTTATTTTCCATCATCATCATTCATGGATAGTTTTTGATGACTTTAAATTTTATATAATTTATTTATGACATAATTTTTAATATATAGATATTATATAAAATCTAAATTTTAAATTTCTATCCTTTGGAAAATGATAAATTTATTTTTGCGTACATATGGACTACCGCCTTCATGAATGAATGTGATTCATTTGTCATTTGTAATTTAATTGGATGTTAATAAGGAGGTATTTTTTTAATATTTATAATAATATTATAGAATTATAATTATTTAATTTTTTTAATACTATTTAACTTTCTCTCTTTCTATATATCAAAAAGTTAAAATGGTGTTCATGTGTACGTATGGCCCACCGTCTCAAAAAACAATGAAATTATTTTTATATCTATACCTAGTATGTATGATTTTAAATATTAATATAATACATATATAATATATATATCATTAATATAATTCTGGATATTATAGAGCCATGATCTTGGTATAAGGATATAAACTACCGAGCTGAAACTTATTTGAAAAACAAGACAGTAAACACTTAGAAATGATAATTGTAATAAATAAATATTAATAAATATATATTTAAATGTTAAAATTGTTCCATATATAAATTTATAAGTATGTATATGATTATTTTATATAATAATAAAAAAATAAAATTTACTATAGAAGAGGTTTAGATCACATACAAATCAAATTTTACCTAGCATGAGGGTTTATTTCACAATCTCATCATTATTCGGGATTGTTTATACATAATATCTGATAGGGAAATTATTTTTTATTTATATCTAAAAAATCATATATTTTATTATCCTATATTTATTTTGTAAATTACAATTTTTCTTTCGTTTTTTTCTTTTTTAACTCAAGATACCAAAAGAGTGGTTTTAAGGGAAACCAAGTCTATTTCTCTCTTTGGAAAAATACTCACTCTTTCAAATCCATGTTTTTAAAATGTTTTCATGAATTATTTAATAATATTTATTGTTTTTTTAAATTTATTTTTACCCATATTGGATTTAAAAACATTAAATTGAGTCTTATTTTTATTTTTTAAATGATCCACTTTTGACATTTTACAAAAAATGTAAATTGAATATTTGTTCTAACGAACACAACAAGAATGGAATTTTATTCATTTATGAGTACATAATATTTTTAAAATTATTTTAAAAAATTTCATAGTAATTTACAAATAAAATGAATTTACTAAAATTTAGTAAATTTTTATATTTAGAATTAGTGATATAAAATGAAATGGGTATTTTTTAAATAATGTTTCCTTTAATCTTAATAAAGTATTTTCATCTATGTAAACATTATTTAATTAATATTATAATTTAATTAGGTTATAAAAAATATATACCATCAACCATATTTATTTTTATGGATTATGATTAGATTCACTGGGGAAATTATGAACAACTAGTATAATGTTTTTTTAATATGGATAATTATTGATTATTATGGAATGTCTGTTAAGTGGAATTATTTATTCACATGATGAATGAATTAGACTTATTATGTTAAGGGTGAAACCAATAATTACCAATCCCCTCACTTAATTAGTAGGTCTCGTGAGAATACAATTTTTTGGTATTTTTAAGACGTCTTTACACTTTTATGTAGTATTTCATAGCATTAATCCTCGACGGTAAGTTTTATACATCCCACATTATGAATTCCATCATTGGGAAATAAACTATGACGTCTATGAGAGTATTCAAATAACTATTTCACCTATCAAAAATATTTAATCTCATGTGATTATTTATATGAGATTATTTGATCATCGTTTATTTATATCATATTATTTATTCCTTATTTATTTTATGATAGATTATATTTTACACATTCCCTTACTGGACATCTGAACTCAACATTTATATTTTATTTTATCCCACATTCTTAGGATATTTTTTGTGAATGAAATAAATATATTTTTTCATATAATAATGATGTTATTAAAGAAAATAATTTAATTTAATTTATGATTTCAAATATAATGTGGGATTTAAGTATTTATCTAGTTTACCAAGAAAAAAAAATATTCAGTCTCTTGGGATACGATCACTTGTATCTAGTGCCAATATAATAAAGTAATTACCATCTCTTGGATACTGGGGTTAGGGTCATTAAAAATGTTTTACCCATGTTGAGATCATAAGCATATGGAAAAACATAATAATAAGAGTGATTCTATATTAAAAAAATTGAATCATTAAAATGCGTCAAATGGAAATATTGGAGAAACAATAATCCCATATAATCCAAAATATGACATAGTATAATGACTATGAAAATATTAGACATAAATAATGATATAGGTATTATATCATAGACTCGTATAAAAGAATTATGGAACCATAAAAATATTTAAAATACAACACTGTATATCAGGAATCCTCACTTATTTCCCATAATTAATCAAGCATAATAGCAAATTTTCTAGTACTGATCTGGAATTATAACCTATTTTTTATAGTGGATCAATAGTAAAAAACAATATTGCATTTTTGATATATCATACTGACTCATTTAATCATTATATTGTGTGATATAATTCTTTTACCAATGCATTCGAGGGATATTTAGGGACCACTTGTCTATTAAAGATTATTAATACCCATGTGTGATTTAAGAAAATAACTAATCATCACATCATTAAAACCTGAAAATAAGAATTATTTTCACATTTTATTATAAAATGTATCATATTAATAACCACATAAATCAGATCAATTGATAACAAATTCAATTCTGTAAATGATAAACATTATAAAATCATTGAAAGGGAGACTTATAAAACATAACATCATGGAAAAAAGATACCTTTTGAGATGAAGAAGAAAAAAATTAAATACTAAAAGGGAGTAAAATAGATCATATTAAAAATGACACTTTAAATATAACATAAACTGATAAATATTTTAATTTAGTATAATAAGGGTAACATTTCTTTATGTGAAAACATAGACTTGAAAGAAATGTTACTTAACTAAAAAACAACACTTAAGAGGACTGTGACTATTCAAAATATATTATTATTTTATGGAAAATAATATCATTCATAGAATGGGATTTAAAATATGAAATAATTATCCATGGAGATAAGAAACATGTGAGTCATATGTAAATAGAGATCATTGAATATATAGAACATTTATGGTTGAAGTTCAAAAGAAATTATATAACTCATAGAAAGATATTTGAGTTACTAAAGTCCCTTACAGATCAAAGAATATTTGAATCAAAATAATATGATAAGTACTTCTATAAATTTCCTTGAAATTCTCATAAAATTAAATATTAATATCACACATGAAATAAATCTGGAAGATAAAAAATCCATAGAAAACAAAGTGTAGATAAATAATTATGTCTCAAGGGATTATAAATTGAGACAATTAAAATATTTATTTGATCTGTCCTTCCAATAATGTACTCTAACATCCTATATAAAAATAATAAATATCTCAATAACTTATTAAATAATCACATATATACCTAATACTATTTATTAATTTTATTTATAATCATTATTTATATATAAAATATTTATTTTTTACCTATTTTACAATATTAGGTTTTTATAGTTTTTAATATTTATACTAGATTCATTATTTTTCAAAATTTTATCATTACAAGATCATTAATGTTTCTTTAATATTTTACTTATGATTATTTATTATGTTTTAATTTCTATTGATTAGTATTTCATTATTTATTATTATAATTGAAATTGATAATTTTCAGAATTTATTGATTTTCGTAACCAATGAAATGTGTTTTCTTAATTATAGGGTTAAATATTCATGTTCCATTTCCATAAAAATGGTAATTATTTCAAGATTAATATCATATTATACCATTAATTATTTTTTCAAATTTATTTATGATATAATTTCCTATCATTGTTCAAGTTGGCGATCTAACCAACCCAAACATGAACATACCATGATTAATGGATGATAATGTGGAGATTATTTTTAAATATCATTACAATAGTATCAAAATTTTATAATTTAAATATTATTTTTGTGATATATAATAATTATAATTAATTATGGTAATAATTTGTCGATAAGAAACAATTATAATGCATGAATAAGTTGATTTTCCTTCTCAGCTCTCTTGTTTAATATTGTCAATTTTATAATAATTTTTTATAATTAATATCATTTATAGGATATTAATTTTTTTCAATATAAACTTATCTATACCATAAAAATAAAATTTATCATTTAAAATATTTCATAGAACCATCCATGAAAGATAATAATGAAAAACGGAATACATAGATCCATGAATAAAGTAGTATAAATGAATGCATAGATTTTTATTTCATTATTATATAATAGGATACAAGAGTGATATGGTATATAATTTCAAAATCCAAAATATTTCCTAAAAATAATTATATAATAAATTACTTATTTAACTATCCTTGTTAATTAGAGAAAGAAAATGAACATATTACTTTATGGAGGTGGTAGTCCTCACACATGCATGATTCACATTTTTTATTCTTAAATGGAAAAGGGGAAATATGGTTAATAATTGTAACATAATTATAATAATATATAAGTATAATAGTGATACTTATTTTATCATTTTCTATAGTTTATCATAATTTGGGAAAGAATAACTTCATATATTGAAACTAAAATGGGAAAGCCGCAATTCATATTCTATATCTCACCACTTGGCTTATCACCTTTGGAAAGGGAGTTAAACCATGGAATGATGGGCTCTTTAGAAGAAAACCATATTTATGTTATTTAAGAGTCTTTATTAAAATTTGGGGTAGAGTTTATCCGTGAAAAATGGGTTTCTGGATTGATGGAAAGTAAAGAGATTAGACCCCTTTTATATGTGAGAAGGACTGATATTTTTGTAATACGCATAAATTTCTAATTATGGTCACTATAATTTTTATGACTCAAAAATTGAAAAATAACTGTCATTATAAGTGGCAATTTTTATAAATTCCTTAACCACACAATCTCACACACATTTTAAACTTGTTTGAAGTCATTTACTCCTGGATTTTAACTTTTACAATTTATGTATACAATATGGTATTGAGATTTTACATAGATAACTTGTTCTTTATGCATAAAACATTTAATATTCTTTATTATATTATTTTTTCTTACATATAAAATTTTGTAAATAAATATAATTTTATTAAATTTCTAAAATTGATAAAAATTCATTTTTTAAGAGAATGTATAGTAATAAAAATAATTCATTGGTAAAAATACTACTTAAGTTATAAAACACTATATATCGGTTATTATAAAAGAATAAATTTTTTAAAATTTATAATATTTCCTAAAAAATCATATTTTTGCAATAAAATGGTTTCATAAATTTCCAAAACCATTCTTATAAAATAATAATTCGATAAAAGGAATGGTATTTTAAAAATAATTATTGTGTTATTCATCTAAAAATAATTTTCTTAGATTAATATCTAAAATTAAACATAAGATAATATTTTAATTATAAATAAATAATTCATTTCTTTATTTCAAATCCATGTTCTATAATTTATAATGTTAATTTTTTATTAACAAAATAAAATATGGAGAAATATATTTTTATAGGAAAATTAATTTTTGTTTATTAACTATTATTTTTCCTTTAATTAATTAACTAATATTGTAGAAAATATTTTTCATATATTTAATATATATTTTTATTAATCAATTATAATAAACATTGTTCTATGAAAAAAAATTTGTTTTTTGTAAAATAAAAATTTTAAGTATATTGTGAATTGACCAAAAATAACCATTCGAAGTGTATAAATATTTGTGATATATCAATAAATATAAATTGTTAATTTCTACTTGATAAGATACAAATTTAAACTTACATAACACTTTATTATATTTATATAATATTTAAGCATCAAATTATCTATCATTGATATTTTTAGTAGTGGTTTTCCATGATTGGATCTTGTGGAAATCTCTATAAGATGGATCATCTCCCATATATGGATTTTCTCATATTTTAATTTTTGGAGTTCAAATTGGTCTTTGTCCAAGTCAAAAACCTATAAAATATACCACCCTTATGATTTTAGACATATGAGATTTATAAGGAAGACTTAAACATTAGGATTTTATTTCATTATACTTCTTTCATAATTTTATAAAATGGTTACTTCAATTTATAAATGCAAATTTAACAGTTATGTTTTATTATCCATATTTAATATTAAAAATATATCACGTTTTTTAGTTTGGTATAGTGTGTGGAAAATTCTATTTAAAATATTATTTATTTAATAAGAATATATTTTTAAATTTTGAGTCGTTATGGTCTCCCCTATTAAATAAAATATATCTTCACAATTATAATTATCACATACTAAAAAAATAATCTCATGTTATCTATAATATAGATTAATATGCAGTTTTTTAGGGAGGAATCAATCACATTTATTGACTTATAATAATTATTATCCCAATATTGTGTCCCATTCTAACCATTTGGGTTAAATACCTATTTTAGTTTGGTGTTAAGTGATTTTTTAATTTTAAATGAATTTAAAATCATTATAGAGTGATATATTATCATAAATTAGTTTATAGTAATGAAATATTATTCCCAATTTTTATAATAGATACACCAAACACACATATCTTTAATCCCCCTTGATTTTCAACATTGTGGTTCTTTGAAAAAGATTAGTTCAAATGATGATGTTGATGAAGAATGATTAGACTTCTCATAAGGCTCATTGAGATCTGTGTTCAGAACCCTCTTAGCCCTTTTTGTAGTAGAATCCTCCACCACAATATCCTAAACCATCTCCATAATATCCCTTCCATATTCCACCATCCAAAACATATAACCACTCAAATCCTTGCCCAATTATTGCACAAGTCCTTAGGTTTCCCACTTATTGAAACCCACTCATCTAGATGTTGAAGGGAGATGGAATCCACACGACATCCAATATGAGTATACATTAATGATCTAAAAAAAATCCTTGCAATAATCTAATTGTTTCTCACACACTCTGTATAAGATAGTGTTCTATAAGGAATCGAACCTAATTATCAAGCTACTTCAATCCCTAACGTCACTAGGTGACCTACTTTTAACCAAACCAATATATCCTATTGAACTTGTAGAAATGGAAGGGGTTGTATTTTCCATCCATCATTTTAATGTGGTTTCAACCTATAATTAAATATTAGTCCCTACATATATAGGTGGTGCATTGGTGGATGATTATGAAGATGTTTTTTAGTTTTTATCTTCTATTTCAATGAAATTATGATATCTCAGTAGGGATTGATGGTTTTTTTCTCTACCCTATCCATTTTTTATAATAATAAAGATTTTGAGGGTAATGGTAAAACAATTAGTGAATATAGAGTCTGTAATAGAATAGTTAGTCTATTAGAAATATCAGATAACATCTATATAAAGGACATATACTAAGATTTATATTCCCATAAACATAAATCTACAATTTCAAACATCATCAAACTAGATGTTTTATTTCATAAAAAAAATCATGGTGTTACAATTAGATGAAATAATATGAAATGTAGAGTGTCTAGATTAAAGATCCCATATTCATAATTCTGAAGTGGATGATTCAACTATCCCAATCCATCTCATAAATAGTCAATGAAGAGGATCCACCATATTTCTTGATGTTATGGGGGTTTTTCACACATATCAACTTTATCCTCCCTTGAATTATAACCCTGACATGGATAATTTCCATGTTTCTCAAACATAGGGCATTGGAATATTATTGGTCATTTTGGGTGCATGTTTCCACTCCAATATTGCTAAATAAACTCTTTATTTTACTATAGTATTTTCAATCTTGTTGAACCTTTCTTTTAAAAGTAAATAATTTTCAAATACCTTTGAGTAAATTAATTTTTTTTTCTTATTCCCGCATTTTTGACCTATAGGTTATCGAATTTTTCTTCTTTATCTTCTTCATTGCCTAAATTCTCAAAAGTATTCATAATTAAATTTTTATTCACATAGTATTTAAACTATATTTACATTTTTAATAATATTTTTTGATAGTTAGTCTAGAATAATTACTATATTTTTTAGTTAATCTGCCATTTTTGAGGGATTATTATTGAGAGAGAAACTAATTTATACCTTGGATTCATTGTTAAATCATTTTCTTTTGGATCCAACCATCACAAAAATTGAAATTGTTAACATGAGTTATGAAAAATTTATAATGTGATAGAATTATGATAACATTTAAAGTAATTAAATCATAAAATTTAGTTTGACTTTACATTTTTATTTTGGCCAATAATTCATTTATATTCATCTACGTAACTATTAGTTTAAACTAAGGTATATTAATTTGGTTTTTCTTATTCATATTAACCATATCCCTTAAAATAACTAGGAAAACAGACCTCAAAGTGGTTAATATAGAAAATATGATTAATAAAATCATATCATATGGTAGTTTTTACTCAGGTGTGTTTTCATAGGGACATTCATCATGAATCGGAGTAATTATTGAGTCAATGGTCAACTAACCCTTTTTGGAGTGATTGTCCTTAGGTGAATTTATGCCATAGGAGAATCCAATTTTCAGTGTCTATATAGGTATTTACTTCCAAGAAAACCACATACTCAATACATTTCCAATATTATAAGATATCATATTATACATAGACACATATCTAGGGGTTTTATTATGTTTCTTTATCCATAACACCAAAGGTGACTAAACTAATTCCAAATGGTAACTTAACATTGATTTGATGTAAACTGAGGTGAAAACAGGTCTTTATTCTATATCATTTCAGTAATTAAAAATTTTAATTAAATAGTAATCTCAAATTCATGAGAATAATGTGGTTTGGGTTCTTTAATGTCAATCTATATAATAATCTTATTTTAAAATTCTTATTAACACTTCTCCATAATTTCATCATACTAAATATTCAAATAAACATATATATAAAATTCCACCCTTCCATATAGTTATGGATTAATTTTAATTTTACCAAAAACCTTAAATTGATTCCAAAATAAATCTATATATGGGTTTGGGAGGTCTTGGAGGTGTTCAGTTGGTTTTCACAAGGCCGGGTTATGCATTATTGTGTTTGTAGTGTTATCGGCTAGCCAATGTTCCTCTTAAAAGTTTGAAAAGACACTGGTGGCCCATTGAATTACTAGTGGGAACTATGTGTGTTGTTTTAATGGGTATATGCAGTTAATTTTTTTCCTTTCAACTCTTAATAAACATTTCCTTATTTGTCTCCTAAAATCAAACAACACAGCCTTTGTTGGATTATCCCTCTCTTTCTTCTCCTTCCATGGACATAGTCATTGAATCCTTACTTTTTCAGATTATATTTGAGGTAGTAGACTACGTTAGGTAAGTATATAAATCATATCTAATCCTTACTCACTTTATTTTATTTTGGGGTTATTTTCTACTAGATTTACCTAGTTCCTCAATTTTTTGGGTATTTCTCTTCTACATCGATTTAATTCATTCTCAGAAAAATTGTGGGTCATGATTAGGTTTCTAATCCTTATTGGGCCTGAGGTAGGTAGTCTTAAATATTTTCACATAGTATCGTTATTTTTTTCATAAGTGTTATGTGATATTTAGTTAACCGGTTTTCACCAGGGACCTTAATTTTTATTCTATGTTTCATAAGGAAACATTGGTATGATATACAACCCTTGAATGCTTCCTAAGGTTAAAAGTATAAGGTTTGGGATGGGGAACCCTTATCGATCCAAAATATCTTTTGTCATATTTCTTTTGAAATTTTTAATTTTTTTGGTTTCTTTTTAGTTTTAGAAATTGAATTTGGTAATTGAAATGGAAGATTTTTTTATTTTAAAAAGTAAATTAAAATGGGTTTTAAATTTTTGAAATACTAAATGATTTTATAAATGAACTTTGAAAATGGATTCAACCATTATTGGATACATTTTTCTGAAATTTAATGTTAGAATTTATGAATTCTTTAATAATGGAACTTAGAATTAAATCAGAATGGAGATGTTTAATAAACCTATTATAGTTTTTTACTTGTTTATTATATTAGGCTAATGAAGGGAATTTTTGAAAAACCCATGGTGAACATATCCCTTGAGTCGACACCAAATGTTTTATTTAACCTAGGGTGAAAAAGTCCCTTTGGTGGACAACTATATATATTGTTAAACACGAGGGGAACACAACCCATGGGTGCATGTATATGATTAATGATTGGTATATTACCTCGGGTTCTAGTTTGGACCATGTAAAGGTATATTTCTGAAGTTCAAAAGAGGATTTGGTTGACTTGGTATCCATGACATGCTCAAAGAAATCCAAATTTTCCAAAACATGTGGGTTTGGCCTCAGTTTCACCCCGCAGCCTATCTTCATATTTTTATTTATTTATTTATTTTTCTATTTATTTAAATTTTTTTGTCATGGAAGCGTCAAATCCAATTATTATTTTGTATTGGATAATTTAGGGTCTCTATTGGTGTTGGCCTACTATTTTGTACTCACACCTTGCTCAAACCATTGTTTGGATCCTATGTAGACTTCATCGATGTAGATAGGGATATGGGAAATTTCCCAATGACTAATGTGTGAATTCATGAAAGGATGGAGTTGGGGGGTGTGTGATTGGATAGTTTTCGTTTTACTTTTTAGTATTTTGGTTTTTTTATTTCCTTTATTCACCTTGTACATTTTTTATATAACTAATGACATGTATATGACTAATCATATATGGAAAAAGTTCACCGAGAGTTTTGGTAGTGGAGACTATGGAGAAAATATGATTTAATTTCATATTTTTCAAGAATATGGGAAGAAACGCCAAAGTGGATGTATTATAATAAAGGGTACGTGTTTTTATTGTGGAGAATAATGACACATAACAAGTAACTACAAATGGAAAATGAAAATTTATTTTAATGTAATGTATAGAAATTTTGGTCTACCTAAGATGTCAATAAGGGACACCATACTAGGTTACTATCAACCTATTGGAAAATAGAAAGAGTTGGTGGGTCCTCTAATAGTTGGAAGTGTGGATTATATGTCGATTTATAGGGCGTTATATGTCATTCTAGGAAATCATGTGACTCTTCCCTTCCTTCTAAATGGAGTATCATAGTGTGATGTTATTAATGTGGTCATGTGGGATACATCATATCTCAATAACCAGGAACACATATATGGTTCTATATTTGTGAAAATAAGGGACATTTAACCCATGTGTTCAATAGATCATAGTAGGATAGAAGTGGTAGAGGATCAAGATTAGCATAGGGTTCTAGGGGTTAGGGTGGTTTCCAGAACACAATAGTCAGGCGGTTGGGTACATATGAGCTACACAAGCTATGGTGGAAGTCATGGTGTTCAGGGTCGATATAAGTAGCGTCTACCAATGAGAATGACACATGAAATTTTAATTGTGATACAATATAATGATGTATGATAGTTTCATTTAGTAGATCCTATAATTATAGTATAGGATGTCAGGTCGTCAACTATTTGAGGTATGCATTTTTTTGTGTTAACTCATGATTCTATCAATTCTACACAGGATTCTTGAAAACATTAATATATGATTCCTTTATTAGAGTCTTGGTTTCAGTGTAATAGTATCTTTATGTTTTGATGTTGATAAATAAATCCATGGTCATGGAGTTATAAGGGATTTAGAGGTGTTCTGGTTGTTCATTGCACATCGTTTACTGTCATTTCCTCTTGGACTTCTTCATTTTGAAAATGGGTGTAGTTGATTTAATTTTTTTAATGGATTGGGTCATAAATTTTTTAGATCATAAAAAATATTATAGTAGGATAGTTTTCGTTATTTTTAAAAAAGGTAAAATCCTTTATTTGTGTTAAAGAGTGGGATTTTGTGAAGGTTATGATGAATAAAAGCATCTATGGATGGGTGGGATCACTACTCATAAGGCTAGTCTTGTCCAAGGGAGGGTGAGAAAATTCATCCTAGCTTCCCACCAGTAGATGATATATTTTCATGTTTCTTTCCAAATTATTTCTAGAGGTTATTATAATTTCTCAATCCACTTGGCCCCCTGTTTAGTAAAAGGCTGAGGTGCCACAACCCCAATAACACCACCAAAATGATAGGGGCAAACAACATGTTCCATGAAGAAATTATGTAAAATGGTAGGTCTTTGCCTAATATTCCCATTTTCACACATTGATCCATATCCATGAAAAAATAAGGATAAATAATAAAAATATTATAACATCTAGAGATAAACCATGCATTCAATAACCTCTATGGAGGACACTTGAGTATGAAAACTAAAGAAAACATGTAAAGGGTAAAAATAAAAGACCAAGTGGAAATGAAGTCATAACCTAAAAATAAATATAATAATTTAAAACTAAGAGATAATGTCTCCTGATCTCCATGTTTGACCACCATATGTGGTCAATTCACATAGGTATCAATAAGCTCCATCATTGTCACCACCAACCATTTCATGGTTTTCATAAGAAACGACATTTTCTAAATAATCCCATGAAAGGTTGAGTATATCAATTCCCATTATGAATCCAAGAAAAACAAAAAAGGAGAAATAGAAAGATACAGCAATAGTATGATTCACCCATGCATGGTATCTAAATAAAAAACTGAGAAAACAACATTAAGATAAAAAAAATCTAAAAAAATAATCCCAAATGTGAGAGAAAGGGTATCTTTATCTCCACAACCCAACTAAGAACAATGATTCTTCCTGAATCCCAAAAATTCCATCTATGATGATCAACATCATGTATAACCATACAAGAAATCATGTGAAGGGGATCGCACCTCACAGCTATGCACCATAGTAATGGGAGACATAATCCCAATCGTTTATCCAACACAACCTCACTAGAATATAAGTGGAGGGGTCTCCACCTCATAGATGCACTCCATAGTCAAGGAACTAATCACTCACAAGGAGGACTCACTAACCACAAGAGATTCATTACAGGGGAGTAACACTTTATATATAGAGGTATTACACCCATTTTAAAAGAGTATCGTCACTATCTATATAAATAATATGGAGTACCCATGACCTAGTGTGGAAGGGGAGTTAAAACCCTAGAATCTATTACATTATTTAACTCATCAAATTTTTCATCAAGAATCACCTCAAGAAGCATCACGCGTAGAAAAAATTCAGATCATATCTATTACTCCACAATAAATTAAAATATAATGTTCTACATGGAAAAATAATCAAGATTGGATAATCATGGGAAAATATCAATGTTTTAAATAAGGTTATATTAGAGAAATAAGTTTCTATAGGTAATACTATGTGTGTATAGGGGTTCACATTGTTTTTTCCCCACCACATCACCTGGACGTTTTCATCACTAGACATGGATTGGGAATCCATGTTACACAACATTCTGGATATAGGAGTAACATGGAGATTTTTTCAACTTAGGTTCCTATGCATGTACACCTGGAACATTGATCGGATAGCCAAGTACCTCCACATGGTATGTCCTAAGGGTACACAGTGTGCGTTTCCACCTAGGGTATTGTCCATGAACACCTGGCACATGGCATGGATGGCTAAGTCCCTCCACATGGTATTTCTTACCAGAACGGAGCTTTTATGGCCACTTCTGGTCCTGGTCATGTACACCTAGAAAAAAATTTATATTTCAAGTAACATATCATGAAATTTCCTCAAGGAACATGTCAAGTATTACCACTCGATGTCATAGGTGAGTACACTTGGCACAAAGCATGACTGGAAATATACCATCACACCTTGTGCCTTTGTGGTACATGTTGTGTATGACCACCCAGTGTCATGGGCATGTACACCAAGCACATGGATATACACCCAAGTAGTGTCACATGATGTGTGGTCCAAACCACATGACATGTGATCCTTAAATCAGTTGAAATTCAAACTTGTCATAGAAAATGAGTCCACAACATGCATTCTTCCACACTACACGTCATATGGTCTTGTATTCCAGGGAAAAAAAATGTTTCTACATGTGGATATCAGGTCCACTATTTTTTCTTCCTTCAGTTCCATTTATGCACCCAAAATCAGTGGGGTTCATCTGTATCCATCATTTTTGGGCCTCATATTTCTACGAATTGAATGTTGGTAATTCGCATGATTCTTGTAGTGCACCACATCACTATATATCATAATGTTTCATTTGAGATCCAGGGATACAACACTCATGTCTCGCAATGAATCTTGATCCATCTAAAAATTATAATCCTTTTCATTATTCATATAATAACCATGAATTTCGGGGGTTAATCATGATCAACCCAACATTGAAAATATCAATCTATAACCCTATGTGCCAATGGTGATTAATTCAAATAATGACTGGGGAAATAACAATGGTTAATACATCATTGGACAATAATTCTCATATAATGATCCAATAAATAGAATATCTAGGGTGATATCATGTGTGACAAAAGAGTTTAATCAAATAAAAATATCCAATAATGTGCTGGGATTTTGTGATGGTTGGAAAATTTAAAAAATTAAATAATATAAATTAATCCATTCTTGATTTAAATAAAAAGGTTGGAAATTAGAAAATATAAAACCCTATTTTTATTTAGAATCGATCATTAGTGAATAATGAATGATCTAGAAATGAAGTAAATCATCAACATTAAATGCCTCTTGAACAATATCTATCTAATCATTTTCTATTTTCCAATATAATCCACCAATGAAGAAAATCTAAACATCCTCCTCTCATGTCCTTATAAGGTTATATATATAACCCTGGATAAATTTCATAATAACATATTTATATTAGTAATTAGGTTAGATAATTTAAAATAAAATAATTATTTTTAATTATTTTTTTTATTTAAATTCCTCACCAATAAATTACTCTACCATAAATCTGGTGTTGACCAACCTTAACTCATACATAGGGTGAATTCCATGTTCTGGAGTCAAATGTGGTCTCAAATTCATAATTTGTGACTCATTTCTGGAGTTATTTCACTACTTCAAGAAATCAATGTGTGTGTGATATTAATATATTTAATATTTTCATAATATCATTACCTATCATATTAAGCCTTGTAAACTCACATTGTCTCAGCCCTTGGATCCAAAAGTATTACGAAAAATATTAAACAGCCTTTCATGTCATACAGTGAGTCATCACAGTCTCCCCACCTTCAAGTATTTTCATCCTGAAAATTGAAAAAACAATCTCAAGTGAGGATATTGATCTCTCAACTGAGGATCCTATTTGAGAAAACTCATTAAAGGGATCTTGTGCTATCAACAAACATGCACCCGAGGAATTATCTTTCTTATAAAGGGATTTCCATTTTTAGTTTTTAAACACATTCAGGTACCTTGAAAAGAAAACTCCACTCTCAACCTCCAACTCGTCCTAGTCAAAATTCTGCAATGAGTCGTGAACTCAACTACAACATGTGGAAAATACCATGCAACCATTATAAATATAGTCACACGGTCAAGTGGTATTCCATCTCACTAATCTAATGTAGTAACTTGAAAAATATCCTATGATAATTAGAGAAATACTATGATCACATCCAAATCTCTATGATCTTTGATGATGTGAGATTTATCGTAACACAAGATCTTTTTTCAAACTCTAATGACCACCTTCATTTTTCCTCAAGTGAATACTAAGTTTTCTATGTAGTCCTAATCCACCCCTATATAAACTACACCTTTCACAAGCATCACTTGAACTAACTCTGGGACCCCAAGTACTATCTCCCACTAGCTCTAACCAATATAGTGGTGACCCACCAGTTCTCCCGTATATGGCCCCAAATGATATTGTGCTGCTAGTAGAGTGGTAATGATCACGATACAAAAACTCTACTAATGGTAGTTGATCCACCCAAGTATAGATGAGAACCAACATTAAAACAGTAAGTATGTAAACAAAAAATAACACACTTATCCTAGCCACCTATATGGGGTAGAAACACTATGATGGAATTAAACTATGTCCCAAAGGCCTCTTTCATCCTCTTTATAATCATTATGTGAATAGAACATCTTAGTATAAAATGATCATCAAGGGAATTCCATGAATCAATACTACCACCTTAATGTACAAGGATACCAAACCCTCCACTATGATATAATCATTGATGGTTAGGATATTAGACAACATACAAATACAATCTCTGATCACTAAGATCTTGGTATAATGCCTTTATAAAATAAATCAAAATTATTCCCGTTGGAAATATAGTGATTCAAGATCCCCCAGGTTGAATCCACAAGAAAATCCTTCATACACTATATAAATGTAGTGGGGGTTATGACCATTCAAATTAGGTGTGATACACCACCTTCTCCCTCAGGGTTCAATAAACAATAGTTTTATTGTCCTATCACCTTACTCAATAATAATGGATAGAGAAAACACCCTTTGATCATCTTTTTATACATCCACACCCATGGATGGCTCTCAATCTAGAATTGCTTCAACATTTTATTGGTCTTATATTAGTACCAATTCTGATAAGACATATAAAAAGAAGTGGACCACCTGAATCTAGAACAGAATATATGAGAGCTACTAATAAATCTTTTACTCTTAGAGAATGTCCTGAACCATCCTCAATTATATCCAATGATCCACCTATAATTCTAACTACATTAGGATATAATTACATAAGACTACAAAAAATCGATCCAATAGGATTTAAGGATCCAATTCATAAGCCTCATGAACTTTGGTAGGGATTTTAACATGTCAAATGGTATCCCCAAAAACCCAAATAAAACATATAATATCTTGCAAGAAACACACCAGACACATCCTCCTCAAAAACCAGGATTTAGTGATTTCATTTCCTAAGGTCAAACATTAAAAAAACTTCTCCCCAACCCACTTGTCAAAGAAGACATCAATTATTAGTGGTAGATTCTCCTCCCTAACAGTAACCTAGCTTGGGTGATGTCAATCTACATCTAGCATCACGAACTAACCTACCTCCTAGGTGAACAGTATTAATTAAAATAGAATACACTAGGACAATCAATCCACTACTCTATATATTCCACCAACCAAACCTCCTTCACATATAGCTACAAATGGTCATCCTATATGTTGTTGTAGATATTGAGCAATCCTTGGTGAAATTCCAGGCATAAAACAACACATTATGGGAGCTAAACCCATAAAATACTATGGAAGATAATCCATATACTCCTCCACCATCATAAGAAACTGAAACCTCATATCACCCACTACTCCAAGTAGAATTATATCCATCAAATAAGGAATCAGTTGTACCCTCTTTAACATGATCTTATCCTAATCCATTTGAGATTACTTCTCACTCAAGAAGGAAAATTATGTTCCACCACCATGGGTGCATTATAACCCTAAATCTTGACTGTCTTTTGGGAATTTATAGTAAGTAGATAGTCCATGTAGAAGGAAAACATCATAGATCCCCACTTTTATCTATTGAAAGATACTACACAAGGATCTACCCCCCACTAAGAATCATTTCACATTGATAGTAGTATTGTGATCACATTACCTTCTCTTTCAGATCCTCAAAACATTTATAATGAATAAAAAAATTCATTAATATCACTAGGCCTCTAACATGGGATATTTTTTAGGAAATGTGTCTTGTGACCATGTACCAAAACTGCACCCAGAGTAGGGAAAACCCATGTCATACCTCGATCAAACATAGAGCCTCAAAGTCATAAGTAACCACCCTTTGAAGTTATCTTCCCATTTTACAATAATTCATCATCAATGTGGTCCCTCCTTAATACCTTAGTACACTTAAATGACCTAAAAATACAAGTCAAATGAACTCATCCACCTCAAGTTGATAATATCTTTTTTCAGTAGTACTTAATTTCCATCATGGTTTTAAATCATATAATGGATTCATATTAGTGGGAGAAGTTCCCTTATTTCTTATATTCCCTAATATATGTTTATCATAACAAAACATAAGGCTCTACCAATATCCTGCATCACCCTATAGAAAATCTCCACTTTTAACACCATCAATTAAGATCCTATATAAGTGTGACTCTCACACTATAGGCTCAAGATAGTCCTCTACTACTATAGAATGAGGGATTTAGCACACTATGAAACCTATATAGTCTCGTACTCTACAACATGTGATGTTCCAAAAAAAAATTGTATCATATACTCAAACCACATGACTCAAATTTTAATCCACGAAGAATCCTATTCATGAGAGAAACCATCCAGTTAGTCAACATTCACACAATCATGAAAAGCCATACCAGCACCTCAAGATTATAATCCACTACATGAGGATCTGGCTTTCTATGAAACCTTAGTGTTCACTATTATTGGAATATACATAATGGACATAGCCTGTGTGTACCATCATCATTTCTTACTTGATCCATCCACTAATAAATATGTGGAATATCACCCTGCTGGTCCACTGAATGGGTGTCCATGTACTACTCAACAGGTGGTAGAACTACTCGATTCTGACCTAGAAGAAATACCTCATAAAAGGATCCCTAAACTACATCCTCATTTCTTGAATTATCATCATCATGACACTATCATATAATAATAGTTGTCTATAATAATGTAAAAATCTTGAATGTAATCAAGATGTACCATAGTAAAATATCATATATTGAGGGGTGAATCAAGAAAGAAATTCAATGTACTCAATCCGATGTGATTCTTGTTTCAATGTATCCCTATAACTGATGTTGTAATTTGCTAAGTTTAATAGAAGGTAGTCAGAGTCATGTTGAATGGATATGTTAGCAACCACAACAACAAGAGGTTCCATAGTTTGGAAACCTAACAAAAGACACTTAGACAATTTTTCCCTAAGTCCCAACAAATTATTTATAAGAGAAAAAATTAAAACGTCACCTCAATAAATAAATAACATTATAATGACTTGACCCACTAGGGCTTGATGAGACAGTAGAACTTCATTATTCCAAAACCCCAATACTACCTCAAATAGGTTAGGGGATGGTTCAAAGAGTTGATAAGGAATAATATAAAATAAAATGTCATAGTTTAATGTACCTGTACACATAAACCCATCGATATCCATGGAAGAGTTAAGTGGAATAATAAAAAGACTCTAATATCTAGAGAAAACCCATGTATACAATAACCTCTAGGAAAAACATCAGAGTCTGAAAAAATAAAACCAAAATGTTATTGGTAAAAATACACACCCAACTAGAAATAAATTCCCAACATAAAAAAAGAATAATGAAAACTAAGATATCTCAGCTCTTGATCTCTATGTATGACTATCATACAAGGTCAATGCACCCAGGTATCACTAATCTCCACTAATATCACTAGAAAAATATTTTTTGTTTTCATAATACATGAATCTAGTTAGAAAAGACCGTGTAGTGGTGAGTATATACATACCCATTATGACAACCTAAAAACCAAAAATTGAACAATAGAAATATACAACAATAGTCAACTCAACGCAATGAAGTTGTGTCCATCAAAAAATGAGACAAAGACCATAATCATCCAAATGTGATAAAAATAATCCCAAACTAGTGAGAATGTGGATCTCTATCTCCACATACCAATAAAAATAATTAGTTTTCATGTCACTCTAAATGTCCATCTTTGATAGCTATAATCATGTGAAACCATAAAAGAAACCCCATGGAGGATAATGTACCATACCACTTCCCTATACTATTGAGAGAGATCCAACACCAGTAAAGTGTCATGTGAAGCCTCACCATACTATAAGGGAGGGAACCCCACTTCACAACTATGCTCTGTAGTTGAAAGATCACCCACTCACAGGGAGTGACTATCTGTTATGAGAGCTCAAAGATGGGGGAGTTTCACTATGTAGATAGATTACATGAAGCCAATGTAGGAGAGTACCATCTATATCTATAAAAAGAGTATCGGGGACCTATGCCTTGGTGTGACAAGGGAGTTCCAACCATGGAATCCATGTGATGATCATACCAGATCACTATCATCACTATGTTCCACCTCAAGAAATTTCACCCTCAAAATACCTCACATCATATCTTTCATGCCACAAAAATGGTAACATCATATTCTACATGGAAAAACATATTATATGAAAATCATAGGACAAAATATCAGTCCCAAAGAAGGATATGTGGGAGAAAATTAATTTTGAAGGTAATATATGTTGTGTATGGGGTTTCACATGGCATGTGAACCGATAATATTTCTTGCATTTTGTATCCACCAAACATGGCTTGGAAAGCCATTTCATACCACACAACATGTAAAAGTGTTATATGGAATGTGTGTCAACTTGGGGTCCTAGATTTGTATACATGGAACATAGATCAAATATCCACATACCTATACATGGGTTTTCCTAGTGGTACATGGTGTGTTTATCCACCTAAGATCATGGGCATGTACACCTGATACTTTGAATGGATTTCCAAGTACCTCCACACAACGTGTCCAAGTGGTAAAAATTATTTATAACCACCTAGGGTCTTGGGGGTGTACACCTAGAAAAATTTTTGGCTATCCAAGTAACACCATGTGGTTTGTACTCATGGTACATGGCATGTATGAAAACCCAGAGTCTTTCTCGTATACACCTTTCACATATCATGGTTGGCCAAGTACCACCACATGGTCTGTCCTTGTGGTAAACGATGTGTATGACCACCCAAGTTCATTGGTCTGCTCATATTTCACATGGCGAGCCATTCAAGTTGGGTCACAAGTTGTGTGGTCCCAAACACATGGGTTTTAATCCTTAACATGGATAAAAATGATAGCCTCCCAAGAATATGAAATATGATGTGTATGTTATTCCATATTACATGGTGTGTAGTTATATTTTTCATTGAAATCATTGTTTCTTCATGTGGATATCAGATCCACTATTTTCACTACCTCATATTCAAGTTGACAAATCTAAATTGGTGGGGGTCATCTCTGGCCATCAATTATGGGAATCTGGTGGTCGGGAATTGGAATCCTTCTATGAACACGAAGCCCATTGTGCACCCCATTGGTGTTTTTTTTCCACTTCAAATCCTTGATCAAAGGATTCACCACCTGCATCAAACAAAAAAAATATTGATTCCCCTTTAATACATCATTACATGGATCATTCATTCAATAACCATGAATATATGGGTTTATTTCCCTAGACCTCACCCCGGTATTGTTAAACAACATCCCCATGGGCCAATGGTGAAGAATGAAAATAATTGTGGTGTGGAATGAACAATAAAAATGGTGAATCCATCATTGGAAAATAATTAATGGAAAACTATCATATAAATTGAATATCTAGGGTGATATCCTGTGTATAAAATTAGTTTAATTAGATTAATAAAACAAATAATGAGCAAGGATCATGTGAAGGTTGGAAAATATCCTAAATGAAAGAAGAAAAATTAATTCGTGATTGATTTAATTAAAAATGGAGAAAACCCAAAACATGATGTGTACTAACTTGATTGAATATAATTTTTTTGTGAAGAATAAATGTTCCAGTGTTGAAGATGACATGTTCTGTTTTTTGCCTCTCGATCCATCTCAATCTGATCGATGTTCTTCATTCAATATGAATAACCAATGAAGAATGTATGATCCTCCTACCAAATCCTTCTATAGTTATGAGGATAAACCTATAAAATTTTCATAATGAAATATTTTTATGGTGTACTAGGTTAGTTCATTTGAAATAAAAAAAATATTTATTTTAATTAGACATACTGCCAACGACATTCTCAATCATACATCTGGTGCTGACAAACCTTGGGTCATCCATAGGGTAAAATTCACATTCTATAATCAACCATGGTAACATATTATAGATTAAATACTTTATTTGTTATTCATTAATTTTTTTTGGAAAACTACATATGTGTGATATTAATATTTTTAATATTTTTTTAATATTAATTCCAAGATCATTATGCCTCGAAATCTTCCACTATCCTAGTGCCTAGATGTGAAAATATTCCTAAACGTATTACAAAGTCTTACATGGAAGAAACCGAGTCATCCCACTTTCCATCCAAACATATGATTGATTATATGATTGAGAAATTACTAGGTACATAACCTATTTTCATATATCATTACAGAATTATACATATATATCTATGAGAATTGAAATCCATTCTATATGATTTGGAAAAAAGGGGTTTATCTATATGAGAATGTCCTCTTGGAGTTCTCTATTTTTTTGTTTAATAAGGAAGATGAAACCATGATACTATGTTTGGATATTCTTAGGATTATCTAGGTAATGTATGAGAACTGATATCCTGTCCCAAACATTGATTATTTATTCCTCTAGCTCAATGTTGTTTGGGTTTTCTCTAGGTTTTATTTGAAGTCACAGTAACTATAGCTCAGAGTATGGGCCTATGACATTCATATTACATCATTTTGATGAAAGTGTGTTCTTTATGGGTACCTCATTATGTTGTTTGGGATGGTGAATATTCTTATGGTCTTCATAGATCTGATGAATAATGAATTTCATCTTTATATGGGCACTTTTGTGGTTATATTTTTCAATGACATATTGGTTTACCCTATGTCAATATAGAAACATTATAGTCATATATATATATATTTTTTTTAGAATTATTTGGGGTTAAAATAATTATACCTAATTATACAAATGTCAATTCTAATTGGATAAAAAACATTTCTTCTGTCATTTTATATATATGGTTTAAGATTCTATGGATATTGAGAAAGTAGATTTCTTGTTCTCCAGGGAGACTTATAAGAATGTTATTGATATCTATAATTATTGGGGTCCATATACCTACTAACAATATTTTATCTTGGAGTTCTACAACATAGAGGCATCACATGTGGTCATAACTAAGAAGGGGATTACGTTTGTTTTGTTTGATACTTGTGAGGTGGATTTCTAAAGCTAAATAGGAGGCTAATTTTCATATTGATTTGAACCTTTACATGTCCGACAATGAATTACACTAAATATTGTGATGTAATGAATGTTTACTTGGGGTAGGGGTGATTATATTAGATGGATGAGTAGTCACTTACGGGTCAGGTTAGTTGAGACTACATGAGTGTAACTACCTAACCCATGATTTTGAGCATGATATAGTGGTACACACCCTATGATGTTGGTATAACTACCTCCTAAGGTAATTTTTATGGTTTATATGGATCATAAATGTTTTAAATACATCTTATACCATCATAAACTAAATCATATGAATAAAATGTTTTTTTATTACCAATAATAATTTTAATTTGAGATTACATACACATTGAGTATGTGGAATATAGTAGAAAAAACATTGAGTATAAGAAATCAATCCTAGGTTGTTCAAGAGTTCAATTTTGAATGGAAGATCCTGGAATTTTGTAGCAATTCTTCTTGATAATAAGGTTTAATAGGTACGGGTGAACTTTTATTCCATTTCCATTATGTTATAACTCTTTGATAGAGTAATAATTTGATAGTTGTTAGATTTTGACTACCTGGTGATGAGGTATAGAATATATAGTGGGTATCCACTTCTTGACTAGTCCATAAATGATGATGAGATTACATATGTCTATGTTTGAGTCATAGTTCCCACAATAATTTGTGAAAACTTTATGAGGGACTTCTACTCCTCAATATGGGTTTTGTACCTTCGGTTGACCAAGATGTATCATGATGTTCGTGTTATGGTGGGAATCCTCTACATGACTGGTCCTTAGGGATTAGTATATTACCCTGGATAATGGTTTAGACCAAGGACATGTATATTTACCCTAGTCAAAAGTGGATTGGTTTGGTGTAGTATTTACAACATGCATTGAGACATCCAACATTGGATGATGTAGGATTTTCTAAATTTTGTTTTCAACATAGACCCCAAGTTCATAATTTTAAGTGTTTATTTATTCTACCAATAATTTAAATTTTTTATACATGTCACCATCTATTAACTTATTGTTTAAGTCTAGATTATTTAGGGATACTATTTGTGGTGGCCTACTGAGTCATACCCATGCCCTTCATTTTCCACTATTTGGTACCCAAGTAGCCTTTATAAGATGTGGGTAGGTATAATAAAAATACTCTGATCACCAATGTATGATGGAATGCTAGGATTGAGTAGGGGGTGGGTATCAGGCTCGATCATAGGTCACATCTGAGTCTTGAAGTTTCTTCTTTACCTTTTTGTTAACTTTTAACCCCTTATATTTGAGTGAGGACATGTTTTTATTTTTACTATCTTGTAGACTGAGTTTGGTTATTTCATGGTTTTTTTACCATTTGGAAATTTTATTGATGTGACTTTATGAAAGTATGTGTTTTTCATTTATCTTTTCACTATCATTTAATATTGTAAATGTGGGTATAGTATTCCAATAGAATATAATCAAACCATTACTACTAGTCGACATAATATTGTGTGAATGGTGTCATGGCTAGGGTTGATTTTCCTACTTTCTCAAGAAGAGCTCAGTGGTCTGGGGTTATAGGACAGTATAATATCCCAAGTTAAAATTATCTACATTCCCTGGGAAATAAAATCACAAGAAATGGGTGAGATCAAATTCTTAGTAAGGGAAAAATAAACATATCAACATGTAACCTATGGTTATATCATAATAATTTGAGAAAACAAAATTGAGATAGAAATATCATATTAAAATAACAAGTAATCATAAAAATGATTTATAGAGATTTGTGTGAGAAAAACTAATATCATTTGATCAAATATATAACATGGTCTAAAGAATATGAAAACATAACACTTAAATCATGAGGCATGCAGAATAAAATAGTCCCATATTAAATGATTATAGAACCAATAATATCATATAACCAAAAAATGTGGATTAGGAATCATCACCTATTTTTTATAGTGGATCAGTCATCAAAACCTATTTCCCATAGTGGATCCAGAATCACAATTTTTTTTTTCTCATATTGAATTTGGTATCACAATTTGTTTCCCATTTTGGATCAAGGATAAATAAATTTTCGACATTATCACGAGATATTAGTATTTTACCAATTAATTAGAGGGATATATACATCCCATACATCACTTAAATATTAACCCTGCACAAGTCTTCAACAAGAATATTTCTTATCACCACATCATTAAAACATAGGAATAAGAATTGATTTCACTTAACATTTAAAAATTTATCACAAAAATAACCACATATATTGGATAAATTAATACAAAATTTAATCACCCAAAATAAAAACATCCAAAAAAAGTTCATATGGTGATTTATAAAACATAAAGACCTGGAAAATATATCCATTTGAGATAAATAAGAAAACAGAAGCCAGATATTAAAATAGATTAAAAAAACTTATCTTTAAGAGGAATGTGTGAAGATCACATGAATTAATACATATATGGATTTAAAAAATATTAAGTGATAACTTTTTCAATATTTCAAAGCATGTAATTGAACGAACAATCTTTTTAATATAAATAAAAATATAATCGGATGGGAATTATTCAAAACATATTATAATTTTTTAGAAAGGGGAATCATTCATAGAAGTGGGTTTTAACTAAGAAATCATTTTATATTGAGAGATAAAATTATAAATAATATTTGAAAGTATAAAATCTAATGTATGAAATATTTAATGTTAAAAGGAAAAGGAAAATTCATAACTCTAATAAATATATTTGAGTTACCAAAGTCCCTTACAACTCAAGGATAGTTTGAATCAAACGAATTTGAGAGGTATTTCAAGAAATAAATTATAAAATATAATAAAATGTCATATTATTATCACATGTGAAATAAATATTGTAATTAATATGAAATTATATTAAAAATTATGTGTTTAAAAATTAGTATATCTCAAGGGATTAAAAATTCAGACAAGTAACACTTACCACTGATCTTACCTTACACGAATTCACTCTAACCTTCCATATATAAAACATAAATATCTTAATAATTTATTTCATAACCATATTTATACCTAAAAATATATATTATTTTCATTTATATTCATTATCAACAAGTATATTATTTCTCTTTTACCAATTTTCCCACATCAGGTTTTTATATTTTTTACCATTTGTTCTTGTTTCATAGGAGTGTTGTTGAAAGTCATTCTTCTTAAAAATATAAAAGATACAAGATCATTAATGTTACTATAATGAATTAATTCTGATTATTTATAAACTTTCAATTTCCTTTTATGAATTTTTCACTTATTATCCTTAAAATAAAATCAATAATAAGAAAATAATCATGATTTTCATAACCAATGAATGGTATATTTTAAATTATTGAGTTAAATATTACAGTTTCCTTTAAAAAATAAAAATACAAATTATTTATATATTTATATAATATTATACCATTAATTTAGTTTTCATAGTCATACATGATATAATTTTTCAGCATTGTCCATCTACGTGGTTTAACCAACCCAAACATGATCATACAATTATTAATGGATGATTATAATGTGATTTAGTTTAAATTTAAATGTAATAGTAGAATAATGATATCATTTAGTGTTTATTAGTGTGATATAATATAATCATAAGTAATTATTAGGATATTTTATGGATTCAAATCAATTACATAGTATGAATAAATATTTTTTGGTCTTACTTCGTTGTTTAGGATGATTAACATTTTAACAATTGTTTATAATTTAAGCCATTGGTAGGTTTTTTAATTTGTATTAATTTAAACACATTAATATCATAAAAATAACATTTATCCTTTAAAAACATTCTTTTATCCATCCATGAATAGTGATAATGAAAAATGGAATATATCAATCCATGGAGAAGGTAGTCTTCCTAATTTAACGGATAATGATTTTGTTTTCATAAAATTAGACTATGAGGTGACCTAGTTTATCATTTTAGAATATTGAATAATTCATAAAAAATAATAACATAACTTAAATTTTTAACTATCAATATTAGATATCTATGTTAAATTGAAACATTACTTTATGGGGTTGGTAGTTCACACACAAGTATGATTAACGTTTTAATTTTTCTTGAATATAAAATGGGGAAAGGTGGTTGATTTTTATAGAATCATTATAAAAACATATCATTATACTATCTATAATTATTTCTTAATTTAGTTATTATTGAATATAATTTTAGTAAGAATAAGTGCACAAAAAAATATAAATGTGAAAGGAGCAGTTACAAATTTATACCACACTGTCTGGATTACCTCTTTTGTGAAGAGGGTTAACCGTTTGAGGGACTATATTTAAAAAAACAATAACTGTAAGAAGGTAAATATTAATGTTTATGAGAGTTTTATATCCAATATGGGAAAAATATAGGTGGTTCTGGTGTGAGGGTAAGTGACAAGAGGAGTGCCCCTTTTATAAGAGAAAGGAGATATAATTACTCTAAATACCCATAAATTTTTAATTATTGGAAGTAAATATCAAGGAAAGTGGATCAAAAACTAAGAAATAATGAATAAGATAAATTATAATGTTAATAAAGTAATCATAAAGACATTATAACAAAAAAATTTAACATGTTTGAATTCATTTACTCTAGGATTTTTACTTTTACTATTTTAGTATTCACTATAGTCACTAGTTTTTACCTAAATATTTCTACATAAAAGAATAAAATATTCATATTATATAATTTTTTAAAAATTATTACAATTTTAATATCGATTTAAATTAATTCAATTTTAATATAGATAAAATTTAATTTTAAAATAATAATTATATAATATATTAAAAATAATTTCTTGATAAAAATAATACTCATGTTCTAAAACAATAAATATCAGTTTTTTAAAAAGAATTGATATTTTTAAATTTATAATATGACCTATATAATTGATATTTTTCCAATAAAAGAGTTTAATAAATTTCAAAATCATTCTTATAAACTAATAATTCCCTAAAAATCATTGTATTTGTTAAAATAGTATATCACATTATTTACCTAAGAACAATTTCTTTGGAAAAATAAAAAAATAACATATCAATAATATTTCCATGATAAATCTAAAAATGAAGTAAGTTTATTCACATTTACATTATAAAATTTTTATGTTTCATTTTCAACAAAAAAACATAATATATAATGAAAACCTATTTTTATCAGAAAAAGACTTCTAGTATATTAACTATTATTTTTTCTTTTGAATCACTAATTAATATGGGTTTAAATTATTATTCATAACACCATTATATCTTTTTAATATTAAATCATAATAAAAATATTTCCCTGAGATAAAATTTTTATTTCTAGAAAATACATTTTTTTTACAAAGAGAATTGAGAAAAAATGACATTTTGAAAAGTATAAAAATTCATGATATATTTATACATATAAATATTTTATTAAAAATTTATATAATAATTATTTATAAATACAAAAACTATTATGATATATGTGTAATACCTATGTATCAGATAAGATCTATTGCAGCTTTGGTTGGCGGTTCATCTAATAAGGATCTTGTTGGAATATCCAGGAGCATAAACTTCTTTTGTATATAGTTTTCCTAAAATCATAATTTCTTGAGTTCAACTTGGTATTGGTCTAGGAATAATCCTAGTGAATATACCTTTTTTTCAAACTCGTAAAAATTGGTTTTTAAGGAATACATCCACTTATATATGCAATTTCATCCTACTTTATTTATGGATTGTATAATGTCGTTACTTTGATTCATACAAAATAATTCTATGGATATGTTTTAACCTTAATATTTAATGTATTTTGTGTGAACATCATATTTATTATTTTATATATTTAAAGAGAGTATATATTGAAATCCCAGGTCTTTTAATTACCATCGTAACTAGGATGTGAAATAAGGATTTGTATTGGCTCGTGTAATGTTTATTCCTAGAGAATTGACATTGTTGTTAATGTTTTATATTTTATAATTGGTTGTAGTTGACATATTTTTATTATGTTTTTTATAGTATTTATGGAATTGGTTGTGTTGGATGATAAAATATATTGAAATATATTTTTATGGGTTGTAATACCACACGGTGGTAAGATATATTTATTGACTACAGTAGATTACATTGGTTATGTATTTTAGTGGGTTGTGATGCCTTAAGGGTGATATGATTGGGAAAGGTATGGGAGTGGAATGTGTATTACATAATGACGTGATAATAAGGGTATGATGGATATATAGTGGGCATCATGCATGCTATGGGTCAGGTGTTTGGTGAACATCATTTTAATTATAACATACTATAAAGATAGTGATACAATTATGATGAGTATAGATGGTTATTGTACACAAGAAGATGAGGGTGCGAGGTTGGTTTCCATTTTATTTATATTACCCTACCACATATCATTATGATTGTGGATATTAATGAGATGTGTTGGTAGAGTGTGGTTTATGATGTGTAGTTGATATGGATCTATTCTCATATTCCTAATAATACAAAGAAAGTCCACCCTTCTAGTTAGGTATAACTGAGATGGTACGTTGCTCTATTGACAAGTAAGCATAGTGATAGAAATTAGTTTTCTTGAATTAAAACATTTTTTAGTTATAGATATATAATTATGGAGTTTTTAGTTGGTAATAATAATGTTGGCTATAATGATCATGATATGGGGTTTTGGTAGTGGATATTGCATAATTGGAAGGGGTGATGTGACTTCATTTAATATTATGGATTTTTTATGTGTCTAATTTACCACATTGATATATTTTCTCTAAGATTTAATAACATTCACACTCTATTTTCAATTGGAAACCATGTTTAGACTATTTTTATTAGTTGATAATCAATCATGTCTACTCTTTCATACATATTACACAAATGTGTTGATTTATTTAAAATGGTGATGCTAATAAGTACTCAAAAATTGATCAACCCACTGTAGTTTTCTATGTAATTTTGAGATATATTTCTAGATTTTAGATCTTATATTAATGTAGCTTGGACAAATTTTTTAGCTTTCCATGATTTTAGAGTTCTTTCTATATGTAATTTTAGTGATGTTGTAAATATAACATGTTAGTGTTATATCTAAGTTAATTTTGAATTTTTTTGTGGATCCCCCATTATCTCTTATCCCTAAATCCTCATTTTCATTACTATTATAGGAGGGGTGCCAACAGAGGGGGTAATTACATTGGTTAAAACATGATATCTCAGGGGATAAAATGAAATGGAATTAGGAGTAAACTTGATACACAATATTAATCTTTCCACTATGTTTATGGGAATGTGGAGTTTACCCAATCCACTATATGTCTATATCCACAATCATGTAACAGTTTTGGAAGTTATCATTAAATATGGAAATAATTTTTTATGTTAATGTGTATAAAACAAACTTATTTATTATAATTAGGATTTTCTCTCAAGCATTATGATTTATTATTGATGAATCCAAAATTTTAATACTAGTGTCTTTTTTTTAAAAACCTCATATTCCATCACTCATGATTTATGATATATAATTTTTTTGTTATTTTTTTTGTAAATTTTACTTTTTTTTATCATGCCCATATACTTATATTATGGACCCTTGTGATCTTAAATTTTTATCCCTCATGTTTACCATTACTAATTAACTCTTCTCATCCCTTCTTATGTTTTCATTTTCTTTAGATTATGAAGAAGGGTTTTAAATATGATATTTATAAAATGGTATCATGTGTAAATAAAATTTATTAGTGATTTTAAATATTATTCAAAAATAATATTTTGTATGTATGTAGTCCCAAAAACACTAAACCTTTATGGTTATTGGTCATGTATTATTGTGAAATATTTTTATTATTCATAAAAAATGATGTATTATATATGTATATTATAATCAACTCTCTACAAGTTGCATCAATTTTAATCCTCTATGAACACATTTTAAAAGCATCATTAGAAAATGAAATATTAAAATTTATCTAAACACAATAATATACTAGAATAAATCATTTTAAACTTCATTTATTCTATAAATATGGGAATAACCTTAAACTCTTAATTATATGACCCTCAAGGTGAATAAATAGTCATAATTGATATAGAATCAATTATGCAATAATATATTATATTAAAGTAATTATATATCATTAAAAAAAGAATGAACCAAAAAAGTACTCCAGGGAATCACGAAAATTCTCTTATTTTAAAACGTTTTATCACATTTTTTAGCAATTTTTTAAACATAACTTCTATATATAGAAATTAAAAGTGGTAAAATTTTCTCTAGAGATGAAAAACTACAAAAATAAATTCTATATACCAAATAATTTGGAAATAAGGACTGGTATTCTATATTGAGTGTATTCTATAAAATCCAATTATCATTAATCCACTAAAATCCTTATATTTATTTAAAAAAATGTATACCTTTACTATATTTTAATATGAAGTTTAATAAATAATTATCTTAAACAATAATCATTTTCATATCCAAATATATCCTAAAATAGGTAAAATTTAAATTTTTCATCTAGATATATATGTTATACTTTATTTCTCTTCAAAGGGATGTAATGAATTTATAATTGTGTTGTGTTGTTTTTATTATCTTACAACTCAATACATTACAATATATTCTGCGTCACTCATTACAGTATCACACATCCTTAGGATTATTCTACTTAAAACATATTCATGACTTATTCCATTATCACTGTTTTATTATATCATAATTTCATTGCTTAACCATTCATGTTATTTCCCACATAAGTGTTTTGTCATGGTAAATAATACTTACATCATAATATCATTCAAGATATTATCAATTCAAATCCCTAAAATATATATGGTATAATATATTTGTGTTGTCTCCTGGTCATTAACTTTTGTCCTTCACGAGTATAAAAACATATTCTGATTGATCCTTATGATATATACAATAATAAATCATTGAAAATAAGAATAATTAATTAGTATTAAGTATAGTAATCAATTTAATTAATGATAAAATTATATATACTCATTATTGTTTCCTTTTTTTATAAATGAAAAAAATTGGGTTAAAGGTACTTGTGCTTATTTGTTTTTTTAAATATTTATGATTTTATCCTTGAGTTATAAAAATTTCATTTTACATATGGTTTATAATATTTTTAATGATTAATTGGATGAGGTCAGATTGAATGGTTTGTATTTGAGGAATATAAGGTATAAATTTTAAGTAGTTTTGTTTTTTATCTTAGTATTAGACTATAAATATTCTTAATATGGTGTTTTGTCTACGTCGGAAAATTTATTATTTCATATTTTTCTAATTAAAAATTACAGTTATCTTTTATTTGGGGTCACCCTTATAGATGTGGTTTTATATGTTTTATTCTAAGAAAGAGATTTGTCTTTATTAATAATTTGGAGTATGAGTGCATTTGATTTAGTCTGTAGGAATATATTATTAGAAAATTTACTATGAAATATGTATTATTGAAAAAATATAAATTTTGTATTTATAGATGATATTGACTCTCCTTAAAAACAATGTTCTAATTGATAGTAGTAATAAAATTTCAATAAAATATCTATAATAATATATTAAGGCTTTTATGAAGTTCCGTTACATAAATTTTTTGAAAATTGGATGCTAATGAGGAATTATCTTACTATGTAATGGTTTAGATTATTTTGGTGGGGTTACACTTCAAAATTATTAAAACGACACAGTATGTAAATAATTTGAACTATGGTTGGTTCAATATAAATGAAATATTTTTAAATTGTTTGAATTATAATAAAACCCTATTGAATATTGTTTATTATTTTATATGATAATTAACAAGGATTTATAAGAGTGTTTTTATATCTTAGGACATGTTCTTAAGATTATAGTTTTTTGTTTAGTTACCTTGTTTTGGTGAGTAGGTTCATTTATTTTTTATTTATGGGGTTAACCTCATGTAGGGAGAGGATTATATAGTATTAGAGTTTTTTGAGTTCTTATTTTTTTAGTTAACCTTGATAATATAAGATAAATTTATGAGGGTATTAGGTACAATTCACAATTTTAATTTGATCACATATATTGTGGGATGAATTTCCAGGATTATTTATTCTTCAGAATAATGCTTCCCTTATATACATAGTCTTGATTCATTATGAATGATATAATTTTCTATTTATTATATTTATGTAAAACACTTAGGATTAAGAAGGTCTATTAGAAATAATGATCATATATAGATTTTTATCTCCTGAGTGTTTTACTAGGATATGAATATGGTCTTGGAAGATATTAACTTAATACGGGTGGATTGGGATATCTCATTGGCATTTATGGAAAGGTATCCTCATGTGTGAGAAATAATATTATTTTATAATAAGTAGTATTCTATTATAAATTCAATTCATGGGCCATTGAGGGATTTGTTTTTATTTTTATTAAAATATATGATAGGTTTGTGATATGTATACTAATTGATAATGGATTTTTTTTTTAATTTTAACAAATATGGGATTACTGTGTAGGGGTTAGTGCTTACAATAATAGTATAATGGTGGTTTTTTATTTATAATGGAGAAAGTGTATCCCCATAGTTCATATTATTTTATTTTGTTTTTTCTGTTTATATCTTCTTTTAATTGATTTCTTCATCATATATTATGGGGTTGGTTGAGATCCTCTTATAAGAAATATAAATATTGACATCCAAATTTATTACGGTCATTCAATGGAGTTACATAATGAAGGATAATTATATTCATTCTATCATACTCATAAATATTTTTTATCATCATATTGTATTTATTATACCTATAATATCATATTTTTAGATTAAATAAACTTTTTTGACTTCGAGATAATGTTTGCATCTCATGGGGAGAAATTTAATGGTGTTTGATGATCATTAAGTGGTGGTTCATTTGTACCAACGTAATATTTTAAAAGAGGAACCTCGTGTTTGATAAAATATATAACATGAATCACTGATATTATATCATAATATAACATGTTGTGATTTTAAAATAAATTTCTTTTTAAATAGATTCAATCTCTTCGATAGCATTCAGAACATGCAACTGGGAGTCTGAATGAATTATAATATAGAATATCATCATAACCTATCCATTAAATTAGCAAGTATGAACATGAATAAATAAATTTTTAAAATTATTTTTCTTTCACTTGGGTAAAATAAATTTAATGGTTATTTATTTATTATTAACAATTAATAACCATTTTAATGAAAAGAAGTGTTTTCTAAAAAACAATATTTTCTAAATGGTTGTTTAGTTATGAATTGTGCCCATTATTTAAAATTAATTTTTACCAATTTATGAAAATATTTTTTAATAATGAAATTTATTTTTTAAATAATCATATCAAAATTAAAATATGTTTAAATTTTTGGATTTCTAATAAAATATTTATTTTTAGTGAATTGTAAAAAAATATCAATTTTGTAAAATTGTTGATTATTTTCAATAAATAATATAATATAAATGTTCTGTAATGATTTAAACTTTATTTAATGTAACCTAACTATTATATATTTATATTTAATCAAATTAATTATAATTGAATCTCATTTATAATATATTTATTATAATTATATTTTTCTATTTAAAAATTTATATTTTTGAAAACTATTTTCATGTTCATAATGTTTCAGAATTAAAATTAATAAAAATAACCTATAATTAGAACTAATTTCAATTAAATAAATATATTATAAATATAATTTTTATATTTTTAATTTTTATAATTATTTTTTCTATTCAAAAAATTAATATAAAATCATATTTTTTCTAAAAAATACATTTATTGATAAAAGCTTTTTCGTCGCATCATAAGGATTAATTTTAATAAAATCCACCAATTATGATAATTGAATTTGGAAAATTTTGTTCCATATTTTTCATCATAATAATTAATATTACATAACTAGTTAAAATATATTTTGGTCCATAGTAAATAGTAAAAACTATATAAATTAATAATTATAGTTAAAGTTAAAACAATATTATTGGGGTTTAAACTAAGAATATAACTGTTAAAATGATCTATAAACATGTAAATCACTAATTTTATAGAACTATTTACCCATTACACACATAAGGTTTTATAATTACCCATTTGATGTCATTTTTCATGATAAAAATCTAGGTATAACTTTTTATTTTCAAAAATTCCTAGTGTGTCCTCTCCCAAACATAAAAAAGGCAACCCCCTCTATTCTTACGTTTACAGTAATAAAATCATTTATTTAAGACAAACTAAACAATATATTCCTAATTTATCTCCCCATATCCTATATTTTTTATTTTTATTAGTATATCATACTAATAAGAAATTAGGTATAAACCTAAAGAGGCTCTCTGAAGAAGATGTAAAATTATAAAAAGTGCATGTTTGTGTAATTTATTCTTACATATCCTTGAAATAATATAAAAATATGATAATATAATAAAACCATTCTACCTTATATACTGATATGTTATGATGTTAATTTCAAAAACCAATTATATCTCCAGTTCCATCAAATTGAAAATTAAACTATTGATCATGTGTAAAACTGACTACCTCCTCGCGAATTGATGTAATTAATTTTCCATCACCACCTTTCAAGGAAATATATAAGGATGGATTTAAATTATTTATATTATATTTATTACATTAATATATTTATTTAAATATTATATAATATATATGTTATTATATTCCATTATGTTGGGGATACGATAATATCACTCCAGTGTACGGTGGACTACCGCCTCGCAAAGCAATGTGATTCATTTTTCTCTTACACCGGACATGGAAGGTATTAAGGATAAATTTAATTAGTATATTTTTTATATACCAAAAAAATACTTATAGAATTATAATATCACCTATATTTTTATTCATTCCTATCATTTATAAAACAAAAATGGTACTTGTGTATACGTGTTGACTGCCACCTCCACATAGTGATGTGAAATATTTTTCATTTTATTTTTACATGGATGGTAATAAAGAATTATTTTATTAATATAAATGTTATATATAAATAATAACAATTATTTATTAATGTTTAATTAATATTTACTTTCATTTCATTCCATCCATCGAGAAAAATGGAAATATCATTCATACGTATGAATTGTCTACCGTTTCCATGAATGATGTAATCCATTTTCTATCGATATCATTTATATATTACTCTATATACCTATATAAGTAATATATAAGATATTTATATCATGTATAAAATTATATATTTTTATAAAACCGTGATCAATATAAAAGGACCAAATTTACGAAACCAAAACTTACATGAAAAATAATGTAGTTGTCACTTGAAACATTGAATTTAACAAAACATTATTAATTAATTGGTCATGAAAGGCTAAAAATAAATTTTATTTTTTGTTAAATATATATTTATTGTTATTTAATATATTTAAAATACTCCTATATTTATTATATATGAGGATTTGACACATATGAAGGAATTCAAACCTAGTGTAATTGTTTCTCGTCTCACTTTTATTTCTATGAGACATGTTCCATATTCACCACTTATTCCATTATATAGAATATATAATTCCCCTTTTGTTATGTTATATCATTAATATATTTCTATTAATAGAATTTAACGTTTCATTTCATTTTATTTATCTCATGTTTTATATTATTCAAATGATACCCAGGTTCTAAGGGTGTATTTCACAACCTCATCATTGTTAGGGATTTTTTATGTTCAAGTATCCCAATGGGAATAAGTAGATATTTATATCCTAAAAATAATTTACTTTATTCAATATTTATTCATTAAAATTTTAATTAATAGTACCATTTTTCCTCTCATCAATACATAAAGTGGTTGATAATTTTTTTTAATAATATTAAACTCTAGTTCTCTATTTGAAAGAAAATCATTTTTCTTCCAAAATCCATGTTTTCTAAAAAATCGGAACTATTTATAGAATTATAAAAATTATTTATTAAATAAATTTTTACACATGTTTTATTTCTTTAAGGACAACAATTATATTTATCATCGTGTTTTTTTACAAACAATATGCATTTAGATTTTACCAAAACTGTTAAATGAGTCTTTATTTTAACATGTACATAATGAACAATTATTTACACCACAATTACAACTAAATTTTTTAAATATTAATTTATAATTTTAAAATTTTATTTTAAATTAAAGGTATTTTCAAAAAAAAATTGAACAATTAGTTTTAAAAAGGTTATTTTCAAAATTGAATTTTTATTTTCCTTAATAATGTATTACTGGTCTTTTTATAGAATTTATATTCATCAATGACAATAACCCTTATTATAGTTATAATCAATTTGGAGATACATTATAATGATATAATACATATTATTTTATTAAATGGTTTATGATAAATTTTATTAGGGATGTACTATTATGATATTTTTCTTCATATTACACTAGATGGTTTATGATTATATTTATTGATTGAGGGTTTTATTAGCATTTTTTATTCAAGGTTTTCAATATAAATGATTATTTTTGTTATGTTTCTACCATTTAATTTGATAAATCCAATGGACATGGTATGCGATGTGTGGGGCCCATAATTATATAGCCCTTTGATGCATTAACGTGTCTCATTAGAAAAATGATTTTCCCAAATTAAATGTGTTTTACCCATTGTTTTAAACTGTCTTGTAAATTGTCTTGAAATTATGTATAATATGTATGAAATTGTAAATTAACTCATTACTATATCATTATGATATCATTTAATTATGTACATGTGATTATTTTATTAATTTTAATATCTCTAGATAAGTTTCATCAATATGTGATTGTGTATATGGATTTATTTGATCATTATTTATTCATGGCATATTATGATAAAGTTTCTGTATCAATGGAATGTTTTTTAGTTATTTTCCATTTCATATTAATTATTCATATTTATTTGTGACATCCTCTTCTGTATGATTAACCTTAATGAGCATATAATCTCACCCATTTTTTATGTTTTATTTTTCTATAGATATGAGGATGTGTTTTGTGATTGATATTCCAAGATATTTTAAGGGGAAATATAGAGTTCTCAAATAATACACTTTCTGAATTCTTTATTTTCAATTGAAAATTAAATTTATGTATGTATCTAGTTTACCAATACTTCTAAATTATCTGGTCCTTTTAAATGCAATTCCTTGAGTCTTATTCCAATGTAATAAAGTAACCCCTGACTCTTCACTACAGGGGTCAGGGTACTTACATTTAGTATTAGAGGAATTTTATTAGAAACATTGGGATCTATATTTAAGAAAACATATATTATGCAATATAATTTAACTATTGAAATTGTGTATATGATTATAAAGACACAACAATATTTTTAAGGTAAAATATTATTTTGTTTTCCTAGTGATAAATCCATTTCTATATATTACATGCATATGTGGTTGTATCATAGATGTACCTAGGGGTAATTACTCTAAAAATGGTGCCCCAATCTTGATTCGCTTTTTGCTCAGTACAAGACAATGGGTCTTACTGCGCAATAATTTTGACACTCCCATGGGATATATTTAGGTTAATTTACATTTTCATTACTTACCATAGTGAAGGATTCAAAAATATTTTTAACATTTAATATTATTTCCAAAAAAACCATATTTATGACTTTGATATTTGATATGAAAAAAAAATTATGTCAAGTGTTTCCATAGATTTGGGATTTTACATTGTGTTTCATATTGTTATGATCTAATCTAGTGTGTGAAATTGTTTATAAATGTAACCTAGTGTAAGGAATGGGAACTATATCAATGCACATATTCAATATAGTGATTTTTCTCTTAGGTAAGATAATAATTTCAGAGTTATGGATACATCTATAACTGATAAAATTATAAAAATATTAGGAAACATGACTCAGGTTATCATTAATATCATTTCCCATATAGAAAATTCTATTGATCCGCAATGTGGTGCAATAATGTTAGATATTTTTATGAAGTATTAACTTACCTAATTCAGTGGAACTACAAATCCATTTATAGATGAGAAATGGATAAGTTCTTTAGAGAATATATTTCATTATTTGTGAAGTAATGAATGAGTGAAATTTATCATGGTTTTTTATCTTCCTTTGAAAGATTTGGATGAATTAATTTTATTTATCAAAAACCATAATTAATGATGAAGACGATATATACAACTTGGAATGGAATTATTTCAAGGTATTAATGTAGGGAAAGAATTGTCTTATTCAGTAATTAGAGAACATGGAGAATTAATTCTTGATTCTATGATAAAAATAAAGTGGAAAATGTTTCTAAGAATTAAGATAACATTAAATTCTTATAAATACATTCTATATAATACTTATGTAATCCAAATATAAATATTGATTGTTTCATTGAGGGGTTAAGTCCAATGCTTTAGGGGGAACTAGTCTCCCAAAACAACTCATTAAATGGGTACATAGTATCATTTACTATCAAGATAGAAATATAATTATCCAAGACTTGTTTCATTAACGGAATGTAACAATAGAAGAGGAAATCATAGAAAAAGAGAGATAAGGGAAAAACGGAAAGAATTATTCCCCTACATGTGATAATTGAGGAATGAATCAACCTGGTACTTTCTTGATGGGAATGGATGTTTTCTACAAGTGTGGAGAGAAAGTAAACCATCATCATTATTTGTATGATAAATAAAGTAACGTCTAATGTTTAATTCTTCAACTATATAGAGATGGATAAATACATAAATTAATTCTCCATGTTTTAATGTTATATAGCATAGAAGAAGCTGATGGGCCATGGTAAATATTTTTCCATTACTATAGATGAAGTGTAATTATTAAATTTATTTTGTTTTGATTAAAAAATTATCTTATAAGAGTTTTTTATTAATAATATTATGGTCATAATAATCATGAAACATATGAGGAGCATACTTTAGTAGTATTTCGTTAAGGATTTTCAAGAATATGCTTAATGGTAGTGATAATAAAGAAAGGAAATTTAGTGAAATGTTAATATTTTTGGGAAAAAACTTATAAGGAAAGATAACCCTTAATATGATCATGATGTTGATAAAATAATGATAAATACAAGTTTACATGATATTGTTGCTGACCTTAAAATTGGTTAGGGATTTGATTTTTTATGTTATATCTACTGGTGTTTACTACATTTATGGAATTATGAAATAAATTTGATAATTTGAGATTTTATTTAATGAATAAGGATAAAAATAATTTTTTGAAACATTCATGTATTCATCGAGTTTTTATGGTAATCATGGTATTCACAAATTCTTAATATGACATTAATAGAAACATTATGTTGTCTAGGGTATATAATGTTAGGTTTATTAGTGACCTCCCTTGTAACATTTTGGAAATTGAATATAATTAGACATATTTTGGAAAGGTCTTAATGTTACCTATTTATATAACGCATAAAGTTGAAATTTGGGAGTTGTTTAAAAACTCATTTTAACCATTTTGGTTTTAGAAAATATCATAGGAAAGACTTTTGATTGATTTTTGGATCTTATGACATGATAAAATTAACTTTTAATGAATTATGAATGAAAAATTAAACATGAATAATCATTTTTTAGAGAGAAATATATTCTTTTTGTGTAAATTTATTAAATGATGAAGTTATAATTTTCAAGTCATAATTTAATAGGTTTGAAAGCAAAAGAATAGTTCAACTCTAGAAAAAGGATCTCAAAACCAAAAATTTATCCACGATACTTAATTTATAATGAATGGATGGTATTTTCACCCTTAAAAGATTTATGGTTTCGTGTTTTTAACCTTCAATGTATCACCCACTTTATTCTGATCAATTATCTCTATCACTCTCTGTAATTATTTATCATTTTCTTCTATTTTAATATCTTTAATTCCCACCAATTTTCTCTTATTTGGAAACCAATTTTGGTGTTATTATAAATGGACTTCATATTTAGCTTTATCTATTTTAATGATGATATTTTATTAACCCTTTTAATATTTTGGGTTTTTTGTAAATTTATTTTCATATGTCAAACACTTGATTAATAAGATCAGGTTTAAATTGCGAGGACACAATCTATTGATGGTGGGGGGAATGTAACACCTATGAATTTTAGTTGAGGAAACATTTTTTTAAATGAATATATGATATGAAACAATAATATTATATTTGAATTTAACACCTCAATATTTTAAAATATATTTCATTATAAATAAATTCAATCACTTTGATAGCATACAGAACAAACAACTGTGAGTTTGAATAAATGATAATATAGAATATCATTATAAAATATCCATTAAATTGGATTGTATGAATTGGAATAACTGAAATATAAAAATTTTCTGGTTTAAAAAAGTATAAAATAAATTCAATGGTAATATATTGATTATAAATAAAATACCAACCATTTGAATGAAACTTAAGTGTTTTCTGGAAAAAAAAGGTATTTTTTTAAAAGTTTGTTTAGTTACGCTTTTCACACACAATTTAAAATTTAATTTTTACCAATTTTAGAAAATTTATTTTAAAAAATTAAATACAATTTTTAAATCATAATATAAAAAAAAATTTAGAGTGTCATTTTTGGATTTTTTTAAAAAATATTGATTTTTAATGAATAGTGAAAAGAACCAATTTTTTATAAAACTGTCATTTCATTACAATAAATTAATTTATTTAAAATGACTATTATGATATGAATTTTATTTAAAATAAAATAATAATTATTTATTTATATTATATCTATTTAATTACATTTGTATCTTTTTTATAGTATTAGTTATTATTTGTTTGTTTTTTATCTTAAAAATAATTCTGATAATGATATTAAAGTTGATATTGTTTCACCATTTTAATTAATAAAAATAACCCCTAGTGAGGAATTATTTAAATGAAAATTTACATATTATACATATACATTTAAAGTTTAAAAGTCATATAATGAGTATTTTTATTTAAACAGTTTATATAAGATCATTTCCATGAAAAATTAAATTCTTGAAAATCATTTTATCAGTGCTTATGTGGGATTAATTTTAAATTATATTATACCACTTATAGTAAAAAAATTAAAAAATAAATTATATATTTGTAATATACATAAATAATATTTTATAATCATTTAAAATTAATTTTTAACTATAATAAATAGTAAAATATTAAATATTAATTACTGTGGTTAAGATAAAAACAAGTTCACACAAGGTTAATCTAAGAAGTTAAAGGTTTAAAAAAACTATAAACTTCTCCATCACCCATTTTATGGAAATATTTTTACCATATCTTGACTAAGATTCTATAATGACCGAATATCAAGGATTTTGGAATGAGAAAAATATGGGTATCACTTTTTATTTTAAAAATATTTATGTGTGTCCACTCTACCATTTACTAAAGTCCATCCTCTATCCTCTCCTATTTAGACATATAAAACACATTATATCATGACCCATCCCAATGGTTCCCATTTCAATACTACCCCAATCCCACCTTTAATAGTTCTTGGGATGAAAACCAACACTACGTAGGCATATCACACACATGGGGAACCTTAACCAATTGTACATGTACATGCACACACAAATCTGATCCCATAAAATGATTTAATGTAAAAACTGAAAAACATACATGAATATTTCAATAATTCAACCATCATATTATGAAAATAAGTAGCAGGAAGAAAATGGTACAAATACCAGTACACAATAAATAAACATAAAACAAGTCCATCTTGTAAAGTGGGTGAGGATTGTTATCAATGAAACATTAGGAACACACCTCAGTCTGTCAAGCTCACTAATCTCTTCATATTCCTTGTCCCTCTAGTAATCCATCAACTCTTCAATCATATTTACAATACATGACACTTTTTGGAAAATCCTATGTAGTGTGGGTATAACAATACATAGTATGACACCTGAAAATCACTAAGCATACAACTTCCAGAATAATAATCATCTCATAAAAGGTATATGTCAACAACATATGATAAGAACATATTGATATACTGAATATTGGAACACAATATCAAGGTAAATTCACAAATATAATTACTTTATATGATTTTTATTCAAAGGATCTTCATAGAACTCATCTTGGACAACACACTCCAGGAGTCAAATATCACCGATGGTGTTCATCTGAGATGTAATCCTCATCGAGTATCACTATAAGAAATAGATGTTGGAAGTATAAATATAATGATACATAGAAGTAGATCACTCTAAAGGTCATGGGGTATACTAACAGCCCAATCAATATTAACCTACCAAGTTGGGGATCAACGTCAGAATGGTGTTGGTCACAATGATAACAAGAACCCTACCTAGGGTAATGACAATGATAGAGGATCTCACTCTGGGCCACATGTAGGGATTCCAATTAATATTCCAAATACAAAAGATCCTTATAGGGAATCACCATCATATGAATAGTACATGACTTTATACTAAACCCTTTTGGAAAGGATGAAGGGAACATACCCTAATGAAAATTTTCAAAGCTAAATAGGACAAGGGTACAATCCTTTATTGAAGGAGTACATGGTGTGTACTAGTAATACTAGATATTTCGCTTTAGAAGTAGTTCTTACCCATTTTTCATGTATCATTCCATTGTTCATGTCTGTGTTAGACTTCATGGCATGCCTGAGCCTTTGTATTCTTATCTGTGTCTAAGCACACGACTCTGCTAATGTAAAGATAGCCTAGGTATGTCCATGTATGATTACGTGGCATGTTTGGTCCCATGTACTTCTATCCATGTTTTCGTACCCGTCAAGGTATAATCTTAGACACTAGGTAAGGTCCACATTTTTAGGATTGTTTTAACATTCCATTTGATATTTATCACCTCCGTAGATACCCTAGTGTCGCAGACAGGGCCCCACACTGCATGTAATGTCGGAATATACACCGTGTATTGTGATAATTCATAGAATATTAGAAAATTCATCCTCATACAACCACACAGCCATCTTATTAGATTATTCTTCTGATATCCCCCACAGATTGAGGATGTGTTCTGACTGGACCATGAAATTGCCACTCTCTGGAATTTGGTCACCAAATCACACTATAAATTGACAGTCATTGGTCATAGTCACTATCTCACACCTATATCAAACTAAGGGTCTAAAATGGATCCTTAATATATCATCACAGTTATAAAAAATTGATCTCATCATCAATCTAAACCCAGATCCACGATATTTTTCTGTTGTGCCAATAAAAGGGTGTGCAATGATTTATTATGTGGTATTTGTTGAACCATCGGTCAAAAGAAACAATTGTGATTTACACATGAATGACTATGAGAGAAAACCAAAAGACCCTCAATTGGAACAAAATAATGATATGTGTGGGTTCTCCGTGATCTGTTTCTATTATAATGGAAAATGAATATCAATAATAAAATAAACAATTTCTCCAAATAATCCCATCACACACAGTACGATCAAACCACAAACCGATCCATTGGTTGATTGATTCATTTTCATAATAGGATTAGAAAAAGTGGAAAATAAACATAATAAAAACATAATACCTCATGTTGGATCATTTTATAATGAATAAATAATCTTTTTAATTATTGTTGGTTACATCCACATTCTCCATTATTACATTTATTCTCAATCCCAGTCTGATATGTTGTCAATCACTAAGATCTACTCCAATATTCCTCTCTAGCGGCTCATCTCTGTTATCAAGGTTATGTCGCTGACCCTGTAAATTTTTCACATAATTTTATTTATAAGAAAATTTTATGTTTACATTTTTAATGGAATAATTAAGTAAATTAAATTAAATTTATTTAATTACTCTCAAAAATTCGCTCAATCCCAATGCTCAAGGCTGACATATATTATGTCACACCTTGGGTAAACATTATGTTCTAACGTCAATAGTGGACTCATATTTCATATGTAATACCTCATTTAAGAGTTATTATACTTTTTTAATAAAACTGGGCATGCATGATATTAAATATATTTTAAAAATTAATTTCAGGATTATCAGACACTATAATCTCATGTCGTCTCAATGCCTACCCACAAAAGTAATCTCTATAATATTCTAAAAAAATATATGGAAATTAAATTTATTTCATTCTCCCCACAATGAGGATTTACATACCAAAATACAAAACAAAATTCCATTGAAAGAAATTTGGGTATTGAGCACGTGTAACACTCAGAGATTTTATGAGAAATATTTCTTTATGTATTATGTTATACGCAACACCAAAGGAGTCATTCACTACACACAACACTGGCTTGTCTTGCAATACACAAAATCGTGACCTTCCTCGATAACGTGTGTAGTACGCCCTACATAGTTTCACAAAACATCGATATATTATTATAATATTATTATGGACTAGCTGTTATAAATAGTGTTATCTATAATTTGAATTTTATAACATTATTATTCATCTTACACATTACTAGATCATGGTATGGGAACAAAATAAATTTTCCACATAAAATAATTATTTTTCAAAAAATACAGTTTTTCTAACTTTTGATGGCGCACCCACATTAAATATAAATTTTGAAAAATTTATAAGTTCAATTTGACAAAATAAAATTCTTCTTTGGAATTAGGATATAAAAAATTACTTTGGATAAATTTTTTATATTATTCTGATAACTTTCATATTTTAATGAATAGTAAAAACACGCTATATTTTAATTAAAAACAACTTTTTTCATCACAATAATTTATATGGTTAAATTATAATCTTAAATGGTTCTAAACTATTAATAGAATATATTTTTACCATTTAACATAATTTATGTCATTTCCCTTAATTTTACATTGAATTCATAGGTAAAAATATTTCAATCTTTGACAATGTTTTAACTTTTAAAACCCATATTTTTAACAACGAGATTATTTTTAAATTAATTAAAGAAACATCTATGTTTTGAATTTTGAAAAATGGATTCTGTATTTGAATTTAGTATTTCAAAATTATTTTAATATGAAACTCTTATTTTTTTGATATTATGAATAGTAACTACGATAATTTTTATTTACTGTAGTTAAAGGTAAGTCGGGTAATTAAGGGTAAAAATAAGATTATAAAATTACTCTAACACATTCCAAAATAACACTGGAAGAATAAAAGTAGACCCATATCACCTAAGGGTCTTATTAGATTCATTTAATGGACTTTTTACCATTAAAATAATTTAATTATTATTAAAACCAAAAAACTGACAACATGTCACTCTCTTAAATCTTATAAGTTTAATAATTTTAATTTAGTGATAATATTCCTAAAACATAGACATTAATATCCTCTAAAGAATATAATAAAATTATCAACGTCATGTGAATTTATTTAGAATTTTTTGTGATTAAATAATTATCATTAAAGGTGACACAATAGTGATGTTGAAATGTTTTTATTGATTGAAATATCAAATAAATGGTTTTAAGAATATTAAAATAAATATTATATGAACTATTTAATGTGCTCAAATAATTTAATAGATAAATATGACATGTTATACATCTAATAATTATTTTTTTAGAACATATATTCTGTGTGGATTTTATTAAAATTCAAATAAATGAATAGTGTCAAAATTGACAGTAATATTTTTTTATAAAAATAACATAATTTAATATTGTTTAAAAATCACAAAAATATTTCAAAATTATAAATTAAAATTTATATAGTCTAAAATTTTATATATTATCCAATTATGGAAAATTCACAACACATAGGTAATTCTTTAGAATAATTTGAAATTTAGAATCTTATTACCACAAATAAAAGTAAATATATTAAATAATGATAAATCAAGTTGATAACATTTGAAATAAATTCCCAACATGTCTAAATTTTAATTGTTAATGAGATTAAAACTCTATATAATCTAATATTCTAATTTCAGTCTTTTTTGGATGTTATTAAGTGGGGTTTGAATTATTATAAATTAAAGCTTTTGAGGTTTCCATAGGTGCCCTCTCCACCCTTATAAAAGGGCACCTCCTCCCTCTCCACTTTACACAACATTGAGCCTTAAATCCCAACCAACCCCTATCCATTTCACTTATCAACTTCCCTAGAAAGATAATAGTGGTATTTTTCTTCTTTAATGACCAATTTTAGTGCTCTAATAGGAGGTTTCAAATAGGTGTGTCGAAGAAGAGGTAATATCGGTTATCGATTCTTTCAGAATTATTTCTTCTTATACATCCTCTTCTTTAGATGTTTAATTATGAATAAATAACAACATTATAACTCATATACTGATATTTTATTATAAATATGAAACAACCCTATTTCAACTTCTATCCATCCTACGAAAAATGAAATCACCGCGCGTGCGTACGTACAGAATACCGTCTCCATGCTGTGGTGTAATCTGTTTTCCACCACCACCTTACTTGTATGGGTATAATGGTGTAAATAATTACTATATATGATTATTTTAAAGTTATATTGATTCTGAAATAGTATACATACACTTAAATACAATTCCATGATCATTGGAACAATATCATCACTCGTGCGTACGTTCGGTCTACTGTCTCCACGATGTGATACAACTCATTATACATGATATTCATTGAATAATGATTATATAAATGAATTTAATTAATTAATATGATATATATTACACTAATAGATTTTTTTAAATGAGGTATTTATAACCTAAAAATAAAAAAAAAGAATTTATTCAACAAAACATGTATAAGAACATAAAGCAATGAACACCCAAATAACAGGTAGAAATAAAATATTACAAATAAGAAGCTAAAAATATGACCATATATGAAATTATAACAATTATTAAGATTCTATAATAAGTCCATGACATTATTTAAATCATTATACAGGAGGTTCGGACACGTACAAAGCATATCGGACCAATGGTAAGGGAAAATCACGCAATATCATTTTTATCCTAGATTGTTTATAATTCAGAAATTATTGGGGAATAATTATCATCCACATCCATTTTTCCTAAATATGTAATATTATTTATATCATCTTACAATTTTTTAAATCCAATTTTACCCAATTATGAGTTTTTAGTATAATATATGAAAGGAATCTTTTGTTGTTTTTAATACGAGGTACTTGTTGTCTTTTCTGGCCAAAGTATGAGAAGAATTGTTTTTTTAAAATTATATGTCATGAATGGATTTTTATGATTTCTTAGAACATAATTTCCCTGAAGCTTCCATTACAATTTTTCAAGATTATTTTTAATGAAATTATTTTAGATTAAAATTGTATGACATGTTAAGAAAGGAAAAATGTTTTTGAAGTAAAAGGATATTTTATTCAAGAATGGAGTTCAAGTGTTTTATCAAAATTATTTTCCACATAAGATAATATATGGTTATGTTTCTATCCCTATTTTTACATTGATTTGATTATGTTATGATGGAATTAATTTTATTATGTCATTTTATCTTATATGGATTATATTATTATGGAATAATGTTTAAGAATTCCATTTTTTACATGGGTTATGCTATGATTTATGATTTTGTAGAAAAAATAAGAATGGTTTCATTATGAGATTGGTGGTACCTATATATCTCTCCAGTTCATGGGGTAAATATTTATATCCTATGAGATAGACATGGATGAAATGGAAACTTAATCCGCTTTAGTGATACCCGACTAGAATGAGGAGTGAACTCGGTTCAGTAATGGACTTTGTCCGCTATGATTGTCTTGTTAGTGAGCCTTTACTAATATGAAATTATATTATATGATTATGTGGGAATTCCACAAAGATTCATGTTTTATGTTATGATTATTGGTATTACATTTCACTACTATGATTCATCCCATGTTATGATAATAAGATCTCTTTTGCAGGTTAATATTTTCAAAATGATATGTTCTATTGAATATGATATGATTGATATTTCGTTTTTTTACCATTAATGAGAATTTGAGATCACCCATTTGTATGTTTTCTTTTACCTAGGTTAGGAAGAATGGTATGAAGTAGGATATTCCAAAAGGAACTGTAGATATGATGAAATAAACAGGATACAATGTAGATGATTTATGAACCAGTTGTTTATGTTTCCCAGTTTTTAAAGACACTATACCTATACCGTCCTTTCCTGGACTTGTTATATGTTGTAATAAGTGTTCTTCAATTTTAATGTAATAACAATGTATGTAATGTATGGGTCATTATAGTTGGTATCAGAGGAAGGGTATAATCAACCTTTGGAAACTAGGATGTGAAAGCTTATGTAAGAACCCAAAGGGTATGTCAAAGAATTGAACACAATCATAGTGTTTTAGAAATGGACATGAGTAACCTATGATAATACCTAAAGTGTGAAATTTAATTTCTGATTATGTTGTTTTCCTATTTTAATTAGTGTTTCTCACACTATAATTCGTGGTTTTAGTCAATGGATGGAACCCGAAGGAACCTTGTTAATGCTGAATGCGACGGGAAATTAAATGATTTTCCCCTTGTGAAACCAAACATTATGGGAGATTAAATGAAAAATCTTGTAGCCATTCTCACACAACTTTCTCAAGATATAAAACATGCATGACTTCAAAATGAGGAAAGGAAAGAGAAAAATTATGTCGAATCCTTCATGAGGCTGCGTCCACCCTCATTCAGCGGGTCTACTGATCCATTAGTGGCTGAACAATGGATAAGTACCACTGAAAAGATATTTTTAGTTCTTCAATATTCTGAACACGATAAAGTCATCTTAGAAGTATATCTTTTTGAAGGAAAAGCCGATCAATGGTGGAATATTATCAAGAATACGAGGCAAGGAGACGAAATTGAGTCTATAGAATGGGACAAGTTCAAGAACATATTTTTCAATAAGTACTTCCCTCGTATTCTTTGATCAAAGATGGAGAAGGAGTTTCTTGAACTAAAGAAAAAGGATGATGAATCTGTTGGTACGTACGAAGAAAATTTTACAAGACTTGAAAGGTACACTTCTGGGATTATTATCCAACCTAAGATTAAGATCGATCGATTCTTTAGTGGCATATAACCAAGTCTCCAAAGGGCGTTATCCATAAGGGACATCAATAGCTACAATGAAATTGTTCGATGTTCTCTCAAGGTTGAGATGGAGATTGGAGTAACCCATCAATCATATGGGCTTGATACGAAGAGGAAAATGGAATTCAAAGGAAAATTTAAAGACCACACTAAAAAGAAGATGAATTTTCCCTTGTGCTCAATGTATGGAATGAAACATGGAGGGAATTGTCATAAAGGGACATGTAAATTTTTTATGTGTGGAAAAGATGGTCATCGGGCAGTTGATTGTCGAAATAATGGGAAGAATATGTATAATGCTGTGAACAAAGAAAGGGATACACAGAATGCACCTCCTACACTTCAAGGTTACAAGTACAAGGAAACGGGCCATTATTCTAATCAATGCCCTAATCCAAGGGTGGTTGCTGATGATCGACGTCAAAAAGCTCTTAAGGAGAAAGAAAAAGTAAAGTCAAATGCAATTTCTATCGGTGATGTGGAGTACGATAATGAAGAGGTGAAAAGTACAATTACCATCCACTCTAAAGTTTCAAATTTTTTATTTGATTCTAGATCAACCCACTCTTTTATTTCTGATGAATTTTCAAAGGTTATTTCCATAATACCTCAGAAGTTAGATATTGAGTTAGCTGTGACAACCCCTAATGGCACAATAGTCACATCAAAAGTTTACAATTCTTCTCTGATTGAATTTTGTGGGAAAGTGCATCCTGCGAATCTTGTGATCCTTAATATAGTGGAATTTGATGTGATTCTTGGCATGGATTGTCTTTCTTTATACAGAGCCCATGTCGATTTCCAATGAAGGGAAATCACATTTAATATTCCCAATAAATATACTATCATCTATCAATGCAAGGATGAATATAACCTTCCAGTGGAAATTTATTCCATCTTATGGGTCTTGATTCTAATAAATGAAGGTTATTTATCTCAAATTGTTGGGTAGAAACTCAAAATTAAGAATACACCCATTGTACGAGAGTTTGGTGATGTCTTTCTGGAGGAATTTCTAGGTCTTCCACAAAATCGTGAAGTTGATTTTTCAATAGAACTCATACTAGGTGCTCTGCCTATTTGAAATAAACCATATAGAATTGCCCCAATTGAGTTGCAGGAATTGAAGATGCAATTCCAAGACAATCATGATAAAGGATTCATATGCCCTAGTGTGTCACCTTGGGGAGCACCTATTCTCTTTGTTAAGAAGAAAGATGGATCAATGAGACATTGAATTGATTATCGAGAACATGACAATATCACTATCAAGAAAAAATATCCTCTCCCACACATTGATGACTTATTTGACAAACTACACAGAGCTCAATACTTTTCCAAGATTGATTTTTGTTCGTGGTATCATCAATTAAGGGTCAAAATGGAGGATATACCAAAGATGGATTTCCATACATGGTATGGACAATATGAATTTATAGTGATTCCATTTGGTCTTACTAATTCCCATGATATCTTCATGGATCTAATGAATAGATTCTTTATAGATTATCTTCATCAGTTTGTGGTAGTCTTTATAGACGATATTCTTGTCTATTAAAATATCAAGGAAGAACATGAAGATCACTTGAGAATTGTATTGAAGACCCTGAGAAAGGAGAAGCTTTATGCCAAATTTACCAAATATGAATTTTGGCTTCAAAAAGTTTCATTTTTTGGTCACATAATCTCAAGAGAGGGGATATCTGTGGATCCAGAAAAAATGAAGGTTATTGAAAGATGGTCAAGACCAAAAACAGTAACTGAGATCTGATGTTTTCATGGTTTATCAGGGTACTATTGACGTTTTGTGAAATATTTTATAATATTATCTAACCCACTCACCAAATTGACTCGGAAAGAAGTTAAGTTTGTTTGGACAGAAGAATTTGAAGATAATTTCAAAGAGCTAAAAAGAATGTTATCCAATGAACCAGTGCTCACACTACATTATAGTGGAAATAGGTTTGTGATCTACAGTGATGCATCCAAGAAGGGGTGGGGGTGTTTTCTCATGCAAAATGATATGGTGATAACTTATGCCTCACGACAATTGATAATCCATGAGAAATATTACCCAACTCATGATATGGATTTAGCAACGGTAATATTTTCATTAAAGATTTGGAGGCATTATCTTTATGGTAAAAAATGTGATATTTAAACTGATTATAAAAGTTTAAAGTATATTTTCACACAAAAGGAGCTAAATATGTGCCAAAGAAGATGGTTGGAGCTGATTAAGGATTATGAATTCTTAATTAATTACTACCCTAGGAAAGCAAACAAGGTGGCAGACGCATTAAGTCGAGAAGACCATGCTAGATTATCCATGATGAGGATCACAAAAGATCCAATATTTATGGATTTACAAAGGATGGATCATGGAATTATAATGGAAGGGGATAAATCTTATCTTTCTCAAATGAATGTTCAACAATCTATATATGTGAAGATTAAAGTGGCACAAAAAGAATATGTAGAGTTAAAAAATGGTGAGAAATATTCCTTAATTCCACATTGATTATGATGAAATAATAAGCTTCAGGAATAAGGTTTGTGTTCCTCCCATCCCAGAGTTAAAGAAGTAAATATTTGATGAAGATAATAGTTCTTAATTATCTATTCACCCTATAAGCATGAAGGTGTATAGAGATCTAAAAGAGTACTTATGGTGGGATGGTATCAAAAAAGATGTTTCTGAATATGTCTCTTGATGCTTGGTTTGTCAACAAGTTAAATCTAAGAGATAGAAGTATAAGGGGATGTTACCAAAATTACCCATACCATAATGGAAATGAGAAAACCTCACAATGAACTTTATCACTGGACTTCCTAAAACATCCAAAGTCAATAATGCTATCTGGGTTATAGTTGATCATCTTATAAAGTCGGTTCACATAATTTCTATTAGAGAATATTTCCCTCCTGATCATATTTCGATGATATATGTGAAGGAAGTGGTAAGATTTCATGGAGTATCACTTTCTATTATATCTGATTAGGATCCGAGGTTTACCTAAAAGTTTTAGAAAAGTCTTCATCATACTCTAGATACGGAGTTGAGTTTCAGCACTGATTATCATCCTCAGACAGAATTTTAGTATGATAGGACAATTCAAAATCTATAAGACATGTTGAGAGCTTTCTCTATTGATTTTAGAGGTGGTTGGGATCAACACCTACCTTTCGTGGGATTTTCTTATAATAATAGCTTTCACTTCAGTATTCAGATGGCTCCTTATGAAGCTCTCTATGGAAAAATTTTCTAAACTCCATCTTGCTGGGATGATGTTGGGGAAAGAAACCTATTAGGACCTGATCTTGTTTATAAGATGGTAGAGAAGGTCTGATTAACACATAAGATCTGCTTAGAGTCAACAAAAAAAGTTATGCCGATAACTGAAGAAAAGACCTAGAGTTTAAAGTGGGTGATAAAGTGTTCTTACGAATATCTCCCTGGAAGAGAGTAATGAGATTTGGAAAGAAGGGAAATTTGATCCCTAGGTATATTGGTCCTTTCGAAATACTAGATCATGTTGGGAAGGTATCTTACCAATTGGCACTTCTACAGAATCTCTCTCAAGTTCATGATGTGTTCCATGTATCTCTCCTAAGAAAGTACAAACCCGGTCCTTCACATGTACTATGCTCATATGTTGTACAGCTAGAGCGAGATCTTTCTTATAAAGAACAACCGATAGAGATTCTGGATCGTAGAAAAAAAGTTCTATGAAACAAGACCACTATCTTCATTATAGTTTTATGGAGGAACCACCAATTAGAAGAAGCTACATGGGAACTTGAGGATATGATGAGGGAGAGGTATCCTCATCTGTTTGTTACAAAATGATGAATTTTGAGGGTGAAATTCATTTTATGGGGGGTAGAATGTAACACCCTGAGATTTTATGAGAAATTTTTGTTTTATGTCTTATGTTATACGCAATACCAAAAGAAACATTCACTATACACAACACAGGCTTGACATTCATTACACGCAATCATGACCTTCCTCGATAATGTGTGTAGTACCCAATACCATGTTTCACGAAACATCGATATATTGTTATAATATTATTATGGACTAGCCGTTATAAACAGTATTAACTAAATTTTTTATTTTATAACATTATTATTCATCTTACGCATTATTAGAACATGGTATGGGAAAAAAATAATTTTTTCGTATAAAATAAGTATTTTTCAAAAAATGCAGTATTGATGTCTTTTGATGGCGCACCCACATTAAATATAGTTTTTGACATTTATATAAGTTCAATTTGAAAAAATTAAATTATTCTTTGGAATCAGGATATAAAAATTTACTTTGGATAAATTTTTCATATTATTCTGATAACTTTCTTATTTTAATGAATAGTAAAAACACGCTATATTTTAATTGAAAACAACATTTTCCATCACAATAATTTATATGGGTAAATTATAATATTAAATGGTTTTAAAGTATAAATAGAATTTATTTTTACAACTTAATATAATGTATCTCATTACCATTAATTTTACAATGAATTCATCTGTAAAAACATTTCAATATTTGGCAATGCTTTAACTTTTGAAACCATTTTTCTTAACAATGGGGTTAATTTTAAATTAATTATTGAAACGTATATGTTTTTAATTTTGAAAAATGGATTCCATATTTGGATTTAGTGGGAAAAAATTATGTTAATATGTTACTCTAATTATTTTGATATTATGAATAGTAACTATGATAATTTTTATTTAATGCAGTTAAAGGTAAGTCGAGTAATTAAGTGTAAAATAAGATTATAAAATTACCCTAACACCTGCCAAAATTCTATTGGATGACTAAAAGTCGACCAATATCACCTAAGGGTCGGATTAGATACATTTTATGGAATTTTGACCATGAAAATCATTTAATTATTATTAAAACCAATGAAAGTGACTACATGTCACTCTCTTAAATATTATAAGTATAATAATTTTAATTTAGTGATATACTTCAGGAAACATAGACCATGAATAGACTATAGGAATATAATAAAATTATCTAAATCATTTAAATTTATTTAGATTTTTAGGGTTTAAATAATTATCATTAAATGTGACACAATAATGATGTTGGCATTATTTTATTGGTTGAGATATCAAATAAATGGTTTTAAAAATATTAAAATAAATATTATATTAACTATTTAATGAGATCCACTAATTTTATAGATAAATATAACATGTTATGAATCTACTAATTCTTTTGGTTTGAAAATATTTTTTGTTTGGATTTTATTTAAATTCAAATAAATGAATAGTGTCAAAATTGACACTATTGTTATTTTATAAAAATAACATAATATAAAATGGTTTAGAATTCAAAAAAAATATTTATAAATTTTAAATTAAATTTTATATGGTCCAAAATGTCATATATTATCCATTTATGTAGAATTCACAACACATTATTAATTATTTATATCAATTTAAAATTAATAATCTTATTACCACAAATAAAATTATATAGATTAAATAAGGATAAATCAAGTTGATAATGTTTGAAATAAATTTCCAACCTGTCTAAATATTATTTTTTTAATGATATTAAAACCTTATATCATCTAATATTTCAGTATGAGTCATTTTTTGTGGTTTTGACGTGGGGATTTATTTATTATAAATTAATATTTTTGAGGTTTCCAGTGGTGCCCCTCTCCTCCCTTATAAAAGGGCACCTCCTCCCTCTCCTATTTACACAAATTTGAGCCTTAATTCTCGGACAATCCCAGCCCATTTCCTTTCTCAACCTCCATATAAATATACTAGAGGTCTTTTTCTTCTTCAATGACCAATTTTAGTGCTATAAGAAGAGGTATCAAAGAGGTGTGTCGAAGAAGAGGTAATATCTATTACCGATTCGTTCAAATTTATTTCTTCTTATACTTCCATTTATTTAATTGTTTCATTAAGAAGTAATAAAATCAGTGTCAATAATATACTTATATGTTATTATAAATATGAAACAACCCTATTTCACCTTCTATCCATCCTACGGAAAATGAAATCACCATGCGTGTGTACGTATGGAAATCTGTCTCCATGCAGTGGTGTAATCTGTTTTCCACTAGCACCATACTTGGATGGGTATAATGGTGTAAATAATAACAATATACAATTATTTTAAAGTGATATTGATTCTTAAATAGTATACATACACTTAAATACAATTCCAAGATCAAGGGAACCATATCATCGCTCGTGCGTACGTACGGCCTACCGTCTCCACAATGTGATGCGACTCATTCTACATGGTCTTCACTGAATAATGATTATATAAATTAATTGAATGAATAAATATTATATATATTACACTAATACCATTCTGAAAATTAGGTATTTATAACCTACAAAGAATAAAAAGATTTTATTCGATAAAACATGCATAAGAACATAAAGAAATGAACACCGGAATAACAAGTAGAAATGAAATATTACAAATATGAAGCTAAGAATATGACCATATATGATATCATAAAAATTATTATGATTCTAGAAGAATTAAAATACATTATTTAAATCATTATACAGGAGTTTCAGACAAGTATAAAGCATATTATACCTAAGGTAAGGGAAAATCTCACAGTCTCATTTTTATCCGAGATTGTTTAGACTCCAGAATTTACTGGGGAATATTTATCATCCACATCCATATTTCCCAAATATGTAATATTATTTCTATCCTCCAATAATTTATTAAATCCATCTTTAACCATTGGTGAGTTTTTAGTAAAATATATGAAAGGAATATTTTGTCATTTTTAGTACGAGGTACTTTTTGGCTTTTCTAGCCAAACTACAAGAATAATGATTTTTTAACTTATATAGCATGAATGGATTTTTATGATTTCTTATAACATTATTTCCATGAATCTTCCTTTACAAGTTTTCAAGTTTATTTTTAATCAACTTCTTTTTGTTTAAAATTGAATGACTTGTGAAGAAGAGAAATATTATTTTGAAGTAGGAAGGATATTTTCCTCAAGAATGGAGTTCAATTGTTTTATAAAAATTATTTTCCATCTAAGATAATATAGGGTTTTGTTTATATCCCTATTTTTATATTTATTTGATTATGTTATGATGAAATTAATTTCATTATGTCCTTTTATCTTATATGGATTATGTTATGTTGACATAATGTTAAAGAATTCCATTTTTATTACATGGGTTATGCTATGATTTATGATTTTGTGGCACACATAAGAATGGTTTCATTATGAGATGGGTGGAAGCTATATCTCCCTCCAATGCATTGGATAAATATTTATATCTCATGAGATAGACATGGCTGGAATGGAAATTAAATCTGTTTCGGTGATATGGGACTGGAATGAAGAGTGAACTCGGTTCAATAATGGACTTTATCTTCTATGATGGTCTTGGAAATGATCCTTGACTAATATGAAATGATTTTCTATGATTATGTGTGTATTCCAAAAATTTTCATGTTTTATGTTATGATTATTGGGATTACATTTCACTACTATGATTTATCCCATGTTATGATATTAAGATCTCTTTTGTAGGATAAGATTTTCAAAATTTTATGTTCTTATGATTATGATATGATTGATATTTATTTTGTTTAACCTTACTGAGCATTTAAGCTCACCATTTTGTATGTTTTCTTTTACCCTGGTCAGGAAGAAGGTTATTAAGTAAGATATTCCAAAAGGAACTCTAGATATGATGAAATAAACAGGATACAATGTAGATGATTAATGAACCAGTTGTTTATGTTTCCCAGTTTCTAAAGAAACTATTCCTATACATTCTTTCCATGGTTTTGTTATATGTTGTAATAAGTGTGCTTCAATTTGAAGTAATAACAGTGTATGTAATGTATAGGTCGTTATAGCATGCATCTAGGTATCCTACTCTAAGGTTAACTCTTGAAGATTCTTATACTACCACTAGAAATATAATATAGTAATTGAAAACCTTAAGGTATCCTATCATTTTTTACCTCAATCTATACTATATACTCAACAAAGCTAACTCCATCTTCAATGTCCAACTCTCTTTAGTCAATAACATGCAATAGGTTATGCACATACCTCATCAAATATGACATGTAGAAGACATCATGTACCTGATCTAACTATGGTGGTAGGTCTAAATTGTATTCCACGTTATCAACTCTATATAGTATTTTTAAAGGTCCAATGAACCTAAGATATATAATTTACCCCTAGATAAATCTCTGAAACCCACAATGAGGTGAGACCCACAGGAACACATGTTATACCTCTTCGGATTCCAATGGCCTCTATCATCAGTCCACATAAAATATTCTGATGAATCTGTGTATTCCTCATGCACTCTTAAATGATCTTCACCTTATCTGTAGTATTTATCACCAACTTTAGTCCCCAAGTGTTGACTCTATTAAGTCATTCTATCATAGTTGGCACCAGCAGGGTCATCCATACAAGGCGCAAAATGGTGCCATACTGATGGTGTAATGGTATCTATTTTCTTACAAAAAAATCCACCAAGGGTATGTGATACTACCAACTATGGAAAGAGTCTAACATGTAAGATCAGAGTATTTACTCCATGACATGAATGGTCTGCTTAGTCTTTACATCAGTCTGAGGGTGAAAATGTGTTCCCCAACATGAGTGGGTCCCAAAGGCCTCCTCCTATCCCATTTATGGGAAATATTTTATGTGAGAACCATAATTAGAGAATATTTTCAATATAAATCCATGGATTTATGATATCTCTTTCATTTAATGGTAACATGAGATCTCTATTGAACACTTCTCTAAAATAGTTAGGAAGTGGGATGACTTGGTGAGTCGGTCTATGATCACCCAGATGGAATTGTGTCCCCTGGATGTATGTCATAACCCCATATTAAAGTCCATAGATATCTCATTCCACTTACACTTTGTAACCTAAAAAGGTTGAGATAAACCCACAGGAACATGGTTCATAGTCCTCACTTGTTGATAAGTAATGCATTGAAAGACAAACTGTGCAACTCCCTTCTTCATACTTGGAACCCAAATATAATGTTGGAGGCCCCAGTACAACTTCACCACACATGGATGTACTACCAATGTAGATGTATAAAAATCACTTTTAATCTCATAATGAAATGTCCCTAGAACCATCATTAATCCTTTACGAAATAACTACATGCTCTCCACATTCAGAAAACACATCTGGAGCATGTACAGTGGATATCTGAGTACATTGGGTATTAGATTCCATATACCAATATTTTTCTCCTTAACTCTATATAATATTGGATGGAGTAATAACCATAAATTTTAGGTAATCTAATCTATCCAAATCTATAATGGATAACTATAATGATTCCAACTACTTTTATTCCTCACTTAGTAGCTGCGAACAATACCTACTGTTAAGAGAATTTGCTACCATATTACCCTTTTCAAAAGTATAGACAATATTGAAGTCATAATACAATAGAAACTCTATCCATTACCTATATCTCATGTTAATATCCTTCAGTGAGACTATATACATGAGAATCTTATGGTTAAAATAGACGATAATCTACTCTCTCATCAAGTAGTGTCTCCACATCTTCAGTACGAAGACTATCATGGATAACTAATGATCATGGGTTATATAGTCTACTCATGTGGTATAAACTAACATGAACCATAGGTAATCACTAAATATCTATGGATTGGAACATAACCATTCATAGTCATTTATTTCTTATGGAACACTACGTACTCAGCATCCTCCTCTAAAGATATCAAGATGGCATCACACCTCAATCCTTTCCTTGAATCCAAGAAATCCTAATGCAACCTCTATGTCCACACAAATTGATTACCCTTTTTGGTCAAGGCTATCAACGGAGCTAATATCATAGATTAATTAGGTAAAAATATCCAATAGTATCCTTCTATCCCAAATGCACCTCTATCATGCACTGGAGTGGGTTACAAGATAACATTTCATATGCCTTCACAGGGTCCAATTTTACACCATCTACTAAGATAATATATCCCAGAAAGTGGTCATCTTGGATCTTTTACTGAAATATCAAGAGCTACCCATAATTTTGGTGTTTTTGGATTGTGTCCAAAACTATCACGACCTGTCCTCGGGGCCCATGACGTGACTAGCCCAAGCCCGCCTTCCATAGGCCAGGGGCTGGTGACTAGCACCAAGGCGTAATTCCCGGTAAAAAGGGAAGGCATTGCCTTTGTAAAGTAAACAAACACCACAGAGCAAGAAAGAGGATGTAAACACTAGGTAAAAACTGGGTACAACAGTAAGTGCAGAAAAGTAAGTGGGCCAGAATACAAACACAAACTGAAAGTAAAGTACAACTGGAAAGGGAAAACAACAACTGAAAAGTAAAGCCGTAGCCTCGAGCCGTCCACTAGAATTCCCAACTAATGGGTGGGTACATATCGCCTCCACAGCTCCTCGGGTCGAGCCGTCTGCTCTGTGTACATCCCACCCAATGGTCCACCTCCAGGTACCGACCTGCTCCGTAAGCCTCAACCACGATCAGTGCTTTCTGTCGTCTGTAACCAACACAACATAGTGCGGGCATAGCCCATTCAGGGGTGAGTATAAGCTACTCAGTAGGGACCCCATGACCCCTGAAGGTCTCCCAGAATCCAAAAAGGATAATCCAAAAAGGAAATATACAATCACGAAGTAACATCCAACACTACTTAGGTATATGCACATACATATACCTAATTCATCAATTCGCGTTCGGCTCCAACATCCGATCCCATGTTCGATCACATCCACACCGGATAGCACAACACAATCCACATAGGAAAGCTAATCAAGATTCAACTCACACAGGTATACTTCTTTATAAGACTATAGAGATGATCAAGTGTAGTCAATGATTCATCTAAGTCATCAGACCCACACAGGATCGATTGGTACTAACCCCCGCAATGACCCACAAAGGATAGATAGGTACTAATCCCCGCAATGACCCACAAAGGATCGATAGGTACTAACCCCCGTAATGACCCACACAGGATCAGACCCACACAGGATCTGTAGGCGCTGGCCCACACAAGACCGTTGAGCGCTGACCCACACAGGATTTGAGCCACACAAGATCTGAAGCACTGATCCACATAGGATCGCTGAGTGCTGTAGTCATCACCGTCAAATCCACAGAGGATTTCTGTAAAGTCTTCATCGTCGTCGCAGCTGCAGCCAGCTCTAGTTTTCATGCACACAGCAAGCTCATTCGGGAGGGTCCGCTCCACGAGCCGAGGGGATGATACATCAACTGACAAGTAGTCTAGAGTTTATGTATCCAAAAGTTCTGTATCGTCAACAGAAACTCAACTTCACACACGACACGTCAATCAGACACCCGGTCTGAGAGTTATTGGCTTTTTTGTCCCAGGGGCTCGGTTGGTTTTTAAGTCAAAACCGACCAGACCGTACTCCACCTACATCCAAACCATAAGCATAGTAAGCCAAAAGTTCCGTCTCACTAAGAGGAATCCAACAAGGTTGACGACACGTCAATCAAACGTCTAGAGCTCAAGTTATAAGTGTTTCCACTCTGAGGGCCCAGTTGGTTTCGTGTACGAACCAACCCGGCCGAACCCAAAGTTCTCCGAAACCTTGATTATAATATACATAAATGACCGTCTCAATCCAAGGATCACTACGCAACTAAAGGTGCATCGATCGGAGGTCAGTAGTCCATGTTATCGGCAACAGACCCAAAAGTCCGGTATTAGGAGGGGTTCAGGCCCAGTCCGACCCGACCCGGTACCCCCTGGGTCGGCTTGAACCGGGATGACCCGACCTGGGTCTGGGTCCGGCCCGCTTGGGCGCAGCCCGACCCAGCCTGGTGGTCCAGTCGGGCAGCTCGGCCGTTTCAGCCGAGCGGTGCGGGGTGGCATGCTGCCCACTGCCAGCATGTAACCGCGACCCCATGGGAGGCCGCTTCTTGTCAACAGACGCGGTCGAGCGCCGCGTCTTGCCTCCTTCGGTCCCGTGTGATCGTGGGACTAGGGGCATGCTGCCATGCTCCACGTACCACCGGATGAGCTCCAGGGGTCAGATTTTCCTGTCATCTTCGCCAATGGCCCTCCCGGGACCCATCCTTCACTACGAGGACCTCACAATGCCCATGCAGCCTACTTCATCATCACCTGCCAATCCGCACACCAAGAACGAAGAGTCGATGGGTTTGGACTTGTTCGTTGGTCCGCACCCACCGCGTTAGCGGTTTAAAAAGGATTCCAACAAATTTTAAACATAAGTCGAGGGTACAAATCATAATGATTTAATTGAATCAAAACCCCTACCTCATCGAATTCATTGAGCGAGGGTTCATCGCGGAAAAAGGCATCACGGAAGAAGAACATCGTGGAAGAAGCTTCGCGGAAAAAGGATTCGTCGGCATTGTTCCGTCGATCTCTGAGGATCCGGCGTTATTTTCAACCTTCATCGGAGGTCGGCGTTCTTCGCGTTCTTCGCGTTCTCCACATTCTCCGCATTCTTAATGTTCTTCGTCTAGGAGGAAGAACTTCAGAACCTAGGTGAATTCTCCCTAGCCTCTCAACACAAAAAGACTAACTAAATAAAATAAGTGGTGTCTTATTTTATTTACACACAAACCAATGCTTGAAATTCAAAAAGAAAAGAACCGATCAATTAATTGAGGAGTTTAAAACCGCACAATTAATGAGGCTTTTATTAACCAGATTAAACGCAAGGGTTGACTTCATTAAAAAGGGGGGTGCAGGAGTGTTTCTTAATTAAAGGAAGGGGTTTAGGAAGAAAAGAAACGTTGGGGCTCATGTGGGCCCCACCTCACAAATATCCTACCATGTGGTTAGGATATTGTGGGTCCCACATCATCCACTGAACATAAGTTATGCAAAATAAAATAAAAATCTGTTACACCACTTTTATTTTTTTCCTAAACTTTACCCCAAAAATTAAAAACCACACCCGAGAAAACGCAACTCCGGAAGAGGTGTTTCTAAGAAATTACCGGCACTGTGATTCCATAGGTTCCCTCATAATTCGATTACAATCACCGGTTCAAAAGTTAGAAAAACCCGCTCGTTCATTCACTAAACGTACCCGAGCTAAACTTCAAAAAAAGATTCCAGGCACACCGGGCCTTGGAATTAGGTACTGTCAGAAACTGCGTTCTTGTAAAATTTCCCAGAAAATTAGGAAAAAAATATCCTTGATTTTTACGGGTTTTTACAAAAAACGTCCTCAAGTGTCTCATGTGCTCCTCCTCAAACACTAAGTACACTATGATATCATTGATGAAGACTACAAAAAACTAGTCTAATAAAAGGATGAATATCCAGTTCATGTGTCTCATGAACATTTTTGGGGCATTCTTAAGGACAAATGTCACCACTAAGTACTCATAGAGACTTTAATGGAATTGGAAAACCATATTCAGTATATTCTCATCTCATACTCTTAACTAGTGATAGCTTGATCTGAGGTCAATCTTTAAGAACCATCTTGACCCTCTCAACTAATCAAAGAGGTCATCAATTCTAAGTAGTGGATAAAGTGTATTTATGGTCACATGGTTTAGGTGATGATAATACACACACAACCTCAATATCATATCATCCTTCTTAGCAAAAAACACAATGGGTTCCCATGTTTAAGAACTTGGCATAAAAAATATCTTCATACCCAATCCTCAAACTACACCCTCTGCTTGCGAAACTCTACAAGATCCATCTGATATTATGGAATATATATCAAGGCTATCCTAGTGTGTAAATAAATTAAAAATCAATATCTTGATGGGGATTTAATCATTGAATTTCATCTGAAAATATGTATGCCTACTCTTCAACCACTACAAGAAACTAAAATATCACATCATCTCCTACACCTAGGGTCATGATACCCTATTGATGTGTGATTGGATCCAACCTCCTGTACATTAGTATATCATTCTCTTCATTGTTTTACTATTCAAACTCGAAGGAAAACCTTGTCCCATCATTATGGATGCATCACAACTTCTAACTAAAATAGTCTATCTGAGCATGAACTGTAGATAATCTATCCATACATAGGATTATTTCATAATAAATCATTACTGATCCAAAGAGATCCCTGAAGAAAATCTTTCCACCAAGAGTCAGGTCAAACTATTTACAAAAGTATGTAATCACTAATCCACCTCCATTAAGAGTCTCTATGTGTAGTGGTTGAACAAATAGATTAATCAGAATCTCTAAGTCTCAAAAAAATAAGTGGATATAATGGAATTAATCAGACCTGTGTATATATGTAATGAAGATAATTTATAAAATATTCAAATAGTACCTCATATCATCCATGAATATAATGGTGTATAATCCTCGACAAGATGTACCTCCCCTCACCTTTGCCCCCATCTCCCTAGGTCTGGTGTCGACCACCTGAGGTTAGTGATGGAATCAACTGATAATGTCATCAACCCCTAACTTCTCTCCTAACTCATCTACCATGTACGTTTCCTTACAGATCTGTATACTCTAGTCACATCATTTTCCTAGGTGGTCCATCCACTGCCTTTCTATCAGCCATGTGACGATTCATATAATAACACGTGTGATTTCCCCTATCATCACAAGATTAGAACCACTTATCCCAAGGATGATTAGATACAGACCATGATCCTAAAACAATATAACCCGTATCCTGGGACCACCTCCCGAAATTTCCAACACATGCAGGTCCATATTTTTGACAGTGGCTCCCTGCCGCTAAAGTCTCTTCTCCTTTGATCCCACTATCAGCACCAAATGTTTGTATCTTCTCATCCAGGAAACTCTCGACCATTAAACAACACTCTATAACCCCAGAATAGGTAGAAATACATAGATTTATCATGAGAGTTTAGTTATACTTATGTATTCCTAACTCGAAGGTTTGAGCCTGAAACAACTTCTCAAGAACCATATCCATAGAGTATTGAGAGATATTAGTAAACCTCGATGAATACTCAACCACATTCATGGTGTCCGACAAAATTAGTAGAATAATTTTGATACACTTAACATTCAATAGATATTGTTATATCCCCTCTATGTAATGTACATAAAACTCTACATGTGATAGAGTCACCTCATCATACGATTGGGTTACTGAGCCCCGCCACATTTCTGTAAATCTATAGAGAAGGATCACTACATGGATGACCATATAATTTTTAGTTTTTCTAACTAGATAGAAGACTCATTTAACCACCTCAATTTATTCTTTAGATACTAGTGGGCTAGGGTATCCTTAAAACCTAATGTGTCTCTATCTCTAAAAGTCTTAAATCATTCTCATCCTTCATACCTCATCTACTAGTACTTATGGTACCATATACATCCTGATAGGTGATGGTAAGACTAGTGAACCAACTGAATGTAAAACATCCAAAATAGGCCCCTAAATAGAAGACTTATCACTGATGGGATCATCCTCTTGATCCTAATATTAAATCCTAGCTGTAAAATGTTGTGAAGGCATCTAGTAATTGATACAATCTTCCATCGGGAATGATTCTATCTAGAGAGATGACTCAAGGACTTAAAAACCATAAACCATTCATATATACTGAAGGTAAAAATATTTTCTGTACATCTAGTTTCCATATATACTGAGTCATCATGTAGGTTATTGGATTCATGTTTCATGGATCTGTCAGCCACAACACCAACACTGGAGTCCCTAACCTGAGAGAATAACTTGTAACACTTAACAATGTTTCCCCAAACCAATCTCACAAACTCTAGTCAAAAGGTAGAACTATCTACCTCTGATACCAATCTCTCACAACCCATTCCAATGAAGCCCATTTTGTAACTTTCCCAAGAATTCCTCCAATAGGCTAATGTCTATCGACCAACACCAAGTAGGCATTTCACACATAAGGGAGGACTTGGCTGAATGTACAAGTACACATACACACACACACTTCTCCAATCCCATATAATGTAGAAATGTAAAAAAACTGGTAAGCATGAATGCATACATATAGAATCCAATCATCCGAGTATGAAAAAAAATACTATAAAGAAAATGATTCAAAAACAATCCCCCCAAAAGAAACTAGAAAAAACCCCAACCAGTAAAGTGGGGATGGACTACTGTTAACACACCTCGATCTCTTTATCTCACTAAGATATGCCTCATCTGGGTCCCTCTAGGACTTCATAAAATGGTCAGTCATCTACATATTTCATGGAATGTGCAGGAAAATCCCATGTAGGGGTGAGTATAACAATACTCAGTAGGACACCCCGAAACCACTAAGCATCATCGAGAATAATAAACATAACATCAAAATTATATGTCAACGGTATATAATAAGAACATCTAGAAATAGACAATTTATACACATAGTCTAAAGGTAATGTCATAACCAAAATGCCAGTCTTGGATTCATGCCCGAATATTTCACATAGCACTCATCCCAGAGAACATACTCCTAGAGTCAAATATCTCTTATGGAGTTCATCTGAGGTGTTATGCTCATCATGTATCTCTATAATAAGTGCAAACTTGAATTTTAACTAGAATGATACATGAATGAGGACCACACCAAAGTCCATGGTGTATACCAACAACCCAATCCAGATTAATTTACTATGTAGGGGATAAATGGCCAGATAGTGTTGGTCAGAACGATACCAATAACCCCACTTAAGGAAATGATGAAGATAGAGGATCTCACTCTAGGCCTCATGGATGGATTATAATTACACTATCAAATGACGAAAGTTCATTAGAGGGGATCACCATACTATGAATAGGACATGACTTCATATTAAACCCTTCGATAATGGATCAATAGAATATACCCAAATGAAACATGTATATGGTGAAGAGGACAAGGGATCTAAAACATCATTATAAGAGTTCATGGTGTGTACTATTACTACCTATAGTGTTCCTTTGACTCTCATTCCTACTTGTGTATCATGACCCATGATCGTGTATGTGTTTCTGTTTGAGTATACATAATTTTTGTTCCCGTGTACTCTTGACTATGTCCAATTACACAAATTTTCCCATACACACTGACCTGGTCATGTATATGTCTATGTATATGGTGTTTCTGAGCCTGTGTACTCCAAACCATGTCTGTTCACCCATTATAACAACCCCAACCCTAGTAATTCTTGATCTAATTTCTTCTACCGTTAAATTTTCATAAATACTGTGAATCACATCCCTAAGGACCATTCAATTTAGTAGTCTTGGTAAAATAGATACATACATGATTCCAAAATTTCATTTTAAATAAAAAATAAAAAATAATTCATAACAACAGATAATAAACTGCGTCCTAAAAACTCATTCAAATATCGCTTCTTCATAACCTGTGGATAGGAAACAAAATAAGGGTGAACTCAAATTCTCATCAAGGGTTAAGTATAGTGGAATAAATAATTAACCAATAATATTAATAAATATGTAAAGGTAAATAATTAATAATTCATTCCATTTAATCAATAAACTATGAATTAAATGCATACATAGGTTTTTTCATATTGACCATCTCATGGATAATAATAACTGAATTCTGAATTCATGCAATCCATAAATATAAGATGTCATGTTTCCCAATTACAAGAAACTGTTAACATAAATACCTTTCACAACATCATTACAAACATACTTTTTACAAACCAATTTAGTTTGTACAACCTTAATCCTACTATCAAGACCCTTCATAAGAGAGTTTGAAACATACTAGTAACAAACGTGAAGGGTTTTTCCAACTAAATTTGTCCCATGAGACTATTGATGCATCAAGAGGATATCCATAACCAATACCCAAACCATTTAATTCATATCATAAACACACCTCATATATCATATAATCAATTTAATTCATAAACAATGTGCCTTTTCAAATATTTATATTGGGTAAAAGATATTGATTTATCAACATTTCCACAATTAATCAAATAGAATTCAATGTAAACGCCATTTGTAAAAATGGTATACAGTTTATGAAATATTCATATCCATTACATAATAATATTTATATTTCATATAAATCTAATTTATAATAAAAATCTATCAAAATAATGTGATTGTTTTAATAGAATGTTAACAATCACCATAGAATTTGAGATTACAAAGATAACTTTTACCACTTGGTAATTTTAAATTTTGAACCCGTTGGATGGAATAATTCTAATTGAAACATAAAATACCATGAATTATTGTTGATTCATGATATTAACTGAAAAACAGGTTTTATGTAATCTATAAAAAATTTAATTGTTTCATAATAACAAGTAAATCTCCATCGTATTTAAATTGATATAAAATCTCTTACCTTGAGTCTGAATTGTCACATGTGACTCTATATTACATAATAATAAACATGGGTTAATTATTTAATTGTTTATAACCTTTTTAATGTTTATTATTAATTTCATTTCATATATTAACACTTTATATACAATTAATTAATCAATTATTTTTAATTAGGATGTTTTGACCATATTCAGTTTAAGTGAAAAAAACAAATTTGGTAAGTGGTCTATGGTCAAAGGGTTCATTATTTAAACATATATAGAATAATAATCAGCAAATTATTATCATATTTATAAAATTAATATACATTTAAAACCATTTATGGAATATAGTTATGAAAAATTAACTAATATTATGATCAGTGAGACAGTAGGTCGTACAGGCACATGAATAATGTTTCCATTTTTCAATGATCATTATGGAAATAAGCTAATTAACATTAAAAATTATTGAATGATAATTATATCTTAAACACCATATTATTTAATCATTTATAAATTTATATATAATTATTTTTATTCAAAATTAATCATATCCCATTGAGAAGGCAGTAGTCCTCACGTCCATGAACCACGATATCACTTTCTCAGTGTGTGAAATGGTAATAAAGAACATGAAATGATATATTAATATAAATTTAATTATGTAATTCATATTATAATTATTTAATTTATATAATATATATTCATTAAACCCCTCTTTAGAACATTCCACTTAAATTATTAATGAACCACATCGCTTTGAGGATACGGTAGTTCACATGTCCACAAAAATTGTTATCATGTTCCAACAAAATAGAAATAATGAAGTTATTTCATATATTAATCTTTAATAAGTATAGACACATAATAAATTTCATATATATATATATCATATATATACTATAAATACATCATTAGTTCCAACCATTAAAGGTGGTTATGGACGAAAGAACAACATTAGTTCACTATGTGGTTGTATGTCCTACACATTTATTATGATTACATATCCCATTTGATGGATTCTATGTAGGTGTTGGTATTAACATAAATATAAAGACATATAATTATATTTGGGATACTTATTTTATTATATAATCAAGATACAATAATAATTTAATGGTTGGATAGAGAAATAAAACCAATGTGCTCGTTGAATAACGTTACCTCTTTTTCAGGTAACTTCTATTGGTTTATGTCAAAAGACATACATTGATTTATTTATACCCAAATTTAAGCTTTTAGTATTAGTGAATTTATTTTGGGATCTTATATTTTTAGGTTTTATACAATCATAAATTTTTATATGTTTGAACATGTAAGGGGTGAGTTCCCTTTTATAGTGGAGGAAGAATCACATTCTTGTGAATATAAAAAGGTAAACACTATTGGGAAGTATCCCTATCTTCATGTGACTACACTAATGAAAAAATATGGATAAAATATAGTATCTGCAATAAATATTTCCACAAATTTTGTTGTACATTTTCTTAGATCATTTCCCCCTTATGATTAAAGATTAACCACTAATTAAACATATTTTCACATTAATCGATATAATGAGTTTTACAAATATTTTTGGTAAAAAAGTTAGTTTACCTTAATAGAAACTATAAAATAGTTTCATTCCAAATATGCAATCCATTTTTTAAATTAAAATCCTATATGTGGTAGAAATTAATTTAACATTAATCCCATATATGGTATGAGAAAGCTGGTTTTAAAGTTAAAATGTTCAAAAGATCATTATGTTTATATATATAAATAAAACTAAAAAATATTCCAATGGAATAAATTATATTAATAGATTTAAAATTAATCTAATAATACTTTAAAACCCATTAAATATATAATTTTTCAATATAAATTTTTTAGATTAAAAGTCATTTTTCTATTAAAATTCATTATTTTCACTATTAATCAAAAGAATAATATTCTCAAAAAATTATCAAAAAATCACCCAAAGATTGTTTTTACATTAATATTACAAAAAATAAATTTCATTTTTTCACATAAAATTTACAGCTTCTCCAAATTTCATATTTAAAATAGGTTCACCATTAAAAAAACATCAAAACTACATTTATAAAAACACAGTTTTTTATGTATAAAATTGGATTTATTCTTATCATATGTATATTGAATCTATTTGATGGATGTAAAAAAATATTGAATATATATTATATATATTTCATTAATATTTTTCCATAATATTTATTAATTTAATTTATTAATAGAAAAAACATTTTGGAGAATAAAAATAGTTTTTATAACAAAATTATTTTATATTAAATTCGTTTTTATATTAATTTATAATTAATTGGTAACAAATTTAAACAACTATATTTGTTATTATAGAAGCCTTTTAATAACCATAAATATAAATTCTATTTTTTATATTTTTAGATTGAATAATAATATTTTAATAATTGTTATTCGGTAAAACTTGGTCTTGCATGTAACACAATCCATCAAAGAAAGTCATTATTTCATGTAATACAAGATAACCTCTATGTTCCATGTATAGAAATAAAACCATTATTTTGTTTGTAATGGACATTAAACTCAATGTTTTGTGTAACTTAACATTAACTTTTTTTTTCTTATAAATTTATCAAGGAATATAATTAAAATTATTTTAGAAGAAATATATTTTAAAATCATGGGGTGTTCACCACAAAAAAAGTGATAGATTCAAAATTTCTATAAATAAGATTATAGTAGGATATAACCCACTCTAAAATCATTATTGGAGGATTCCAACAATCATCGCTAATGTTCCCACTACATCTTGTTAGATGCGGTTGTCATCAAATATTGGTACGGTATGTGTAGTATTATAAGTGGTTATTTTAGAGGGGGATTAAACCCACTATAATATTGTTCTAATTTGTGTACATTTTTAGATGGGGTTTAAACCCCCAATAAATTTTCATAAACATATAAAAATATAAGAACAATTTTAGTATTTTTAGTTTTTTCATAAATCCTTCTCCCTTTAGTAACCTACCCTTCTATACACCTCTAACATCCCCTCTCCTCTATGGTTCACACACCCCTAATACCCACAAAATCATGTTATAGGTGGTTGTAATCAACTTCTAGTATGGTATGTATAGTATTAGAGTTAGTTTTCTAGTTCCACAAGCACGTGCTGATAATGTCCCCACCTCTCGCCCCATATAAAATTTGCATTCGTCGGATTCGAACTATGGATTGATTCACCCATTCGGTGTCTGTTGTGACTGTTACTCCTACAACTATGCCATATTTGATTTCATGATATAATATACACATTACTATATATATATATATTATTGTTGATTCAAATAAATTTTATTTGTATCATATATATAAATTCATTTAAATATATAACATATATATACTTTAATATGAATTAATGTATTCATGTTCTTATTATGTATTTATATTATAGAACTCAAAAATATTAAAATATGTCATATATAAATATATATTATTTATATGTCTATACAATTATATATTATCAATATTATATATTTATATATTACCTAAATATATTATAAAAATATATATATATATAGACACATATATATTATATTTGAATGAACATGGTTAAAACAATAATATAAATATATTTTATTGATGTGAATAAAAATATATATTTTATATTTTATAAATACATTTATATATAAAAAATATATATTATATATTTGAATTTTTATACAATTTAATATTTTTGTTTCATATTATATTTAATAGACATAAAATTAATAAAATATATATTTAAATTAATTTTTTTTTGAAAAGTTCATGATTCTGGAAAATCTGGTTGGTAAAAATTTATTAAATAAAAAATTGCAAACAATCTTTTCAAGGGGGTTCAAATAGACAAGAGTGGATAATTCCTTGCATAAAAACCTCTACTATTAGTTCACTGTATTCAGGTTCTCTAAAATTCCATAGGGGGACCCTCTCTCTGGGTTTTTGTTTTCTATAGAGGAAAATTATATAAGAAGTTTTATTAAACATCTTGCTCATATTAGTATTTATAAGAGAATCGAGGATATAAGATGTGACATTACTCCATCACACATTTTATAGGTATATCACATTATACTCTTTGGTAAAACTTCAAAATAAACTACCCCTTCAATAAAGGACTTGTTTTCTCATTATGAGGAAGTGGTGGGACAATCCATAATTTAGAACATGTCCTTTATTTTTTTCAGTGAGGGAGTAACTATTGGATGGAAAAACAGAATAAATGGAAGCCTTCAAGTAAAGAAAACCACATTACCATTTACCTGCCTTGGTGTTCCCTTGATTGGGCAAGGAGAAAATACAATACATTGGGAACATCTACCATTGAATCATCAATCATATGGCTATATTGAATGTGAAATATATTACACAAGTGGGAAGAGTAGTTCTTTCCAATTTTATAATCACAACAATTTTTTTTTATTCCTTTTCTCTATATATGTGGATAAGAATCCCTTCCAATTACCTATAGTATATGATATGTAATTTTATCTGGACTAGTTTGGTGAAAAAGAGGAAGTTAATTATAGTGGAATGGAAGGATTTGATCAATACTATTGAAATGGGAAGCCTTGTAATTAAAGATCCCATGATTTTCAATAATGGAATAATTAGAAAATTCTCCTTGAATCTCATAAATTCTAATAATTATTCTTGTGATTTCCACTCAAACTGGATCTAAATGAAATTTCATGATGGATACTCACATCACCATGAATCATCTTTTTGGGTATCAATTAGGAATTCCTTAAATTCCATTATGCATAACACTAATTGGATGGTGAGAAGGAATTATCCTATTAGTTGCTGGAATACATTATGGATCAACAATCAGATTATAGATGTCGTCAATGTTACACATGATAGAGCTCATATTTTCGTTGATGATATCATAGAAGAAATAGAAAAGTGTGAGGACTTTTATCTGATCACGTTAGGTTGGAGATTAAATATTATGCTATCATGGATGAAGACACATTAATCTAGATACCTACCAATAATTAGAATTTTGATGTTAAGGTGTATTACCAATTGGAATGTGAAGTCTTCACATCACCCCAATCATTATAAATGAAAAGAAAGGTAAACTTTATATATCTTTCTCGCATTGTTCTTCTATGGAGGGTTTGGAGGAACAAGATACCTACACATGCTCAGTTAAAAAGGGTTGGTCTATACATTGTCTCCACTTGTACCTTATTCCTGAAGGATGAAGATAACATCAATCAACTCATCGTAGACTTTGATTTTGCATAGGATCTCTATAGGTGTGTGGGGTATATTTTTTGATGCCATTTACTTACTATTGCAGCTAGAGGACTTCATGTTGGCGATTTTCTCGGTATACCGAAGAGACCAGTTTAGTAACCTGCTACTGGGTGCTGCAGTATCTATTATTGGGGTGGTATGGATGGCTAGGAATGATTCAACCATCGATAATATGCCATCCTCAGTGCATTTCTCTAGATTACTGATTCACAGGGATATTTATGTAGGTAAAAGGTTTTAAGAAAGATATATTAGCAATAGTATTGATAAACATAATATTTTGAGAAATCTGGGAACATTTGGTAGGACAATGATGCCTCTTATACTCAAGTAAGTTAGACAGATTCCTCCAATCTCTCCATGAATTAATGTAAACACTGATGGTGTAGACCATGGGATGTTAGGGTCCTTGGTATGTGAAGGGGTGTTTTGCACCCATTTTGGTTTTAAATTAATTATTATATATATAATATTATATTATATGATTATATCATATAATATAATAATTCTGTATAAATGATATTTTATTCACATTTATATATAAATGTATTATACATATTAAATATATTTATACTTATATTAATTTTTATCTAGATATAGTTATATTATGTATACATATATATATTTAGTAGATTAATTTAAATACATATATGTTTATTATTATAAAATTATTTTCTTATTTGTAAATGATTATTTATTAATTTATTTGTATATTTATTTGTACATATATAATGTATTTCTATATTTATTTATATGTATATGTATGTATACACTAAATTATAAATTTCTGTATATAATTAAATAAATATATATTATATATTATGCATACATATATTTATAATATAGAGACATTCAAATACATTATTTATATTATACACACATGTTTATTTATATTCGTGTGTGTGTAAGTATATATATAATCCATTATTATTATTATTATTATTATTATTATTATTATTATTATTATTATTATTATATGAGTTATAAAAGCAACAAAGTTTTTATATGATACATTTTTTTAAATAAATAATTTTTATGTAAATATTTTAATAAAATATTTAAATAATATATTTTTATTTTTATTTTATAATTAATATTAAATGACATACAATTTTATTGAAATAAGTATATATTAAGGTACACATTATACAATTTTATTTATGTATATATATTAATAAAATTTAAAACAATCACATAAATTATTTATATAAATATTTTTACAAAATATTTTTATATAATGTATTAAAATACATTTATATACTGTGTTTTAAAGATATATATATATATAAAGTAATTTGTTTTTTATGAAGATATAGGGGGTTCAAAAAACCCTCTAATGTCATAAATTAGAGGAGGTTTACAACCCCCTTTAATTTCTTAAATTATAATGAGTTCAAAACCCCCTCTAATATAAGGGATTAGCAACAGTTCATGATCCCCCTAGAATTTATTAGAAAAAATTAATTACATATATATCCTCTAAAATCCAATTGAATATTTTATATATATACTCTAAAATACAAAATAAATAATAAATAGATAGAACCTTTAAAATCAAACCGAACATATAGCTCCACTAATTATTAAAATAGAAAATGTTTTGACATAACCACCTCTAAAATCTAACCAAATATAAAAAAATAATGATGAAATTTTTAGATGGGGTTTTGAACCCCCTTAAAATTTTATGATTAGAAGGATTGGTTCATAACACCCTCAAATTTATAGAAAAATAAATTTAGAGTGGGTTGTGCATAAACCCCTTTAATCACCTTGTTTTTTTGGTAGTGGTTACAGCCTTTGAGGTAGATGTCGAGACACTGGGTAAGGGTCTATGTAAATTCATATAAGAAAAAGTTCTTCCTCCATGTATTGTTGTGTTGTTATTACCATCGATTCATCTACAGATCTCACTTAGAGATCATGAATCTAGTTTAACTAAACCTTAATATCACCACTCTCTGGAATTTGACCACCAAAATGCATGGGAAATAGTTATTATTGTTCCCTGTCACTATCACATGCTCTTCTTTAACTGGGGGTCTCAATTATATTCTTATCCATTGTCAACATCATCATTATTTGATACCCTATTCGATCTGAACACAGATCTATGATATCAATCATTTTCACTAAAAAATAGGTGTGCAACATTTGATTATCTAGTATTTTTTGAATCGCCATTAAAATGAAACACTGGTGAAGAACACATAAATAAGGGTGGTACAAAACTACGAAACAAGAAACATTGGAATGAAACATAGCCATGAATAGATTTTTCTTGATTCATATTCTTTTTAATGATGAATTGTGATCCAGAATAAGATAAAAAAATTCTATAAATAATATCCATAAAATAAACCTCCACACATAATATGATTAAACCATGAACCAATCTATTGGTTGAATGATTCGAGATCGTCATAAGATTAGGAAATGGGGATAAATATACTTAATAAAAATTTCCGACCACATGTTGGATCGATCACTGCTGAATAGTGTATCTACATCATTTTTAGTGGTGAGATCCACACACTCTATTGGAACAAAAATCCTTGATCATGATCTAATCTATTTTTGTTCCACAAAATATCCTCTAATATTCCTATCCAATATAACATCTTGTTTTATAGGGTTATACAACTAACCCAATTAAATATATATATATATATTAATATTTATAAGGAAATTTAAATTTTATATTTGTAATCAAATAATTAAACTCATATTATTAAATTCATTTAATTACTCGCAAAAAAATTTGTTCAAGACCACCACCTAATGATGACAAATATTATATTGTGCTCAGGGTAAACCCCATATTCTAAACAAAATAGAGTATCTAGATTTCCAATTTGAGCCTTTATATAAGAGTTATAACACTTTTCCATAAAAACTAAAAAAATTTATATTTCATATATTTAATAGATTTAATATATTTTAACTAATAATTAGAGACACACTAGGCCTTTGAATCTCATGTCTTCTCAACACCAAGCTCTAAAAATAATCCATATAGTATTCAAAATTAATACATGAAAAAACGACAGTCATTAAAATGTATTTCAAATGATAAATTTATTAATATCTTAATTAATTCCATCCATACATCATATAGTCCTTATAATTATTACTATTCCTTATAAGATGTTTTTATGTATAAACTTAAATAAAATCTCTGAATAAGAGGTAAAGTTCATAAATGTGTGTATTTGTTTTATTTCTTATTCCACCACCTTAAAATCATCTTCAACTATAATAATATAATAAAAATAGTATCCCTTATATACTCAGATGTCATTTTGTTAATTTAATAACCTATATAAATCTCAACTTCCATCAAATGGGAATCAAAAATGTCAATCATTTGTAGAGCGAACTATCACCTAACGAACCGATGTAGTTCGTTTTCCATAAACACCATTAGAAGGAGGATAAAATTATGAATTTAACACATGAATATGATATTTATGGAATTTTTATATATTTGGAATTATTATATTATACATACATTGTAAATTTCTATTCTATGGTGGTTTGATAATGTTTCTCGTGTGTACGTCGAACTACAACCTCATAAGGTGATGTGATTCATTTTTTGCTTACGATTTAAATGGAAGTTAAAAATGATTAAGTTAATAAATCTATGTGATATTTGTGACCTAAAAATACTTCTATAAATATAATATCACTTCTAAATTTCTACCTTACCATCATTTTTAAAATAATAATGTCTTATATGTGTACGTGTGGTTTACTACCTACCTAAAGAGATATGAAATGTATTTCATTTTATTTTGACATGTATAATAATAAATAATAATATGATTAATATAAATAATATATGTGAATTAAAAATTATTCTTAAATGGTGAAATAATATTTATTTTCCATTCGTTCTATCCATTGAAAAAATGGAAACAGTGTTCATGCATAACGATCTCCTACCGTCTCCCTGGAAGGTGTAATCAATTTTTTTCTTGAACATTTATAGATACATATAAATACATATTTAATGAATATATAATTATATTTAGTTCATGGTTAAAATTATATAAATTATATAACCATGATATATATAAGATAACAAAAATTACCGAACCATAACATACATGAAAAATAAAGCAATTATCACCAAAAACATTGATTTTATAAAATAATTTTTTAAAAAGGGTTATAAAAGAATATAATTATATAATATATGTTATAAAATATATTATTATTGTTATTTAATTTATTTTTAATAAAACAATATTTATTATATAAGATATTTTTACACATATGAAGGAATTCAAACTTGAGGTAAGGGTTTCTCGTCTAACTTTTACTACTATGAGATTTATACCATATTCAAGAAATATTATTTTATGTGGTGTATATACTTATTATTTTTATATATTATATCATGAATCTATTTTAATTAATGGTATTTAAATTTTCATTTAAATCTATTTATTTCATTTGGGTTATGATTTAAACATTACCAATGTTGTATGGGTGTATTGCACAATCTCATCAATATCTGGATTGTTTATGTATAAGTACCACATGTGTGAATTATTAGATATTTATATATTAAACCAAATATATTTTATTCTCTACTTATTCATGAATATTTCAAATAATTTTACAATATTCCTCCCTTTGGTACTTAATGTGTTTCATATTTTTTTAAGAAAATCATACTTTATTTCTCAATTTGGCCGAAAATCATCTTTCATCTAAATCCATGTTTTCGATAACTATTTTCAAAAATATTTTTAACATTCTTGAATTTATATATTAAAAAAATACCAATTTTTTACTATTTTTTTTAAAAATAAAGGATTCTTCCTGTCATTCTCCAAGCAAATACCATTTGTATTTTATAAAAAATGTAAAAGAAATATTTGTTTCAACATGTATTGCAAGAATAAAATTATCTTACCACCATTACTTCTAATTTTTTAATGATAATTTTTTACATTTAAATCGGTATTTTTGAATAAAGTAATTTTCACCAAAAATTATTAACTTGTATTTTTAAAACAGTTATTTTCAAAATGGAGAGCTTATTTTCCTTAAGAATGTTTTAATGATCACTTTATGGAATTTATATTCATCAATGACAATAACCCATACTCTACTAATGTTTCACATGATATAAATTGTAATAATATAATAATTATTATTATTTTTCTGATTATTTTACGATCATTGAGAATGCGGATATACTATTTTGATACCATTTTCATGTTACACTAGATGTTTTATGATTATGTTTATTTATTGAGTAAAATATTTAGATTTAATTTTCTAGTTTTTAATATAAAGATTTATGTTTTCTATGTTTCTCCTCTTTAATATGAGGAATAAATTGTAATTAGTATGTGATGGGTGGGGATAAAAATTATATATCCCCTCGATGCATCGATGGGTATCATGAGACAAATCAGTTATCCTAATTAAATATGTTTTTTCCAGAGTTCTAAACTATCTTGGGAATTATCCTGATAGTATTTTTCATATGACCAAAATTATGCATTTCTTCATTATAATATCAGTTATTGATAACCTTGTGATTATTTGATTAGTTTTAATATAGAAGGATATGTTTTATGCTCATGTGAATATGTATATGGATTTATTTTTACCATCAATTATACATAACATATTATTCTTATGTTATTATTTAAATGGAATGTGTTTAATTTATTTACCATTCCATATTTTTTATTCTTATTTATTCATTGAATATTACACAATATGATTTACCTTACTGAGCATAGTATCCCATCCCATTATTATGTTTTATTTCTCCAAGACACGTGGAATTATTTTATGAATGATATGAACTTATTTTCATTGGGGATAATGGTGTTATCAAAGAAAACACTTTTTCTATTATATGTTTTAAATTAAAAAGATAATTTCATCTATGTATCTAGTTTTATAATACTACGAAACTATTATATAATAAAGGTGGTTATTCCATTTATCTTATTCTAATGTAATAATGTAACCACTAACTCTAAGATACTAGTGTTTTGGTATATACATAGTTAATCAATATACCAAATTCTTTTATCTTAGTTTACATCAACCACATAAATCGTTTTTATTCATTGTAATTTTCAATGATAATGGATGATCTTTTCTATTAAATGAGAAATATTTTATTTTATGTTTTTATATTTAAATTTTTTAATATCTAATATAAACACATGTGGATATTTTCTACATTTTTTAATTTAATATAATATCAATATTATTAATATACAATGATAAATTTCAAGTAAAATTATATATGAACAATTTCATTATGGTCATTTATTTCATAACCTCCCTATTATTTTATAAAATAATCATATTTATGTAAAAAAAATATATGGTATACAAGGAGGGACACTAGAGGTCTATGATTCCTCTGGATTGAGGCCCTATGATCTAGTTCATGAAATTATAATTGGGTTTTGGATTTAATATTTATTTGTTGGGATTCACTCTGTTATATGTAGAGATATTTTTCTTTGATTTTAAATGATGATTGTATAGTTTTTTATCCAATAATAGTTTGACATAAAATGATGTTATGAGGGATGTATTGTAACTGGGTGTAATAAATCTTTGTATAAGGGATGTGTTTCTCAATAAATCCAATATATCGGATGTAATATAAAACATTTTCGAGAATATAGATTTTGAAAAATGTGGTTTAAAAGTTATTAATGAACTATCAAGTGATATTTAGGGCCATATAGATTATATATACTTAAATTTAGAAATTTTTACTAGTATAGGAAACTTTTTCATAAAATATATAATGAATTAGGATTTGAATTTTTTTCACAAATTAAAATATGATATTTTGAAAGTGTGGAGAAATAAAATTTTATATGATTAAAATATTTAAAATGAATTTTGATATGAATTCATTAAATGGATGGTATGAATGAAATTTTGGTGTTTAAAAATATTGAGTGGAAAATAAGTTTTTCACAAGGTTCTATTTTTTTAACATCCTATAGGGGAGTTTATTTTGTTAAAAACCCTTGGGATAAAAGGTATAGTTTAAAAAATACTTATAATGGTTTTAAGGTGGGTTATTTTTAGCAAACAAGGGTTTTAGAATTTGTAAATTTTTGATATTGAATCTTTATGTTGTTCTTTTATGAACTAAACATACTATAAAAAATTAATTTTTAAATATAGTTCTTTATTTTGGGAATAAATGATTCATTATTAATTTTTTTAAAGTGATTTATCCATAATTACACTATATGTGAGAAGAAAGGTAAGGTTATATTTTAGAATAATGTTTTTTAGAAAATTCTATATTATAAGGAGAACCAAATGACATGATGTATTGAATTAGATGATTCTAAAAGTAATATTTATAGTAGAATGAGATACTCTTAAATTAGGTACGTGTTATGTTAGAGGGTTTTTTATTTGAAATTTTAGAGTTATTATAATGAAGTGGCACACTTATGATAGGGATAAAACCAAGGAAATATTTGGGATATTTAGATGTTTGTTGAGTATGGATTATATTTTCAAAATGAAAAATATACGGTGGGTAGTTTATAATACAATTCCTTTTTAAAAAATATTAAATTAAATTATTAATAAAACTAAAGAAACTATATTTTTCACTACATTCAGTGAAATTATACAACTTTACATTTAAAGACTGAAAATTATCTATGTTTCGGAGATTATTATACGTCATGTTTTTTATTTTAATTTATTTTCTTTTTTTGATTATACGGAGAATGATTAATATTTGAATGTATTATTCTGTTTGAAAAATCATTAAATGGCCTTAATTAATGGTTGATTGTATGGAACAATTGTTCAGTAAATTTTGGAAGTAAAATTTCTTAATATGAATATCTTGGGGTTGTGTAAAGTGTACATCAATGTTTATAAACATTTAATATTTAACAAGAAATTTCTCTATTGTTTTTCATTTTTTTTTAATAGATTTATGCATGATTTCTAAATAGTGAAAAAAATCGTTCCATTATTTAAACTACTACATAATTTATAATTTTTCTATCTCCCTATTCAATTTCTATTTTTTAGCCTATGAGATGATCATGACACTACCATTTCTGCACCTCCAAACCATAACCTCAGAGACTAGTTCAGGTATATTATTCATTTAGATTAAAGGAATTCTTATTATGGGATTGATCAAAACAAGGAAAAACAAAATCAGGTTATAGGATTTCATTCAACAGTAAGAAATATGGATCCAATGAAATATATCACACCAATATAGTTTCTCATTTTTTCATTATTCTACCAATGTTCACACAGGGTATAGGTCACATGTTAGTATAAGGATTGATTAAATTATAAAAAATATTAAAGGTATGTGGCCTCGCTCACTTTAATGTGTTTTCTATAATCATTTGGGAATGTGTTTACATAATTTTTATAATTGTTTTCTATAGTTTTATTATGTGTATCTATATTAATAATTTTATTTACATAAATTATAATGGACTTGGTACAATAAAAATTTAATGAACATCCTTATAAATAAATTTAAATTCATAATTGGGTGGTTAAATAATTAGATATACCAATTTTTCATAATTAAATGTGATTTCAAATTTTAAATATTTATGTTGACCATTTTAAAAGTATTATTTATTTTAATTTAAGAAATATAAGTTATATAGATTGGATTAAATTTTTTTAAGAATAAAATTTGAGGAGTATTTGTATTAAAAATAACAACTGATTGGGTTTTATTTTTAGTATAAAATGGGATAATTTCATATAACGGATCATTTAATTATTAATTTTGGTTGTTTTTAAAATAAAAATTGGTTATTATGTTTTAATTTGATTATTATTTATGTTATAATTAGGTGTTCTGTTGATGAGGATGGATTAAATGAGCTTGCATTTAGTTCTATAAGGTATAACCTTTGAGAGGTTGTGCATCATTTTTTAGTAATTTATTTATAAATTCCTTAAGTATATTTTCATAATAGGAAAGGAAAATATATTCATTGAATATTTATTAAATTTTAAAATTTAAATTTTATTTTTATAAGGTGGGTCTAAGATATTTCAATCTTTTAGTATTATTCTAAGTTGGTAATTTACCTTGCCTAGAAATTTATAGTATGATGTCATTAAATTTTATCTCTAGGGTTGAATTATTAGTAACATAGAAAAGTTATGGATTCCCATTATAAAAGGCCAAATTTGGTTTTTTGGATGAGGTGGTATTTCATTAGAAAATCGTCCTATACTTTCTCTAAATGTAAAACATTGTGGAAATGGGTATATTTATAATCTATAATTTTTTTGTAGTATTTTCTTGTACAAGTAATTAAAATTTCATTTCAATGACATAATTTTCAATTATGGAATAATTTACTATTCTTTGGATTGGTTATATAGAATGATCTGGAAAATTAAACAAGATGTGAGATTCTGAATATAATTTATTGTGTGGTTAGTTATATTATTTTAAAATATGTTATAATTACCTTAAAACTAATAATTTTATTATTTTTTGTTTTTTTCTCTATTCAAAATCTTACAGTTATTATTTGTGATTTTATAAAAATTAATAGATAAAATTGAATATTGGAGCCTTGATTTGGGGACATTATTTTTTGTTTCTAAAGGTTGTGGATTTTACATCATCTAGGTTAGTGAGCCGAATCATTTTCTTATTAATTGATGTTTTTTATGTTGAGGGTGTTTTTTTATAGGTAATTATAGTTTTAAATTTTTAATTTCATTTCTTAAACTCTAACATTGGGGTCAGTAAATAAGTTATATTGTGGTTATGAGGTTATTGTGAATGAGAATGTCTTTATTTTTATTATATTTGATTTTGGTAAAATTCCTCTGATTTTTTTAATCCCTATTAGTAGAGACTATCTTTTTATGGTGTATAATACCCAATTGGGGATGAGAAGAACTTGATGAGGTAGTAAAAAACATTAAATATTCATTCTTGTATAGGTTAAACTAATCATACATATGGTTTATCCCTTAGAGGGTTCATAAAGATAATTCCATGATAATATATGTAGTTAACATCATGCAAGTGGAGCGATATAACTCACTGAGGTCCCTATAGTTTCTTTATAGTTTGAGAACAATAATATCACACAATGAAGAGGGTGATCTTCTTGGGCAGTGCCACTAATTGATATCTCCCTAAATTTATGGTTTCCCTAATCTTCCAATCATATTATTTTATTATATTTTGGTTGTATCTATAGTTTATTCATTTTTTATTCATATAGAGTGTTATTTCGTAATAATCACTCTCTTCAAACTCATATTCCTGCATACACATTTTTAAAACGTACTAAAGGGATTTAAGGAATCATTGGTGTGGCAATATGAAATTTATGTTTTTGTCTATATTAATTAAAGTTGAATGATTTTGATCATTGTGATCATTGTTATAATTTTTAAGGAATAGTTTTTTCTATGTGTTATTTAATATGATATATAATTTTTTTAATTTATTTTTTAATTTTAATTTATATTTAAATTATCATGACAATTAATTATGTGGAATTATTACATTAATTATCAAAAAATTGAGGTGTGAGTATACCATTGGGTTATAAACTGGTCTCTAATTTGGGGGTAAAATTTTGGTGTGAATATAAATTTTCAATAGAATTTTGTAGTAGTTTTTGGGTTATGTAGAGATTAATTTATGGCTAATTAATGATGAATATATTATGTGTCTCTATGCATTAAATGTGGCATGGGTTGTACTTACCCATTCCATAAAATTGTGAATAATGAATTTTTTTCGACTATAAGAGTCACACATGATCTTATTTAAAAAAACTATACATCAAAACCATTGATTATGATCTACTATGTAGTACATGATTTTAAACTTATTGTAAACCCATTTTTAACTCCCTTTATCAACCATTTATACACCCACTATAATTTTAGGATTTCATGGAGAATAAATTTGGTTGTTTTCTTCAAGGATTGAAATGCTTTTACACATTTAGGAGATAAAATAACAATAGTATTACAAGGGAGACCTACATATCTATTTTAATTTTTTTCTTTCCCATTAACTCTCTTCGAAAATAATAAATGTTTTATTTAGTAAGAGGAGGTCACATATTTGGGAATCTGTTTAGTCGACTTATTGGTATAATTGACGTTATGATTCTTGAATCCTAAATTTAGAACATGGGAACCTAAGGCCATAGACCATCTGAATTTAAAAAAATTACATTTTAAATATAGGGATTTAGACAAAAAACATAAAATACTAAATTTAAATTATTATCATTTTATTGAGATTGTGAATCTAATATGATTTTACTTTATTTGGATTAATGGTTGAATTTTATATTCTAGTTAATATTTATAATTATATAAATTATGAAGTAATGTTATAATGATGTAATTATATTGCGATTTAACATAATTATTGATAATTATTATGCATATATTATTGTTTTTACATGATATAAATATTAAATAAGTATGTATGATCTAATATAGTATTCTAAAATAGAATATTAGACGTGGTATCCCAGGGTGGATGATTATATATGGGATTCTGATGAATACGATTTAATGTGTTATTATGGTGAATTGTGTATTCATATAGTAATTTTTTAGGATGAAAAAAATTATATTTTTTGATGTTGTAATAAAGAAGATAATTTTATTATATGGAGAAAAATGTGAAATAAATTGATTCCTTGTATGAATTAAATATTGAAATTTTGGTTATAATGTGACTAAATTTACAAAATCTTATTAGATGATCTACTGGAGTAAGATATATTATTTTATTAGTTATAGGAATGTTTATTAATGTGTAAGTGATGGTTTGAGTTTTCATGAAATAGATGTTGGGAGGGTATCATTTTATATTTTATTATTTTAGTGATCGATTAAAATTTTTATTTTCCATTCACTAGTTAACCATCACATGAGTTACATCTAGTGTGATCCAATTATTTATATTGTATTATTTTATATATAAAACAAAACATCTATATAATATTAAGTAGTCAAATACACATCCTTCTTACACATGAAATGTTATAGGTCTTCATAGTGATGTGTTATTCAATAAAAAATTTAGTATTCTTCAAATATTCAGGAATTTTGTTTCCTTAGTCATGATAGATTTGGTGGGAAGTAGGTTTTAGGGAAAAAGTAATTAATATTAATTTTATGACTAATATATATTTTATATTATATTTAATGATTCATGAATGTTTTTATATATTAAGCTGGTTTATTAGGACATCACCTTAGAAAAAGGTGCAATATCATGTTTTTATATTCCATTCACTATGAAATTTGTATTTTTTATCCACATCGATACATGATATTTTATAAGGTGTAACCCACATTGTATAGAATATAATCACCCATATATTAATTAATTATATTCATATTTTGATTAATATGTTTTAGTTTTTTTTTCTTATATGGTTTAGATTATGTGATGGTTAGTTAGAGTTAGAGGATAATTTATTTCTGTTCAAATTTTATAATGTGTGTGTAGGGTATTATTGGAATGAATTTTTTTATTTATTGGTTGTTTAATTTATTATTTTTTTCATGCATTTATTTATTTAGTTATGTTTTCATAGAGTTTTATTGTGGTTTTGGGAACTATTTTTGAGTGTTGGAGTGTGGTTTCTCCAATAAAAATTGTAGTGTCTCTTATAATTGTTTTTTTATAACCTTGGTACTAGTAAACACCCAATATCCTATTAGAAGATGGATTTTGTGAACACTTTAAATCTAAATAATGACTTGGGATGTGTCTTATCATGTTCTATAATATCAAAATCACGTTCATAATGGAATTTATAGTTGAAACTAATGATTATTATAGTGTTTTGGTATTGTAGTAGTATTATTTTAACTTATTGGGCGAATTATCCCTTTAAAATCCATTGTAGACACAAAGGTCCTATATTATTATAACCTAGTACATGGATCCCTATTTACCCTTTTTGAGTGATATTTAATTAATTGAAAGTTATCATTATAGCTGTGATATTTATTATTCATGTAGTACAATGTCATGACTTGTCCTAGCGGGTCCCAAGTAGTGACTCCCCAAGCCTATCTCCAATAGGCCAGGGGCTATTGACTAGCACCGAGTAGGAATATCACTGACATGTGAGGAATTACCTATGTGCTTGTATAAATGCACCCATCTCCAAGACCACAAAATGTTGTAATGTAAAAATCAATATGTAAAAAATTCATGAATACCACTATACCCCAACAAACATAGTACGATATGAAATTAAAGTAAGTAATGTAAACTTGGCTAGAATACAAGCCCACCAAAAAGTGTCATTAAACAAAAATTCCATTCTATAAACAAAAGGTATTGGGAATATAGTGTTTGGAAGTTGGAACACCTCAAATATCATGATATCACAAAGCTCAATCTAGTCCTGGTCCTCCTAGTATTTCATTAAAATGTTTCTCATAAACAAAAGACACAACACGTGCAGAAAAATCATGTGTAGGGGTCAATATAACAATAATCATAAGGACACCCCAAAACCATACATCAATGTAACAAAGGAAATAACATTCATCTCTACACGACTATATGTATACATCATATATAAGAATATCCAGATATACTCCATCTAAGACATGGGGTCCTGTGGTGTGTCATGACTACCACATACCAACACTAGGGATTCAGCTCAAAGCCATTATGAAGCACTCATCTGGGAGAACACACTTCTATGTATTATAGCATTGATAACCTTCATCTGAGAATTATTGTTCATTGGGAACCATCATGAAAGAGATATATTTTAATAGATCTGAAGAGAGAAATACTATGCACATATGATGATCACAGGTAGGTCCATTGTGTGATACAAACAAATCAATCTGGATTAACACACTAAGTAGAGTATCGATTCCTTATAAATTTTGTCACATAAATACTGAAGTCTCTACCTAGCACATTAAGAATAAATAGATGATCATGCTTCGAGCCTCTTAGGGGATTCCAAAACCCTATCCATTATGTCATACTGAAGGGATCAGAGTCTTATGAGTTGGAAATAATTCATACATACCTTTAGGGAAATTGATAAGGGGAACATACCCTAACGAAACATGTACAAGATATGTAGGACAATAAAATCGAGCAATGTCAAAAGGGGTAAACAGTGTATAGTAGGGTCACATGTTGTGTCCCTTAACCCCAGGTACATCCTATAAATAACGGCCTCTGACTTTATAACATTTCATTTATAAATGGGTACATGGATTGTATAAGGGAGTCACACATTGTGTCATTCCCTCTGGGGTCCACCTATGTGATATGGTTGTGTGCGGGTACATTGTGTCAACCAGTGTAACCATTCCCATGTACCATTACATGGCTTAATCTAGGTAACTGGTTCAGGCCATCCCATGTGGTGAACTATACACTGTATAGGAAACTTGTGTACTCTACCCCATGTTCATGTAACTTTCCTATACATGGTGAGTGTTCTAACAATGAATACACATAATGTAGATGAGGATACATGTCTTGTGATCTAGAAATTCCAAATAAATGTTTTATTCTTTCCATGCACACCTCAGCTGATAACTCATGTTCCAATATAGTTCTCTATTCACCTCGAAACTCAATATCTAGGTTTTCTCAGCACCCTAACATTGAATTGATGTGTTTCGGGCCTTCAATCAGCCCATAAATCAAATTTCATCTATTCAAATTCAACCCACCGACTGAAATATTTCCCCTAAATCGCTTCAATTCGTCTGTCATCGTTGTCATCGCACCTTAATTAGTCATCCTGATATTGGATCATCCATTTAGGATTGTTTTTACAATAAATGAATGCACAATGATCAATTTTAAAAAAAACATTGAAGAAAGAAGAACACATAAACCAATCAAGGAACATTAATTACTTAATGAAAAATATTAGGAACCAACCTCTTTTTTGTTCATTCCATCCTTGATCCATTCCTGTAAAAATGATCAATAATCAAAAAAATAATCATTATAATAAAACCATATAAATACCATAAATTATAACACATCCCAGTAGGAAAAATCAAATCATGGATCCACCTATTTTTTGGTTGGTCACCATTAATCATTGAATTCAATAATAGGGATGGAAATCCATAATTATTCATCCTACCTAGGAATTGGATCTCTTACTATTGAATATTGATTATCACAGGTGAGATCCGTCAAGAACAACATTCATCAATCTCTGATCCATGTTTCTATCCTCACCCATCAAGAAAAATCTTAAGGGTTTCCTCTCTAGAGCCTCCAGGGAATTCTGGGGTTATGATACTAACCATGGATCATGGCCTAAAGGTTTATTTAAAATAAATAGAATCACCTTTTTCACTAAATGGAAAAATAAAAAAATTATCTTTCAATTTTCTTCATTAAAAATGCATGTGACTACTTTTCACAGCTGACCCAAGGCAACCAATGTTAGGTTGTTCCAATGGTAAAGTTGTCACTCTTAACACAATGGTTCCCTTAGATTTTTAATTTGGGCACCCTTTTAGAATTTATTAAACAATTCTAGGAAAATTATTCGTGCATGATTTTTAATATTTTAATATGTTTCAAAATTTTATTTTGTTAAAATAGGACCTCATAATCACACACCATCTTACTGCTCGGTCTTGAGTATAATCCATATAATGTTTAAAAAATAATACATGAAAAATATGGGACCTTAAATTCTCCCCACATTGGGCCTTTATATCCCCAAAATTAAAAAACAACCGGTACTAAAAAAGATATAGGTACTATGCAGAAATTTGATCCTCCTGCTCCCATGTGATATCTTGGAGATTATTGTGCTGCCGCAATACACACCAAATGGATGGCTCACCCATAAAAGAACATTTATTTTTGATCCTCAATATCTATAGGGTGCTGGGTAAATTTTTTTGCATCCTTGATGTCCATCTCACCCTAGTCGATGGTGTGTAATGGTTCATGAATGTACCTCCTCAACTAAAACATGTGGAAGACGTCATGTACCCAATCTAACTACAGGGGTATACCTAAGTGGTACTCCACCTCTCCAACTCTACACAGTATCAAAAAAGGGTCAATAAATTACAGTGATAACTTGTCACCCTGGCCAAATCTCTATGATCCATATTGAGGTGAAACCCATTGAAACATTTGTACTCCTTCCTTGAACTCAAAAGGCCTTCATTACATATAAGCATAAGACTTATGATATCCCCGTTTAGTATTTATCTACTCATTGATGATATGAACCTTCTCAGAATTAGCTTTCACAAACTCTTGGCCCATGAGTGTTGACTCTCCAGGGTCAGTCCAACAATGTTGAGACCAATATGTTCACCTATATAAAGCTTCAAATGGTATCATAACAGTGGAAGAATGGTAGTTGTTCTGTGAAAACTCCACCATTAGTAGGTGATCATCCCCACTATGTCCAAAGTATAACATGAAAGACCATATCATGTCCTCCAGAACCTAAATGTTTTGATCCATTTGGTCATATGTCTATGGGTGGAACTCTATGAACAAGAAAAACTAGGTCCGAGATTCCACCTTTAATTTCTTCCACAACTTAGATGTAAAACAACCATCATAATCTGAAACTGTCTTTGATGCGACTCCATGGAGTCAATATATCTCCTGCATGTAATGGTTTCTTAAGCTCTCAACTAAACTATTCTCTAGAATATATAGTAATTCAAATGACTTGGTGATTTAGTAAATAATCACACAGATGATGTCATTTTCCCTAGACATACATTGTTAAACCATCACAAATTCCATCAATATCCCATCCCACATACATTTTTTGGTGCCTCAAGGGGTTATGTAAAACCTACTAAAACCTGGTGATCAACCATGACTTATTAGCAAGTAAGGTATTGAGAAACAATCTCTTAAACTTTTTTCTTCATTTGTGGCCACTAAAATAGATGTATGAGGTCCTGATACAACTTCTCCACACCTGTATGTACAAAAAAATAGGATGTATGAAACTAACTCAAAATATCCTCCCATAATGTCAATTGTACTACTATTTGTCCTATGAAAATAATGATGTGATCACCACATTTTAAATATCCTTCAAGAGAATTCCATTTGAATATATGAGCATATAGGGCCTCATAGTCAGTATCCCAAAACTATGCCTTCCAGACTCTTATAAGAGTGGAGGGGTAACAACCATTTAGTAGATGTAATTTGCTTCATATCTATCCATAATGGAATTCTATAATGATTCCAACTACCCCAATGCCTTATTCAGAAACTACAACCTAGATCTTTTACTAAGAGTATATTCCACTATGTACCCATTCCTAGGAGTATAGGAAATATAAAATTCATATTCATGAAGGAACTATATCCATCACTTCTGTCTCATGTTTAGATCCTTCTTAGAGAAGATATACTTCAGACACTTGTGATCGGAGTAGATGATAAACATCTCTCCCATCAGGTAGTGTCTCTACATCTTCAACAAGAAGACTACTTCTACAAACTCATTATCATGGGTCACATAGTTTTTCTTTACTTGTCTTAATTGGAATGAACCATATGCAATCACCGAACACCTCTACCTCAGGAAAAAACCAATCTCGGTTACAGAGGCATCATAGAACACTATGTACTCAACACCCTCCACTGAAAATCCCAACATTGGAGCACTCTTAAAACACTTACTAAAAAACAAAATAGTCTTCTCAAACATCACCTTCCACTCATATTGATTCCCATTTCAAGTCAAACCAATCATAGGTTTTGATATCCTATAGAAATCATATATGAATATTGGATAATATAATTCTATCTTGAGGAAGTTTTCACCACCATCATGTAATTTGGTGGATCCTAGGCTAACATTACATCAACCTTGGTTGGGTCCACTACCACTCCATCCACTGAGATAACATGTCCCAAAAAGTGGACCACCTAAATACAGAACTATAAAATTGAGATCTCCTATAATGATAGTGCTCTCAAAATATATACAGAACCATCCTTAAGTGTCTAGCATTCTCCTCCTCAGACTCTGATTACACAAGTATAACATTGATGAATACTACCACAAACTAGTCCATGTATGGTTGAAATATCATGTTCAAGAGTCCCATGAACACTATAGGGGAGTTTTCATGCCAAGGAGAATCACAAAGTACTCATGGTCACTGTAAAGACAACTAAAATTAATCTTCAATATATCCTCATCCCATACCCGCAACTGGTGATATCTTGATTTGAGGTCAACCTTTGAGAACCATCATGTCCCTCTCAACTGATCAAAGAGTTCATTGATCCTCAGTAGTGGATAATTTTTCTTCAAGTTCACCTGGTCCAAGAACTTTTATTCTACACACAACCTCATGCTCTCATCTTCATTTTTGGCAAACAAAACTTGGGCCATAGAGAGTGAAACAATGGGTCTCACGAAGCCCTTCCTCTACAAGTCCTCCAACTGTAACCTTTGTTCATGAATCTATTTGGGAGACATGTGATTTGATTGACCTGATATAAATGGAATTCCAGGGTATAAATTAATTCATAATTCTATCTCTCAGTGTGGAGGTAATTTTGGAACATCTTCATCAAATACTTCCTCATACTCCTCCACCAACACTGGAAATTGTGAGCTCTTAACATCTACTACACTAAGGGTTAGGTTTTCCAACTAATGAGTAATCATCTTAACTATCCTATGGATGAGTCCATTCTATGAGTTTTGTGTCTCATTTTCACTAACAAAGGAAATCCTTGTTACATCATTTTAATAAAATTGAATCATTCTCCAAAAATAGTCAATCTATGTATGGAATATGGATAACCAATTCATACCCAGAATGACATCATAATATCTCGACACTGCCACCAATATTTTCCAACAAAAACTCTTACCTACAAGGGTTAGGTCATACAATATTCATAGATGTGTGATAATCGATTCTTCTCCAATATGTGTCTTCAATCGTAAGGGTTGATTCAAAAGTAAAAAACGGAATCTATAGGTCTCAAACAAGACATGTGGAGAGAAAATAATTACTTGAACATGTGACTGTCTGTACTAATGATAATGTTGAAAAGACAAGGATCAAGCCTCAAATCATTCAAGGATCCCCTGGGTTATATGCCTCAACTGCATGGAGTTGTCCCATCCCCTATCCTCCATCTCCCTAAGCCTGACGTGGACCTCCTAGGGGGAGGTGGTGGTAATAAGGTTAAACGGAAACCACCTCATTATAATCTCCCATATCATCTACCACATCTACTTCCCTATAGTGTTTTCCATATTTAATCATTTTCTTTACCTTGGTGGCCTATCCACAATCTCCCTATCAGTAGCACGAATATTTGGACAATCTAGAGAGAGAGGTGACCTACTATCACATCCATATCACTGATTCTCCCTAGGATTATTAGACCAACCCTATGAGGCCTAAAATGAAAATCCAATGTCTTGGGACGTACTCAAGAAATTTCTCCCACACCCAAGTCCCTAGGACTGACATTGACTCCCTACTGCTGAGGTCACTGGTCCTGCTCATCCATTGTTGACAATCAGAGGTTGAATCTACTAGACCAATAATCTTTAAACAAACAAATCTCACTCAAGAACCCCAGTTTAAATCTGAATTCATAGAGGTATAATTCTGGGTCAGATATCTCTATGAAGACTTCGATCAAAGTTCATATAACTAAAGTAATTTTCTCTAACCATATCCATCGAGTACCTGTAATGGTTAGCGAACCTTGATGAATAATAATACACATTAACGCTACCCTAATAGAGTTGAAGAAGCTTCTATATATACATATATCCTAGGATAACTAGTGATAAATAATCTTTAAAGAGACTTTAAAATTCATTCCATGAGAGGGTATCCTCGTCTTGAATCTGGGTGGAAAAACTCCACCATCACCTTGTTGATCCGTGTAGAAAGATCACTTACAAAACCACCTTCGGATTTGCTAGTGTCTCGACAAGGTGGAAAACTCAGTTCATGGTCTCAAGCTAGTCCCCAACTACCTGAGGGGTAGGCTCCCCTTAGAACCTTATGGGTCACTATCTCTTAATCTTATGGAGCAAACTCATCCTGCATTCCACTTAATTAGGTAATGAAAGTACCATGTGATTCTCAATAGGTGCTGGTATAGCCGTCGCACCACCTAGAGGTAAATTTTACAGAAAAATTCCAGATATCAAATCCTCATCAATGAGGGAATCATACTCGTGATCTATCAAATTAATATTATCTAGTATACATCATTATGGATTCCTATAAGAAAACAAGTCATACCACAAAAAATGAGTATATTAATATAGATAACCCAAGGACATGGAAACAGAAACCCATTCATATATGAATCATTTACTAGTATTTTCCCAAAAAACTAGTGTTCTCATGTACCAAGGGGAAAAGAAAGTTATCAGAGTCTTAGTGTATGGATACACTGGATTCTCACACCAATACTGGAGTCCCTATCCTGAAATTCAAAATCAAAAACCTTAACATTATTTCCCCAAACCAATATCATAGACTCATGGTACTAAATTATAACCAACTCATCTAATTCCACTATGTCACAACCCGTCCTAGTAGGGCCCATGCCAGGAATCCCCAAGCATGCCTCTAATAGGCCAGAGGCTGGCAACTAGCACTGAGAATGCATATCACTAACATGGGAGGCATTGCCTATGTACATATATGCATGCTCCAATCTCCAAACCCACAAAATGTTCAAATGTAAAAACCATTAAGAAAAGAATACAGTCATACCACTATATCCTAAATAACAGAGTATGATTGGAAAGTAATGAAATTAATTTAAAATGAGTGAGAATACAATCCCACTAATAATATTCTGTAGACAACAAGTCCAACCCATAAACAAAATATACTGGGACTGTTGTTTTTACACAAAGGAATAGCTAAGTCTACCAGATCTCCCAAATATCTGTTTGGTTCTAGTTTGCCTAAAAATTTATCAAAATGTCACTTTTATGTACAAGACACAACACATGCGGGAAAAGCCCTTGCTGGGGTGATTATAACAATACATAGTAGGTCACCATGAAACCACAAAATAGTATAACAAATAAAATTACAATCATCTCTACACAATTTTATGTATATATAGTATATAATAATATCTATATATACTCAATCAAAGAAATGTATTCTACAGTTAAGTCACAAAAACCACATAACAACACTAGGGATTCAGCACAAAGAGTCTATGAAGCACCCATCTGATAAAAGAAACTTTTGTGTATGATAGCACAAATGAAGTTTGTCTTAGAATTGGTGTTCATCAGGAATAATCATGAAATTTAAAAACACTAATATATCTAAATAGATTGATATGATACACCAATGGAGATCAAATCCAAGTCTATGGGCTGATACCAAAAAACCAATATGGATTAACCTGATAACTAGAGTATTGATGCCCTATAAAGTAGGTCATGTTGATACTGAAGACTCTACCTAGGGTATGAATAATGAATAGGGTATCATACTTTGGACCACTTAGGAATTAACCCAAACAAACCTTGTCTAATATATCTGGGAAAAAATCAATCCTTAATGAAACGGGTGTATGGTGTGTAGTAGGGTCACACATCATTTCCCTTGATCGTGGGTACTGACCATGTACAATAGTTTGTGTATTTAGAACATTTCATGTAAAAGATGTTTACATGGTGTGTTTATGTATTCACACACCTTGTACTTCAATTCAAGCTTTACTAATGTACTCTTGTCGTGGGCCAATACAAAGTGTCAACCGTTGTAACCTTGTTTGTGTACGAGTATATGGGATAATCCATATTTCCGGTTCAGAAAATGTCATGTGGGGAAGTACACACTGTGTAGGAAACCTATGTACTCCACCCCATGTCCATGTACTTTTCATGTACATGTAGAGTGGTCTAACGATGAAAATACTGCATGAAGATGAGGCTACATGTAATGTGAGCTAGATTTTCTAGAAAGTTGTGTTCTTACTCAACGTGCCTCGATCAATTTCCCAAGTTCCAATCTAGTGATTGATTCACCTAGAAACTTAAGATCCACATTCATTTCAGCAACCTAACAGCAAATCAATGTGATTTGGGCCTTTATTCATTTCGAAAATATGTTTGAATCTGTTCTGAAAAAAATTCCTGAAGAGAAATTTCTCACGAATCACTTTGATTTGTCCTTTGTCATCACCAGTGCACCCCCATTAGGTTGTCCTGATGTTAGTTATTCAATTTCAGATCATTGTGTCATGAAAAAAAGGCATGATGATTATTCATTCAAAAATCGTTGATGAACGAATAATGCGTAGAAAATTTAGAGGAGGGCAACATCACAAGGAAAAAATCTGAGGAATAAACCTCCACTATTATTAGATAAGATCTTGATATGTACACATAAGAATTATTAAAAATCCAAACAATAATCTGTATAATAAAACCACGTAAATCCTATAATGTATGTCCCATCCCACATTGAACGATCAAACCATGGATCAACCTATTCATTGGTTGGTCTGCATTCACTATTGAATTCAATAATGGGGATGGAAATCTGAAAAAACACATCCTACATGGGAATTGGATCACTAAATGTTGAAGATCAATTTTCATTCATAAGAACCATCAAGAAATGTGTTCTTAGATCTTTGATCCACAGTTCTGTCATCACCTGCTGATAGAAATATTTAGGCTTTCCCCTCCAGAGCCTCTAGGGAGAACCAAGGCTATGAGCCTAGCCCTAGATCCTTTTATAAAGGTATATTTAAAATAAAAAGAATCATTTCATTGATGATAAGATAAAATAAAATAAATTGTCAATTTATTTTATTCATTATAATCTCTCATGAGAAATTTTTAAAGTTGACCCATGCTAGCCAATGTTTGGTCACACCTATGGTAAAGTATCTGCACATAATGCAATCGTGCACTGAGATTTCTAATTTGGGGACCTATTTAGAAGTTATACTTATTTTCTAGGAAAACAACACAAGCATGATTTTTAATATTTTAATATATTTTAAACATTTATTCCTGGCACATCGGGCCCTAGAATTTCACGCAGTCTTAGCGCCTAGTCCAAAATATAATATATATAATATAAAAAATAATAAATGTAAAATATAGGACATTACATACTATCCCATGGTGATTTTTCATATTTAATTAACTTTTATTATTCTAAATAATGTATTTAAAAGTAAATTTATTGTGGTTTAACATACTTGGGATTACGTTAACTTCTTTTTCACAATTTTTTTTTGATATCTTAATATATATAAATTTAAATATGTTCCACAAGAATCATAATGAATATGTTAGAGGATTTATATGGTATATAGTGATATTTTAAAAAATATATTGTAGAGTTTTTTTGGTAGAATCAATCAATAAAAAAATTATTGACTTATGGAAATAAATTTTAACTTTTTTGGAGGATGGTGAAAATGTATTCCAATTGATTTGGGAGGATGATGATAAATGTAAATCATGGGGTTTTTATTGACTATTTAGGTATTGGTCAATTAATTACCTTACTTATTGGGATTTTTCTACTATATTATAAAATTTATTCCAATGCTTTTTTAAGAAATAATATCAATAATAAAATCTTTGGGTTGAATGAAAAATTGATTTATAGGCCATTTGAATTGAATTTTCTAATGTATAATAATTTGGAATCGTGTTTATCCATATTTTATTAATTAATAGATTTTATATAAGATGAAAAGTTGAGGGTGTTCCATTTTTTGAGAAACTTGTTCACAATGATAAATTATTTAGTTACTCTATTTACATATAATACTTATTAATATGTGATAATAAGGTTGTGGTAATCATGAATACCCAATAATAGATAAATTAATTCCATAATATGGGTTGTATGGGTTTTCTTCAAAGATTGAGTTTGGAAAAAATCTCTTACATTTATTAGGATCCATTTTTTTAAAAACATTATAGTAATTATTATCAATTGTTATCTAATTTCACTAAATTTGGTCTCACTTACACATTTATAAAGAATTTTATCTTTATATTTTATCTCTATGGTGGTCACAAATACCAATAATATTTATATCCCTACGATTATAGAAGATGGAATGTTTCCAAAGTATGAGAACAGATGAGAATAATTAGTTTCCTGAGATGCCTTTATATAAATTCTCCCTATGAACATACCCTAAGTTATTATACTGATGAAAATTAAGATCAATATTTTAGTATTGTGTTGGAGGTGATCAATTGAGGGGTATTCCTCACCCTTAAGGATGTCAAACATAGTGATTATGACATGATGTTAGAACCATGGGAAAATATATTGTAGAGTTGGATATGGGAATCTTAATTTGAAGGAATTTACTACTATATAGGGAAAATAGGTTTTCCATGGTACTATATTGATTTATTTTCCATTAAATTCTATATTAATATATATTGGTGCTTCCAATTTATTTATCACTCCTAATTTAGTTAGTGGATTGGTTCTAAAGGTATATTGAGCTGAAAACCCACTGGATTTATATAAAACTATGGGAGGTTATACAAGGTTTATGGATGCATTGCATTCATGTAATTTATTTAGGGAAATAATGACCAACATGGGAGTTTCTTTTTTGATAGATGTCATAATATTATTTTATTATTATCATATATTGGTTGTACTCTATATGATATTATGTAAATCTATATCAATATGGGATATTTTCAATAGCATGTAAGGGTCCTATTTGATTGGTTTTTTGGAAATTGGGATCATAGAATTCATCATTTAAATTTATAACCTATCACATCATAATGATTTAGTTTTATTTTTCTTAAACAAAGGAATAAATGGAAAATGTTTAGATGGTTATAAAATATTTTTTTCATTCTTATATAAACACGATTATGTTCTTAAATGTTTATTGTGATATTAAATTGTTCAAAAACATATATTCACACATTTAAATAATCTCCACAAAACCATATCATGTTAAACCTATGGATCATCAAGTGTGGAAAATACAAAATGATTAATTACAAAAATAAAGATGTTCATTTGACCAATTATTTTTCCATTGACAGAACTAGTTTGATTATCTATAAAATATTATGCAATAATAAGTTCATGTAATGATTATAAATGACTATATTAGGTGATCGTGAAGATTTGATATCCATTATCAAGGATTGGTGACCAAATTTAAAAACTGAAGGGATATATCTAGTTATCGATGATATATATCTTGGTAGGGTAAAATTATTTTAGAGTGAAAATTTATAATATTTTAGAGAGTATATTTTAATGATATTATTTGAATTTTAAGTTCATTTTAATTCACTTTGGTGCTACAAACGAATTGATAGTTGTCATGGGTTTAATAAAATGGGTGTTCTATCCTTATCATGATATATATTTTTCCATTTATTAAGGAAATTTGTATTTCTTAAAAGTTAATTTTGTAGAATATAAAGTATATGAGAAGATATTTTGTATTGATATGTCATCATTAGTTGTATGGTAAATCTAATGGTAAATATTTTTGATGAGATAGGTTTATTTTATTATATGTGTTGTTTCATAGTAGGGTATGTATATGGATTCATCAAATTTATAGTTTGTTGGTTTATGGGAATTACTTTATTATGTGTCAACTTTGTATAATTCCATTTTTTTGGTAGGTAAGTATTGGTTGTTTGTGTTAAAAGTATACCAAAAAATTATTTATCCACTCTAAAAATAAAAAAACATTATTTTTATTATCTGGATAAATGTCAGACATCTTTTGAGTGTATGAAAAAAAATAATACTATTTCACCTATTAATATTTTTCTTTTGGAAAGAGTTATGTTTAAGTTATATTTATAGTCATGCCATAGATAATTTAAGTACATATTAATTTGATAAAAGTTAGTTATTAATTATGAATCCAAGTAGTTATGACCCAAGAAACATAACTATAGTACACATGAAATTGATATTTAAGCAATATTTTTTAATTTAATGGATACATTACATAATTGGTTAATTTTATGTGGAAATTCTATACTATAATTTTTTTTAATAATCTCATAATGCAGTTTAAACATAAAAAAAATATTTGTGGAATTATTTCAAAATTATTATTTAAATAATTCATATACTTTCGGTAAATGTAATGTAGTGGTTGATAAATTGAGTATGAAGGGTTATAGTGGTGTTATATAAGTAGCGTGTGATGAATATAAAATTTTATATTATCTCACTAATTTTTTTTGTGCATGGATTTGATCAATGGTGAATGTTTCTTTCATTAGATAATACCATATTTGTTTTTGTTTCATAATTTGTAAGAGTAATTAGTAGGATACGTAGATGAAGAGATAAGGAGAGAAACTATATTAAATATATATTATATTAATGGTTGAATTATATATGGGAATAATTTGAAATTATTTTATATAAAGTTATATGTTTTCATTGTAATTTTGGAAGAAATTTTATTTATGTTCCATATATCACCATTAATAATACATCTAAGTATCAAAATATGATTCATAAATTAAAGATGTAATCATAAATCCCATGTATGAATAAATTTTTTAGTTTGTATCAAGGGTCCTTGTGTGTTAATAAGTGATTGATAAATTTATTTTCTGGGAAAATTTATAAAAAACACATAAAACATTAATGTGAGATAGACGATATTCCCAAGGATTTTCTGATATATTTTTCTCTTTTATTGAGAGGGAATAATGATACATGAGTTTTTAATATATTAAAAAAAATATTCTCAGTAGTTTTTAATCAATGAATCATGCTCAATGGATCCTTTAGTGAAACTTTTAATGGAGAAGGTGGTGAAGCTTCACGTTGTCCCTTGAATGATTATTTCTTATATATATTCTCAATTATATCAAGGATATAATAGTAATTGAAATATTCTTTTGATAACTATTTCTGACTTTATACCACATTCACTTTATAAATTATTGATCAAACAAAGTGGATGATTTATAGATTCAAGGATATTATGTAATGTGGCATTTTTGGATTTTAAAAGATCTTAAGATGAGAATTTACCAATAGTTGAGTTTTATTATAATAATAAATTTTACCCATATAGTGTCATTGTAAATTTTAATTCATTATATTGTTGAAAATTTTGATCATCGTCCCATATGGTTGATAAAAGAGAATTAAATACTACTGGATTAGATCAGGTAGATGATATGATTAATAAATAATTCATAACCAAAAAGTATAGGAAGATGTCTTGGTGTTGAAAAAATACATCTTTTAATTACATGTGGAGACTACTCGATTTGGATGTTAGGGATTATGTTTTTTTAATATTTGTACCACATTATGAATAGAAAATGTTTTGATAAAGGTTAAAATATTTTTCCATGGGTTAATGGGCTATTCAAGGTGTTGAATGATTGATAATTCCCATTTTTTAGGATTTTAATTTTAATTTTTTAATTTTTTTATGTCATAAATATAACTGTCGATATAATAAAAAAAATTTGGTTTTATATTAATATTTGTATAATTTTAAATAAATACTGTAAATTATAGTTTCAATTAACTGAATATTTAAATTATACATAGTAGTTCTTATATTAAACATTATTTTTATATATATATTCATCCTTTAGGAGTAATGTATAATTCATTCGAAATTATTTTTAGTTCTATTCATTATGTTTATCAATATATTTTTATTTCATTAATTCTATTTAAATACATTTCAATTTAATATAGTTATACTTTTAACATAGTCTTATGTATAATTCTTTAATTCATTCTAATACTTACATAGAACTTTTTGTTTTAATGGTTTAAATATTGGTGATTATTATGATTTTTTATTAATTATTCGGTATATTAATTGTATTAATATTATTTTAATGATCCGTTGATTTATTATTTTAGTTTGATAGTATAAAGACTTTAAATGTTGTGTTTAATATTATATGGAAATTTAGTTTGCAATTCTATATTTTGAATCAGTTTACGATTTTTTAATCGTGATTAGTTGTACAGATTTCAATTTGACATTACATTTTATTTTTTTAATTTAATATTACATATATGTATAAATTGTTTTTTATATTTAATAAATAGTAGATTTAGTCTAATTTAATATTAAATTTTTTTTAAATATGTTTAGTTAATATAATATTTACTTATAAAATTTTTAATTCATATTATGTAAATGATCGAATCTTGAAGTTGATTATGTTAGATTAAATCAAATGCTTTGGATATTTTACATCCCAAAAGACGAAATATATACTTTTAATGCCCTAGATTGAGTAAAACAATCCTCAATTTGGTAAGAATAAAATATGAACTAATTTTTTTTAAAATTTTCCAATATAAGAAAGATAAAAAAATTTCATATAATGGTTTTGGGAAACTAATTCCCAATATATGAATGTTTTTTCTCTGAATGAAAATTGTTTATTGAGATAGCATCTTCTTTTAAAGGATTGGGGGAAGATGTTGTCTTATTCAGTTATTTCTTTGCTAAAACTTTAAAGAAGTCATTGAAGGAGACAATTTTTTCTTCATAAGGCTTCTGAAGAAAGTACTTTCTAATTTTCCTAATTCTTCATAAACCCTTTGAAGATGGGGTTTAATGGAACACCACCTTATTCATTCAATTGTTTTTAAAATAATTTTTGGGTTTATATATAATATAAATTAAAACGTTGTTAATCTTTTTTTATTTTTCCTTACTTATAGAATCGTATTTTGAAAAAATAATACCCATTAAACATCCACCTTTACATCCTTTTTATAAGGGCGACTCCTTATCATCCATTATAGATTTTTATATGGGATTCAAGTTCCCATTTTCCATCATATTAAAATAACAATATATTATTTTTGTTAATGAACTAAAAATAGTGATAATGTAATGAATAATAATTAGCTATAAAAAATTAATAAATAATTTTTACATTAATTAATAATGTAATTAATTTAATTAAAAGTGAAAAAATTATTATTATTTATGAATAATAATTTATAATTATAATTAATTATAATAAATAATAATTAATAATGTGTATTCTTAACAAAGGAAAATTTTATTTTATTAATAAAGAAAACAGAAATAATAATGTATTAATAATAATTAAAAATGAAATATTTTTTATAATTAATAAATATTATAATTAATTATTGTAATAATGTAATAATTAGGAATAATAATTTATTACTTATAATACATTGTTAATTATTATTAATCAAGAACTCCTTAAAGTTTGGGTTGGAAACCCAACTCACATTTCCCAAAAAAATTGAAAGAGAACAATGTTATACACGAGGTGCTTTGAGTCTGCACAAATATTGGATTAATAGAGTATGAATCATAAATATCATTAAAATTTATTCTTTTAATCCACTGAAAAATAATTCCTCAAAATAACCAGCATGTATCTGATAAAAATCATGTTATTAACTTTAAAAAGACACACAATTTGCAACCAAAAGGATACTATTTTCATCATTTATAATAATCAATCATGCTAAAATCCTTCATACCAGAAATAGTATTCTCTAAAAACCAATAGAGATTGAGGCCTTTATCAATCATTAAGGGTTCATAGCCATCCTCCAGTTTTTGAGATACAGTCACTAATAAAAACTCATCAAAAGAAATAATGGTCATCAAATAGAAATCCATATACTTTAGATCCCATCATTACCACAAAACCAAACTTCAAAATCCTAAGTGACATTTCAAATCACCAGAGCCTCATTGGGCATATAGAAGATATCATCACATCACCATAACCCACCTATATTTTATCAGATATTCCCTTTTTATATGATTATAGTAACTCCAATCAATGCCAAGGCCTCACCTCAGTAGCTAGAATGAGATAAAAACATAGGGGGGGGGCTCACATACTATCCTCACTCATCCTAAAAACACACCCATAAAAATCAAATACAACATTGAAAAAACGAAGGGGAATAATTGTCTTCATCGATTGGGTTTTTTCACAACAAATTATGATCATTTTTATTATTCTTTTAGATAGTATTAATAGTAATTTTTTAATTATTAATATTATTTATTAATAATTATAAAATTTATTAATATTATATGTTTTTATTAGTAATTATTAATAATTTTATATATTATTTAAATTATATATTAATAATAACTATTAGTTGTAGATTATCAACAATGATTAGTAATTGGTAAATATTTATAATAACTTTTATTATCAATTATTAATAAAAATGTTGTTAAATAATGGTATTAATATTGTAATAATTAATAATATTATTAATTTGTAATATTATTAACTTAATTGAAATTTTTAATACTACAATTAATATTAATTGTTAAAAAAATATAATTAGTATTAATTAATAACAATTACAAATAATTAATAATAATAATAAAGAGTCGGGATAAGAGGCCAAAATGCATAGGTCCCTTGTTAAAAAACATAACATGTATAAGGAAAAGAGGTCATAAAAGTGTTAAAAAAAAGTTTCTTCTCTCATCATAATAGGGGGTAGAGAGATAATCAGTTATCATAATATATAAAATTAATTCCATGGTCATACTCTTCAGTTGTCACCTACTCAAACTATAGGAAACTTTGGAAAATTATCCTTCATAGCATAATCTTACCCATCTCATACACCAGAGTAATCATAGCTTATATTGATTTAATGGATAGTATGGTAAACACAATCTTATAAACATTGAAGTATTCCTTACATGTTCTACTATTTAGTGTTACTGAATTGACGTATTCATTATCAACCACCTTTTTCATTCCTTTTGATAAAGTATCCTTAAAGTTGGGAGATAAAAAATTAATATAAATATTTGGGAATGATATTATTTTACCTATATAGTTTTAGAAGTATCATCCTCCACAGTAGCATAATTATCTATTATATTATCCTATATTTTATTAGGGTGATCTTTTCCCACATTCATAGAATCAGAATAACTAACATCAATTGAATAAGAATTCAGGATCGACTCCAATAGTCTATAACACTTTGTAACACTATATCTTTTATTACAATGATATTTGGGGGGTAATATTACTTTTTTGTATGTCTTGGATTTATGTTTTATTTTATGCAATTTTGTCTTCTATGAATGTTTTTTTAGAGAATATTTTATAAATAACCATCTAGGTATCCTTAAATGGATATGTTTCCATTTTTTATAAAGAATTGATTTACCAACATGTCTATCACACTATTGGAGTTACTATTCGTAATAAATGTGAAGCTCCTACTTTCCATGAGATTATTAGTGCATGGATTTGACATGATTAAGAAAAATATATTAAAATCATGTTATATGGATATTAAATCAGGTGGTAGAATTTATTATGGTTGGTGTATGGGTAGATAAACCATGAAATTTTTATATAAAAAAATATCTAAAGGATTTTTTTGAATAAAAATGTTATTTTTAGTGTATGGTCTACCAAGTCATGTAATCTAACCATGCAAGTTTACTAGCTTCCCTTTAAATTAAATTTTTGTTTTTCCAATATAATTTTAAAATCTATAAGTTATCCCACCACAATTCCTATTATTCTTCTAGGATATGCATGAATAATAGAAAGCTCCTCCCTCCCTTCCATTTTTTAGTCATTTTAAGACTTCATACATCGAGTTCATGATGTAATATCTTCTCTTTTCTCAGTTTTTCTTCATCCCTTTCTCCAATCTATGTTTTTCTTAAATTATCTATTATCCCATATATCCTAGGGATGAATATGATTGGATTATGGCTTTTATATGGGTTATTCATGGTGGTTTTATTTTCTAATGCTTCAGGAAGATCCCGTTATGATTATTGGAGCGTTCATTATTATAGGTGATGACTTCTGGCTGGGTTTTCATTTAATTGAGGTTTGTGTTTTTGTAATTTTTAGTACATTGGAATTATATTGATTTATTGACAACTTAAAATGCTTAATTTATTAAATTAAATCCATGTTTTGTGGATTTATTGATTTTTAAAAGGTTTTCAAGGTTGTTTTCCTCTATGCACAAGTGTTTTACTTAGAATATCAAGTTACTTTTAATCTTCCATGTGTTGTTAAATTAATTTAGAATTGGTTCCAAATGAAATGTTTCATTTAGGGTCTTTTCACCCCTTTTTTGTCATAAAATGAAATCTTAAGGGTATTTTTTGAACATTTTGAGGTTTCACATGGTGATTCATGAAGTTTTTTTGATGATAAATGTTTTAAAATTGATGAGGGAAAATTTTCAAATAAAATGGAAAATTTTTAAATTCTTTGACCTAGTTTGAGTTATGACTTGAATATAAGAAAGAAATTTTATGCCCATTGGGTATTTTAATGAATATTTTATTGATTCTTGAAATGTTTCTTCCAAATGGTTCTATGTGAGTTATTTTTGAAGATTCAATTTAAATGGATATCAAGAGCATAGTTCTAAAGAAATTTTTTGAGTGTGACTTCAAATAATAGAGAAGAAATATAGAAATATTACTATTTTACCAATTTCCTATTGGAACATTGGATGATTCCCAAATGATTTGGGTGATTATTAGACCCTCTTGAGACCCATGTTGTATTATGACACCAAGTAAACATTACTTGTCACTAGATGTGATTTTCATAATAAGGGGGACACTGTTTATATCTTTTTATATGAATGAAATGTGATGGGGTTATTGATTACGAGGGTGTGGGAGATGAGGTTTGATTTATTTCTTTGATATATTGATGCATTTTATTTCTCACGTATATTTAATATATGTCATAGAATCCTAGGAAAATATATAGAGGCATATAAAAGATCTTACACTAGTATAGACAGTGTATTGACTAAGGTGTGTTTATAAAATACTCTAATATGATTATATCAAATGGGATAGTGGTAATTGTGACCTAGAAACAACATTTTTCTCATGTATTGAATATTTATTCAGGAATTTTATTTTTGGTTGCCCCTGTCAGACTAACAGGGATGAGGCAAATTAAGTACTTCTAACCAAGGGATCATGTCACCAATTAAGACAATTGTACTTGAGTCCTAAGAGGTTTACCATTATGATTAAATGTCCTTTATAAGACGAATTAAGGGATTTAAATGGTTATTCCTTATTTATGACTCCTACAAGTAAGTAAATTATTGTACCTTTATTTCTTGTTTGGCTTATTTTTATTGTTTATTTTATTCTACATATCATGATTGCTTAATTTGTTTTATTAGTTGTTTTATTCACCTTAAAATTTGGTTGTGAGAATGTTTTGGATGATGTATTTGGAAATAAAAATGATGTTATTTTGAAATATAGTTTTAGGTAATTTTTTAATGATAAATTATGGGGTTTTACCCTATTCTATAAATTATAGCAATATGACCTCATTTTATGTTTTCAAGGCATTAAGAAAATGATTTTGACTCTACCCATCTTTATATTAGAAGAAGTGGGAAGTGTTTTATAAAAAATGGTTGGGGAATGGTAAAATTACTTTTCAAGTTATTTTTTTCATTTAATCCAGATAAAATATTTTTTTTAAATATATGAACATGATTTGGATTTTATAAACTCATAGATTTTAAACATGTTTTTAGTTATATTTTAAAACAATAATAAAATGGATTTTATTTTTTACTAAATACACTAAATATATGGTTTTTACCTTCTAGGCTTTGATTAACTCAAACCCTCCATAATCCTCTCAGTTTATCTAATTATTATGGTTTCATTAAATGTACTTTATATTTGGTATTCCTTAAGTTGAGAAGTGGATTGTGTTGAATTTTTATTAAAATATATGTAGTTTCATTATGGTTCATATGAATATTGGGTGTAGTTGTTTTATTTTTCCTTGCCAACTAGGTCGTATATGTATTCACTATTTTAGCCTTTAAACTTATGTAGATTTTATGTTTATTAATTTATTTGTCTTATACTCTTGTATGAAAATTTATTTTATTATTAATTTTCCTCTAGTTTCTTTATTTTTTTTATGCCACTAAAATTGATGTGGTTATGTTATCATTATCTATTAGTTTTATGATGGGTGAAATCATTCCCAATGATTGTGTTCTAAGACCTCTGCACAAGTTTTCTACCTAAGATGATCATGAATGCGTATTTGGTATGTCATGGACCTAAGAGATTGTGTGATGTGTATAAATATTGGGTTGGATCATGAAAAAAAAGAATCAGAGAATTACCACTTACTATTTTCGGTTTTTTATTGGAAGTATATAAACTATGATCATCGTCAAGGACCTAGTGGGGTATGTGGGAAAGCATTTGTCCAGTTCTTACCTGCACAAAACCACAAGATTCCATGGATGTATCAATATTATGTTATAATTTTAATCTCATATTCAGATATATTTTATGGATTTTAATATGTTGTGATGATTATTTTATCCTCATTAAGTGTACTAGTGATATCAAGGGTCAGTTTGGGTTTTTGAGGAGGATATAGTGAATGAACCTGGGATACATGGTTAGAGAGCCTAGTCTAGGAAACCATGTTATTCCCATTATGATTAGATTTTTAACCATTATTTTTCATGTTTTATGGATAGTTCACATTTTACTAGCTCCTGCAACTAAAACATGCATAGTGCAGTTTCTCCCCTTGATATATTTTATTGTGTTTGATACACCTTAGATTAATCCTTATGGATTATTCCATTGGTATGTTATTATATATATTATATTTTGTTGGTTTATATTAATTAATTTTGTTTAATGTGGTTTTTTTATAATTATGTTGGTATTTTTGTTTTGAACTATGGTTGCATTATGTTATGGGATGGAAAATGGTTTTATGGAATCGAAGAAAGGAATTCCATGAAGTGTTTTATTTTTAAAACCCATATTTTAATTGTTATAGAAATTTTTTATTTTTTTAAACCCATGTCATGCTTTTTTTAATATTTGATATAAGGAAACCAATCTCTGTGAAAATCTGTTTAAGATAAAAAACTAGAATTCTATGAGGGATTTACATCCTTAAAGGGGGTGTTTAATGAAATGGTTAATAAAAACATTTTCAAAGAGGTGGTTAATTTCGAAATGGGATTTTAAAATTTTATTCAAGTAGGAATAGTTATTGGATGTCCAATTGATTTTTTGGTCTACTTTGACCCCTATAAAATTTCTTTAAGGCTTCTAATTTTGAAATAGTTCTGAAATTGTTTTTTATTAGAGTTTGGGTCATCATTTTAGTAAAAAAGCTATTTCATTTTTTTGTAAAGAAATGATTATCCATTGTTTTAAATTATTTTTAAGATAGTTGTGTCTTACTAGTGGTTTAAAATATTTTATAATATGGCTTTGGTGAAATGGTTAGGTTCTCAAAAGTGAATCTAAATGTTTTTTGAAAATTTCACTACTTCAAAATGTGATTTTAACAGTGCTAAAAATGATCATTATTAGTGCATAAAATCACTGATTACCTAAGCGATACTAAAAGTTCTATCCCTTTATACAGTCTCCCAAAAATCATATATAATGTAATCTTTTATTAGTGATTTTTTAAATTGATGATAATGGATACCTTTGTGAGTGATTTTTAACTAGTGTGGATTAATGGGCCCTTCATCAGTGCTTCATCTAGTTTTGATAATGGCTATTCCAGCTGCTATGTAGTTTTATCCTTAAAGCATACATGCCACAACCTTATAAAATCTATCCCAATTGGAATACATAAAAGTGGCATAAAAATAAACATCAAATACATGAGAAAATGTAGAATTTAATTGAAATAAAATTTAAAACTGAATTACCTGAAAAAAACAATATTAATGATATTTAAAAAATAAGATAATACAAATACAAGAAAAAAAAATTATTATATTCATTTGAAACATTGTTTTTATAATTACATGAGTAATTACAAATTATCATAGTCATTAAATACATCATTGTTCTTTTCGTGGCCCCTAACCCCTCAATCATGCTATTACATGTCAAGAAAACCAACCTAGCTTGATCATAATAAATCACCTGTATAAGAAGATATTTTTTATGTTAGTAATAGTGTAAAGAAATATATTAAACCTAATGTTTTGATTTTATACTAAACAAATATACTTTGGGTCATATCGGGCACACTTTGTATCAGATTTATGTGAGGATAATTCTTATACATCACTAATGACTTATGAATGGTTTTCCAAAAGTATCAAAACAATTTGAATTTGTTTTATTATTTTTGAGTATGACATTTTTCATTTTTACTAAAATTTCAATATTAAACTGATAATGGATACTCTAAATCATACCAGGCACACCATGTCATAGATTGAGGTGTAGATTATTCTTACACATCAAAAATGGATTATGGATAATTTTACTAAAATTTCGAAAAAAAATTAATGTGTTTTATCAATTTTTAGTAAGTCACATATTTTTTACTAAAAAGTAATTTTAATCTAAATTAATGCAATTTTGATCATATTGGTCAAATCGTAAGTAGTTTTTATGTGGTTCTTATTCTTATACATCAAAAAAGAATTTTTAATCTTTTTCATAAATCGTCAAGACAATTCAAGCATGTTTCCTCATTTTTTAGTGGTCGACACACATTATAATCTAAAACGTCAATTTTTAACTGATAATGGATGAATTGAGTCATACCAAGAACATCCTATATTAGATTTAGTTGCGTATAATTAAAGCATATAAAAAATTACTGATTGAATATTTTCCTAAAATATCATAACAATATAAATGTGTTTTCTCAGTTTTGAGTATGTTACTTTTTCATTTTTGCTAATATTAATGTCAATTGTATATAAAACGATAGACTTGGAGTCATACCTATCACATTGTGAAATGTATTATGTAGTGTATAATGCCTACATGTCAAAAATGACTTATGGATCATTTTCTTATAGTATAAAAACAATCCAAATATAAGGTCCCGACCTTAAACGTTACATAAACATGAGTTTAATAAAGAATTCACATTGAGAATATTTTCAGGTTTAGAGTTTTAGAGAATTAGTCCATAACTATTACATAACCACTTGAATATTACATATAGAAACTACTTCCCAGTATCCATTTTTTCATATAACAAAAACTCCTAAAAAGGAACATTTCTAGTTCCATGTTTTTGACAACATGACTTTTCTTTGATCCCATCCATGACCATTATTCATCTTTAAGTCAGGTGGAAAACATTTCAAAAACATGGGATGAGCGTAAAAAGCTCAGTAAAGGTTATATAATAACGAAATAAAACCTTATTCCATCAAGACATAATCTTTTTAACATAACACATGAAATCATAAGATTTATTAATAACACATAGAGATCATAAATCAAAAATTTTACTTGTGGAATCCATAACATACTTAAATTGTAGCTATCACAACTATATAGGGAGTTATTTTGGAATACCCATCATAATATATTCCCTAAATCTCTTAGGACAAACATTAGTGTTTACCTCTATCATGTTACCCAATGCTTTGGAGAGCTATCTCAGGCTCACCCGCCCTAGGATTATCACAGAACCACCCGTATATGTAAAAATTCCCAATAACCATAACATATTAATAAAACATAAAATAAGAATAAGGGAAAGATAAAATTTCTTCATTGCAATTACAATATATCATTTCATGATATTGACATAATCAATGCTTTATCAAACTATTTTTATAACAATTTAAAACATTTAATAAAGTGATTTTTGAATCAAAGTGTCCTATACCAATTTGAAACTTGTAAAGGTATTAAAATTTTAAAACATGAATTTCCATTAAATAAATTCATAAAACAATTTTGAAAATTTGGAAATTAATTATAAATATTTATAATAATAAATATTTAAAAACAATGTCTTAGTGAAGGAGTTCATAATAAAATGATTGATACTTACATACAAATAATTGACGAATAACATTTAATCAAGACCTTATAATATCATGGGAATAAATTTATTCATGATATAATATGTCAAACAAAATTATATATACCATATAAAAGTTAATTGTTGTATGCCAATAAATAAGTCTAAATATAATGTAAATTGAGATAATGTCCCTTACAAAGATCATATGATTAGAACAAGGGAAAATCAATGACATAATTATGTGTAACAAATAAACATACACCCAATATAAGTGTAACAAAAAGTGTAAAAAATCATATTTCATTAACATATATTAATATCATGACATAATCTAGAAGTATAATTTTAACCCAAAGAATGGAAATTGGGTTATGAAGATCCTTTACAGAAATTTGACAGCCTAACGGCGTCGCTTTACAATTATAAAAATGAGTTTATGATAGATAAAGGGGTCTATAATCACATGGACATAAAATATAAATAAATAAGGATATATAAAAACATATACCAATATAATAAAAATTAAATTAAAGTATATGACATAAAAGAAGCCTTTCACTAAAAGAGTACAGTGAAAGGTTCCCTTGCAGATTTGGTTACTTACGATACAGTCACCACCTAAAATAAGGATCATAAAATGAAGATTAAAATACCTATAAATTAAATTGTTTTATACAAATAATAAAATCATGGTAAGTACATACCCAACACAAAAGGAAAAAGTGTAAAATCTAGCATGAATCTCACAGGAATAAAAAGTGAGATGAAAAACCCCTTACCATGATGTAATCAATCAAGTCCTAAGACCATATGTTAATAAACACAAAATGAATCATAAAATACAATGAATATAAATATAATCATGATAATATATATCAAATGTTAGTACACAATACACCACATGAAATAAAAAAGTGGCAAACAATGGAAATCTAACAGAATTAAAAGCGGGATAAGAAACCCCTTACCTCATGTCTGACATGACTCATTTGTTCCTTGTTCTTCCTTAATAATAAACTCATGTTAATTTATACATTCTTAAGAAAAATTTTCTAGATTATTATTTCTTTTAAATCTCTTATTACCTTTCTATAATAATTAGTTAATGATTTATGTTCTTATCGGACATTTGGTCGATGTTCGGAGCATGAGTCAAAAATAAACTTTTTTTAATAAAAATTAGTCCCTATCGTCAAATTTCCATTATCCATAGAATGATATTCATGATTTATATATCATATATATCATATATATCATGTATATATATCTGTATTTATAATATTACATAACACATAGATATTAAAAAAATGAAATGAACTATTAATGGAGACGGTAAGTCGTATGTACGCATGAACACTACTTTCATTTATAATTCATATTTAAATGGAATTAAAATTTAATTATATATAGGTATAATATAATTAAATTATAATATCATATATAATTTCATTACATCCATATGTTATATGTTCCATGTATGGCATGAACGAGTCATATCACTTTGAGGGGGTAGTAGTCCGCACTTCCTCAAATGAAGTTACCATATTTACCCATTATGGAAACCATAACGGTATGATATAAATGAAAAATAAAGAATTAAATATACAAAATAAATATAATATATATCACATATAAATTCAGTTCGATCATAATAGACACCATGAGAGGTGGTTACAGATATTTGAACAATCATCATTTCTTGAGGTAGTAGTTCACCATCCACAAAAAACAGTATGTACTTTACCCATTATATTGAGGTGTGTGTAAGTGTAGTTATAATACCTCTCATAAAAATAACATATTATATCTAGGATACTGTTTTTGTATAAAATAATGGAACAAGAAGAGTTTAGGAGGTTGGAGATGTAAAATAAAAGAAAATAACTTAAGAGAAGACGTTACCTTTAAATTGGGTATCTTCATTTGGTTTGAACCAAAAGGATTACTTGAATTGTCTTATACCTAGGATAAGTCATCTTGGAGGAATATAGAAATCTTGAGAGCTTAATAGGTAGAGGTTGGATGAGCCAACGGGCTTGATAAGTGTGAGTAATGGGTTAGAGGTTATAGCTTTTTTAAGGGGGAGGAGGGGCTCTTTAAGAATGTTTGAAAATATTATTTTATTATAAACATATCTTAGGTTTCAAAAGGTCCAATACTCATTAAATTAGAATATAAGATGACTTATATTCAAAATAAAATCACCCAATAAGAAATGGATATTTTCTTGATATTTTTTTATTTTTTATAATCTTATTTATTTATATCATTCAATAATCTGGTAAACATTGCATCATCATTGTGTCGTGAATAATTTTATTTATTTGATGTCTAAAATTTAAAAATGAAATTAAATGATGTAGAAAATCTATTCAGGTTTCTAATTAATTTTTATAGTATAATATATGACTTATATAACCCCATTTAAAAATTGTTTTAATAAAAGATATTTTTTATGTCATTTTTGCCTTTACTTTAATTAAATTAATATAAACTATCATTATCACTCTTTTGTGGCTCCATGAGGTCCCAAAATTGACCCAAGGATGACCATGGTCGTAAATATCTTAACAAATAGGATTATTACACATGTTAGCGTAATTTGGTATTATTATAATATTAATTTTAACCCTTATTTACAAGATTTACCCTTTAACCATGGTAAATAAAATATTTACTGAAGTAAATATTTATAATTTATATAAATAAAGGTTAACTATTTTCTAAATTTAGACCTCCTAATTAAAAATATTGAATCCATTTTCCTAAATTAGAAACAAATAAGTAGATGAAACTAGTTTAAAAATAATTCACGTTGTCAAAACAAAAAGTGTGTTTTTAAGAACTAATAACTAACAAAATATTGACAATTGTTTATATCCAATTTTAAAGTGAAATTACTTAAAATGACCAAAATTGGATTAAATGGTAAACTTATAATATAATTACACTTTAAAACAAATTAGAAAGATAATCTAACCGTATAAATAAATTAGATTAAAAGTCAGTTTTGAATTAAAATGCACTATTTTTCACAATTCATAAAAAAGGAACATTATCAGAAAAATAAAAAAATTTCATCCAAAGTAAATTTTGATGCCTATATTCTGAAAAAGAATATTATTTTGTCAAATATAACAAATAAAACTGAAAAAAACTAAATTTAGAAATTTCTTTCCATCAAAAGGCGGTAAATCTACCCTTTAAAGAATATTAAAGTCATTATGCATCAAATTGGTTTCATTCACATTTTAAGAATTCAAAATTCATTGGACAAATGTGAAAACATTTACCAAACATTTATAATCATAATACAGTTATTTTAGTTCATTTCCTTAAATAAAACAGCAATATGTTCACTACCATTTAATATTTTATTATTTTATTGTTATTATATTCAATATGACTCAGCATTGTGTGCAACATAAGACTTCATAGAAACCCATTTTTGTGTTTCATTTATTCCATTTAATATAGAATCCCTTATAAAATAAAATTAATATTTATTTCAGAAATAATAATAAATATAAAAATTTTATATTCTTTATTTTCCTAGGATGTTACATCCTTCCGCCATTTTCGAAATTTTATCCTTGAAATTTTATAATTGGTCTCGGAAACATCATTTAAATTACCACATCAGAAAAAAAGTAAATAAAACTAACAAATTAATAGAAATAAATATAAGTACAATGGTCACCCTAGATAACCCATAATAGGATTGTAAGAAAACATGGATATGGAGGAGAAGCTAAGTGTCATGTTTTGATGAAGAGTGATAGAAGACATGATTAGGAGAAATTTAACAACCAAAAAATGACAAACATGTGATAGGTTAAAAGGTCATTGATTCCCCAGTATGAAACTTTAATCTAAAAAGATTTTTTTTTAAGTTACTATTCATAAATTTGAGGAATTTATTAATGATTTAAACTAAAAAACATAAGTAATGATAATTACTTTCCATATATACTTTCATCCCTTCCTAAATTCCTACAAAAAATGACCTTTTCACCAAATGATGAGTTTTCATGATGACATGGTCACACCTGAAGCGTTAGATTCAACTTCAATTGAATCTCATAATCCAAAAAATAAGAACTATATATTTCTCTATCTTTGGACATTAACCAAAACCAAAAAGGATAATACAAGATCAAATAATACCAAAAAAAGGATAATATTTTATAAAAATTAAATACTACTCTTAACCTCAAAAAATGAACAAACAAAACCCAAGGTTTTACTAAGACCATTCAATAAACAAATGTCATTAAAATTCTTTAAAGTAACCTAAACTAATATTGAAACCAAAAACTCATAAGTATTTAATCACATATTCTTTCATAGAAATATTAACATTTATCTTCAATTAATATCGACTACTATTAAAGTCAGATATTGAAAAGTAATTAACCTAATCACATATTCTCTATTATAGGTTAATCATTTCCATAAATAACCCAAATCACTATATATCCAAAATAAAAACATAAATTCTATCAAATTAAAATTTCAACTATTACACCACAAATGGGATCCCATAGTGTTTTATTTTTCTTAATTATATAGTGTTCCCAAAAGAGGGAATGTATTCCAAAATAACATTTATTATATTAAGATAAGATCCCCTTTTAATGGGCAAGGGGGAACCAGCCTTCAAGAACACAAAACAAACAAGCCCCACAGTCCAGTATCAAGACCGCAAACCATAGCGCCACAAATCAAAGAGACACAAAAACCATTCAACCAATTCACACATTCGTAACAAAGCACCGCGAAAACCATCACAGCAATCAACTTGATCATCCACCTTGAAGCCCACGCGAAATCAACTCGACAGTTCGCCTGAACCGGAGCCAGACCCCAACGACGTCACTGTCGCGCGCCTCCAATAATACCGCACATAACAAATTCACCAAAAAAGAACGAACCCAAAAATCCACGCCGACGCCGCAACAACACCGGAGCAGATCGAACCGCAAATCACGACCAGAATCACCAAATTCCAAAGAAGGATTCAACCAAACCCTAGACAAATCAAAAGGGAAGAGAAACAAGAAGAGAATACAAATCCACGATGACAGTCGCGATGCCTCGCCGCAAATCAGAAGTAGATCCCGTCGCCGCCGTCACAATCTCACTCGGAGACCTCATCGAACCACCGTGTGCGCCCCCAGCCAACATATTGTCCATTTTAGAAAACAAACAAAATAACCCAAACATTTATTAACCTCAAAGGTTTTCTTATACCTTTCATTTTCATCCAAACACATTAATACCTCGATATATTAATTTGTGAAGACATATATATATTGTCCATTTTTTATTTCACCTTCATTTGATAAAATAAAACTATTCCTAATAGAAAGAATGCCATACCTTTATCATGTGGTGCATATAGTTTCTTTGTCACCTTTTTCACATAGGTAGAAGGTCCATGCATTTCAACAATTACTTATATATACTTCAAAATAATTTCCTTCCATCATCCAAATACTCCTTGTAAAACATGGGTCGTATAGGTTTTTGCAAAAGAAATGGTTTAAAAAATTAATCAAGTATAACATATAATTTAAGAACATCTAATAAAACATGATTTCTATAAAACATTTGGACTGGGTTTGATTTGAAACATTCAATCAATTGTCCTTTTAAAGTACCATTAGTATGTATTGAGATAATATATTGTAAAATAAAATATAAATAGATTGTGCAAAGGTCTCCTTCTTCGGTACCTTTTGCAAAATCTTAATACTCTTAAAAATCTTGGGATAAGGTAAAATATTTTGAAAATTCCTTGATTATGTTTACCTCTCTTAGAAATATGTGAATATGGAGAAAATAGATTTTGATTAAATATAACCCATGATCCACAATGATATCGAGGTATGGTGGAGGTGTTTGATATCTCAAACAACTTCTTTGCAAGTGATTAGTATGCTAAAAATAATTCTTTATCATATGAACATGACTTTATAATAATTATTACAAGAATGTCATTAGGAGGAGATAGGAAAGTAATTTTATATCCTCCTCCTTCCATTTTTATGAACATTCCTTGATCTAAAAAATTTATAGAATAAGGATTTAATTGATATAATAGACATAGGGACAATCCATGTGTTTAAAGAAAACTCATAAACCCTAAAGCTGTCTAAATCGACCATTGAAACCAACTCTATGGACCCAGACATAAATATTACATAATATTGATTTAAATCAATAATTAACATTGGGGATCTTTTCAGGTTTATAGTTTTATAGAATTAGGCCATAACTATTACATATCATCTTGAATATTACATGTAGACACTACTTCTTTGTATCCATTTTTTCATAAAAGAAAACCTCTTAAAAAGAAACATGTACAGTTCAATGTTTTAGACATAATTTCATTTCCTTGATCCTATCATTCACCATTAATCATCTTCAAGTCATGTGAAAAACATTTCAAAAAAATGGGATGTGCATAAAAACCTTATTAAGGGTTATAAAAAAAGGAAATAAAGGGTTAGTCCATCAATTCAAAAGATTTTTAACCTACCTCTTGAAATAATAAGATCTATGAATAACACACTAAAATCATAAATCACAAATGTATCTTTTAGAATCCATAACATACAAACTTTGTATCTATCATAGCTACATAGGGAGTTACATTGGAATACCCATCACAGTATATTCCATAAATCTCTTAGGAGAAAAATTAACGTTTACCTCTGTCATGTTACCCAATGCATTAGAGAGCTATCTGAGGCTCACACACCTTAGTTTTATCGCAGAACCACCCATGTATGTAAACCATTCCCAATAACCATAAAATATTCAAATCACATAAAACAATAATAACGTAAAGATAAAATTTCCACATTGCAATCACAATATACCATTCCATGATATTGACCTAATCAATTCTTTATCAAACCATTTTCAAAACCATTTAAAACATTTAGTAGATGGATTTTTTCATCCAACTGTCCCATACCAATTTGAATCTTTTATAGGTATTAACATTTTAAAATAATAATTTTCATATAAATAAATCCTTAAAACCATTTTATAAATATGGATATTAATTCTAAATATTTATAAGAATAAGTATTTAAAAACAATATATTAGTTAAGGAGTTCTTAACCAAATGAGAGATACTTGAATACAAATAACTGAGGAATAACATTTAATCAAAACCTTATAATATAATTATAATAATGGTATTCATGATATAATATTTCAAAGGGCAGTATATACACCATATAAAAGCGAATTGTTGTATAATAACAAATAAGTATCAAGGTAATGTAAATTGAGATAATATCCCTTGTAGAGATCATATCCTTAGATTAAGAACAAACCAATGACTTAATTATGTGTGAAAAATAAGAATACACCCAATATAAAGATAAATTATTTTTTAAAAAATCCACGGTCAATCATGCATATTCATAGCATGATGTAATCATTATGTAGAAGATTATCCCAAAGAATGGAAATTGGGTTAAGAATATCCCTTACAAGAAATTTTATAGCCAAATGGAATCACTTTTGAATTCATAAAATGAGATGATGAGAGATAAAAGGTTTTGTAATCACATGGACATAAAATTTACAACAACAAGGATATATAAGTACATATCCCAGTATAATAAATATAAAATTATAGGACATGACATAAAATAATTCTCTGACTAAAAGTGTACGGTGAAAGGTTCCCTTACAGATTTGGTAACTTATGAAACATTCCCCACATGAAAGAAGGATCATACAACAAAGATGTAAATACCCATAAATTAAATTATATTATACAAAGAATAAAATCATGGTCAGTACATACACCACAAAAAAGGAAAAAGTGGAAAATATAGAATGAATCTCACGGGAATAAAAAATGAGATGAAAACCCCTTACCACATTATAACCAATCGAGTCGTAAGACCCAAAGTTAATAACCACAAAATGGATCACATAATTACATGAATATAAATAGAATCATTATAATATATTTCAAATGTCAATAAATAATACACCACAAGCAATAAATAAGTGTCGAATAATGGAAATCGTGTAGAATTAAAAGTGAGAGAAGAAACCCCTTACCTCATGTCTAAATTGACTCGTTTGTTTCTTGTTGTTCCTGAATAATAAACTATTGTTAATGTATACTTTATTAAGAGTATTTTACATGTTTATTAATCCTTTTAAATAATTTATAACTTTTCTATAATAATTAGTTTAATTATTTGAGTTTATATCGAAATTTGTTTTGTTGTTTGGAACTTGAGTAAAAAATGAACTTCTTTTAAATAAAAGTTGTCCATGTGGACAAAATTACATTATATACAGAATTATATTCCTTATTTATATATCATAAATATCATATATATCCAGTATATATATATATATTTATTAATACTATTATATTACACTTCTAGATAAGAAATTAAATACACCGTTCATGGATACTGTACGATCTTTGTACACATGAAAACTACTTTCATTTCTAGTTCATATTTTAATGGAATGAAAACATAATAACATATAGTTATATTATTATTAAATTATAATATCATATATAATTTCATTAACTCTATACTTTATATCTTCCATGTATGGCATGAACTAGTCATATCACTTTGAGGGGGAGGTAGTCTGCACTTACTCAAATGAAATTATCATATTTACCTATTATGGAAACCATTAGTGTATGATAAAAATGAAAATTACATAAGTAAAGAGAAAACATAAATATAATATATATCAAATTTAAATATAGTTCCATCATAATGTCCACCATGAGAGGTGGTTGGAGATATTTGAACAATTATTGTTTCATGAGGCAGTAGTTCGCCATCCACAAAAGTAGTATGTTCTTTACCCATTAGAAGGAGGTGTGTGTAAGTGAAGTTAGAATCATTCCCATAAAAACATACTATTATATTTAGGATACTATATTTCTAATTAAATAATGTAATATAAATATTTTAGGTTTTGGAGAAGTAAAATAAAAGAAAATAACTTCAGAGAAGACGTTACCATTAAATTGGGAATCTCCCTTTGGTTTGAACAAAAATGTTCACTTGAATTGCCTACTCCCTTGGGTATGGCTTCTAGGAAGAAGATAGGGATATAGGGAGATTAATTGGGTAGATGTTTTATGATAAAATTTGTTTGAGAGTAGTGAGTAATCGTTTATAGGTGATGGATTTTTATAAGGGTGGAGGAGGGGATCTTTAGGGATGTTTGAAAATATTATTTTATTATAAAAATATATCCATTTTAAAAAGGTCCAAAACTCATTAAAGTTGAAGGTAAAACGACTCATGGTTGAAATAAAAACACCCAATAATAATGGGACAAGTTTTGGATATTGTTTTAATTTTTATAATCTTATTTATTTTAATTATTCATTAATGTGGTAAACATTGCATCATCATTGGGTCATAAATAATTTTATTTATTTATGTATAAAAATTATAAATAAAATAGCATGACGTAGGAATTATTCTTATATTTATAATGAATATTATTTTTTTAATAGATTAATTATATTACCCAATGTAAAAAAATTTACTAAAGGATGTTTTTTATGTCATTTTTACCTTTAATTTAAATTAATTAATATACACTAACAATATCACTCTTTAGTGGACCCATGGGGTCCCAAAATCAAACCAAGGATTCCCATGGTCATAAAAGTACAACCTATAGGATTGGGAAACTTGTTAAGGTAATTTGATATTATTATAATATTATTTTTTACCCTTATTTACCAAATTTACCCTTTAACCATGGTAAATAAAATATTTACTGAAGTAAATATTCATAATGTCTAAAAATAAAAGATACATATTAACATAATTTGGAACTCCTGATTCCAAATATTGAATCCATTTTTCCAAATAAAAAACAAATAATTGGAATAAATTAATTGAAAAATAATTCCCATTTCCAAATAAAAAAAATATATTTCTAAAAAATAATTACTATCAAAATATTGACACTTGTTTATGTATAATTTCAAAGTAAAATTACTTAAAATGGCCAAAATTGGATTAAATAGTATAAATATAATATAACTACACATTAAAACCAATTAAAAAGATAATTTAACCATATAAATAAATTAGATTAAAAGGATTTTTTGATTTAGAATGTAGTATTTTTCAATATTCATAAAAAATGAACATTATCAGAAAAATACCAAAAAAATTTCCAATGTAAATTTTTATTCACCAATTAAAAAGAAGAATATTATTTTTTCAAATAGAACATAGAAAAGTTATAGAAAATAGATTTAAATAAAAGATATCCATTAAAAGGTGGTAAATCGACCTTTCAAATAATATTATAGTATTTATGCTTAAAATTGGATTTATTCGCATTTTAAGCCTCTAACATTATGGGATAAATGTAAAAAAATTTAACAAAAATGTATAATGATAATATGGTTAGTTCTATTCATTCCCTCCAATAAATTGGTAAGACATTAAATATCATTTAAAAAATAATATTATATTATTATTATTTTCAATATGACTTAGCATTGTGTGCAACATACGACTTCAGAGAAACCCATTATTGTGTTTCAGGTATGCCATTAAATATATAATCCCCTTTAAAATAAAATTAATAATTAATTTATAAATATTAATAAATATGAAAATGTCATATTTTATTTTTTCCAGGGATATTACACCAAATGTGTTTTCATGGTTTTGAGTTTTTCATTGGTGTTTTTTACTAAAATGTCATTTTAAATTGGAAACAAGGTGTTCGAGTCATACTAGTCACATCGTGTGTTTTTTTTTATATGAGACTAATTCCTACACATCCCAAAATAATTATTAATCATTTTTCTAAATTATAAATTTATTTTTAGTGGGTATTCTTAGTTTTTAGTGAGTGACACATGTTATTAACTAAAATATCAATTTTAAAATGATAACGAACACATTGAGTTATAACATGCCCACTGTGTACTAGATTGGGGTGTGGATATTTTCTACACATCAAAAATGACTTATGGATCATACTCTTAAAGTATTTAATCAATCCAAATGTTTTTTCTTAGTTTTTAGAATGTCCAATTTCTTTTTTACTAAAATGTTATTTCAAAATAAAAACAAACACATTGAGTCATTCCTGTCACATCATGTGTCGGTTTGATGTGATACTTATTCCTACATATCAAAAATAAATTATTAATCATTTTCATAAATTAAAAATCCCAATCAGTGCATGTTTTCTTAGTATTAATTAAGTGACAAATTTTTTGAACTAAAATAAAATTTTAAACTGGAAACATGGACATTGAGTCATATTAGTCACATCATGTGTCAGGTTAACATGAGGAAAGTTCATAAACATCACAAATGTTTTATGAATAATTTTACTAAATTTTCAAAAAAAAATATCTGAGTTTTTTTGCTCAAATTTCAATGAGCATAAAACATTTTGAACTAAAATGTCAATTTCAAACTGATAACATACACTTTGATTCATATCAGGCACACTGTGTATCTAATTGAGGTGAGGATGATACCTACACATTAAAAATGATGTATGGATCATTTTACTAAGGTATAAAAATAATACTAATTTAATTTATTTGTTCTGAGAATTTCACTTTCGTTTTTTACTAAAATTAATGTTAATTTTAAATAAATGACACACTTGGAGTCATACCGATCATACTGTGCGTCATGTTAAGGTGATGATGATTACTACATATAATAAATGTCATAGGGATTTTTTCCCTAAAGTATAAGAAAATTAAAAATTATTTCTACTATTTTTTAGTATGTCACATGTATTTTTTACAAAAATGTCATTTAAAATTGGAAACACTCACTTTGAGTCATACCTTTCACCATCATGTGGCGGTTTGCTATGAGAATGATTTATATTCATTAGAAAAGATTTATGAAGAATTTTCCTAAATTATTAACCCAATTTGAGATTTTTTCATATTTTTTATGGAGTGATACACATTTTTAACTAAGATGTCAATTTTAAACTAATAACAGACACTTTGATTCATACTAGGACCATTGTGTATCAGATTAAGGTGTGGTTAATTTCTACACATCACAAAAGGCTTATGGATATTTTTCTAAAATTATCAAATTAATTCAAATATAATTTCTCATTTTTGAGTATATCACTTGCGTTTTTTACTAAAATTAATGTCACTTTTAAATAAAAAAACCCTTGGAATTATATCCGCCACACCATGTGTCAGATATAATTCTTGTTGATTCTTACACGTCATAAAAGATGTATGGATCATTTTTTCTAAAGTATTAAAATAATCTGAATATCTTTTCTTATTTTTCTAGTATATGTTGTGTGTCTTAAATGAAAATTTAAATTAAAAACTAAAAATATATATTTTGATTCATACTAACAACACAATGTATCGGATTGAGGTGAGACTTATTGAGTATGTGATATGTGATTTTCTTTCAGCTATGTAAAATAATCAAAAAATAGACAAGATGTTCTTTTATATTGATGGTTAAACCCCATGTTTCTGAAAACACTTCATGTTTTTAGAATCATGGGATTTCCTCTTCCATTCAAAAGGAACATGTTCTCTCTTTTTTAGCTTGTTGCATACAGTTTAAAGAAAAATATGAATTCCCAAATGATCTATGAAAAAACTAAAAAAAAAATAGATAAAAATGAAGAGAAAATCAAATTAAAAATTTTAGATAAAATTTTGATAAAATTAACTAAATAAGTATTAGTAATTCAACATTTCATGATGCTTGTATACATTATTGACCCATTTTCTTATTTTCATTATCTTAGTTGCAACCCCGAAGGCCAATATCCCAAGTGTAAAAGCATTATTAAAGAAAGAAACCTATCTCAAGAAAAATAATCCACCTATATATGGAAACAATTCATGTGTAAGTAATACAATAAAGAAATAAATTAAACATAAATATGAAAAAAATCATTAATAAAATTCAATTTTAATCTAAAACCACATAATTTGACCAATATAGGCACACATTGTATCATATTGAGGTATGGTTGATTCCTACATTTTACAAATTAATGAGGAATAAATTTACCAATGTTTCAAAAAAATAAAAATGTGTTTTCATAATTTTGATTATGTCACCTGTCTTTTTTATTAAAATGTAAATTTCAAAATCAACCCAAAATGTTTTTAGTAATACCAGTCGTACCATACCTTGTATTAATGTGTGTTCAATTCCTACACATGAAAAATAAATTATGGACCATTATCCTAAATTTAAAAAAAAATATATGATCTTGGTTTCTAAATTTTGGATATTTAAGAAGAATTTTAAACTATAATGAAACATTTCAATTAAAAACATGTTCTTTAAGTCATATAGAAAAAATTGTTCCTTATATTAATGATTGGTTAATTACTACACAAGAAAAATGAATTATTGGTGATTTTAGTAAATTTTGAAAAAAATATAATTATTTTTCTTGGTTTTTACTAATCCATGTATATTTTAAACTAAAATATCACTTTTGTATTTAATAAACATACTTATATTCATATTTACCGCATCAGGTGTCTTATTTAAATGAATTCAATTCCTATATGTAAAAAATAAATTATGGCCCATTTTTCTAATGTTTAAAAACAATATTAAATCATTTGCTCATATTTGACAATTTAAAGTTTGTTTTAAACTAAAATGGCCAGTTTTTATTGAAAACACATACATCATGTCATACAGATCACCTCAGGTGTCATATTTACATGAGTTAAATTCCAATACATTAAAATTGAATTATGAATCTTTTCTTAAATTATGAAAACATTTTTATATTATTTTCCCTGTTTTGAGCATGTGTTATATGTTTTGAACTAATGATTAAATTTTAAATATTAAGTATCAGATAAAAATGATAAGGAAAATAACAAAAAAATTGATAAACTAATGAAAATTTACCTAAATAAGTTGTGGGAAGTCCCAGATTCATGATGTCTATATACATTCTGGCACCATATATTTACCTCATTCATTTTTGAAAAAAAATAATTTCCTTCATTATACTTCTCCTTGAGAAATAGATCAAAAATAATATATAATCATTTTAATAATAATGCATTGCATCTAAAATATATTTCTATTGTTATACGGGAAATGATATTAAAAATTAATAGAAAATCGCCAAAAATTGATATCGATAAATATTCTAACATCGTATACATTTCCCACTCATATCTAACCTAATATACATCTTTTAAGTATGTGGATTGTCATCAATCATGGTAGAATTGATAAAAAATAGAAAAAACTGATTAAGAAATATATTTAATGATAATTTAATTACCATTGGAAATTACATATTCATGGATACTGCCATTTTCATGGTTTATGATATCTTTCATAAAATTTCAAACCTAATATCCACAATCATTGTCGTTATCTTACTTAAAACACTATAGGAACATTGAAAAAACTAATTAAATTATTTTTCAATATTTTTTGGTATTTAAATATATATATACATACCTCAATATGTTTCTATTTTAATTAATACATATTCTTACTATATTTAGTCATTAACTACATATCATGGTTTATCATATATTTAGATTCTACCATATCATGAAAAAAATCATTTTAAAAAATAGACCGAAACATGTAATTTGATGTTTATCTACAAAATATTGATTTATTGAATTGAAAACATAGAATAAATAACATTTGTGGTTGGTTTGATGGATATACATGCATTGTATCCAAAATAAATAAATATTTGGGGTATCCAGATTGATTGTGATCAGCATCTAGTCTTTTATAAAAAACAAAACAAATAAGTAATGAAAAAAATAAAAATATGTTTTATGTGATTAAATTTTAGAGTTTTAACCCTATAATTTAGGCATCAAAAATATATTTTCATCTTTAATTTTATTCTCTAGCACCTTCTTTAGCTACTCTTTTTTATCAATTTATTTCAAATCAAATTAAGGTTCTTTTTTATAAATTACGCAAAGATTAATGATTCCAAATAATAATTTGAATGGTTCTACATTTATGTAGTAGCAATATAAACACAAGTAGAGATTATGAATATTTATTAACTTTAATAAACACATTATATTATTTTTTGGACAGACATATTATGACAATGTACATTATGTATGAATTCACAACTGAGACTCTAGACTATTAAAACATGATAATCTCATTTATACTATTGAGACCAACAATATCTATAATAATAGTTTGAAATATTTTTTATTCATATAGATGGTAGTAAATATCACCATATTTTAATGTGATATCTAAACGATGATGTAATGATAAAATATATTTCAGTGCAACTAGGGGGGAGAAGGTATTATAGGAAGGTAATTTTGTTTTCTTGGTTGATTAACTAGATTTTCTTGATTTGACATTCTATTTCCCCATTTCATAATCCATATGTAATTCCATAACTCACTGTAGAACTTTTTTTATAAACTATTATAGGTTTTTCATTTGAAAAAAATTGATAAATACATACCACATGTATCATAATAATATTATATAGAAATGATATTATAGTTCCATTAGCATTATTGTCTGTTGTAATATTAGGATCATCATGTGGAATTTGAAACTCAATATTCATCTCTTGATCTACTTTAATACACACTCTCCTATGATTTTTTGGGAGTTTTTTATTGTTTATCTTGTCTCCCAAGATATTTTACATCATAACCCTTGTAACAAGAAAGATCGTCTATGTTGAAAGATATAAATCACATACACTTTCAACTAGAAGAATTTTAGTAATATAAAGTTATTTATGGTTGTTAAATTAAAATTTAGGATAAATAAAAATAAAAAAATTGATTACCCTGTGTGTAGTATGTGGTTGAGAAGAATGATTTTCCTCAAAACTGGTGAGGTCATTTGGTTATTCATGTGCTTATATTTGTTCCTCCACCAGTTTTCTTTGCTCTTTTCACATATATCGGTCTACTAAATCAAAAAAGGGAAATAATAGCTTAAAAATTATATATTTGTTCCTGGAATTCTTTCATCATCATATATATATCTTCTTGAGTTTTTTTATTCTCAAAATATGTTCTAGGATACCCGCCAAAACCTACACGTCTAGTGAAACCTTATTATTTAGACCGCTTCAAATATAGTGATTGTAGTTTTTATTTTGATATGGACTTTTCTAATTCTTATTTCTAAACCAAATAAAAAATTAGAACATAAAAAGATTGTTTTAGTCAATAATTTTATAAATCATAATGAAGTATTTTAATATCATACTTACATGTTTTTCCCATATCGCTTCTTTGTTTTCATCAACTAGTTTACCCCTTATTTACGGTATCCACCTTCTATATCAAATGATGTGGAATAGAAGTGGCTTTACATTTTGATTCTTCAATATTCATATAAGAAAAGGACCAATGTTGTTTAATATCATATAAATTTTTTATTTTTTATTTAATATACATAGAAATTGCTTCTCTAGTTATGTTTACACGATCCTTTCTATTTTGTAGGGGTTCATTGGTTTTGATTCATGTTTTTAATTTTCAGAACACATTTATTATATCATAAATTAAAAAATATGAATCAAATTGGATAAAATAAATAATGTAAAATAATATATTCTTGAATAAAATGCACCTGATATAACATCTCATTGTGATAAATAATTAAATCATTCCATGATTCCAACTTTATAATGTGTGCATAAGTAACTTTTGGGTGGGTCATTACTTTCACCTCAGCATTACTGATACAAAACTTGATAATAAGAGTCTAGAATACTATATGGGATTTTCTAGAATATAATAAAATATATTTATTAAATTAATCATCTAAAATAAATGAAAAATTCCCTTAATAATTAAAATTAAATAAAAATTCCATTATATAATGTTTTGGTAAAATAAAGAAAAGTAATCAAAACATTTCCTTTATATCTTACCAAATGGATTTCATTATTATGGGCTAGACATGAAACAATGACTATATATCAATTTGAACATTCATTCTCATTCTCACCCCCACATAAATAATGAATATTTACTTGTTGGGTTCAGAAGGTTATTCAAGTTGATTCTATCAAACCTAAAAAAGTACCTTAATTCTTTAATTGATAATTTTTTTCAAAAAATGATTTTTGGTCGTTCTTGTTTTTTCATCAATATGTTGTTGATTCCGTAAAAATTATATAGTTTCCACATCAACTATCTATTCTTCACCGATATTGGTAACATCATCATGGGAAGAAGATATTTTTGGAATGAGTAATCAAACATCTAGTTTATATTATGTTAATATCGTAAATAACACATAATATTATGAGGAAAATCGTATTATATTAAAAAAACATTAACCTTCTTATTGAACATTATTTATTTTATTAAACGTTGAAGGAATTTTTATAATCTATTGAGAATCCAAATTTCCTCTTTATTTTCCCCTTTAGTATATAATAAATTTTTTACATTGGGACCACTATGAATTGATTATGATATCCCAATGAAAGGATCATCCTTGATTAAATTTTCATCTACCCCTACTATTGTTTTAGACAACATCAAAAAAAAATTATGAATTCTTGTTTCCTAGATATGAGACATAAAATTCTTGAATTTTTTATGATGTTGTTTTAAATGGATCATCTTTTCCACTTCCACACTAAAATTTACAATCATGAATCTTGTTAAATAAACCTTCACTATACTCCTATTGTCAACCCATTTTCAATGGAAAATTAGAATGTGAAATGTTTCATAATAAACTCATATATCTATTTGATAATTATAAAATATGACATATTCATATAAATTGGAGTTATATCCTTATAATAAGATATGTGGGTCACTTCATCCACATGCATAACTCCACTGTTTTCATCATACTATAGTCATTGTATTCTTTTTATAGAATTTATAAGCATTTATTACAAATCCATTGTCATATATAACGTTTTCATTTATTCTCATAGCTATCCATCGAAGTCTTCAAGAAATTAAATTCATATTTTTAGAAAACTCCTTATAAATATGATCTCAAAACCATGCTATAAAATATTGATTATGTTTATTTGATATCCATCCTTTATCCTTTGGTGGATTCAATTATATATGAATTTTATTGTGGGATTCAATGTATTGATCCACAACTCCACTATTATATAAAATTTAAAGTTATTCTTGTTCTTGTTATATGATTGTAATTGTAAAAATATATATTTAGGAAATCTCTTCACCCATTAGGCATCTTATGTTAAAGGGATTTGGGATATTGATGCTATAAACATTTGATAGGTAATCAGTAAATAATTTAATTTCTTAATCTACATTAAATTGTTCTATAATACAACCTTCTAACCAAAATTGATTATTGACACACCCTTTAAAAATCATCATATAACATTCAATGGATTGAATCCATATATAATGGATAGGACAAAATAGTTTTACATCTCAAACCAAGTGAACCATCGATCATTATATCAAAGAATGATGGTGGGAAGAACATCTCTAATTCACATAACATGAATATAACCTCCTTATTCTTGATTAGAAAATTGATTTGGTCAATAAATTTACTACATATGGATTTGAAAAAGAATAAATCTTTTTATTTTTTATGTCATTCATTTTAAGTTAGAATAAAATGTAAAGAGATGGGAATAAAATATTTCATAAAAATATGATAGTATTGTGAACTCAAACCCTATAAATTAAAATTATTCAATGAAATAAGATTTCTGATATTCGATAAATACACCTATGGATCTTTTACATCATAAATAAAATGAAAAATTGATATTTGTATTATCTGGATAGAGTGTAATCTTTAAGATAAAGAAAATTACACCCATTACCCTTCACCAGTTCCAACTCTTAACGTATATCAACGTTAATCATGCCCCAAATAGCATATATGTCATATCTATTTTCAAAAAAATATAGTTACATGATAATAACACTATAAAATATGATTTTTTTCTACAATCATGAAATCAAGAAAAAATTTGGCATACAAACAATTAGAATATGGTAACTAATATATTTTAGATTTTATTAATGGAATGAAAGAGTACAAGGATTGTAAAAATAGGTACCTAATGAACTAGGGATGGGGGAATAAGATTAGGGAGGCCTCAAGTAATGTATCCCAATGGTTTTGCCTTTAATGCTACTCACAAACTATAAAGGTATGGACCCCAAGCTGTAAAATGAAATGAAATTAGTGTCATGAGTCTACCATGAATCCATGAATTTGGACTCCTAGTTTTCCTCCCACTCGGTGTGAAGTAAGCTGGCCATGAATTCAATTTGAGGTATGCACCTCTGGATATGATAATAGATGTATCATGGAGTTTTAAAATCATCTTTGATATAGTTTTAGACAATCTTCGAATCAATTTCAGTCATTGAGATGGATATATTCATAGAATAAAAGAATCGGAGGCCTTCATGTAAGGACCAAGCCTCCTCCTATAAGGTGTTGGCTCTGCCAATGTTTCTACTAAAGGATATAACCACAATACCTCTTAGATTATGAACTACACCTCCCACCCCCTCATAGAACCATTAATGCAAGATCCATCAGGGATTAATTTCAACCCATTAGTAGGGGGAATCCAGTAGATCCACTGACTTTGGGGATGATCTCTATATCCTGCATGATGAATATTAAACCTTTGAACATGCCTAATTGAGGGGGCCACCTCCCACTTTTCTTGAAGAACATCTAGGTTATGGATCAACCACATGTTCTGAGTGATCAAGTCCACCATGGAGAAGGCACGACTACTGGGTCCCACATTGTTCCTCACTTCCCAAATGCACCAACATCTGGCTGAGAGAATTATGGATCCTTCTTTCATCTCTATGGTGTTTCAGTCCACTCCTTGTAAAGACCTTTATAAAAAAATATCACAAGGATGATTTGGGAAAGTCAATCCAGTGAAAACACCCACTACTTTCTAGATCATTTTTTCCCAATCGCTCCTATAATATATGTGATATGTCATATTAATGCTCAATATAAGGTATAAGGAACATTTAGACACAATCTAGACCCTTTTATGGAACGCCAAATCATTAGTGGGGATCACATTGTTACAAATTCTTTAGATGAGGAAATAATGTTTGGGATATAACCCTTTACGCCAAAGGGGAAGGCCTCGTAAGTCTTGGAAGTTAGATTCAGTAAATAGCTATCGATAATCCTTTCTAGAAAAGAAGACATAAGGTAAAGGCTTAATAACACACATATTATTCTCATCTATGAGATCAATTTATTGTGGTATCTTGATATCAATATAGTCTTCTAAACAATGGAATGATAATAAAGTACTAACTAGCTTTCCAAGGACATCATTCTTCCTTCTTGTATCAATATACACCTCACATGGTGAATTTTATGAGTGATTCATGGTCCTTTAAAGACAATATTAAATCATTTGGACAAGAATTTATTATTTTAGAGATCATTACCATTGAATATATTATTCATTTAGCATCATATTTTTGAAAGGGAAGATTATTTTAATCTTGTATCATATTATTTAGGAGACCTTGTAGTTTTTTAAATATGGGGTTATCCATCCACTGCTATATTTTATATTATATAACTTCAATAAAACTATTATTTTTTATTTATTACCAAATGAAAACAATGGGATCATGGTATAGTTACTTAACTTCTCAAATAACCTTTCTCAATACTTAGGGTCACGTTCAATTTCAATTGTAATTTCTTTTGTGTGATCTCCATCATCATTTAAACTAGTATTCATATCAATGATGCATAAAAATAGTATCATCCCAATCGATGTGCATGTTTAGTTTTTCCCCATTTTTAGTCCAAAATTTATCACTCTGATCTATTCTGTTACAAACAAAACGTTCTTATAAATCTTATAGATTTATTTTTCATGAATAAAAACAATGTGAACTTAGATAAATGGTTTTGAGAAGGTTCATTTGAATGCTCTATTTCAAACATGATATACTCTTTTAGTCTATATTCTTAATATTTTTTCATACAATTAGTATGAATCCATTTTTGATTCATATCGATAATATTGGGTTCATAAAATATTAAATTTGTATAAAAAATAAATAAATACACATAATATATTCATAATAAAAAGATAAGATTATAGATAATTATAATAAGGGAAACCCAAAAATTTATTGTTTCAAATAATTTCAGTATGATTTTAAGGAAATGGGTAATTGAATTTAAGAAAATAACTACTTCACTAGTGGTACATGTTATCCCATGAATTCATTTAAAATGAACACTGGTACCTAGTATGGGATTCCTACAACTCAAAGTAGTTCAAGAAACATACGTGAATTTCCAAGAGATATGAAGGATCATTTGTATGTAAAAATATTAAATAATAACTTTTTTGGAGAGAAATATTAATATTTTAGTAGTTTTCTCCTTAAATTTAGATGTTAATGGGCGGGAAATTGGCGAAGCAACAAAAAAAATATCATAGTTTATTTCCTAAAGATAAAAAAAATAGCATAAGTAGCCTGCTCCATATAGGGACTCTTTGATTAGTGTGACTATGAGAAGTATCAGCCAGATGGTATTTCACACACTCATTATGAGATATCCATCTTAGTTTCAACTTTCAAAACAAGCCTTAAATTAATCTATGAAAAGGAAAAGGCCTATGATTTGAAAATAGGATTTCAATAGTTTTTAGCTTCATATGACATTTTTTTTGAAAGAATGATAATATTAATATTAATGATGATGATCAGCACCCATACATAAGCAAATCCATGAAGGGAAATTTCCCAACAATAGCTGGTTGACATCGAAGGGGCCTGAGGCTGCAAGCTAAAGGGTTGCACGGTTTCCTTCCCTTTTGGTAAATGAGAAGGTGCAGCAAGAGAGGCCTTGAAAAAAGTGAGTAGATTCTCCTGATGATGAAGCCAAAAGGATGGAGTCCAGTGTCATTGTGGTTAATAGCATTGATAACAGTACGGCAGTCAGACACAATGATGACATCAGCCAAACAACGTTCCACAGCTAGTGTCATACCTGCAAGGATGACATAGGCCTCCGAAACTGTAGGTTCTTAGAGGGCATGATGTAATTTATATTTTCCCGCAATGATCTACCCCAGATGATTTCGATCCAGGAGGACGAGAGCAATAGGCCCACCCTTGGGGAGGGAAGCATCCACGTTAATCATAAGACTCCCGTCTGTTGGGGGGGGGGGGTCCAATGATGGGGACAATAGGGGGTAACACCTGGCATAAAGTGTCTTTTGTGGTCTGTCCATCCCTCAATCCATGAAATGGCTCGTTCAATCCAGAAGTAAGGGGGTTTATGGACGTGGTGAAAAAATGAGTCCTTATGTCAAACCCAAATGATCCAGGCCATGGTGCAAATAGAACCGGATTCAGATGATGAGAGAGAGGAACACCAGCGCATCAGAAGATCGGGGAGGTCAGATGCGATGTCCAGTGATGTATCTGAAGTCGGGCCCCAATTATTCCAAATTTCCATAGCTCCCGGGCAGTGAATGATGGCGTGTCAAGGAGTTTCTGGGATATTCGGGCAGAAAGGGCGGGACTCGGCACTAGCCATATGATGAAAAGCGATAAGGATCATTGTAGGGAGGGTGCCTTTGCATACATTCCACTAGAAATGGCGGATTTTTGTGGGGACGTTGAGCTTCCAAACCAAATTCCATGGTCCCTAGTCACGGTCGAGAGATTGGATGCGAAGAGCCAATCTGTACCTGGATCTCACCATGTAATCGCCTGAGAAATTATTGGTCATGAAAAGATGGTCGGGGCCTGCATCAGGGACCCAGGGGATACTGAGGATAATTCTTTGGTCTATTACATTAAACCATTCCTGGATTTTGTCCACACACCACCCTGATCCCTGGTCTGAAAAGAGGTAGTCAATGGTGGCATCTTCACGACCTGGTTGATCGGGGGATGTGGCCTGTATACCCTCCTTATCAACAATCCAAGGATCGGTCCAGATGTTGACAGATGAGCCATTTCCAATTCTCCATCCCAGACCTTTTTCTATGAGATTTCAGGCCCCCCAAATACTTCTCCAGAGGAAGATAGGCATGGGGCCAAGAGAGGAAACAAGGAATTCCGTGTGGAGAAAGTATTTGGCACGGAGTACCTGCACACAGAGAGATGATGGATGATTAATAAGGCACCATCCTTGATTGGCCAATAGTGCATCATTAAACAGAACAAGGTTATAGAATCCCATCCCTCCCTCCGACTTGGGATTTCAGAGTTTCTCCTAGGCCAGCTAGTGGGGTCTATTCCTTCCATAATTTTCCCCCCACCAGAAGTTGGCAGTATGTGAATGGATCAGATTGATGATGGACACTGGGAGATTAAACATGGACATGAAGTAGCTAGGGATATACTGAATGACATCTTTAATAAGGATTCATTTGCTTGCTTTGGAGATACCTTTTGGGTTCTATCCTTGGATTTTTTTCTCAATAATGTCCATCAGAGAAGAAAATATTTCTTTTTTGGACTGACCAATCACCGTAGGGAGACCAAGATACTTCTGGTGTTTTCACAGATATGGATTCTTGCATATACACAAAGCTCATCTCTCTTGGTGGGAGGCACCCATGCACTGAAGGAGATTTTTGATTTGCTATGATTTATATACTGTCTAGACGCCCACTCATACTGCTGGATCGCATGGTTGATGATCTGACATTCATTAATAGTTTCTCTAGAGAAAAGGAGGCAGTCATCAATAGAGAATAAATGGGACACTTGTGGGATCTCACGACAGACCTTTGCTCCATGAAGAGACTTAGTAGATGTAGCCCTGGAAATAAGGTTAGAGAAAACATTAGCCACCAAGATGAAGAGAAAAGGGGATAGTAGATCACCCTGGCACAGTCCTTAGGATGGGGTGAATATTCTAGTGAGATACCCATTGACCTTGATTCTAAAGAAGACGGTCAAAATGCAGTGCATGACCTTGTCTGTCCATTTCATGAAAAAACACATTCTCCGCATCACAACTCTTAGGAACTACCATTCCACTGTATCATAGGCTTTGGTCATATCCAGTTTACAGGTGATGGTTCCTCTTTTCGTAGTGGAGCGCGTTTTTATCAAGTGTAATACTTTATGTTCCACGATTTCATTATCAGTAATCATCCTCTTTACCATGAAGGAGCTCTAGTTTTCATAGATAATAATAGGAATCCAAGGACGTAGCTGGTTGACAACGATTTTTTAGAAGCTATTATATGATACATTGTAGAGGCTGATAGGTCTAAAATCATGGATCGCCTAAGGATTCTTGATTTTGGGAATGAGGATGATGATGGCTTCATTAGTGGCGGAAATTATTGTATTCCCTTCCCAGATATTTTTGATCATTTTTTAGATGTTGGTACGGATGATGTGCCAGTATTGTATAAAAAATAGGGTGTGGAAACCATCCGGTCCTAGGGCCTTAGTGGGGTGGATATGTTTCAAAGCCATGTGAATCTCATCATTAGTCACAACTTTTGAGAGCTACTGGTTGATCTCATCAGTGATCACAGGTCTGATGCAATCATCCACTTATGTAGACATGAAAGGATTCCCTTTGGAGAAGAGGTTCTGGAAACTACCTAGGAGAGCTTTGTGAATGTCATTGGTGTCAGAAACTTTGCATCCATCGGGTCGAGATAAGCTCATGATAGAATTTTTCTGACACCTAGTAGACTCTTTCATATGGAAAGACCTTGTATTAGAATCACCCTCTTTAATATGGATGTACCGCACCCATATAGCCCATAAGCTTTCCTTTACACGGAGGGCCTCGTCCAACTGTCATTGGGTGGCACCAATCCTGAAGATATTTCCATTGGATGGGGGGAGCCTGAGTAAGTGGTGTGACTTCTTTTCATAGGACATAAATGTGCTAATTGTAAAAAAAATTCTATAACCTTTGTATGTGGGAGTCCAACAAGTATTATGAGATAATTTTTCTTCATTTACTTTCATAGTATGTGGTGGACTAGGTGGTATTTAATTGATAGTCTGAGTGGAGCTTTAAATGATTGGGAAAGTTCAGTCAACCTTTTTATTTTTATCAATATTTGATTTTATAATATTTTTTTAACTTAAATATATCTATCCCTTGCCTTAAATTATTATGAATTTTAATACACTATATTAATAATGACAATCAAAGTAAAAAATTACACTTTGTGTACTATCTATGAATTGAATACCCGTATAACACATGTTTTATATTCACAACTACATCAAGAGTACTCAATGTTACCCAATAACTAATGGATAGTGTTGTGGGTCTAAAATTACATTTTGGGAATGATTTAACTATTAATATATAGAAATTCTTCATGGTTATTACATATATCAAATTTAGAATGACTCATCAGTAGGTCAATCCTTCTAAGAGTAAAACATTAACCAAGAGTCCATATGAGGAAAGAAAAAGAATGTAAATTATCTATAACTCCTTATATAGATGAAAAAATATCTAAAAAAAGAAACTCGTTGTATAAAGTAATTATAGAATATAATTACAAAAAAATATTTTAATACTGAGGAAAAACATAGAATAATTGGAGAAGATCTTAATAGGATCATGAATAAACACTTTTATCTCATTCTCTAATATAGAAATGGATACATCTTCAATAACAAACATAAATGACATGCTCAAGTAATTGTATGGTTACTATTCTCACTAAGTACATGAAAATTAGTAAAATAGTGGTTGTATGTCCACTGAGGATTCCTTGTAGGGTTTGATAAAAAATACATTGTAGGGAACCACTATCAGTGTCTCATCATGGTAGAGAAAATAGTTATGAGAATAAAAATATATACTAATTTTCCAATATATAAAGTAAAATAGTATTAATAGTTAAACATGGACATTCTAGTGGTAGTCCTTAGGATGAAATGGTAAATCTTAAATTCAAAACAAATTTAAAAGTTTTTAACAGACTATCATTATTAATTTTTTAGGTTTTTTTATGTTCAATGATACACTTTATAACTAAAAAATCAACAAAAGACTTATAATCGTCACTATATATGACCACATTTAATATGAGTGTTCATGATTTAGAAAGGAAATGTGAGTAGTGATTGGAAACAAAATTATATAAAACATTTTGAATGAGATATAAATATGGGAATGAGAAACAAATATAATGTATATCCTAATAGAACCCATTTCTATAATAAGGTTTTCATAAAAATTTCCACACTTTAACTCTCATAAAACAATTTTTGTTTTCAAGTGTGATTTTTGGGTATATATATTAATTTTTTTTGGATTTTCATGGTAAATAAAATCTTATAACCTATAAATATTAACATCCAAATCACCATTCAACCACTCATTACAATAGGAAAAGTGTGTTTTGTTGAATTTTAGCTTATTCATGTTCAAGTGGGAATTGGTGACTCTAATTTTATAATTTCATTGAGGTTAAAATATTTCAACTCTAGTTATATCAAATGTAATGAAAGAGATAAGTCTTGTGGAGGCCATTAATTACTAGGTTTCTAACAAAATTAATGACTTATAAACAAACCCAATGGTCCTATTTCATCCTAAGCATAACTCAATAGAAATTGTATAACACATTAAGAGTAAGGGCTTATGTGATAAGATATATTACGGGTAATATATTTAAATTTCATGAAATAGTCTAAAAAATTAAGATATAGGTTTATATGGGATAAATAATGTTAAATCTGTAAAGTAGGTTTCACCCAAAATAAGTAAGCTATAGTGATGATATCTACATAAAATCATGTGGAATCATTGAATAAATTTAATTATTTATTTGAAAATATAATTGGAAACCTTCTATTGATATTTTTAAAATATAATATGAGTTTTTTAAAAATATTTTAAAATTCGGTGGAAGACATGTTATAGGAATACCTGAGAATCACATGGTTGGTTCAGACTACCAACCATGTTAATCATAATATTTTAAAATTATAAATGATCATTAGAAGCCCCTAAAACCATGAACATTAATTTCATAACAAAATAAAACAAATATAAAATACACTATAGATAATGATAAAAATATAATTTAAAGCATACAATATCAATCTAAATTCCATGATTAAGACATTAATATATTACTAATAAAGGAAAAAATGGAATAACTATTAGATCCTCTACATAACATGACTTATCATCCAAGATAATTTCTATGATATATTAACTTAAATTTTAACAATCACAATGTCGGAAATCCATACATTTAAGCACCTACTAAACCTGTGACGCGCACATCCAAATCAATCACATGTCACCAAATCCACCCAATCTTGGATCCCAAATAATAAACCCATAATCATTTTTCAAATACATAACTCAAAAACACATTTTGAATTTTTCTAAATATCATTCATCATATTTCAAATTAATTACCACCAGAACACAAAAAAATATATAAACAACACCATATTTGGACATCCATAACTATCCCATTAAAATGAGACCTAGTTCCAGAATCTATAACCATAAAACTGAAATAAATACCAAAAAACAAAATATATACCAATAAATAACAATAAGCAATATACAAAAAAAGAACCTAATCATCATAAAAATCGATACATTAAATTTTTTGAACCTAAACCCAAATATGGTTGGAAAATATCATGAAGTAGTGAGGGAGGGGAAGGAAGAACAGGGATGGACGATAAAATGAAGGAGAAGGAATCCACAAAACCCATGAGAGCACCAATCTAAGAAAATGATTCCCTAATGCGCATCATAGAACCTGAATAAGAAATCAAAAATATAAATGGATAAATAAATAATGTACCTTAGAATCAAGACATGATTCATCCAAGATAAGGTTGAGAGGGAGAAATGGTAGCACTGGACTTCTGTTTGAGCTTGAGATGTGTGACATAAATCCATTTAGTTAGGGTTATTTTTAAAATATGATGAGGTTTATCAGTGCTACCAAAAAACACTGAAAAAGATGGGTTTTATCGACATTAAATTAATAATTATTGATAAAATACCTATTTATCATCATTTTTTATTTCACTAATAAAATTCTTCTTTATCGGCGCTAAAACATTAGTGCTGATAATAATGGATTGTCAATAAAAAAAATTGGGGGGTCAAACCCCTTTTATTTGTAGGAAAAAGAGTGAAAAATATATGAAGGGGTCATACCACAACCTACCCTCATCAAGAAAGTAAAAATAAAAATAGAAACGTGAAATAGGAAACAAGCCAAGTCCATACATGGTGGGACTATTAAAAAATAACGAGAATGAGTGCTCGTTCTACAATGAACAACACATCCACCCCGAACCCAAGGGTGTCTTCCCCATCTTTGTGACTTAGCACGTTGCCATAGAACCCCACCATCATGAAATGATTCATCATCAATGTTAACATATATTACCTCAAATAGATATATTTTGTATAATTAAAAATATTTAAGTATATAAATATTTATTTACTATAATATAAACACTTTTTTAAATATATATATATATAATCATAAATATATAAATTTATAATTATAGTAAATATATAATTATTAATATATTTATTATATTTTTTTTTAAATATATTTTTAACATTATTAATGAATATATAATCTTAAATGCATTAATATTAAAAATGAGTGAAATTGAAAATTTAAAAATGATTGGACTTTAAAAATATTTAAAAAATGGCTAAGTTTTATTGTTTATAATAATTATTAAAAAAATATGGATATATACTGAAATGAATATGAATACATACTGAAAATATGGAAAAATTGAAAAAAATATTAATAAATAAATATTATAAAATGATTAAATTCCAAAAATATTAAAAAATAATAAATATTCAAAATATTCAAAATGAAAAAATAATAATAACTATAATAATATTAAAAAAATTAAATAAAATTTTCATATAAAAAATAATATATTAACTATATTACGTTACAAAATAAAATTTTAAATTGAATATTAAATTTAAAAAAATTGCATCAAAAATTTGTGTATGTGTTTCTATAAAAGATTTCATTAATTTCATAAATATTTATATGTGTGAAATTAATGTGTGTGTGTGTGTCTGTGTTTGTATACATTTTTTATGTGTGTTAAATTGAAAAATGAATTTATATAATATGTAGCTTTTATTAATTAAATAAATAATTGAATGAATGAATAAATTTTTTAAAAAATACTTGTTATTAATTCTATAGATAATTTAAAAAAATTAAAAATGAATATTTCTATATGTTAATCAATACATGTTAATTATATAAAGTAAAATTATATTAAAAATAAAAACTTTTGATGAAAAAAAATGTATAAATAAATATTAAAAATGGATAAAATTATAATCATGTTTAACAATGAAAAATTAAAAATTAATAAATTAAAAAAATATTAAATGAACAATTAAGATTATTAATGAATATATAATATCAAAAAATAAAAAAATTGCGAAAATATTAAATAATAAATAAATTTAACTTTTGGAATAAAATTATAAAAAATGAAAAAAATTATCGATTCGAAATATAATACATATTAAATATATTTTTTTAAAAAATATAATTCTAAAATGAATATTAAAAATTGAATGAATTACCAAAATATTGTTGTTGTGTGCGATTGATATAACAATGCATTATTTTTGTATTTTTATGTCCCAAATCAATGCAACACATGTTTGATATATTTTAAATTGAAAAATCATACGACATTCAATTAAATTTTAATTACTAAATATAATTAGTCAATATTTTTAATTACTATTAATGATTAATTATAAACCATTTTTCACTAAATATATCACTTATTTAATATAAAAACAAGTACTTTTTATTATATATATAATGTTTAGGAAATATATATATTTATATATATATATATATTAGGTTCCTAAGGGTAAAATTACATTCAAATACACACACACACACACAAACACACAGACACACACACACACACACACACACACACCGCACAGACAAATTTCTGAAAGTCAGGTTATAGCCCCCCAAGATATAACCCACCAAACCATCTCCTTTGTTACATTATTTATTTTTTGGCCCAAAGGCCCAGTTTTCATGAATCCCATTACATGTATCATAGTCCCTCCATTGGATGGCCTGAAGGCCCTTTATATATCATGCATGTACCACCACCCGCATGTCAGGCCTGGGTTATTGCCCCTTTGATGGCCTGATGGCTCAATGGACCGAAATCCCATTCATAATGAATAGTAATACTATTATAGTACCCCACTGCATTACCTACTACATTTCCTTCACAGCTACAGTGTTATAGTGACGTTATGCTAGCTACTACTGTGCTACTAAAGTTCCAATGGAAATTTTCTCCAGCCTGGATTTGAACTCTGGTCTGATGTAGGGTTACAATGAGCCTTTACTACTCAAATAATCACCCAACTACTATATATATATATATATTTGAATATATTAATATAATAAAATATTAATTATTCTAATGAATAATTATGTATTAAAAATATTAAAAAAGAATAAGAATTTAATATTTTCTAATTATAACATTTTACTTATTTTCTATATTTATATTTAATATATATTATTTAATACTAATTATAATTAATATATATGATAAATTTATTCATTTTTATTAATAATTTTTTATTAATAACTATTTTATAATTTTATAATTTAATCATTTTTAATTTTTTATTTAATTATTACAACTTATTATTTTGTATATCTATATTTAAAATAAAAAAATTATTAATATTAAAAATTTATATATATGAATATTAAAATTACTCATTTTTTTATTAATTATTTAATTAAAAGAAATTAATATTTTGTAAATTTATGCACTTTTTATTTAAATTTAATAATTATTTCAATTTATTCATTATATATATATATATATTTAATGCTTATTATTTATTTATATTTATAATATATATATATATATATTAAATTTATTAAGAATTATTTTATTAATAAATATTTATAAATATATTAGGTCCATGGGTTGCAATTATAATGAAATGCGCACACACAGACCAGATAGAGCGAACAAGCAGGTCATAGCCCCCCAGGGAAAACCCACCCATTGGCCCCCTCTTATTTATTATATATATAACTGATGGACCCTTAATATATGACATATAGCCCAATTTCATAATCATGGCTCATTCCAACTACACATATCGAGCACATGTTCTCCTCTATTGATTTTGAATACCACCCAATAATAGCCTTCATGAGGTCTTGCGATGTCACTTCAGCCTGATTATTTTTTTCTGCCAACAAGAGCATCCTATGGTCAAACTTTTTTAGCCCTCCTTCATCAGACACCCATCCACAAGAACCATCGAAACCTTCATTCCCTCCCCTTATCATGGATTCCCTGGAACCCATTGCTGCTTCAGTCATCCCTACACTGAGTAATAACTCCCTATCAAGAAGTCACCACTGAAGGGACTCACCATACACATAAATAATGGATAGCCCACCTTATATCGCCTCTCCAGACACAGTGGTTATGCCTTATTTGACCACCATACCACCACCCCCATTGTCAAGTGGGGATCAACAATCTCATTCACTAGTTGAAACGCTCAGTCACAGGGCCTAATTCATTCCTTGAATTCATCTCCATCCATCGCTAGTTTACACACTCAGTCACCAGGTCTTGAAAATTTGAAAAGCTTATTTTGGGCTTTATCATCCATCCATCGCTATATCACACACTCATCTAGGCCCTATAAATTTGAAAAGCTTCTTTCGTGGCTCCCTCCATCACCATCAGTGCATGATTCCTCCACTTTCAATGTAATAAAATGAGAATCCAACTTTTTTTTTCTCCTTTAGGTGGTCTTCCACCACATGAGTCAACCCCCCAAGGAATCTCACCATTTCCAAAAGTTTCACATGTGTACCCTCTCAAATGGTTGACAATAGAGGCCACTCAGAGACATTTTTGACGACTTTAGAAGTATCTACAAAGTCCTCCATTACCAGGCAATAATGTTGCGTGGAGAACACCATCCAAAGAAACACACCCCTCCAGAAATGGTAGATAAGATTCAGTGGGTGAGTTTTGAACCCCAACCATCCTGAAACTAATGCAAAATTATGAATAACCTCAACCACTGAGGAATATAATAGACCGTTTCATGTAATTTCTATGAGAAATGGGTCAGGTCATGTTGGGCCTAGTTGACAGTGGGATAAGACCTGAGGAAGGATGATGGTAGACCAAGTCCCATAGGGACCTGTGAATAGGGAGATATATTTTTGTGTAGTGTATGTGGGAGCCTATCCCCAAGGTAGGCTTTTGAGCTTAGCATGTAGGGTAATTTTATATAAATAAGAGGAATCCCTTATGTTATTTCGATGTGGGAATCATGCTTGTCATTTGGACCTTTATTTGAGGATAAAGGGTTCCCTTTATCATCACTCAAAATAAATCACTGATAAGGAAAACCTTTATCAGTACTAAAAGGGTATTTATAAAGGGTAACTTTTATCTATTTTTTTAGCACTGGTAGAATTTACCCTTTATTAGTGATTTTTAGAACTAGTAAAGGTTTACTTTAATAGCTATTTTTGCTAGGGGTGATAAGGGTTAGTGCTGTATATAGAGTGTTTTGTGGTAGTGTTTGTTGTCCAAAACTATTTTGAAATGGGGATTCCATCGAGGATTCAAAATGGGTTATTTAAAATATTCCTTTGGTTATTGGAATAATTTATATATTAAACGGGAATGAGAATCTTGGATCATTTCTCATATTAGTTTTCAAGTTCCTCCTATTGTAACATCCCAGGTAAATAAAGAATAGTATATTTTCATATTTATTAATATTTGTGAATTAAATATTAATTTTACTTTTAAGGGGTTGCTATGTTTGATAGCGTACCCGATACGCAACAATGAGTTTCTTTGAAATCTTACGTTGCACACTAATAATATAAAAATATTATTTTAAATGGTATTTAACACATAGCCGTTGTATTGGCAGGAATGAATAGAAATAAAAAATATATGTTTATATATGTTTTTAAATTTTTTTTACATTTATCCAATTAAAGATAAAGTCTTAAAATAATAAAAGAATTCAATTTTTGGCATAGATACTCTAATATTCACTAAAAGGTAGACTTATCGCCTTTTGATGGAGAACCCTCTTTAAATATAGTTTTTGTCACTATTCTACATTTTATTGAACCAAATAAAATTCTTTTTTATAATCGGGACATCAAAATTTACTTTGTGTAAATTTTTGGTATTTTTCCGATAAAGTTTAATTTTTAATGAATAGTCAAAAATGTCGTATTTTAATTCAAAACCCCTTTTTAGTCTAATTTATTTAAATTATTAGATTATATTTTTAATTGGTTTTAAAGTGAAATTAGAATATATTTTTACCATTTAATCCAATGGTGGTCGTTGGAATTAAGATCACTTTGAAATTGGACTTAAACTAGTGCCAATCTTTTGATATATATTGTTTCATAAAAACACTCTATTTGTTTTGACAACGGGAATTAATTATTAAATTAATTAATGAAAATTATATTTTTTGAACTCGGTAAAATATACATCAATTTTGAATTCCGAATATCAAAGATAGCTTAGGTTGAATTTTCGGTATTTTTCTAAGAAACATCAATTTTTGATGAATAGTGAAACCACAAAGTGGTACTTAAAAAACTGATTTTTCGTTTAAATGAAACTTTACCACTTCTGTGAATTGAATTTCAAAAATCTGACATACATGGTTGTCATTAGTGAGAAAAATGTGGTTCAATGTGATTAAAATAATTTTTGGTGAATAGTAACTTTTATGTTTTATTAATCGCGATTAGAGGTAATTAGTGTAATTTAAGGTAAAAATAATGTTTTAATAATATGAAATTACCTTGACACATGTCCTACCCTTATTGGATATGTCATGGACAACTAAAAAAATCCATGGGTGAACTTGGGGACCCCATGGAGCCACTTTGGTAGGAAAATGAAATTAATAACTTTTTATTTAAAGTTAAAATAAAAATGTCACAAACATGTATTGTTTTACTAAAAAAAATTACATAGGGTTATACAAGTCATATTTATGACTATAAATATTCATTTTAAAGCTAAAAAGTGTTCCTACATCATGATAATTTTTAATTTTTAGACATTATATAAATTATATTATTTATGACACCATGATGATGCAGTGATTACCTCATTATTTACCGATTTAAATAAAATGAAATGATAATGTAAAATCTAAGACCTGAACTTGTCAAAAACCTATTGGGTGGGTGTATTTCGAACTCTTATCACCTTATCCTTGAAATATATAATTATGCGACCTTTAAAATCCGAAACTCATTATACAATAATGTAACATTTTATAACTCTCCAAGAGTGCCTCTCCTCCCTCTTATAAAAGGCCCCCACCTCTACCACCTTACCCATACCTCTCAAGCCTTTTCCTCGACCAAGATATGGTCATTTTATTTCTCCACATCCCTCTCCTCATCCTAGAATCCTTACCTTAGGTAGAAATCACTTCAATAAACACTTTTGGATCGTACCAATGGGAGTTACCCGATTTAAAGGAGATTAAAGAGCAATTGAGTCACATCCGACAAGAGGTAACAGACTTCATCTCAATATCCTTTCATTGAGGTATATTTCATTTTATACATAACTTTATTTTATATGGTGTGTAAAACACCTTTCACTTTTTATTTCATTCAAAGGGAATATTTTTCTACGAAGCGTTTTACTAAATGAAATAAAGGAAGGTTTCTTTTAACGTACGCGGTAACAACATCCTTTTCCGCCGCTGTTAGTATTATTTGGTCTTTGACTTCCTCAACAAGACGTAATGTTTTTAAAATGAAATAAATAACATATACTATTTTATGTATTTTTGTATTGAAAATGGTTTTTATAATGTATTTTTTATGTCAATATATTTAAGTGATATATTTTGATCGAAATGTGGAAATGTTTTATTTCCATTATATTAGTTTTATGTCTTATAATTTTATATCAGTACATGGACATTTGATGGGTGGTTACGTGATAAACCATATGACGGGTGGTACCGTGAATACCAGGATGGGTGGTTACGTTATAACCTCCAATGCATTGGATATGAAAGTCAGCCGTATGGCTATTCCATTAAGTGATATGTGTGGAAGTCGACCGTATGGTTATTCCATTTAAGTATGTTTATGTCCCATGTTACCTTTATATGTTATGTGTTCTTTATATGGGTTTTATGGTAATATTTTTTATATAAAAGGGTAAGTAATGATCTTTTATTCAGTAAGTGTTTTTATTACTTCATAAAGGTGAAAAGTATTACTCTGATAAAGTATTTGTGGTTTACTTGTTGTTTTGAAAAACTAATAGTTTTCCTTATTTGTATATCCCTTACTGAGATTTTTTTGCTCATACCATGTTTTTTTGAAATTTTTTTCACAGGACATAATGTGGAATAGGGTTAAGGATGGAATCAAGGAAAATTCATTCTGTCTTAAACATGGAACTAGACATGACTCTTTTTTTCAAGAGTTCATGTTTTGTAATAAAAAGGAAACTATGTAGAAGTGACTAATTTGTAAACTTTTGATATGTAACAGTTATGATATAATTCTCTAAAACTCTAAACCTGAAATGATCTTTAATGTTAATTATTCATTTAATTCAATATTTATTAATGTTTACGGCTGGGGCCTTATAGTTGGTATCAAACGTTAGTTTAGATAACTTTAGGAGTTATAATTCTATTTAATTTTTATCCAAAAATATTAATTTATGGTATGATTGAAATGATATAGCATTTAAGGATTACCATGTTGCTTTGCCTAAGATATTTAGGTTTTCATAATGGTTTTCCACATAGGAAACAAGGCAGCCATGTTGGGATGAAATCAGGAGGAATACAACCTTCCAAATCAGCAACCTGAGATAGTCGGAATCGGAACTGAACAGTTTTTTGCCGGGATGGCACAGTTGACTTAAGCAATAAATGGTGGTGGTATCCATGGACGACATCAGCCAGATCAATCGTAGAGGAACATGTCAGTGGTGGAACATTTCATGAGGCAACATCCCCAATCATTCAGAGGATCATCTGACCCTGTTCTAGAAGAAGGGTGGATTAATGCACCGGAGAAGATTTATGATGGCATGGGGTGTTCAGAACATCAAAAGTATAGTCTTGATGTTTACCGTTTTGACGGTGAAGTTGTTCAGTGGTGGTCGATGATGAAAAATATCACGGATAGTGAGTAGATTGATGATCTTCACTGGGAAAAATTCAAAGGTAGGTTTATTGAGAAATATTTTCCTAATGTGGTTTGTCTTAGGATGGAAAAACAATTCCTAGAATTGAGGTAGGAGGATGACTCAGTGGTTTCTTATGAAGAAAATCTCACTCTACTGGAAAGGTGTGCTCCAAATTTTTTATGAGATCTTGATAGTAAAATCAACCATTTTTACTCAGGGTTAAAGACAAAGTATCGATAGGCTTTAGCTTCTCATGAGTTTAAAAGAAATGAAAAACTTGTTTGATGTGCAGAGAATGTGGAAATGGAGTTTTCCAATGATCAGGTGTTCGTTGACAAACAACAGAATAAGAGGTCTAGTTAGCAGGAAAAGGGGAAGAATTCATCAAATAATCAAGGAGGTAAGAAGAACAAATATCCATCCTATGATAAGTGTGGTAAAATTAGTCTTGGAGAATGTTTTTCCAAGTCTGGAATGTGCTTTCGGTGTGGTAATTTTGGTCATATTGCTCTTAATTGTAAGGAAGATTATCAAGCAGGCAATGAAAAGCCAACAGTAATACGTTTTAAGTGTAATGAAATGGGTCATTATGAAAATGAGTGTCTAACGAAGAACTAAACTGGAGAAAGCATCCAGACTACCAGCAGAAAGGGGTGGTGAAATCCTTTGCAACTACTTCAGCAGATGTTGGGCCATCGAATGAAGTAGTATCAGGTACACTGTTTGTTAGTTCAGATTATGCCAATGTGTTGTTTGATTCAGGGTCTACACATTCTTTCATTTCTAAAAATTTTTATAGTAAATTCAGAATTCCATCTCAAGATATGAATCTTGAACTTATGGTAAAAACACTCGGAGAAAAAGATGAGACAAAAATAAATTATAAGAACCTTCATATCCTTTTGTGCGGAAAGAATCTACCTATAAACCTTATTGTTTTGCCTATAGTAGAGTTTTATGTTATTTTGGGAATGGATTGGATTTCTGTTTATCATATTAAGATTGACTTTAGAGGTAAAGAGGTTTCTTTTCAGAAAGATATTTAGTTTGTCTACAAGAATGAACCCTTGCTTTTGATAACATATCAGGAAGTTGAGAAACTATTAAAATATGGAAATGATTTTTACCTTGAACATATTTTTGAAAATAAAGGAACTGTTTAGATTAATGATGTTCTAGTTGTAAATGAGTTTCTTGATGTTTTTCCTGATGAGTTGCCTGGTATTATTCATGATCAGGAAGTTAAATTTACTGTTGACTTAGTTCCTGATTCTAAGACAATTTCAAAACACCCCTTATCAAATGGATCAAGATGAACTTTTAGAGTCAAAGAAGAAATTGAAGGAGTTATTAGATAAAGGTTTCATTTGACCTAGCACATCACCATGGGGTGCTCCTGTCTTGTTTGTAAAAAATAAAGATGGTTCAATGAGACTTTGCATTGATTATAGAGCCTTGAATAACATCAATGTTAAGAACAAGTATCCTTTCCCTCATATCGATGATTTGTTTGATCATCTCCATAGAGCTCAGTATTTTTCAAAGATTGACTTGAGGTCAGGGTACCATTAGTTGAAAGTAAAAGAAGCATACGTTCTGAAGACTGTGTTTCATACTAGATATGGCCATTATGAATTTTTAGTTATTTCTTTTTGGGTTAACCAATGCACATGCTGTATTCATGGACCATATGAATAGAATTTTCCATGAGTTCTTAGATAAGTGTGTGGTTGTTTTCCTTGATAATATTTTCGGGTTTTCTAAAATTAAAGAGGAGAATTAAAGTAATTTAAGGGTTATCTTTTAAACCATAAAGGAAAATAAACTGTATGGAAAATTCAGCAAGTTTGAGTTTTGGTTACAATAAATTTCTTTCCTTGGTCACATTGTTTCAAAAAATGTAATAACTATTGATCCTGCTAAATCAATAGTTTTTGAAGAATAAACAAGACCCACAAATGTAACCGAGATCTATAGTTTTCATGGTTTGGTAGGTTTCTACCGAAGGTTTGTTGAAAAAATTTCAGTTTTATCTACTCCAATGACTAAGCTAACTCGGAAGGGTGTTATGTTTATTTGGAAAAAAGAATCTGATGATTGTTTTCAGAAGATGAAAAGATGATTGGTGAATGATCCAGTTTTGGCACTTCCTTCCAGAAATGGTGAGTTTGTTATCTACAGGTATGCTTCGTTGAAAGGACATGGTTGCATCCTAATGCAGAATGATTAGGTAATTTCTTATGCTTCATGATAGTTGAAAACTCATGAGGTAAATTATGGTACACATGATTTGGAATTAGCTATTGTTGTTTTATCTTTAAATATTTGGAGGCATAATTTGTATGGTGTAATGTGGGAAATATATACTGATCACAAAAGCTTAAATTATTTATTCACTCAGAAATAATTTAACATGAGAAAAAGAAGATGGAAAGAATTAATAAAGGATTATGATTGTACAATTCACTACCATCTGGGAAAAGCAAATAAAGTGGCTGATGCTTTGAGTCGAAAAAGTAATGCTTCAATAACAATGTTGCATTTCGAACATGGTCCTTTGGTTAAGGATTTGATGAACTTTGGCATAGAAGTTGTTGGTGTAGGATGTTATTCTGTTTTGTTTCAGGTATCAGTAAAATCTTCTCTATCAGATAGAATTAATCAACAAAGAATCAAGATGGTGAGTTGCAGAAAAAGTTAGAGCTGGTTCAAAAGGGTATGTTTCCTGAATTCAACATTGGTAATAATTGTGTTTTGAGATTCGGGAAGAGATTGTGTGTGTCTTTTGATTGACAGTTGAAGAGATAGTTGTTATGTGAAGCTCATAGTTCTCCATTTTTAGTTCATCTTGGCTATACTAAGATGTATAGAGATCTTTAGGAGTATTACTGGTGGGATGGAATGAAAAGAGATATTTCCGATTTTACTATGAAGTGTTTGACTTGTCAATAGGTTAAAGCAGAGCAGATGTTACCGAAGGGGATGCTTCAGCCTTTACCAGTACCAGAGTGGAAATGGGAGAATATATCCATGAACTTCGTTGTGGGATTGCCGAAGACACCACGAGGTAATAATGAAATCTGGGTTACTACTGATCTCTTGACAAAATCTGCTCATTTCCTTGATATAAAAGATAATTTTTCTCTAGATCAACTTTTTCATTTGTATCTTAAAGAGATTGTCAGGTTAAATGGAGTTCCCCTCTCCATTATATCTGATCATGATCATAGGTTTACTTATAACTTTTTGAAAGGCCATCAAAAGTCATTGGGTACTGAATTAAATTTTAGTACAACTTTTCATCCCCAATTAGATGGGCAGTCAGAACAAACAATTCAGACATTGGAGGATATGCTACGTACTTGCTTGATGGATGATCAGGGAAGTTTGGACTAACATCTTTTTTGGTTTAGTTTTCTTATAATAAAAGTTTTCACTCCAGTATACAGATGGCTCCGTTTGTGGCATTATATGGGAAGTGTTGTCGAACTATAGCTTTTTGGGATGACGTAGGTGAATGGAATTTAATGGGACCATAATTGGTAGAAGGGTTGGTAGAAAACGTTCAGTTGCTTCAGAAACACATGAGAACAGCTCAGAGCAGGAAGAAAAGTTAAGCGGATTACCCGAGGAAGGATATATCTCTTGAGGTAAGTGATCATGTCTTCCTCAAAGTTTCTCCAGGGAAAAGTGTGATGTGATTTGGTAAGAAATGAAAACTGAGTCCAAGGTTCATTTGACCATATGGAATTCTAGAGATAGTTGGATTTTTTGCTTACCAAGTGGCTTTACCTCTGATTTTATCTCAAGTACACGATGTTTTTCATGTTTCGATGTTGAGAAGGTATATGCCAGATCCATGTCATGTTTTGAGCCTAGAGGTAGTTCAGTTGGAGGAGAATCTCTCTTATGAAGAAACAATAGTCTAGATTCTTGACCATAGAGAGAAAGTATTGCAGAATAAGGTAATTCACTAGGTAAAGGTTTTATGTAAAAACTATATGGTTGAAGAGGCAACATGGGAATCTTAAAATGCTATGAGGGATAAATACCCCGACTTATTTTGATAAGTGAATAAAATTGCGAGGACACAATTCCCAAAAGGGGGAAGGATGTAACATCCCAGGTAAATAAAGAATAATAAATTTTTATATTTAATAATATTTGTGAATTAAATATATATTTTACAACAAAGGGGTTTTTATTTTCAATAGCGTACCCGATACGCAACAACGAGTTTCTTTGAAATATTATGTTGCACACTAATAATATAATAATAATATTTTAAATGGTAGTTAACAAATAGCCATTTTATTGGATGGAATGAATAGAAATAACGAATATATGATTATATTTGTTTGTTAAATGTTTTTACATTTATCCAATAAAAGATAAAGCCTTAAAATAAAAAAAAGAATTCAATTTTAGGCATAGATACTCTAATATTCCCTAAAAGGTCGAATTATTGTCTTTTGATGGAGAACCATCATTAAATATAGTTTTAGTCACTATTACACATTCTATTGGGCAAAATAAATTTTTTTTTTATAATCGGGACATCAAAATTAACTTTGTGTAAATTTTTGTATTTTTCCGTTAAAGATCATTTTATAATGAATTATGAAAAATGTTGTATTTTAATTCAAAACCTATTTTTCATATAATTTATTTATATTATTATATTATCTTTTGAATTGGTTATAAAGTACAATTAGAATATATTTTTACCATTTAATCCAATGGTGGTTATTGGAATTAATTTCACTTTGAAATTGGACATAAACTAGTGCCAATCTTTTGATATATATTGTTTCATAAAAACACGCTATTTGTTTGGACAATGGGAATTAATTATTAAATTAATTAATGAAAATTATATGCTTTGAATTTGGTAAAATAATCGTCATTTTTTAATTCATAATATCAAATATATATTATGGTGAATTTTTGTTATTTTTTTGAAAAACATCAATTTTTGATGAATAGTGAAACCACTAAGTGGTTGTTAAAAAACTGATTTTTCGTTTAAATGAAACTATACCACTTTTGTGAATTGAATTTCAAAATTTTGACATACATGTTTGTCATTAGTGAGAAAAATGTGGTTCAATGGGATTAAAATATTTTTTGGTGAATAGTGACTTTTATGTTTTATTAATCGCGATTAGAGGTAATTAGTGTAATTTAAGGTAAAAATAATGTTTTAATAATATGAAATTACCTTGACATTTGTACTAACATTATTGGATGTGTCATGTCTGACCAAATCAATCCATAGGTAAACTTGGGGACTCCATGGAGCCACTTTGGTAGGAAAATGACATTAATAACTTTTTACTTAAAGTTAAAATAAAAATGTCACAAACATGTATTGTTTTACTAAAACAATTTTTACATGGGGTTATACAAGTAATATTTTTTACTATAAATATTTATTATAAATCTAAAATTATTTCCTACATCATGATATTTTTTATAATGTTTAGACATTAAATTAATTAAATTAATTAAATTATTTATGACCCCATGATGATGCAGCGATTACCTCTTATTTAACGATTTACATAAAATGAAAACATAATGTAAAATGAAAGACCTACACTTTTCAAAAACCAATTGGGTGGGTGGATTCTAAAATCTTATCACCTTATACTCGAAATATATAATTGTGGGACCTTTATAATCCTAAACTTATTATATAATAAAGTAACTTTTTATAACTTTCCAAGAGTGCCCCTCCTCCCTCTTATAAAAGGCCCCCCACCTCTACCACCTTACCCACACCTCTCAAGCCTCTGGCTCGACCATGATCTGATCATTTTATCGCTACACATCTCTCTCCTCATCCTAGAAGCCTTTCCTTATGCAGAAAGCACTTCAATAAACACTTTTGGTTCAAACCATATGGAGTTACCAGATTTAAAGGAGATTAAAAAGTAATTGAGTCACGTCAGACATGAGGTAAGGGACTTCATCTCAATCTCCTTTCATTGAGGCATATTTTGTTTTATAAAAAACATTATTTTATACATTGTATAAAACACCTTTGACTTTTTATTTCATTCAAAGGGAATATTTTTCTACGAATCGTTTTACTAAACGACAAAAAGGAATGTTTCTTTTAACATACGTGGTGACAACGTCCTTTTCCACCGCCGCGAGTATTATTTGGTCTTTGGCTTAATCACCATGTCGTAATGTTTTTAAAATTAAATAAATACCATATACTATTTTATGTATTTTGGTATTGAAAATGTTATTTATAATGGATTTGTTATGTCAATATATTTAAGAGATATATTATGATCGAAATGTGGAAATGTTTTCGCTCCATTATATTTGTTTTATGTCTTATGATTTTATAACCGTACTTGGAAATTTGACAGGTGGTTACGTGATAAACCATATGACAGATGGTTCGGTGAATTCCAAGATGGGTGGTTATGTTATAACCTCTAATTCATTGAGTATAGAAGTCGGTCGTATAGCTATTCCATTTATTGATATGTGTGGAAGTCGGCCGTATGATTATTTCATTTAAGTATGTTTATGTCCCAAGTTACCTTTATATGTTATGTGTTCTTTATATGGGTTTTATGGTAATATTTTGGTTACAAAAGGGTATGTAATGATCTTTTATTCAGTGAAGAGTTTTTACTACTTCATAAAGGTGAAAAATATTATTTGATAAAGAATTCATGGTTTACTTGTTGTTTTGAAAAACTAACAGTTTTACTTCTTTGTGTATCCATTACTGAGCTTTTTATGCTCATACAAAGTTTTTTGAAAATTTTTTCAGTGGAAATTATGTAGAATAGGGTCAATGTTGGAATCATGGAAAAGTCATGTTGTCTTAAACATGGAACTAGACATGAATCTTTTTTTCAATAATTCATGTTTTTTAAAAAAAGGAAACTATATATAAGTGAATACTTTGTAAACTTTTGAGATGTAATAGTTTTGATCTAATTTTCTAAAACTCTAAACCTGAAAATATACTTAATGTGAATTATTAATTTAATTCAATATTAAGTAATGTTTAAGGCTGGGGCATTATAACAATAAAGGTCTTGATGGAAAATAGGGTGTTGTTTTTATGATTTCTCTTTTAATGGTTTCACCCATTTTTTATATTTTTCCTTTTCTACTCCTTACTCTACTCAAAATCTAAGTTGATTTATGGTATTCAGATCATTGTTTGTGCATTAGGTATTTTTATGTTAGTTTCATTCCCCTATTTAAGATGGTTCGATTAAGAAGTTTTGTGGGTTTAATTATCGTGGATTCAATTTCATAATGTGTATTAGTATTGAATCGCAGTGGATTTATTTAGGGAATCCTGTGTTTTTTCTTTGAGTATTTGGTTGGTTCATGGATCTTCCATAGTATGCATTTACAATTCCTTATTTCTTATCTTATGAATGTGAATAGGTTATTTGGGTTATTGTGTGGACCCTATGACTTGTGTGTGTGGATTGGGGTTTTAGGGTTTTGTTGTATTCCTTATTATTCTTCTTGCCTTATTTTGTTTATTTTTGTGTTTTCTAAGGTCATGGACATTTTTTAAGACTGTTTCTTTTTTATATGGGAATGAGTGGCCTTTTTTTATTGATTAGGTAATTGGGATGGATGTTTACCTTGGTCAGTTGAGCACTCAGTAGTCATGACATCCTGAGGTGTGCCATGGGATGATTTCCCATGTTTGAGGATCAAGTTTACCCATAGGGTATGAGGATCTTGTTAGAAATCCCATGTCATATAATATTATTGTATACATATAAATTATTTCTCATGGATGTGACGTTTTTTTGGTGGTATCTTGATCATTTGGGTATTTATTCCTTCAGGGTTTAGTTTCCCTTAGAACATGTTCACAATGGGTGTTTGAACAAGTTTATTATTGATCATTCATGCATGATGGATTTTGGTGATATATGATGAAGTTCACTTAGATGTTTTCTCTACTCTATGGTTTTATTTGAGGTGTGTGATCATTTTTTACACCATTATGAGATTTTAAAATTGGGGGGCTGATATTGAGTCTCTATCTCCTTTGAATCCTATATAAATAATTGTGGTTGTATTTTTTATAGATATCTGGTGGTTTTATTAACATGATTTTATAGTATAAATGAATCATTGGTGTTTGAAAGGTTATTTCCATGCATTATTTATAGTTATTTTTCATCTAAATTGCCACTTTCTATGGGTTTTGGGTTGTGACTTGCCATATTTTCTTCTATATTAACTAGGGAATTTATAGGAGAAGAAAGTTTCATGGTGGAGAGATTGTAACACCCTGTATCACTCTAGATTTTATTTTAATGATATGTTTGTGGGGTAATTTTAATGTTTTGAATGTTTTTCCTTTATGTTTTATTTTCTATAAATTATTTTCTACACACATTTTAGGAGTAACCACCCTAAATAGGGGAATTTTTCAGTTGCTTTTTAATGTTCGTTGTTTGACTTGTATGGGTAGTGCATGGTTAGGGTGACACTTAGTAGTAATCATATGGATCTTCCTATCCTTGATTTTTCTTCAACATAACATGTACATGGTTAGGAAAATCATGTGACAATCATGAAATATGTCTCTAAAATGGGGTAGTATCATTCAACATAGTTGGTGGATGGGTAGATACACCATGTGGGTTTCTTAGGAGAAACTGTGCGAATGAATTTTTATTAGGGAGTTCTAATTGCATGTTTGGCACTTGATTTACTAATTCATACAGATTAAACAATTAAGTTTCCCAATTTCTCTTAAAAGTGAATTTTTTTACTCTTACGATTTTGAGATCCATTAGCGATCCAATAGTTTTTTTCTCACATTCATACAAGATATGCACTCATCTGAGGAGTTTCCTCTGTCACATTCCTTTGATTTTGAGGCATTCTAAACCATCTTCCTTTGAGTTCATGAGGTAATCTATTCTCCTTTCACTTTGTATCCTACTCACCTCATTTACTATATCCCTTTCCTTTAATTTTTACATCTTTATAAATCCATAGAGATATCATGTTTTGGACTAGCGGTTTAGGAAAGAAAATTCATGGGGGTTTCTTCAGTATTAATGATGTTATTCGTGGGGTTTTTTGGGTTATTCATGGGGTTTCTTAAGGTTATTCATGGGGTTATCATAGACAATGACTTTTTTTTGTATTCATTGAACAATGGTATGTTTATTTGTGATTTTTCTTATATTTACTTAACATTAACTACTTGATAGTTTAAAATTCCTTATTTGTTGAATTAAATCGATGTGTGTTGAATGGATTTTTTTAAAGGAGTTCAAGGTGGAATTCTACTTAGAATATGTGTTTTTATTATAATTTCAAGTGTTTCATTAAATACCCAGTTTTATTAAATTATTTGATAATTGATTCAAAATAAAATGTGTCATTTATTGTGTTATGACCCTTTTTAGGATGTAAAATGAAATGGAAAGTGTGGTTTTGAACTTCGGGAGGTTTCACTTGGTTATTCAGGAAATAATTTTTAACATCACATGTTTAAACACTGTTAAGGTAAGTGTTTTGAATAGACTAGATTATTTTAAAAGGATTTCATCCAGTTTGGGTCATTATGTAAATATTATATAGACATTTTAATCTCATTGGTGATTTTAATAGAAAAAATTAACACATGAAATAGATCATTCAAATAGTTTGGAGTGAGTTATTTTGGAAAATTATTTCTTAATGGATTACAAGATATTTTTTTAAATAATAGTTTGCAGTGGACTGCAAACAAATGATAAATGAATTGGAATATTGATCATTTTGATAAAGGATCATCTAGAACATCGATTAATTTCAAAATGGTGTGGGTGAGTGTGATACCATCTTGTTCCATTTATTTTGTTTTGAACAAAATTGGTATTTTATTATCACTTTTTCCGATATATGGACAGTCGGGCATGTGGTTTATATATTTTGTTGTGAATTAATTATGATGGTATTTCTGACTGTGTGGGTGTGTGAGGTAAGGTGTGATTTATTGCTTTGATATATTAATTCATATGATTTCCAACCCCTATTTTATATATGTCATTGGAGTACTAGGGGAAAAATTATAGGTATAGATAAGTGAAATACCTTTTATAGATAGTGTGTTCACAAGGGAGTGTTTCATGACTACTCTGAGTTTTTTAGACTAGAAGGGGTAGAGGTCCTTGTGAGATAACAAATTATTTGTCTCCATGTATCAGATATTCTTTGAGAATTTTTATTTCTAGTTGATATAAATTGACTATCGAGGATGAAACAATATCCACAGTGTTGGCATATGGATCTTTTCTTCAGTTTAGACCACTATAAATGAGTTATAAAAGGACTTCCATGATGATTTAATGTCCTTTATAGAATGACTAAGTAGATTCTAATAGTCATTCATTATTGATATCCCATATTGTTCATTGGATTATACTACCTTTATTTTCCATTTGGATTTTTGACATGTTTATAATATTCTTGGATCCATCTTCTCTTAATATTGTTTGAGTAGTGGTTCTATTCAATTACAAATTGGATAGTGATTTTTTTTAAAGTAGATAAAGAAGATTAAATTATGTTATTTGGAAATGATTTTTTGGGAATTGTTTGGAACGATTAATGATTGGTTTTATGTAATTTTATAGAATCCAATAAGAGGACCTATTTAGTTGTTTTAAAGGTGTTCAGAAAAAGGTTTTGAATCTACCATTATTTATTTTGTAGGAAATGAGTATTTTTGATAAAATTAGATTGGGATTTGGAAAATTGGTGTCATGTGATTAATTTTATTTAATCCAAATAAAAGATTTTTTTGTGATGTGTGATTGTGGTTTTTATTTTTTATAAAAATCAATTTAAAACATATTTTAAAATATATTTTCAAACTAGTATAAAATAGATTTTCTTTTGTAATAATTACACAAACTCTATGGTGATTTCCTAAAAGGATACATTTATCTCACACCTTATATATATAACTCAATTTATGCATCTCTTATGGTTTTATTTCGAGTTTATTGGCATAGGTATCCCTTCAGTCGAGATGTAAGTTGTGCTAGATGTTTTCCACTGGATGTGGATAGTGACTGCATGTCATATAGATATTATTGGTAGTAGTTTTATCTTTATTTCCCTATTGGGTTGTAAATGTATAATTTTTCATTTTTATTCTTGTTGAAGTTAATTTTTATTCATTTATTTTCCTTGTTCTTATGTATAGATAGTGCCATTATTATTATTTTGTCTCTAGTAACTTCATTTTTATTTCTATTTTTTACTCTAATATGATTTTGGTATATTGATCATTTTGTTTTTATACATGCTAAAAAACTACCGATGATTATGTTCTAAAACCCTACAACTAATTTCATGCCTAGGGTGATTGGGAACGAACCTCGAGTATTCCCCAGACTATATCTAGTGTCAGATGGATGGAAGCCTAAGGTTGGTCCATGACATAGTCCAACCCAGCTTTATAAATTAGTGTTCTACACATGTTGATCATCACCATAATGTCCCCTTAAGACAGTGTTGCTACTAGGAAATTGAGTTCCCACCCCACCAGACTAATCCATTTCACAATGCTCCTGTGAAACAAAAACTTCCACTATAATCCTTGAAGATTCAATCTTAACTAGTCTAGTAAGAAAGATGCATAAAGTGAAAACATGCATATATAATAAATAACCATACCCTTCCTAAATATTTTAATTCAAAATAATATATTTTATATCGCCAATATATAATGGAATGCCTATACCTTGTGGATATATTCTCCTCCTACACGATTTGTATTTTTAAAACCCTTAACCATCATAATACTCAAAAACATTAATAGTAAATTCAATTTTTACAGAAGGTACCCCAAACATTCAATTAATGATCATCTCATATGAAATATGTTTCACGTAAAAAACCATTCACATATTTATTTTTGAATAAGCCCTCAAAGATTCATACAATGTGCACTGGAGTTTCATATTTTTCAATTCAAAACTCTATTTAACTCCCATTTCTGTAGTAACTGGTGGAGCCACATTATTCTTGGCCAATGAACCCTCTAAATTTGACACTTCCAGACCCACAACAATTGTTTTTCCGTATAAAGGACTAAAATCCACATGTCTGATGATCTTGGAAGCCTTAAAGTCTTACCCTATGATATTGAGATTTTTATATCTTCCGAAGAAATAGATCCATTCATCAGGCCCTTGTCAAAATCCTTATTTGTAACACTCGTATATAAACCAAAATCATGGAATCACAACAACTTCTCAATAGTACCCTGAACTCCTAAACATGGTCCATATTACTCAACGCAACTCTCACAAGTAGTAATAAATCCAAAAAAATTACATTTTATATAACTCCCCAAGAAATTATATGATCAGATAAAACTACTATAGGCACCCATACATTATATTTAAAAATCCTCATCTCCTAACTCCCCATTGTAGGAAAGACACTAGTAGTGGTAGACGATTGTCCCTTATCCAAAACCTTATATCCTTATCCTATGCATATTATAGAGACTCTATTTTATAATTCTATAAAATATAATTCATTCCCTTAGTACCACATTACTTCTTAAGTAGATAACTTTTTAGAACATATATACTATAAACAATACACTTGTAACATAAATCCATAAATTTACTCTATCTTTGAAATCCATGTAAATAATGGGAAACATTTTATACATCACATTAATATTAAGGAAATCATATGAAGTTGAATGAATTGCCTTGTTAATGAAAATTTCACTATGATTCACCTCCACCAATATCCTTCAAAAATGTGCAAGACTGTCATGTTTTATCTCTATGTTCATTAGAATTTGAACCCTAATTAAAATCACAATTTCCTAAAGTATCCTTGGATTCCACATGATATAATTAAGAGAATGGATTCTAATTCACACCTGTGTAAAATAATTCATATCATTCGATATGTTGAATTCGTGAGAGCATTCATGGAAAAATGGGAAATTGACATAAAAAACAAAGTACTAAAACTATATACCTGATTTCTAAGATCCTTTGAAGGAAATAAGCAATTAGAAAATCTTCAACCAAGGGAAACACACTTCTAATCAAAAATTCCCCAATATAAAGAAACCGTACTTGCCTGATTCTCATATCATCATCGCTTTACACCGTTGGGAATAATGAATCTCACAATTAAAGAGTACTTTCCCATATCTAATGTCGTTGAAACCCCATTATATTTATCTTCCACATAACTCGTTGGGAAATTCTTAAAGATCACTCTAATAAAATCCCTATAAAAAACAAATGGACATAATTTAACTTCATCAATCGACTTGAATACCTCTCAAGATATATCGTTTGGAGCCACAATATCATAATAATTATTAATAATTATTAATAATAATTTAATTAAAAACAAATAAAAATGTAATATATATATATATATATATATTATTTTTCATTGATTTAGCATAAATTATTTTTTTAATTATTTTTTATATTTTTATTCAATGTTTAAAATTTTATTTAGATTCTATTTATAATATATAATTTATATGTTTCCAAAGTAACCTACTTATAAACCTAATAATGTTTCATATATGTGACTTTTAGTGCTTATAAAATATAAATTATAAATACATTCCAAATGAAATTTGAATCACTGAATAAACATATAACAAATATATTCCAATATAAATAATTTCATAAAAAACTTAATGAAAATAATTTCAATGACACAAAATAAATTATTAGTGATAATTTTTGAAAAAACAATGTTTTAAATATTCTATATTATTATATATTATTAATTACATTATTAGAAAGGACTAATTATATTGTTAAATAGTTATAACATATATTAGGTATATGGGATTATTTAATAGTTATAATAATAACATTAAAAATTAATAATAATGATTAGAATTATATAATTATTAATAGAACTAATAAATTCATAAATACTATAATTAAAAATAAATATTAATTAAATTTAATATTTAAAATTTAATTATCACTAATAATGTAATTATAAAAAAATAATTATAAAGTTAATAGTCATCTATAATAATCATTAACAGAATTATAATTAATATTTTAATTTTAAATAATTATTAATTATTATGCACGTCATATATAATCTAATTATTTATGTATTTAATTATACATAATAAATACATAATTAATATTGTGATTAATTATAAATGGATATGAAGTGCAATAATGTCATGGGAAAAAATAAATATAAATTGTATATTTAAAAAAAAGATTATCTGTTGTATATATTACTTATAATTTAATATTTTTATGAAATTATGTTTATTTTCAATTATTTCTTATGAGTTTAGTTTATGTCTTAAATTTCGTTTAGATTATATCTATACTTTATATTATCAAATTAATTTAAGATCAAAATCTTGATACATAATAATATTTCAATTAGGTGACTATGATATCTTATAAAATATAAATTGTATATTCTATCTAACATAAATATTAATCATTAACAGAAAACATGAATAATTATTTAAAATAAAAAAATCATAAAAACACTATACAAATAATATATAAATTATGAAAAATAAATTGTTTCAAAATATATATTTCATATTTCAAAAAAATCAAGTAGGTAACCTTGAGAATTTGATTTCACAATCATGGATTCAAATCAGTGGATTAAGCTGGGTTTTTTAGAATCTCTAAATTATATGAGATATTGCCTTGACACTAGGTGTGCCCATAAAATTTGATAATGAAATATATAGAGATAGATTTTGGCATTTTTCTAGAGTCCTATTGAGGTTTATCTCCTTAATCTTCTAATATAAATGTTATTTTGGTTTCAGCTGAGAATAGAATTGAAATCTCCATTATTTTTAAGAATCTTCCTACATGTTGCATTAAATTAGATAATATTGGGAACTTGGATGGATTTTGTCACAAGGTATTGGTTTGATATAATTTTTTGATTTATATTCATTTTCTAAATCAATATAAATTCTAAAAACCTACTAGTGTAGTGGATGATGTAGGAAAATTACAGGTTGTGATTTCTAGAACTAGATCCAAGGGACCTAATTCTATGTAATGGATTAATATTAGAGAAATATCTCTTATCCTTAATATTGTAGAATATATTTAAATTAATAATCCTTGTTTATTTTGGGGTGGCTTGAAATACTAGGAATAAAGGTATGAGATTTGATTTGTACCAAGTAAGGAATGACATTAGGAAGATACCCACCTTTGCAGCCATCATGGAACCTGATATGGAATTATCCAATGAAATTTAACTTTTGAAACTAATGATCTAGATTAAAGGCTTACATCATTAGTTGGGTAGACTTTATTTTTAGTGACTAATTCCATCGCAAGAACTATCATGATGAAGTCATGTGGTATTGTTGACTAGATACCCTCTAGTATTGACTTTACAAAAATTTATGAGGAGAAATGTTTACACTCTAGAAATAGTAAAGTAAAACAAACACTTTGATTTGGTGGTCATATGATTACCTTTATAGTTGAGTAAGGACAAATCCTTGGTTCCCTCATGTGTAGATAAAAAGAAAAAAGAATTTAGGGAAGATCGATAAGCTTGGATTTGGATATATACCAAATCATAATAAGAAAATCCATGGAAATTTAAATGGTGTTAATCAAGATAATCCTTTTTTAGAGGACCCAAATTTGTATGGGGTTCAATTTATAAACCCAATACTTCTGTTAAGATATCTAATTCTCTTGATAATAGAAATTTGGTTTATAGTGAACAAATAATTGTTTAAGGGGAAATTTCCTAGTTTTCTAATAACATTGCTACCATAGAAAGATTGGAATATACTAAGAAGGCTTTATGGGTCTTCCACTTAGATGAAATTCAATATAAATGTACTGAAAACTAGGTGAAATATGTCCTAAATTCATATCATCCTGTTTAATCATAGGTGGTTAGTGAAACTAAGACGTCTACTTTTTTATAGATCATAAAATTTGTTCATACACATAAAGTGGATGATAGGTTTGATCAGGTTAGGGAAGCCACTACTCAGTCCGATGATGTTATAAAGGAATGTATACCACATTTGTATGTATATTCCTTTGTTGTTAACGATCAAGTGAATCAGATCTTGAAGTAGCAGTCTTCCACAGATACTGATTTGAGGCTAAGGGATAATCTAACTATAAAGATATCTAGAATTATAAATTTAAAAAGAGGGGAAGCTGGTTCCCAAATTCATCTATATGATGGAATCGATTAAATCATATGACTTTTATAAGATCTATATTGAGAGCCTAAAGAAGGTTGGTTGTTCTAACAAGGGGTGTTTTTCTCTCCAAATGGATGAACATGGACTTGATGTTGATAATGTGGAGCCTATTAATAATTCTATGAAATATGATAGTAATCTAATATCCACATATCCTATAGATATTAAAACCATTTTCATGAATGAAAACCCATCTTTATCAATGGATGTGGAGTAATTAATGGTAGAAATTCAAAAGGACATTCACATGGAAGCACAAAAGACCTCACTCAGGGATGCTTCTCTAAAACTGGGCATAGTTAGAGAAAAAGACATTGGAGTAGGATGTCAAAATCCAATATATTATTATTTTGGAATGTCAGTTGTCTAACATGAAGTGGGTAGTGCCAGTGAAGGAACTGTAGGAATCAGAAGCAGTTCCATGTGAGAATAGTCATCATAATTGGATAAAGATTGTAATTAATCATATATTCCTTTACAACGTATGAGTGGTTAACACCTGGGATGTTGGGTTCGTTCATTAATTAAGGGATGTAGTCATAAAAAAGATGAATTTTTACAATTGTTTCTTGTTTGTGTTGTTCGTGACACATTTTTTGAATGTGTAACCTCGTGTATCCCAGTGCATGTTTGTGAGTTTTTACTAATAAGTTTTTTTGGGTCATGGAATTAGAGTTTCTAAATCCATGGTTTGAGTTGAATTTTTTTATTATAATTTAGCTAAAAATAAAATTAATTTCAAAATTATTTTAGTAAATAAAAATTATATATGTATTTTTTTTACACTAATAATTTTATTATTATTATTATATTTTAATTGTTTTATTTAATAATAATAATATTTAAGAATAATACTTTTATTTAGATCAGAATCATCATTATTCTTGAATATAATAAATAAAACATAATTTGGATGACATAAAACATTATTCTTTTATAATAATAATAATTATTATTATTATTATTCTTTTTAACTAAACTAATAATAATAATTAGATTATTAATTATTACTAATTAGTTTCAAAAAATAAAATTACATAAATTATTGTTTACATTATAAAAATTCATTATTATAAATTATTTAAAAATATATTTTTATCATTAATTAAGTCATTAATTGAATCATTTAAAAACATTTTTTTCATTATTAAATATAGTATTAATATTTTTAATGATTTTATTATTAATAATTATTATGGCTTTATATGTTATTTTTATTCTTATATTGGTTAATTATTAATTATTAATATTGGGTTGTAATTGAACATTTATTATCATTAACGTGTTATTATTAATAATATATTATTTATTTAATACTGGAAATTTTTTTACGAATCTCACATAAAACAATTTCAAAAAATGTTAAGAACCACAAACTTATAATAGTAGAGCTTGCATGAGATTTTCTCAAATATTTTTTGAAATAATTTAATATATGTTAAGACTGAATATAGGAATCGTTGAATATCGATTAATTTGTTTTTTGATTTATATATATATATAAAGAAAAAAACAAAACATTAAAAAAAAATTAATAAAATATAAGGGATTATCCTGAACAATACCTTCTTTAAGAGTTTTCCAAAGAGGGAATTTTTCAAAACATCACCCACATCAATAAATGATTTTAGGATAGTGTTTTCATGAACACCACCTTGTTTAAAAGGATTTTGATGAAGGATATATTTTGTATAGTGACCACTCTTCCTCTAGGAATCATCAAAAGATTGAGAAATAGTTACCAAATACTAAATTTAAAAAAAATGAATATATTTCTATTATAAATCCATAAATCATAGAGCTATATATGTTTGTTTAATTAATATAAATTGTGGGGGAAACTCCCAATTATGGGAGAAATCAACAGGTTTCTTTCCATCAGAAATAACTGATCTATGGGAAGCAACCTCCTTTAGTGGAAATCTAATGTGGAAAGCAGAAAATAGTATGGAGTAATTTTCAAAGGTAGATGAACCGCATCAAACTAACCCCTAGATTGTTGTGATTTTTTCTCTTATAAATTTACAATGAAACTCTCCCATAATTCTAATTTTTATCCTTTGAGATTTAATATATAAATGAATAATAGAATTTGCCCCCTTCTCCCGTGGATGTAGTCATACTATTTAACAACAACAAAATTCATTGTTCTTCTAGTTTTCTTTCTCTGTTTGTCTTCTCAATTGTTGTTTCAAACATCCACTACCCCAAAAAAATTGTATTAAAGGAAATGGGTGTGAAATAGTAATGGTACAAAGATTTTTTCCATGGACGGGATAATTAATGGTTGTAAAAATATATTTTTGAATCCATATTCATGAAGTCTTGTTGATGAAATTCCAACAGCACAAATGACGTTGAAAATGGATCACAAATGAAGTCAATAGAGGTAGTCAAACATTAGTTCATTCCATGGGTGCTGTAGTACCACATTTTTTAGAAGATAGTGATTTTTACACCATTGAATACTTTTCAATGACTTTTTTGGGGACTACTCTGTAAGGCTTTGTCAACATAATCTCATCAATAGATCTACACCATTGAAACTGTTTTTTGAATAACATGGCCATTCAAAGTCTGTTTTTACTGGTTTAAGATATGTTTCTAGATATTTGAACCATTTTGTACACATCCATATGGATATATTTTTTAGATTCCTGGTGAAACAATGGAAAAACTTACAGTTACATGATAAAACTCATTGAATATAATTATACCATTAGGAAACCAAAAATATAATAAATTTTATACATTAATGATTTTTTAAATCCCATGGTTGAGGATACTAATACTATAATAGACCCATTAGAGAAACCAATATATATAGTTAAATATAGTTGGAATGTGTTTTCCAATACCTCGCAAATTGATGTGGAGTAGGTTATTCATAATAGGTAGTTGATCGATTACTGTATCTTCCATATTTTTTCTAACAAACATGATGTCACGAACCGGATCTGGTTTCCACTATTACAGGCACCAAATCTAGACCAAGACAAGGCTCAAAGGGTTTTCTCTATCCCCTTGTGTAGGTCCAATTTCATGGGTAGTAATAAATTTGGTTTGGGAATGATTTACCCGGGTATGAATGCATAAAACCTTAAAAACAATTAATAATAACAATAAGATTTTTTTCAGGAAAATAAGTAATAACAAAACAAGAACTGAATAAATGGTTTTTAAAAAAAATAAAAATATGTCCAAATAATAATTAAAATACCTTCATGTTTTCCATAATAACTCCACACGAAAAGGGGTTGTCATCCCCAAGCCGTCTCTACCACACAGCACCAAGAGGGGACTAAAAACCTGAATCGCCTTCACCTGTGGTTTTTTCCTTTACCAATGAAAACCATAATGAAGTATACTTAAACAAAAATGGGTTTATATAGTTTTTTATCCTATTCCAACTATGATATCACTTAAATATTACAAATGGTATGCAATACATAGTGAAATGAATGCAGTTTTACTATGTAAAAAAATGACAATAAATTCCATGTAGCGCAACATTCAATTAAAAAGTGTTTTTAAAAAAAATCATAATATTAAAAATTATTAAATTAGAAATTTTAGATACCATAAATTACAGTGAAAAAGACTCTAATAAAAGGGTAAATAACATAAATCCAAGGAGCACCAAAACTGGGAACACCCCAATGCAACTAGATAGTCTCGGGCCCTATGCACCTCATACCATGGTGAAAAGTAACCATAGAAAAAAATTCTCATGAAAGAGGCAATAGTAGTTAACATATTAATATCCTATTTTCCCCCCACAATAATCCATATAATTTAGTTAGAGTTGTTTTTATCAATATTCTCAGGGAAATAAGGACAACACCCATCTGGTTCACCAGCTGTACTAGTACATATCCACCCACCATGGTACCCAGGATTCCCCATTTGTGATCAAACAATTTCTTCATGAAACACACATCACATTGAATTTAAAAACACCACTATGGGTCACAAAAAAGTGTACATTTTCTAAACACAATTTATACCACTTAAAACTCAAAATGAATCACTTTGATTTTTTTAATAAACAACTTCTCAAAATCATTTCTTGCTTTGTGCCAAAAACTCTGTGAAACCCCTACTATGCATAGAATGATTTCACTATAAGTTACAAGAACAAAAATTCCATTATGAAAACATCCAATTAAACAATGAAATTAATATTTTTTAATCCCTATTTAATTTAATAACTGATAAAATTATAAAACTCCATTGTTTCCAAACATGCCACCTAAAACATTATGTGTTTCACAAACTCCATTAAAATAGATTTTCACAATATCCACCAAATGTGATAGGCATCCAAAATAGTATTTTCAGCCCTAATAAATTTTGATAAAATAAAATAATAAATTATAGGGTATCCCAAAGTGAATAAATGAAAAACTTCTTTATAAAACCCCAAATCTCACATAAAAGTGACACAACAAATTCCAATGCATTATAAATACAACTAAAAACATTTTTTCCCAAAACATTAAAATGTACTAAACATGGAAATATCATAAACACAGAATCTAGGTTGAAAAGATTGCATATACAATGGAATCACCTACCAAAGTGATGAAAACCTTGAATAATTTGTGCGAACAAACAAACACACCACCACCGCACCTCAAGGAGGGTGGATCAATCCTAAAATAGAATATTGGAAAAAGAAAACCAATAGATAAACAGAAGGTCTGAAATCCTACCCTCTGGTCATTTTGGACTTCATAGATAAGGTAGGAAACCCAAATCACATTGAATTAATCCTTATGAAAAATGAAAGAAGAATGACGGAGACCAACTTATGTAAGGGATCTTGAATAAATCACCCTAAATACACCAGTAAATGAATTTGAAAACAGAAAAAATGAAATTTATGTTAGAATAAGGAATATAAGGTTAATTGAGAACTAAAGTGGTGGGAATATAGTGAAAAATGAATGAGTTATGAAAGAATAAAATTACCTTTTTAAATCTGGATGAAATGTGAAATTTTGAGATGTTTCAACCTAAATAGTGAGGTAAAAGAGCTCCAAAGAGTGGGAGAAGTGAATGGGGGTGATCCTAGGTTCTGTAAGATTGTGTGAGAAGTGGAATCACTGAAAAATAATTAAAATATAATAACATATTAAATAAAAAAATTAAACATTAAATGAGATTCTGGGCTGGACCAACTCCTTAAATAAAAACACAAATTCACCTTGAATATAGATTTATAGAGGCTCCAAATTCACATGGTGGTGTTAACAGGTCAGGGTAAGAAAATTTGGTATTAGAATGGATGAAAAATGTTGAAAATTTAATTAATTATAAAATAAACCAAATTTATTTTTAAACATGGAATTGGGATCACAGTTTGGCCCAAATTTTGAAAACCCACCATTTCTACAATAATTCATGGGAAACACCCAAAATAAAGAAATAATTGATATTAAATGGAACGTATTTTTCAAATAAGTCATGTATGTGAAAAATATCCCCACCATGAAAATGGTCCATCCTCAAAAGTAAACTTGTAGATTGATCAGAAAACAAGAACAAATATTATTCCTCAACCCATGACTTATTCTATCATGTCACATATGTATTATTTCTATGCTACCAATGAACCTGGACCAGTGGAATAGAATTTTTCTGAAGCAGCATTTCATGGGAGTCCACTATTTTCACCTTTCACTCAATAACAGATTAATCATGATCTATATCCAACTCCTCCCAATTCAGTACATGCGATGGATTTGAGTTGTTTTTATTCAACTCGGAGACATGGAAGACGTCATGGATGGTTATAAACTAAGAATGTATATCCAACCGGTATTGCAAATTATCAATACACTCAGTGATCTCAAAAGGTCTAAAATACTATGGCGTCATTTTCCCTTACTTTCGCAATCGAAGATGGCTAGGAAGAGGGGCCACATTAAAGAATACACTATCACCCATAAAAAACTCATGGTCTCGATGCCTCTAGTCATTATATGAATTATGGAAACTATAAGATATCTAAAAGTGATTCCCGGGCAACTTGACCATCTCAGATGTCTCCTGCACCAGACTCAGCCCCAGTAGTGTGGTCTCATCTACCAGATCCCAACATAGGGGAGATCAATAAGGACGACCATAGAGAACCCCAAAAGGATCCATTTGAATCGAGGATTGATAAATTATATTATAAGAAAACTCATTCAATCCTAAATTTTTATCCCAAGAACCTCATAAATCAATCACTGATGCACGGAGCATGTCATCCAAAATCTGATCTTCCCTATTGGTCTGACCATCCATTTGAGTACGGTATGCCTTGATCATCTTAATCTGATAGCCCCAGTCCATCTGACGGCCTTCCCAAAACCAAGAAGTGAAACATGGGTCTCTATATGATATGATTACTAATGGCACATCGTGAGGCCTTACCACCTCTTGAAGATACAAACAGCCCAACTCATCCACATTAGCTATATCTATGATCATAATGAAGTGGGATGAGTTTTTCATATGATCAATCACCACCAAAATGGAATTCATACCCCATGGTGTATGAGGAAATCCCATAATGAATTCCATTGAGACCTCATCCCACTATAAGGAAGGAATGGGTAATGGTTGGAGAAAACCCGAGGGCCTTTGATACTTTGTCACCTGCTAGAATGTTTAGCATCTCCACATGATGTATGTGATATCTCGTCTCATACAAGGCCACTAGAACTACCAAATGATATCATAATACAACTTAGTGGAAGAAATATGGATCGTCCACTATGACTGGTGTGTATCTTACATCACCACCTACCCTAGAGATAGCGGAACTACTGAACGACCCTTGAAGAACATGCTTTCCCACATGATACAACGACTAATAAAAGGATGTATCCCCGCCATGAACTTTGAATGCTAAAAAATCTCATCAATATGATATTCTTGATGAATCAACTCCATTAGATAAGGAATCACCATAATTATTGTCATGAACACACACCCATTTTACTCCCTAAACTCCACATGAATCTATGATAAGAGCCCCGTCAAAGTCCCCGCATCACTGGACATTGTCAATTCCTGCACTGGAACTCATCTCTTCAAGGAATCAGCCACCATTTTACCCTTTCGTGGGGTGTAGAAAATGTCAAATTCGAGCCCCGGTAAGTACTCAATCTAGTGACGATCCCTCAATTTGATGTCCTTCTGTGAAAAGATATAGGCCAATGCTTTGTGATCAGAGTTGAGCACAAACTTCTACCCAAAAAGGTAGTTATGAAAAGTATTTATAGCTTGCATCACAGCTGCAAACTTCAAGTCATGGGTCAGGTAATTCTTTTATTTTGGTCGGAGTTGGCGATATCCATACACCACCATGTGATAATATTGCATCATCACTCACCCAAGACCTATACCTAAACAATCATGATACACCACATACCACTTTACAGCCTTTGGAAAAATCAGAATGCGGGTGGTAGTCAACTGCATATTCAGATCCTTTAATGATGCCTGACATTTTGGGCCCCATAAAAACATCACGCCGTTCTAGGTAAGTACGGTCATTGGTGAAGCAATCCAAGATAAATCCTGAAAGAATTTCTTATAATAACCCACTAGGACAAGGAATCTCTTGATCTCAAACACATTATTTGTTTTCTCCCATGATATGACCACACTGATCATCTCGGGTTCAATTGAAACCCCTACTCTGAAATCACATGCCTTAGAAATTTCAATTCCCTAATCCAGAAAGTGCACATGGACACCTTTTCATAAAGGCGATGCTCTCTAAAAGTGTGGAGAATGATCCTCAAGTGATTCTCATGTTCCACTTCAGATCCCAAAATAACTAGGATGTCATCAAAAAATAAAATGATAAAATAATCAAGATACTGATGGATCACCCTATTCATGAGTTCCATAAAGACCACTGGAGCATTGGTCAATCCGAAGGGAATGACCATATACTCAATTTGGTCATACCTGCTTCGTAAATATGTCTTTGGGATATCTTCCTCCTTTACCTTGAGTTGATGATAGCCTAAAAGAAAGTTGTTTTTAGAAAACCAACATTCCCCGCTTCAACTGATTGAGCAAGTTTTTTATTCGTGGAAAAGCATATTTTTTGTTGATTGTTACCTTATTTAATTTATGTTAGTCAATAAAAAAACATATGGATCAGTCATCCTTTTTTGTGAAAAACATAGAAGCAACCCAATCATAGATGCTCGGGAAAATGAATCCTTTGGATTCTATGTCCTCTAGCTGTATCTTTAATTCCATCAGATCAGTGGGGGCCATACTATATAAGGTAAGAGATATCAGTTTTGTTTCTCATTCTAGATCAATCGGGAACTCCACATCCCTTAGCAGGGGAAAATCTAAAAGATCATCCTGTAATACCTCTGGAAACTCATTCACCACACGAGGTAGTGTACCTTTTGGGGAATGACCACCATCCTCCAGTGCGAGCTATGATAACTAGAAGATATAACTTCCCAACTCTAGGAGTGGAGGTCCTGCGTGACCCGACTGAGGATCCCATTCTCCATGAAAAACTTGAAAACTCCAATCAGGTGCAGTCAAACTAACTCTCCGCCTATAAAAATTGATGTGTTCCAGGAAGTATACTAGTCAATAAATGTCATGTATTTTGCAAACCAGTTCCATATCTAAGACAAAGAGGTCCAAATCCATCTCAACCCTTGACACAGAAAGTGCACATGATTGGAACATGAGACCCTTCTCCTTATTCTTTGTTAGTGTCATCACCAGCTCTATCGCAAAATACAACAACTAGATTAGAAAATTAATCATGTTCATGATACCTTTGAAATTAAGAGGATTATTATTTCAGGTAATCTTATGCCTTGTACTTCCTAGTAATTGTCTCATCTTCTATAATATGAGATAGAACATGATCCATTCCATGACCTAGTGATTGGACATCCCGAACCACTACCTCTACATGCCTTTGATCATGTGGTGAGGGACAACTCCATCCAGCTTCCTCCCGTGGGTGCATTAGAGATTTTCGTGGAGACATGTTGTGAAAAAAAGTAAACATTCAAAAGACAAAAAATCGGTAAAAATCTTCTAAAAAATTCCATCAATATCATCAAATATAATTAAAACAAAATCACTAGAATAATAAAATAAACCACTACTTCACCCCCTCCTAATGTCCACGTGTAGTCTGCAGCCCTCACATCTCACCTAGAAGTGAAGTCCAATAAACAATTTGACTATCCAATGGTGGATTGAGGTCTTCCAAGAGAGGTACTATCCAAGCACCATACTCATGAACAAAACACCGAGTCCTAACAGTCCTAGATCCTTTATAGCCAGACTCATCCCAAAATAATTATATAACCCAAAAACATTAACCTCCTTTGATACCATTTTGTCATGAACCGGATCTATTTTCCACTAATAACAGCACCAAATCCATCACATGAAAAGGCCCAAAGGGTGTTCTCTATCCCTAAAGGATGAAATAAGTTCCCGGGTAGAAATAAATTGGGTTTGGGAACGATTTAACTGAGTATGAAATCATTAAACATTAAAAAAATCAATAATAAGAATATGAAATTTTCAAGCCAAAAATTTCTTAACAAAACATGAATTAGATAATTGTTTTAAAAAATAACAATGGGTTCAAATAATAATAAAAAATAAGAGCACATCATCCATAATAACTCCACACTACAAGGGGTCGTCACCCCCGAGCCGTCTCCACAACACTACACCAAGAGGGGACTAACAACTCGAACCACCTTCACCCGAGGATTTTCCTTTACCAAAGACAAAAAAAATGAAGTATAACTAAACACAAGGTATTTATTTAGGGAATAAACTAAATCATATAATGATTCACCCAAATATTTCAAATATAATTCAATACAAAGTGAAAATAATGTAGTTTTTCTATGTAAAGAAAACGACGATAAATTCCAAGTACTGCAATATTAAATTTAAATTAGTTTTTAAATTTAAAATTTCAGAATGTTACCACAATTAAATAATACATGTTAGATACTATAAATTACATCCAAAAACTCTAATAAAAGGTTAAATACCACAAATCCAATGAGAAAAAAATTAGGAACACCCTTGGGCATATAGAGAGTCTTGGGCCTAATACACCTTGTATCTCGGTGAAAAGTAACCATAGGAAAATCAGTTCTCATGCACAAGACACTAGTAAGTAACATAAACATAAACAAGTTTTCCCCCATGATCAACCATTTAGTTTAGTTAGAGTTTTTTATATCCATTTTTCCAGTGAAATAGGGACAACATCTATCTGGTTCACTAGTTGTACTAGTACATATCAACCCACATAGTTACCCAGGTTTCCCCTTTAGTCCTCAAAAACTTTCAGCAAGAAACACAAACCACATTGCATTTATAAACACCACTATGGGTCACTTAAAAATAGTATAGTAGCTACACCAACTTTATATAACTTAAAATTCAAAATGAAGAACATTGTTTTTTAATAAACAACTTCCTAAAATCTTATCTTGCTTTGTGCCTGAAACTCCTTGAAACCCCCACTTTTCATACCATGTGTTCACTTTATGTCACCAAAACAACAATTTCAGTACAAAAAAATTCCAATGAAGAAAAAAATCAATCTTACAAAATCCCCATATAATATAATAAGTGATAATAATGTAAAACCTCCATTTTTCACAATCATGGCACCAAATAATTTATGTGTTTCACAAAGACCATTAAAAAAGATTTTCACAACAACCACCAGTGTAGTTAGACAATAAAAATAGTATTTTCAGACATAATACATTTCAATAAAATAAAATAATCAGTTATAGGGTATCCCCAAGTGAAGTAATGAAAGGGTTCTTTGTAAAAACCCCAATTTCACATAAATGTGACACGAAAAATTCATTTGTAATATAAATACCACTAAATTTTTTTTCCCACAATATAAAAATGAAAAAACATTAAAATATCATAAACATTGCAGATAGGTCACAAATATTCAAAAACAATGGAATCACTCGCCAATGTAATGATAACCTTGAATCCTTTGTGCGAAAACTCAAATGCACCATTGTCGCACCTCAAGGAGGGTAGATTAAGCCTAAAATAGAATATTGGATGCAAATATCCCAAGGTTAAACCCAAGGTTTGAATCCCATCCCTCTGGTCATTTTGGAATTCAAGGATATGGGATTAAATCCTAAAAACATTGAATGAACCTCTAAGAAACATGAAAGAAGAATGAAGGAGAACCACTTATTTGAGGGATCTATAATAAATTGCCTCAAATACACCAGTATCTAAATTTGAAAACATCCAAAAATTTATTTTATGTTGTAAAAAGGATGATAAGGTTAATTTATAACATAAATGTGAGGAAAAGAGTGAAAATAAAGGTGTTATGAAGGAATAAAATTACCTTTTTAAATCTGGACGAAATGTGAAATCTTTATATATTTTGACCTAAACCGCAAGGAAAAGGAGCTCCAAAGAGGGGGGGAACTGAATGGGGGCACGCCTAGGTTATGTAGTCTCTAGTGAGAGGTGTAATCTCTGAAGAATTATAAAACTTCTATAAGATAGTAAATAAACAAAAAAATTAAACTAGAAATGAGCTTCTGGGCTGAACCAACTCATTAAATAAAAACCCAGATACACCATGATTATAGATTTCTAAAGGCTCCAAATTGACACGGTGGTGTTAATAGGACAGGGGAGGAAAAGTAATAATTTTAATGGATAAAAAATGTTAAAAAATGTAGTATTTATAAAAGTAGAAAATATATTTTTTAATCTAGAATTAGGCTCAGGGTTTGGCCCAAATTTAGAAAACCCACCATTTCCACCAAAACGCATGGGAAACACCCAAAAAAAGCAATAATGGAAATTAAATTAAAAATTACTTAAAAATAATTCATTTATTTGACCCACAATATTACTGTTCTATGGTGAAAATTTTAAAAGATTTATATAAGGACAACTACACATAATAAAGAACACCTAATATTCAAACTTTTCAACTTGAAGTACAATGATGGAAATAATGTATCTGACTACAAGAATGAGTTCCATGGTATAGTTAAACAGTTTAATTCCATGAATGTAATGGTTGATGATGAGTTTAAATAACTATTTATATTGATTTATTTACCATATATGTGGGACACACAGGTGATGACTATCAGTAATTCATCACCTAATGGAAAGCTCAACATGGAAATGGTCAATGAAAGAATGCTCAATAATGTATCCATATGAAATGAGGAGGGATGTACAATGAAATCAAAATCACTTTTCACTAAAATAAATCTAAAACAAAAAATTCAAGGAAGAAACAAAGGAAGAGAACATCAGGACCAAGGTATAAAAATAATGATGTGATCAAAATCCCATTTGAGATATGTCATGAAGTGGCACCACTATGGAAAGCCTAGAAAATTAATTAAAGAGTGTCAAAATTTTAGGGCATAGGAGAGGAATTAGGAAGGTAAAATCGAAAATTATTATTTTTGGTTGTCAATGAAGATATCATTATTATTTAGAAATATTATTAGTTCAATCTTTCAGGCCAAGACTTGATATGGGTGATTGATTTTGTCACCTTATAGAATGTCACAAACAGAAGAAATTTCTTCTCATTTTAAACTTTAGGGAGTTATTTAAATGTGAAGATGTAAAATTATAGAGCATCAAAGATCTCTTGTATTGGTAATATTTTTATAGATAGTATTATTGTAGGTAGTTTACTATTGAAAGATGTGATGCATGTAACTAATATTCACTTCATTCTGATATCCAGAAGAATTATATATGATGATGGATAATATAGTTCCTTTGGTGATGGGAAATTAAATATAATCCAATGTAACATGGAAATTACTAATGGTAAGAAAATTACTTCACTTTATTTCACATATGCCAAACCATGTAGAGGAGAAGTCAATATATCCAGAAAATATTATTATGTTGTTGTTTTAAATGGGAAGATCAATCTCATGTGTGAGAGAGGAATCAGAACGTTCTCTAGGAATGATCTCTTATCATGAATAAAAGGTAAATATTTAGATACTTGTGTTGATTTCATCATGGAAAAACAACATAGAGTATCATATTTTGGTTTTTACTCTCCATAAAAGTGAATGTATTAGATTTGATTCACAGTGACGTTTTCTTGATGAACACTAAGTCGATGAGAGGTGTTATTTATTTTATTTCATTCATAGATGATCATTCTAGAAAAATTTTTACCTTTTGTATGAAAAATAATTATCATGTTCAGGAAGTATTCAAGATGTTTCATATTAAGGTGGAAATAAAAATAGGTAGATTGTTAATGTTTTTGTCATTAGAAAATGGAGGAGAGTACCATGGTCCATTTGAAGAGTACTATAATAGTTTCTTCATGAGGCTTAAAAATTCATTACTAATGAAACCCTAACAATATAGTGTTGCTGAGAGAATGAACTGAATAATTTACAAGAGGGTTAGGAGTATGTTATCAAATTTAAAGCGCTCAAACACTATTTAGGGGGAGGAAATGAAAACTTTAATTGATATTATCAAAAATTATCCATTAGTTAACAAAAATATTAAATTAAATAATGGTTTTGGATAAGTAAATATGTCTTATACAAACACTTCAATCTATTTGGTTGCAGGTCATTTTCTTGTATCTTGAAAGATGAGAGAGCGAAGCTGCTTGGAAAATTAAAGCATTGTATCTTTTTGGGATAAGGTCATGAGGAGTTTAGATATTGAATTAGGTATCCAACCAGTGATAGGATATCAAAAAGTATAGATATGGTTTTTCCTATAGAACTAAGGATTAAATATTTTGAGATGCCAAAAAAATGTAGAGATATTGTAATGTGAGGAAATTTCGGTCAATCTAGAACCAATCTCACCAGAAATCAGTTCAAGGTAATACAAGAAATATTTGTAACAACAATGATACATCTCTATTATGTAATATGTCTATATATGTGGATACGTATCCATTATATGATATTCCAGAATAGATTCCCCCTGAAGCACAATTGTGGAGATCCATAAAAGAATAAAAACCAAGTCATATATACTCACAACATGAGTATGTGATGCTCACTAATGATGGTGAGCCAGATATTTATGATGATGTGATCTGGTGTCAATAGAATATAGAATAGAAAATGGACATGCAAGTAGAGATGAGATCCTTGCATAAGAACCTCGTATTATATTTGGGAGAGTTACCACATGGAAAGAAAGAATTCAATAAAAAGTGGGTGTAAAAATTTAAAGGAGAATATAGAATCTCATACTACTATAGATCATGTTATTTTCAACACTACCCTTTTTCAACACTAGTTCAATTCACTGATAAAGGTAGTGTTTTATCAGCACTAGAAATGCTAAAAAATGTTAATAAAGGCTAAAAGATTATTAGTTATTTTAACTATTGATGATAAATATGAAATTCATAAGTGATAAAAAAAGTGATAACATAAGGTATTCTTCATAAAAATATATCATTAAAACATATATTAATATGTAATATATTTATATTTATATAAATATCACATATTTTATTAAATATGATCTATGTAAGGAAAAATATCCATTTACAATTAGTGGATAAGATATTTAGTGAAATGAATTATATAATAACTAGATAAAAATATATATTATTAATAAGTATAGGTAATATAGGAATATATTTATATTGATATATATATATATATATATATGATTTTATTAAATATGATTTATAAAATAATAAATATGTATTTATAAATCATATTTAATATAGAAATATATTTATATTCACATGTAATATTTAATGAAAAATGGTTTATTAGATAATTAAAAATTAATATTAATTAAAAATATTGACTAATTGATATTAATAGACATTTAATAACATTTTGTTTTATCAGTGTAATTTTCTTCAAATTGACATTTATAAAAAATAAAAAATATGAATTTATATATTAATAAATGACTAAACATGCCACACTTAATATACAGTAATTTCACATGTACATATACGAAATTAATTAAATTTTATAGATGAAAACATACACGAATAATAAAATGGTAATATTATCATCTTAGAATTTTATTTATTAATATTTAATATTTCATATATTATGTTTTTAATTATTAAATTTCATTCATTTTTTATATTTAAATTTAATTGTTAATGGGTTGTTTTTTGAGTTCTAAGCCAAAACCGAAAATCAATCTGGGTGGCTGGGGTTTGAAATCCAAGCACAACAAATATTTGGACAACTATAAAATTGGTGGTGTTTTCATGGGCTAGTGTTGAATGAAACCAGCGTGATGAAGGCTTGTGCACACGAATGACAAATAGATGGTCCATTTATTGACAGTAGGGATGGTGTAGAAATAGGTAGAGACCCTCAATGATGATATACGGCAGTGGTGAACTACGATAGGGGTCAAGAAGCTACATGGTCAGGATTAGTGACCCCCGCTTGACGATGGGTATGGCATGTGTGGTCGATATCAATTGACACCAATATTGGAAACTTTCGTGTCCTGCAACAGGGTCAGAAATAGAAAAATGGGGTGTATCTTGAATTCTGCTAATGGGGAGGAGCCCGGGCATGGTTGGAAATGGATAAAGGGGTGGCCTATGGGCCTCACTATATATATATATATATATATTAGAAATAAGATTAGGGTTTAATCTAGACTCTTCAGGAGGGGACTATGTGCTCAGCTACTCCCTTGGAATGTGTGTGTGTTTCATTATAATTATAAAATCAACACCTAATATATAATATATAATATATAATATATTAATATTTAACATATAAAATTTATTATTTTTTAATATATATATATATATAATTTATTTATTTTTTATAATATAATTCATCAATAATTTTGTTTAATATTTTTGTAATTTATTCCTTTTCAAATTTTTTATACATAATTATTCATTTATTTTATTGGAATTTTTAATATAGAAATATATATATATATCAAGACATATAATATTTACTTAAATATGATTTATATATTAAAAATTATGTATTTAAATTAAATAATTCATATATTTAGTAAAAAATTATTTATAATGAAAAATTATTACAAATTAAAAATAGTGACTAATTATAATCTAGTAATGGTCGTTAAATAAAAAAATATTCTTTTTAAATTTAACATATTTCAATTTTGTGTTACATTAATTTAACAAGAACATATACGTGATTAATGCAATTTTATAAAGAAATAGACACACCCAAAATACTTCTATAATTTATTCAATTTTTAATATTCATTTTCGAATTTTATTTATTAATATAATATATTTAGTATATATGATGTTCTTAATTTTTGAATTTTATTCATTTTTTTGTATTTTTATTCAATATATACTATTTATTACTTTTTAATATGTTTTAATTATTTCTCAACTTTATTCATTTTTAATATTATTTATTCATTAATAATATTAATTATTTGTTAATATTTTTAAATTTATTCATTTTCATTTTTTATTTATTATTTTTGATATTTTTTTCTTTTTTAAAACTTTTTTATACCTTTTATTCATCAAAATTTTATGTTTTAAATATTATTTTAATTTATATGATTAATTTTTATTCTATTTTATTTTCAAATATATTCATTTATAATTTTTTTAATAATATATATAATTAATAACACATATTCATTTTTTGAATCTATTGATTTTTTAATTATTTAATCTCACTCTTTTTTTAACATTAATACATTTAATATTATTTAGTATTATTTATTCACTTATAATGTTAATTATTTTTTACTTTCTTTATAATTTATTCATTTTTAATATTTATTCGTTTAATATTTATGAAATTTAATCACCTTTAATATTTATTTATACATATCAATTTGTTAACATTTTCTATTTTTAAAAAAGTTTTAATGTAGATATTTTATATGTATTCATATCTATTTTATTATATTAATTTTTATTTTTTAAATAATTTTTATAATTAATAAATTACATCTTTTTTAATATTTTTGGAAGTATCTTCATTTTTTCATTAAATTAAACTCATTTATAACATTTATGCATTTAATATTGTTTATTCATTAAAAATATTAATTAATTTTCACTCCAATAATTTATACATTTTTAATAAATATTCTATTATTATTTAGAAAATTAATTTTATACAATTTCTATCTATGCCTTTTGGATAGAACTGATGAAACACTTATAACCTTTTAAATACAACTCTAACAGAAAACTCAACTCTCTCTTTCTGTTCATTCTCTTTTGGAACTAAACATTTTGGCACATCCTTGTTTTAATGCTCACAAATCATGATTCCTAAGTGTCTAATGAACATAATTCTTATTGATTGTATATCATATTATAGAGTGAATTTGGCTAAGTATAGAAAAGTGAAACTATTCGTTCATTTCTTCTATCGTCAGTCTGTGCCACTACTATACTCATTCTATCACCACATCTTATCATCGTTAGAGCCCATCCACCACCAGAATCATGCCACCTTCATATGAGCTACCACTAAAGTGGCGGTGCCGTTAGTTCAACATTTCCACCACCATGTGTTTTATCATTAGATCATGCCAGAGTTAGTGGGATACTATATTTCTTTGATAATTTTAGGGTGGATCCACCATCAACCTTTCAACCATTGTTGTTCTATTACATATGAATTAAATGATTCTTATCTCTATTTCAAGGGATTTAATGCAGTGGGTTTTTTAATTATTATTTCTAAACTATTTCATGGGTGAATTGAAGACAAGTTAGTGGTTCATTATGAGAATCCAATAAATCTCTATGATTATTCTCGAAAGGGTATTACAATATTACTAAATAAATTCCTCATGAGGGAAATTTGAGTTACTTGGTATTGATAGATTGAAAAATTACTTTATGATACATTCAACTATGAAAGAGTTAATTGTATAAAAGATTAATATTTTTTCTTATGAATAAAAAATTGTACTCTATAGCACTCTATTTTTAAATATTTTTAGAAAAATCAGTTTTATCTCCAAACTAAGACAAACCTGAGGAATCTCGATCACCTGGATAACTTGGATCATTACAGACCATGAAACACAATATGTTCTATATCTTCTTACATTATCCCTCTATTTCAACTTTACTTTTGAGTAATGTGATTTATTTTTATTGTTTATTTACACACCATGACTAGTGTGTTTGAACTAGATAATACCTAATATTATCTCCAACTTCATTTTATATGTATACCCAGGGAAAATACGGAAGAGGTCCCTATATGTCCTGGGTTGTTTTTCCTCCAACGTATAACTATGGAAGAGGCTTGGAAACTGGATAGCTTGTGTTTTTGTGTGTATACCCGATCCAGGTTGAGGTTTATATTATTGGTTATGATAATTTTTTTTGGAGTGAGATATTTCAAAGTAGAGGGTATTAGGTCTCATCTTGAGGATGAACCCCTTTCTTATTTTTTGTGTGTTTGTATTTTTTATTCATTTTCAATATTAAAATTTATTTTTTTAAATCTATAAAAAAATTTATTTGATAATTAATATTAACTAATATATATAAATTATTTTTTAATGTAAATTGATTTCAAATGTTAATGTAATTTCATATTTTTTTAACTATTCCCTAATCAATATTTGAAAAAACAATTGAAAGAAAAATATTATATTAAATAATTATTTTGATTATTTGGGTGTTTTTAATTAAATAATGGGATTTTATTTGAACTCGTTTTTAAATGAAATTTTATTAGTAACTCAATTCATCCCCCTCTTGAGTTACTCACTCCAACCAGCATTTAGAATCAAATGAATTTTACATTTCTTTCAAATTTGATTTAGTTATATTTTAAAGATATAAAATTTCAGTTATTTATAAATTTAGTTCATTATGGATAATAGACATGATGTTTAAACAACCAACAGACCTCCTTATTTTAATGGCACTAACTATGTGTGATGTCCTAGACCCAGATGCCATACAGAGGTTCTCTAAACATGGTGGGTCACTAGGGCTTAAGCACATCCCCCAAATTCCAAAGGCTACCAACTAGTAGAGATGGCCTATGGTGAGTTTATTGGGAGACTATTCCACCATTAACATTGTAGCACATAAGATAAATAATATAACATGTATATAGTGTAAGAAGTATAATATAAATAGATAAAATAGAAAATGTATATAGGTATAATAAGAAACTGAAAAAACTGATAATCATATACAAAAGCTAATGATACATGTCATGTATCTATAAAACTAGAAAACAGGGATACAAGGCAATGGGCATAACATGATACAAAAAATAGTAAAAAGGAATGAAAAAACTATCCAATAATCCCAAGATCCATCTCAGTCATCTGCTACCATATCAATCCAAAGGAAGTTAGAAATCAAGTGTATAAAGTGGTGCGCTTCCCTTTTTCATCCCTTGTATACACGTAATATGCCCAGGTACCAATGACCTCCCTGATAGGTTGTAATATAAATCTTGGTAGGCCAACCCCAATAACATCTATAACATCCAGTATGTTTAATATAAACTGAAATAGTTGGAAAGCATGCATATATAAAATTAAATCAGTATAGTAACTTAGATACCCATGTACCTAATTCATCCTCAACTGGTGTTTGAATATACAACAAATTAATTAATTAATTTTGTTCTAGTTCATATATATGTTTCATGTGATGCATAACTATCACCAACATCTTGACATGATAATAATATTGAAGGATCCAATATATCACAAGGAATCTTGTAATGATAATAGTAATGAAATGGATCCAAGGTAATAACCAAGGCATCCCTGACCTTAGGGGTTGATCCAAATTAGGTAATAAACTATAGTCAAATAAAATGGGTAATAGTTTAATCTAAGGATCATCTTCTAAGGAATTCTAGAATAATAATTATATCAAAGTCTAGGGATCTCATCCAAGGTAAAATGGGTAAGAGGTGATTTGGCCCGATGGGTGTAACCATGGATCCTCATGTTTGTTTATGCTAAACTAGATCCAAGGAATGTATCTAAAGAATCCTATAGTGATAATGGAGGAATTCTATAGTGCCATACAAGGTATCCACTAATATACAAATATTGGGTTCTAATGTGGGTCTCTCCCTTCGCAACCGATATCCTTGAATTAGAATGGTGTCCATGAGTGCTCAAGGAATTCCAACAGGAATCCAATGCTCGATTGAGTCTCACCACTACTATTTTAATGTCAAGTTCCATATACAGTAGGTTTCTTTTATATAATTAATTTAATTAATTTTATCATGTAAAGATCATTTAATTTAATAATTGATTTGGTTCAATCCATTGCCTTTCTTTAGTGTGACAAGGCTAATAAAGCATGATTCCATTTAATTAATTCACAATCAATTAATAAGGTTCACTCATGTACCTTCCATTAGACATGGAAATGGGTTCTATGGATGTTCAAATGAATCAATAAATCATCTTTAGTTAGTCCATGTAATATATATAATATACTTTCCCAATCCATTTAAAATTAATTTTTCATGTTTAAGAACTTGCCTTTGAAGGTCCAAGTGATAAGCATACAATTTCTAGAAATTAATCATTCATTAATTTAATTCAACACTTACCATTATCATGTTTAATTCACGGTGAACCCGAACGATGGCACAGATTGGAACAACAAACCACTAAATGTATATTTAATGAAAACACTCTACTTGGGGTGGTTGACGTTGAGGTCATAACCACCATTGATGATTAACATATTAGAAAAGAGTCTTATAACATTGTTCTATGAATTATAAGAAAGTAACATTAATTAATCATGCAATGCTTGATGAAATTAGTGGTCACACATTATAATTTCTAAAATAACTACACTTGAAGGATGATTTATAGACCACCTACCTAGTACTCGTAAAACTCTCCTCATCTAGTGTCAGACTGTAGTTTGGCATGGATTGGAAGATAACTATAGAATATATCAATTTACTAAAAATATAGAATATGATCCTACATATAAATAGCATTTTCAATAAAAATAATAACAATGAATAACTAAAATAGAATTAGGATCTTTCTGTTGTGGATCCAACAAGATTAATGGTGCTTCGATTAGATTCTAGATGAAAGAACATGATAAAATTATATAAAAGATGGATTTAGGGATCTCCAAAATGGGAAGAGGGGGTTTCCTTCTCTGGAAATAAATAATATGACAACAGGGGTTTATTTCATAGGGTTTTAAGGGAATTTTTTTTAAAATTTCCCAAAAATAAGCATCGCATGGTTTGGCCACACTGTGTTTCAAACTATACACCAATTTTGCACTATATGCTATAGGAAGGGGAATTTCACATGATTAGGCCACACAGTTAGGGAAAAATTGTGCTAACCATGATAAATACCTCTGCAATAATTCCTACAGTTTTTGTATGAACATGTTACAAAAAATACATGGTTTAACTAAACATGTGGGATCCTCCTTCTCACTATCCAACACCACATGATTAGAAGAGATGGTGTGTTCTACCTTTTACAGTTTCTACTAACCAAAAATCCAAACTATTTTTCCTAAAAAGTTTTTTTCTGGGCTCCCAGCCATCCCTGAACTCCCCCGAGGCACAAATGAACCCAGTAGGAATCCATAATAAGTCCAAAATAAAAAATTAGACCAAATTTAAAAGGATCCATATATAATATAAAAACTAGGTTCTTACAGTCTTCCCCCTTAAAGGAAATCATCCCCAAGTTCACCTTCCTAGAGCAGTGAAACACTATCTGAGAATAAATATGGCCACTAGGGACATATTTCAGCCTCCCACTCCTAGTAATTTCTATGTTCATGGTCGTTCTTCCATAGCACTCTTACTCTAGGGACATACCATCCTCAAAATTCCATCATGGTCTGGTCAACAATACATATAAGATACTCTTCAAAAGAATAATTTTTATCTAAATCAACCTCCTTTGGATAAAAAGTATGAGATGATTTGGAATGATATCAACAAATTGTGGAAACGTGGAATACATCATGCATGGAATGGTACCTATGAATTAGTAACAACCATTATTATACCAGCCTGACTCTATACATAATCTCAAATGGTCCTATATAATAAGGAAATATCTTCCCTTTCCTCTGTATCCATCTATTCCCTATCTTGGAAGATACCCATAGGAAAACACGATCCATGACCATGAACTCTAGAAGTCATTGATGGAAACTAACATATGATTTATATTTATAATTAGTAGTAGAAATAAACATTCAGATAAGCTAAACCATATCTGAATTATCTTAAATGATATGAGGACATAGTGGGGTGACCACTCTTACCTCTATCAAGCATAAGGTTGAATGACATGATCTACCATACAAGGCCTCAAAATTATTTATCTTAATAATCAGCTGAAAACTATTTTTATAAGTGAACTCGGTGAGTGGGATATGCTTCCCTCATGAACCATCAAAATCAATGATGCATTCTCAGAGAATTTACTCTAGAACCTATATCATCTGTTCTAACAGTTGATCAATCTGAGAGTGAAAATATTTTCTTAGAAGAACCTATGTAACCATATCTTACTACAAACCCTACTAGAACCATGATGTGAAATGGGAATAATTATTAAAAACAATTGAATGAGGGATCGTGTGTAGTAATCGAATCTCATGGACATACAACCTCCCCAACTCATCTACTAAGAAAGACTCCAGGATATGAAGTATGTGATCTAATATTGTCATTCTTTCAATAAAAACTCATACATAGTTTTTAACCCTACATGACCTTAGTAAGAAGACAAAAAACTCCAAGGAAATGTATTTCCATTTCCATTTAGTGATTAAGAGTGGTTGTAGCAAGCCCGTGGGTCTCCAGTTTTCCTCGTTCACCTAGTAATAGGTGGAACATCTAGTAATAAAGCTGACTATATGATGTTTCATCCCAGGCCACGAATATTGGCATCACGTATCTCGATACATATTAGAGATTCCAAGGTAAACTGCATAATGAGAATCATGGGACTCACACATCAACTCTTATCTCATATCAATAGGAACCAATACATGTCCATGTAAATGTACTATATTCTCTCTATCCACAGACCAATCTGGAGGTAGGTCATCTCCTAAAATACTTTCATGGAGAACTAAGTCTTTAGGATCTGAAAATTGTATCTACTTCACCTTCTTAAGGAGGGAAGAGGAAACTGTTAAGGATAAGAGATAATACTACATGTGACAATCATGAATATCTAGATGAAACTCAGAAAATAGTTCAATAAACTACCATTCATCTTTGGCTTCTCTTACAACATGTTTCTTAGTTTTTCAACTCAGCACATCCACTATTTGATTGTCGTTTCTAAGAATATAGGAAAGCCCAAAATCAACATAATGAAGATATTCAACCCATATCTACTTTATGAGGTTCAAATCACGCTTTGTTAAGATATATTTGAGTATCTTATATTTCATATACACTACAAAGCACTCCCCTATCAGATATTATCTCCAAAAACATAAGGCATGGAAAAGTGATTCTAGATCAAGGTTATGCATTAGGTAATTTCTCTCATGAGGAATCAACTATCGAGATCTATATGCAATGAATCTATCATCCTACATCAACAGGACTCTTATGTTGATGCTTGATGTATCATAGAACACTATATAGACTCTTCCAGGCTCTGGAAGAATCAAAATAGATTTTGAGACCAACCTCTAATTTATCTCCTCAAAATCTTTCCCACACTCATTTGACCACATGAACATGATACTTATATTTTTAAGACTAGTAATAGGTGAATCGTGTCATCATAGGTCCTATATACAATTAATATTATATCTATCCATCCCAAAGAAACTTCATATATAAAACATGTTTTTGGGATGATCCCAGGAAAACACAACACTCACCTTTTGTGGGTTAACAAAGACCACTCATTCAAATATTATATAACTCAATATGAGAACATTTTGATCCAAAAGTGGAACATATAAATCATGGAATAAATATGAATTCTATTAGTGTACTCGGGGTGATCCCAAGGTGATTAGCATGGTCTCTATGAGTGTGAAAATACACCATGATGTCATCCTCAAAGACTATGACAAAAGAATCTACATAGGGGTGAAAATCCCTATTCCTAAAATCTATGAAAATAGTATGCATGTTAATAAGACCAAATGACATAACCAAATACTCATATATACCATTCCTTCTATTGAAAAATTTATGATGTATTTCTAAAGGTATGACTCACACCTGATGATAGCCCAATCTTAGGACGAGTTTAGAAAACACCCTAGCTCCTCAAATCAAGTTGAAGAGGTCACCTACACATGGTAGTGGATATTAGTTCTTGATCAGAAGCTGGTTGAACCATAAAAAATCCACACATTGATAAAGGGTCCAATCCACCTTCTTTGTGAAAATAATGGGTGATCTCCAAGAGAAATGTTTATCCCATATAAAACTATGAGCCTCTAAATCCTCCAACTATTACGTGAGATCAAAAATCACAATATTTTTTATACTGTATGAAGTAATGTACAATAGAGATTCTCCTAGAATGGGATCAATTGTAAACTATACCTATCTATCAAAAGGTAATATAGAGAAATCATCAGGAAATACATCTCTGAATTGATCAACTATTAGATGGAATTTATCCCGATGTAACCCCAAATCCACCAGGATAAGATAGAAAATATGGGTGGTCAATCCACCTTTTCCATGATGATGTGGTCCAGCTCTACTATAATGGACATTCCACTCACCCTTGAGTAGATAACTATTGTCTTCTACAGATGTAAACGATACCTTATGCTGATAGGAGTCTATAAAGGCATGATATGGGAATAACCAATCCATATTGAGATTGACATCAAATCTTGTAACCTTGAGAAAAAAGTGGTCCCACAAGAAATGTTAATTTCCTACCTCATGGGGAAAGTACCTACAATGGTTTATGCACTCTTAATTCACTATCAATGGAGTATCTAGTGTTATTACACTATAGTAATACTATATTCCTAGACCAAGTCTTTCCATGATAGATAAAGATATGAAGGGTTGTGAATAACCTATATCAAATAATGATGATACTATTTTGAATGCCACTAGTATATTACCACATAATTTATATGGTCATGCATTCTGATCCTCAAAAACTGATCATAACATGATTCATTGTTTCATTTTCACCCTTACAACATTATTTTAAACTGAATATGTATTGTAAATTTAAAATATAAAAAAAATCAATTCATATTTGATTAATTTAAATTGTTTTTATCACTGTTAAAAGGGGTAAATAAAAGTGTTTTTATATTTTAATTGAAGGTTGAGGTGATTTAGAGGCCCCAGAGATGATCTTGAAGAAAAATGGGACAAACATCATGGCATCCCATGGACCTATGTCCACTGTTTTACTCATTAAGATATTTTCATGCATCCAAATGGGATGAAGCTTTGTGGTCATCTCCAATACATCCTGGGTGATATTTAATATCAAGTAATCATAGCCTAATTCGGCTATATGTTGGCCCGTCTGAACAATTCTATCCAGGGGATAGAATCCGCCCAAATTCAATTGTTTGGTTCAGTCATTGGCTATATCTCCCAATAAATTTTTCTAATACAAGAAAAATAATATAGGTAGATAGTCAAGAGGACTTCCAATAACTCTTATCTTTTGTTCAAGTGGTGATATGGATCTCTACGATTCCAAAACAGAGACACAAGTGGTGTCTCAAAAATAGGGTGCTCGAAACCATGTTCTATTTGGGATATAAAAAGGCACTATGGGAACCTCATCTGTAGGTTCACCCAGGGAGGGATGTTCTATCAATTTAGAGTTCCATTGGAGTTCTCTCCTCATCCTATTAGTTTTTTAGTCCCCTATCCTTATATGGGGATCAATAATGAATATGGAGTTCCACCTGAGCTTTATCTTCCTACCGATGTCGAGTTAAACGGTGGAAGTTTATTGTGAGAGATCTACACACATTTCAAGGGAGTTACAATGCATATATTAACTATTTTGATGGATTAATTTGGGTAATAAAACATTTATTTCAATTTATCTTATATACTTTAATATTTGAATTCTTTTTTGATGAATGCGGATGAGATGCTCTTAATTTCTTACTGATTAGTGTGAGGTTTTGAGTGCATAAAATGTGTTGTTCCGATTGGGTAACACAAGAATCATTTTCGTACCCTCATTCATGAGATTTAAATATTTTTGGGAATCTATAATTCCATGCATAAGATCTTTTACCTTGAAAATATGATTGTTATATCAAGGTTTGGTTCTTCAAGCAATGAAATAAAGGCTTAGGAATTAATTAGGATTCAATTTAATTTCAACCATGTAATTATCCAAACCTAGAATAATCTTCACATGAATGATGAACTCGAATGTGTCTAGTTAACTCAAAATGAACCCTTTTATCTCATATTTTTATAAATCCATTTGGATTCTCAATTTTTAAACTTTCAATTAAGTAATTTCTTCCTAAAACTATTTCCAAAACCACCATCTATTTTAGTATATCTTAGTAAAAACACACACTCTAAACCAACCAATGCTTCTTGATAGATTACAAAGATTCTATCCTAGAATATAAATCGACTTTATAAATATAGTCAATTTGATGTGACATAATAGTGCAGTCATGTACCGACTGTAAATCATTAAAATTACTTGATCCTAGTCCATGTGCTACATCTGAACTACCCTAAGTATGATCGCTCTACTCGAACTACAAATAATATGAATTCTAGCTATTGTGTCCACAAATTATACCTCAACTAGTACTTATGGTACTACTCCAACTCCTCATATTACTTGATATAAAAGAACCTTCCCTTGTAGATTAAGATATTTAGTAAACTCTTCCGCTAGAAGAAGATGGAAAGGTCTGAAAGAATATTTGAAGGTTCTTCATACTACCGTAAGCCCAAAACTCCAGAGGGTCTCTATCACACTGAGGATTCATATTCTCCTATTATATACATTGATGTAACACAATATAGATTCAATTACATGTTCTATCAATTACACTACCTAAATGAAAAACCTTGAGGGAATGCTTCTTGATATCAAAAGAACTATTGGTATGTCATGGAAATAATCCCATATGTATGGTATTATGACCTTCTCCCAAGTGTTCCTAATAAAATACTATTTTATCCAAAATTTAAATCACTAAAATAAATCCTATGATACCACATTGTAGCATCATGGAATAGGATGCCCCTCAATGTTGCCCTAAGCCTGGTGGGTCACTAGGCCTCAAGCGCATCTTTCCAAACACCAGAGGATATCAACTAGAAGTAAAGGCCTAGGGTGTGTCTATTGGGAGACTATTCCCTTATTACCAGAGTTTATCAATATTTATATATAATATAAATGTAAATAGAAGAAGTATTATAAGATAAACATATGTCACAACAGAAGTATATAAGAATAATAAACAACCGAGGTAACTAAGAATCATATACTAAAGCTGATGATACATGTCATGCCTCTATAAATTGGAAAATCTAGATAAAAGGTTGAAAGAATAACATTTTATAAAAAAGTAATAAAATGAATATAAAATCTATCCAGGAATCCTAATCTCTATCTTAGTCATTTGATACCATTTCCATACTAAGGAAGAAAATAATCAAGTTTCTGAAGTGGTACACTTCCATTTTTCAACACCTTCACACATGTAATCTACCTGGGTTCTAATGGAATCTTGAATAGGGTTTGAGATAAACCTTATTAGTCCAGATTCAATGACATCTATAGAATCCATTTTGTGTCATATAAACTAAAACAGTGAGAAAGAATGCATAAATATAAGTAAATAAGTAAAGTAAAATAAATAACCAAGTATCTGCTTTTATCTGAGTTGGTGCCTGAATATATAACCATTTCATTTATTAATTATGTTCCATTTCATATATATGTGTGACATAAGGCATAACCATCACATACATCTTGATATTATAATAATATTAAAGGATCCAAGACATCACAAGTAATCATGTAAAGATATTAATAATGAAAGGGATCCAAGGTAATAACCATGGCATCCATGACCACAGGTGTTGAGACAACTTATGTAATGAACTATATCATATAAAATTGGGTAAGAGTGTAATAAATGGAGTATCATCTAAGGAATTAGACAATAATAATCCGATCTGAGTCCATGGATCTCATACATAGAAAAATGGGTAAGCAGTGACTGGACCCGATAGGTCTAACCATGGTGCCTCAGGTTCGTGGACGATATGTTGGATCCATGGAGTGTATCAAATCATACAATGTTGACAATGGATAGATCCTATGGTTTCATAACAATAATTAATTGATAGATAAATATCAGGTTCCAAAGTAGGTCCCACCGTTGGAAACAAACATCCTTGAATCATAATGGTGTCCATGAGTGCTCAAGGCATTCCCTTGGGAATCAAAGGCTATATTGAGTATAACCACTCCTATTGTAATGCCAATGTCCATATACAATAGGAAAATTTTATTTAATTTATTTATTTAATTAATCTATGAAAAATTCATTCCATTTAATAATCCATTTGGTTGAATCCATTGTCTTTCATTAGTTTGACAAGGAAGATATGGCATGCAACCATTTAATTAGCCCATAATTACATAATAAGGATCTATTTTCTACCATCCATTATACATGGAAATGGTTTCTTTAGATGTGAAACCGATTCATTTAGAAATATTCATTTATTCCATGTCATATATATATTATTCATTCAATATCCATTTAAAATTAATTTTTCAAGTTAAAAAAATTTCCTTAGAAAGTCCATGTTATATGCATGAATGTGCTAGAAATTAACCATTCACTAATTTAATTTTATAGTTACCTCTGTCAAGGATAAGTCAATGTGCACCGAAATAGTGGCACAGATAGGCACAAAAAACCATTAAGGATGTATTTAAGGAAAACTCAAACATTGGGTGGTTGGTGTTGTGTTCATAACCTCTAATAATGATTAACATATTATCCAAGAGTTTTAGAATATAATTGTAATAACTTTAAAAAAGTTATATTAATTTAACACAAAATTTTCGATGAAATCTTCACACACACATAGAAATTTATAAAATGAATAATATTAAAGGATGAGTTATAGACCACCAACATCATACTCAAATGACTCTCCTCATCTAGTATTAGACTATAGTTTGGCCTCGATTGAAATATATATGAAGAATGGATCAATTACCTAACAATAGGGCATATAATCCTAAATTTAATAGAATTGTTGATATAAGTAAGAATTACTAGTGGATACAAAGGAATTAGGATCTTAGCGGTGTGGAAATAACAAGAAAAATAGTGATTCAATCGAACATAAGATGGATGAACATGATTAATGTCTATAAAATAGGGATTGAGTGAGATCCAATATAAGAAGAGGGGTTCATTTACTTAAAATAAAGAATAGGAGAAGAGGGTTTGATTTAATAATTTCTTAGGGTTTTTTTGGTAAAATCACCCAAAAATAGGCATAGCATGGTTTGGTCACATTGCTTTCCAAATTGTGTGCCAACCATGCACCATATACTGTAGGGATAGGTATTTCATATGGTTAGGCTGCACGGTTAGGAAAACCATACGCTAACCCTGCCAAACACATTTGAAACATTATCTGCAGTTTTTGAACATGCTTTGACCCCAAAATGAAAAGTTTAACTAATTATACAGGATCTTATTTCCCACTTTCCATCATAATATAATTACAAGAGACTATGTGGCCTGCCCCGCATAAGTTCTACTAATCATGTTACCAGCCTATTTCTCCCAAAAACCTATGTTGCGGGCTCTAAACATACACAAAAAATACCCAATACAACTATGAGTTCATTATGAATCCAAAATAGGTTAAAAATATAAAATTAAAGGATCTCTAACTAAGATAAAAAATGTTTTCTTACACTATACTCAATGGAAAATTAAGATGAATATTATTCTTGAGATCATGGGTTTTGATATCGGGACAGTAATTGAAGATCAATATGAATTACCTCAAACCGATATAGTTTCTTGGAGTGATGAAACTAAATTTTCATATAATAATAACTATAAATCCATGAATTATTTATATTTTCATTTTGGGGATGATTAATTTAATATAATATATGCATCTAAAACTTCTTTTGTAATTTCGTACCGTTTAACTATTTCTCATGAGGGAACATCTACTGTTAATGAAATACACATAAAATTGAATACTATTTAATATGATACTTTTAAAGTGAAAATTTATGAGAATATTTTTTATATGTATCTCTGGTTCAATGAAATTTTTAATCCAATTCAATCACTGAGAAAACCTATATCTGATAAAGACCATGTGATGCACCTATTGCAGTGTCTTCAAAATAGAAAGAGGGGAACCTTAGTGTCAATTTGATAATCATGGGATGTTATAAAGTTACCTATCAACGAGATGATTAGAAGATTGATTATTTATGATTAGTAACTCAACATCAACATATAATATGATGATTAACCAAAAAAGAAAATTTGTATCCTTTAAATCAACTACCACAAAAAAATAGAAAATCCTTGTTGATTATTCATGTTATGAAGAATATCCTACTAAAAGTGATTAATATATGAATCATTTGGATATAATATTAAATAAATTTATAATAAGAATAAATTATTTATGAAACTATGATATAAAGGGAAATATAATAGTAGAGTAAACTGGAGAAAAGATTGGAATACGGATGACGCTTCAAATGAAATAACATTCTATGAGTGTAAGTGTAAAGGGAATATCAAAGAAAATTATCCTAATGTTAAATAAAAAATATTATGATAAGGATAAGATATAAAAGAATAAAATTAATGAAACTTTGAGTTATTTTAAGACATATTAAGTGATTCTGACAAAACCCAAGAGGATAATCATAAGAGATCTAACATTTGTTTTATGACAAACACATCTTAGATACTCAATGTTTTTCATACTTCTCCTATAAATAATTCTAATAAGTCTAGGGATGAAAACAATAATGAGGAAATTTTTAATGAATACATCTTCAAGTACGATAACATGAGAGAGTATACATTAAATAAACTTAAAGATAAATAGAAAATTATATAGAAACAACATGCTTTGAAAACCAGTTTTAAATCAAATCTTAATATTGAAAATGAGTAAAATCTTAAACTATTAAAGGAGAATAATGAACTTAATTGTATAATTGTAAACTAATGAAATAGTTGGAAATATTCACCAAAGGTAGAAATATGCTTACCCAAATATTATAAAATTAGACTTCTCTCAAGTACACTACTGGTATAGGGTATTAACCAAGATAGAAAAATATTTTTAAGAATTTTTTTATTCCTAGTTTTAGCTCAGGAAAATATTGTACCATTTTTTATTCATAGGATCCCAAAAATTATTTATTTCTAAATGTTTATAATATACTTATATAAAACCTATTATGAAAATATAGGTTCAAAAATCATTTATAACTAACATTTATTGAACTAATAAAATGTTGGTACTAAATTCATTTTTGTTGTAAAATTTGTTTTCTAGGAAGCCTACTTCAAAAGGACCATCAAACGTTAATGGTAATTATATAGTGTCTATTCTAGGCACATTATTGGAGATTATTTAAGTTTCAAGAATTTGATAATGTTTGATGGTGGACATGTTACTTTTGAGACATTTACAAAGGTAAAATTATTGTCCTTGTCCAAATTAGAAATTCAAATAATTTTTAAATTAATAATTCATAAATTTGAATATGGTTTAAAGTACATATTTTTATCATCTCACAACTATGTGATGATGGTTTCCATTTGATGTTTAAAAACAATGCTTGTAATGTATTTTCTTCATGAAAATGATTTTGTTTTTATAACTTGAAGAAATAATAATGTTTATTCTATTAATTTAGATTCATTATTCTCTAAAAATGTTTCTTTTATAAGTTAATTTCAAATGTAATTTTAAATTTTGTATGAATACTAGGCCATTAAAATATTCACTCCCTTAGAGAGCTCACAAATAAATGTTTTTTCAAAGATCTACCTAAACAATAATTCCCAAATGATAAATAATGTAACCTATCTTAAAAAAGGTAAAGAACCCAAGATCTCTTTCAAATCAATGATGGAATTTTCAACTTTTCAACCCTGAGAATTAGTTCACAAGTATTTTTTCAACCTTCTATAGTTTCTAGTTTAAATGGGAAGTAATATGTTAAAATTATTGTTAATTATATTCTAGGTATACTTGTGCATTATTTCTAGCTCATAAAATTTAATCTTATTATTATTTTACCATGTATTCTAAATAGGTAGAAAATCATAGTGGAATTAGCATTAAGACCTTAAGAAGTGATCATGGACATGAGTTTGAAAATCAAAACATTGAATAATTTTTCTCACAAAATACCTATAATAATAACTTTTCAACTCCTTGGACCACATAATATAATTTTTAATATAATAAAGAAATATGAAACATTATGAAATTTCTCAGACAATGCTTAATAAATATGACTTACACTTTTTTTGGTCGAGGCTGTGAATAAAACCATTTATATAATTAATATATTTTTAATTATACCTACCTTAAATAAATCTCTTTATGAATTATCTAATAGTTTAAATTCCAATTTTAACTAATTTATTTTTTTGGTTTCAAAGTATTTACTCATAATACAAAGGATAATCTTAACAAATTCTCCTCCAAGGGTGATGAAAAAAATATTCCTTAGTTATTAAAATTCATGTAAATTATATTAGGTATTTAATAAAATGAACCAACGTTTTGGAAGAATACATCATGTAAACTTTGATAAGACATAAAAACATGTTCCTAATACCCCTTTATAAAACCATTAGGATGATCTATCGATTATGAATATCTTTAATTACTACATAGAAATTATGTAAAACAAGATGTAAAATCATCATGTTTTGAGGATCATCCTAAACCCAAACCTAAACCTATAGATCACAACGAGATAACCATACTTAAGTTTTTTGATCTATTATGACTCATTGATACCATCCTCTAGATGATGTTGTTAGATACCTAGATATAGGGACACATACTATATATTCTCTTAGAAATCAAGTTGAATGTCAATAATTCTTATCACATATTGAACCTAAAAAACATTGATTCAATTAGTGATGATTTATAGGTAATGGAAATGTAAGAATAAATTAATCAATTTGAAATAAATTGAGTTTAGTAATTTATAGTTAGACTTAAATACACTTTTACTATTGAAACTAAGTGGGTGTTTAGAAACAAATTTGATGAGTCCAACACTATAGTAGGAAATAAAGCTATATTAGTTTCACAAACAAATAGTTAAGAAGAGGGTATATATTATAAGGAAACCTTTAATCCATTGGCTAGACATTAATCAATTAGATTAATTTTTCTAATGTAGATCATTTGGATTTAAATCTATATCAAATAAATGTCAAAATTGAGTTCTTAAATGTTTATATATTTGATGATTTTTTTGTTAAAAACCCCCCTATATTTCAAAATCCTTCTAAGAACCAAGATCTTCTTGTCATGTATGTTTTCCTTTTTCTGGTGGTTTTTCGGATAAAGATGATTTTCTATAAATTTCTTAAGTATACGTCATTCACTTTATGAGTACACGCCATGTAATCGGTTATCGCAGGTAGCCGGGTGCTGGTCGTGTAGCGGTCATGCACACAGCCGTGTGTGGTGACCTAGAGACCACCTAATGTAGGGGCCTATGAAGGCAATTATACTTCATGTACTTATAAATTACATGCCATGTACTTTCTTTTTTTCATTAAATGCACCGGGGTCACGTCTTATAGACAGAACCGTATCCATCTAGGTCGGGTTCGTCCAAGAGAGAGAGTACGACCACGATCATTCTCCATGCTCCCGATTGAGCATCTGTTCTCCGAATAGATCACCATAGACTGTGTTGGGATCACCTTGGAAATATCTTCCTTATTCTAGAAATTCATTTCCTGATTCCTCCTCTTTCAAGAGTTATCTTTGGTTGAGCGTTTTTAGCATTTTTGTAGATCTACTGTGTTCTTGGCCAAATCAAGGCTTGAGGTTCACATATAATGATCTTGTAACATTGAGGTATGTGGTTTGTGCCTTTTAGTTGAAATTAATTGAGTTATATTTGAAAATTTTCCCAATCCCCTTGAACGGGGTATTGCAAATTTACTGTTTTAGCCCTATTAATTTACTATAATACCTGTATTCCAGAGTAAAGCATAATTAAATGTGAATAGGGTTAATTTATATGATTTGGAAGTGTTTTCCCATGCATGTTTTTTTTGGGACCATTTTTTCTTGCTTAGCCTATTAGGATGCATTTTTTGTTTCTTATGCCTAGTATTATATAATAGAGTGATGTTTATCTGACATGTTGTTATATTGTAGACTATTAGCCAAGTAGTTCTTGAGGTTTACATTCTCTGTATTTTATTTTTGTGCACTTTTGACTTACACAAGGGTGTGGGTACCTGGTGCAGTAGACCATAGGGATAATGGACATAAAGGCTTCTCCAGAATGACTTTTTTTTACTATTATGATGTGAGACCATAGGGGGAATTGATGTAAGTGCTTCCTGAGAGTGACAGTAGTTTCTCAATGTGGGCCACTTGGGGAATGTGACGTAAGATCTTACCCAAAGAGACTTTGAGTTACTAATATAAGACTATAGGGGGAATTGACGGTGAGTGCTTCCCCAGAGAGTCTACGCTTAAGCTAAACCAGAGGGGTTAGACTGTGGGTACTTCTCAGAGAGAATATTTTGTTGTTTTGGTTGAACCAAAGGGGATAGGCTAAGAGTAATTCCTAGAGGGTTACCTACTTTGATTATCTTTTTTCTTAATATTTGGAATTTAATTATTTGAAACTGTGGGAATGTTTACTACTGAGTACTTCTTTTTTTACTGCTTCTTTTTACTTATTTCCTACCATATATATTAACTAAATGTTAGGAACATATCATTTCGGGCTTGCCTACTAAGATTAGTCTCACACCCAATTTGGGTCATGATTTTTGTCCCAAACAGATTATACTATTGCAGGTATAGAAAAGGTCAATCACCATTCTACTTCTGGTTCATGACTGCTTTGGGAGCTGGAGAGCTTTGGACCAAGTTGAGGCTTGTGATGCAGAGGAGTTTTTCCCTTTTTTTCTTTCATAAATTGTTTTAGTTTTGTATTTCCGCACTGTGACATGTTTGGCTCCTTTCCTACACATATTTACCATGCATAATTATATATTTTCTCAAGTTGATTATTACTTTTAGTCATTCGTTTTTTACTGTTGTATGATATTATACTTCTTCCACTATTATTGACTATTTCTTGTCCACTGTGTTACTCTACCAATGAGGGCATATATTCCCAACTATCACATTCAAGGCCCTCACTACTATTTGTCAGCCTCTGGAATTCAGGGAAATGCATCGGAGGCCATGTGACCTACAGGGTACAGGGCGCCTCTGGGTGGCCTCCAGAATTGGGATGATGCAAAGTGGTATCAGAGGAATTATTTTCTCTTGACTTTCTATTTGTAGCCTATAGAATGGGATAGGAAGAAAATGGTATTTGTTAATAATCTATTCCTGGGAGTATCTAACTACTGTATAGGGAAAAGGAAATCTACCTTGTTTATTACAAGTTTTCTGGTTTCACAATTTTACAGTTGATTTGATTTTCATCATTGGGTGATTCACATGTTTTGTGCTGTTGTTGTTGATTTTATTGAGGTTCTATTTCCATTGAAACCCGATGAGATGTGGGTATTCCATCTCAGGCATCATATATACACTTTCTAGGGATCACATGTCATTCATTCGTTCTATGCCATATAGGGTGCATTAGTGATTTCATGTTGTTGTGATAGGTGTTGTGCTAGATATGCACGCTATTGTGATAGATGCCTAAATTAAAATACATGTTGTTTGATAGGGTATTAGTTGTTTAATGTTTTTTTTTTGATGAATGGCAAACTTTGCTTCTTGAGGTGTTATGAGCCATCATGGATTAGAATTTGGTGGATAATTGATCTATTATGCATATTTATGACATGTATAAGTTTCAAAGTTTTGATTCATGGATAGTATGGTCCCTCAACGATCAAAATTTATCACATTAATGTTCATTTTAGTGTTTATCTGGGATCTGCAGTAGTTTTTGAGGCTTACTATCCAGAAAAACCAAGAATACATGTCGTGTAATGATGAATACAAGTTTTGTGTTCTTCTATTCGGGAAGAAACTATTTTTCTGAAGTAAATGTTGTGTACTATATGTACACGATGTGTAGTCTCAAACTGTGTCTCAAAGTGTGTGGGTGGGGACACATGGTTTGGAATCTTTGATAGGACACACCGTGTGCTGGATGTACATGACGTGTTTTAGAACCATGTTACCAGTCCTATCACTGACACTGGTCGATTGATTCTTTTTTAATACACATCATGTCCGTCTGGAACATTCCGTGTAGTGTAACTTGAAAATATGGTCATGTCACTAACAACACGAGTCGACAAAATCTTCCTAGTACACACCGTTTACATCTGGAACACGATGTGTAGTGTGAGTCGTGTATCTGACTATGTCACTAACAACACGGGTCGGTGAAGCTCATCTAGTACATGTCGTGTATGGAACTAACACACCATGTAGTATTATTCTAAGATAACCATGTGTCCTAGCAGTGTAAGGGTTCTCGGTCAGGGGAAGAGGATTCAAGTACAAGCCATGTATAAGTAAAAAAACTCTATTTATTTGGTAGTTACATGACTAGTGTTGGTAGAAGTACACACCCATGTGAAGGCTTAAGGGAACACATCGTATAGGCATTATACACATTGTGAATCCATGTTTTGAAAAACATGAATGCTAACTTTCTCCTTTTCCCTACTTACTCTTCTAGTTTTTAGTCCTTGAAAATCTTGATCTAAGTTTTTCACTCGACCTTGTAGGGTTATTCCACCATGAAGTCCTCTGGGTGTACGCCAGTTACAAGGAGATGATCAGACACCGAACGTGGCTGGTCAGGGACTACCAGGAGATCCTCTAGTTGTGCCAGTTTTGGAACCATCCATCATTTCAAACATGGGTGCTAATTCATAGTTCTGATATGGCTTCATTCGGTTCATGTCGACCTTTAGAGGAGTACCAAATCATGCCCCTTCTATTTTAGAGATGACGTGGGTTTTCCAGCAGCATTATCCTCCCACTATGACCAAGTAAAGAGGACCTCAGGGTGTAGAGTCATGGTTAGAAGCCATGATTTCCATATTCTAGCATCTATAGATCCGTCAAAAGATAAGGGTCATGCTCTCTATGTACATTCTACAAGATTCCGCTAAGAGATGGTGGGATCTAATCTCACGAACGGGACTCCATTAGTTTATTTGTTGTGATTATTTTCAACGTGGCTTCTATAAAAACTTCTATCTAAAGAATTTAAGGGTCGATCGAGCCTGAGAGTTCATGAGTATGGAGTAGGGTACTCTCTCATTCATATAGTACTGTTATCATTTTATAGAGTTGAAACTCATAATTCTTATTACATGAGGTGATGTGTGTTTTCTGGAAAGGATGTTTTAGGATGGTCAGAGGCACAACATCTGATCACAGGTGAACATCGTCAGGTTGACATCTATCACTTCTAGTCTCAACCAAACACTGATCACAGATCAAAATCCGAGGGATTATGGATTTGTGAGCTAGGGAGTCTCAACATCTATAGTTAGTATCTCTTCCACTGATAGCAGGAAACACCATAGGGGGTCCTCGCGTGGTGATCCAAGGAGGCGAGACACATCTTCTAGTATCCAGGTTGTGTGCTACCAGTGCAAGAATAGAGGACATTAGAGGCCACATTTCCTGAGATACCCAGTGGATTACCAATGATGTGGCTAAATGGATCATCTTCAATGTTTTTGTTAGATATTCTCACTAGCCGCTGGTGATAGGGGTTCTTCTATGACTCTGTGTTCAAGGGCAGTGAAAACAGTTTCTCATCAGTCTGGGAACCAGAGTTCTTCTAGCTATTTAGGCCAAGGGGGAGGTCACTATCATGGTAGTTAGTCACTAGGATTTTAGAGAAAACATGGTGGATCGGCTCAAGGTGGCCAGGCAGGGACACAGGGTCACGATGTAGGTCATACTTTTATAGTGGAGCAGACCCAATAGGGGCAGGATCTCGGACCCTCTACAGTTTGAGGTACAATCTTAGTTTCCTCAGTTTTAACTTCTACTCTTTTGGATATAAGGGAATCTCATAATTTTATATCTATTTATATTTTGGAGAGCTATGGGATCAATTTCATTTCTTCTATTTATGTCTTGACATTGGACACACTGTTGGAGACAAGAACTTCTAGTGGACGTCAGTGCAATGAGTTCCCTCTTGAGGTTGGTGGGTCTCACTTCTTATGGTACCTCTATGTCATAGAAATTATGGGCTATGATGTCATTCTTGTAATGGACTGGTTAGTTCCCTTCTAGGAATTTGTTGATTTCTATCATCGTAGGGTGACTTTCGCATCACTAGAGGGTGGATAGTTTCTTCATAAGTGAGAATCGGATATCCAGGCGAGAAGATTCGGACTAGAGAATCATGGGTTGGGAGGAGTTACAGCATAGATTTCTACTCTTTATCTAGATGACTAGGGGACTTCACAGACGAACTTTCCCCCAGTTGTGGATCATTTCAGGTATGTCTTTCCAGATGACTTTTCATGTTTTCCTTTGAAGCGAGAGGTATAGCATTTTATTGACCTTCTTATAGGAGTGTCACTGGTGTCCATTCCTCCTTATAGGATGGATACAACAGAGTTACATGAGCTCAAGAAGTAGTTTGAGGAGTTACAAGAAAATGGTTTTATCTAACACAGTACTTCTCCATGGGTTTATCCTGTCCTATTAGAGATGAAGGTGGATTGTTTACTTAAAATTTGTGTGGATTATCAGAAGCTGAACTAGTTGGTGGTCAAGAGCTGATATCCATTGCCTAAGATTGATAATCTCTTTGATCAGCTTCGGGGATCATGGGTCTACTTGAAGATTAAATTGAGATCTGGTTGTCATTAGTTTTTCATTAGACCATCTAATATACCTCTTGAAGCTCTTCAAAGTATGTATGGTCTATAAGAGTTTTTGTTAATGTCGTTCAGTCTCATGAACGTGCTTACAGTTTTCATAGAATGGATGAACCGAGTATTCCATCCATACATGAATTCTTTCATGGTGGTTTTCATGGATGATATCATGGTGTACTCTCACACTCTACATGACCATCATACCCATTTTGATATCATTTTGAGTATACTTAGGAAGCATACTTTATAAGCTAAGTTCTAAAAATTCTACTTTTGGATGGATTAGATTCACTTCCGGGGTAATGTTATCTCGGATAGAGGAGTATCATTACACCCAGAGAATGTAAGAGTAATATTTTCCTTAGAGCATCCAAATAAAATCTTTGAGTTACGGTGTTTTCTAGGGCTGGAAGGATAATACAGACGTTTCATATAGGACTTTTCATGCTTATCAGTTCTGTTGATGTGCCTGACTAAGAAGGGTGAAACGTTCTTGTGGTCAGATTATTTTGAGTCCACCTTTCAGGATCTGAAAGAGAGGTTGAATTCAGCACCTATATTAGTTTGTACAGATCCAGTAAAGATCTACATGTTTTTCTAGGATGCTTCAGGTATCGGTTTGGGAATTGTGCTTTGGAATGACGAAAAAGTTTTTGCATATGGGTCTCATTAGTTGATGCCACATGAGACAAATTACTCGATGCATGATCTTGAGTTGGTTGTAGTTGTTTATGCCTCATTCTATTGGATACATTATCTGTTGGAAGTGAATTTTTTGTTTTTCATGAACCACAAAAGTCTCATGTATATCTTCACTCAGAATGACCTGAATTTTAGATACCTAAGGTGTGTTGAGTACCTTCAGTCTTTTGAATTTGAGCTTGCCTATTTTCCTGGGAAAGGCAATGCGGTCACTGATACACTGAGCAGGAGGACTCAGATACATGTAGTTCATGAGGCCAATAGTTAGTGGCATCTTATGGCTCTGTTCTCTAAGATACATTGGAGGTTCATGAAAAACAGGGCCAAACGTTTTTTCTTCTTAACTGTTACCTCTACTCTTCTGGATCGAGTTTGAATGAAGCATCTATCATATTCCAAAGGCCTAGTCCTAAGTGAAATCATGTCCAAAGAGGACCATATTCCTAGATGGACTATTGGCAAGAATGAGATCTTGTGTTTTCATGGGCGTGTATGGGTGTCAACATACTTACACGAGGAGATGATGCGAGAATTTCTCTCCTCAGTTTGGGCAATTCATCTTGGTGTCAAAAAGATGTATCATGATCTTCACCATCATTATTGGTGGCTAGGTATGAAGAGAGATGTTTCTAGTTTTATAATGAGTTGTTTCACCTATCAGTAGATGAAGTCAGAGCATCAGTGACCAGACTAGATTTTCCAGTAGTTACCCATTCCCATGTGGAAGTGGAGTGATGTCGTGATGGATTTCATGACAGGTTTGCTGAGTTCGCCTTGAGGGAATGATTATGTATGTGTTTTTATTGATAGACTCATGAATTTTGATCACATATTTCTATTCAAGGATACCTTCAGTGTTGGTGAACTGGGAGATTTGTACATCTGAGAGATTGTACATTTTCATGGAGTTACACAATCCATTGTTTTAGACAGGGATGCACATTTTACTTCTTGGGTCTGCCAGGGGATTCAGAAGGCTTTGGTTACATAGGTAATTTTGAGTATATCTTACCACCCCCAGACCGATTTCCATTCTGAGTGTATGATTCAAGTGCTTGAGTACATGCTTCGTGCATGCATCCAAAATTTTGGAGAATCTTCAGAGAAGCACATACCTCTTGTGGAGTTTTCCTGCAATAATAGTTTTCAAGCACCTATTAAGATGGAACCTTATGAGGATTTGTATGGTATGCCATGAAGATCACCCATATGTTTTCTGGAGTTTTTAGAGGCAGCTATGCTGGGACCTCATCTTTTCCAGGAGACCACAGAGAAGATAGAGTTCAATCAGAAGAGGATGGCTACTGCATAGTCTCGACAGAAGTCATATGCTGATTAGCAGAGATGGCTTCTAGAGTTTGAGGTCGGGGATCAGGTTTTCCTACATGTCACGCTGAGGATGGGGAATAAGAGGATTAAGAGACTGGGTAAGCTTTCGATGAGGTATGTCGGGACATTTGAGGTGTTGGAGACAGCTTTTCAGGTTTCCAATCAGTAATAGTTACCTCATAGGTACTGGGATATGCATGATGTCTTCTTTGTTTCTCAACTGCGGTTATACTTCTTAGACCCGTCTCATGCTTTTAAACCCGAGGAGGTTGAGTTAGAGGTGGAGGACTCATTTGAGGAGCATCCTATCTGGATTTTTGATTTCCATAAAAAGGATGGCTAGGGATAGTTTGTTTATCTGGTATGAGTTCTATGGCAACACGAGTGAGTACAGGATGAGACCTGGGAGAGGGAGACTGATTTACGATCATAGTGATCGGAGACGTTTGAGGATTATTCCTCTATGCCACCTTGCGAGGGAAATTCTGGGATTAATTTTATTAAGGGGGGAAGTATGTAAGAACCCAGATCATTATTTTTGGTATGTTTTCATTTTTCATTTTTTTAGGAAAAATAAGAGTTTTTAGAAATTTATTAAGTACACGCCGTGTTCTTTATGAGTACACTCCGTGTACTCAGTTACCGTAGGTAGCCAGGTGTTGGTCATGTAGCGGCCATGCACGTAGCTATGTGTGTTAACCTAGAGATTAACTAATTCAATGGATAGTGAATGCAAGTACACGCCATTTACTTAAATGCTACACATTGTGTATTTATAAATTACACACTGTGTACTTTCTTTCTTTTCATTAAACGCACTGGCGTCACGTCTGACAGACAGAACTGTCTCTTACATGTTCTAGTTCATCTGAGAGCAAGAGTATGACCATGATCCTTCTCTGAGCTCTCGATCGAGAATCTTTTCTCCTAATAGACCGTTGTCGATTGCATTGGGATCTCTTCGGTAATCTCTTCCTTCTGCTAGAGCTTCGTTTCCTAATTCCTCCTCTTTCAAGAGTTATCTTCAGTTGATCATTTTTAGAATTTTTTTAGACAGACATTTTTCATTGGTGAATCAAGGCTTGACGTTCACATATAATGATCCTATAATGCTGAGGTAGGTGGTTTGTGCCTTTTCATTGAAATTCACTGAGTTATATGTGCATAATTTCCCAATAACCTTGAACATGGTATTGTGCATTTACTGTTTTAGCCCTCCCAATTTCCTTCCATTTTTGTATGCCTAAATAGACGTTAATTAAATGTGAATAGGGTTAATTTCTATGCTTTGGAAGTATTTTCCCATTCAGGTTTTATTTGTGACAGTTTGGTCTTACATATCCTTTTAGGTTGCCTTGCTTGTTTATCATGCCCAGTATTGCAGGATGGAGTGATGTTTATCTTACATGATTTTATAATGTTGATTGTTAGCCAAGTAGTTATTGATGTTTACTTTGGTTGTATTACATTTCCATGCATGTTTGACTTACACAGGGTTGTGGGAACCTGGTGTAGTAGACCACAAGGAGAATGGATGTAAGGGCTACTCTAGATTATCTATTTTTACTATAACAATGCTAGACCCTAGGGGGAATTGACGTAAGTGATTGCTCAGAGTGAATATTGTTCCTCGATGTGGGCTATATATGGAATGTGATGTAAGTTCTTTTCAAAAAAGCCTTTTAGTTTCTAATACTAGACTATAGGAGGAATTGATGGTGAGTGCTTCCCAAGAGAGTCTATACTTAAGTTGAACCATAGGGGTTAGACTGTACGTGCTTCCGAGAGGGTTTCTTGTGTTGTTTTAGTTGAACCAGAGGGGTTAGGATGAGAGTACATTCTAGAGGGTTACTTCCTTTAATTAGCTGCTATCTTGATATGTGGAATTGATTTCTTTGAAACTTTGGGAATTTTACAGCTGAGTGCTTCCTTATTTACTGCATCTTTTTACCTATTTCCTTCCATATATATTCACTGAATATTAGGCACAAATCTTTTGGTGGTTCCCTACTGGTATTAGCCTCACACCCTGTTTGGGTCATACTTTTGGTCCCAAACATTTTATATTGTTGCAGTTATAGATAAGGTAAAGCACCTTTCTACAATCAGGTTCTTGACTTCTTTGGGAGCTGGAGAGCATGGGACCAACCTGAGGCTTGTTATATTGAAGAGTTTTTTCCTTATTTTATTTTGTATTTTGGTTTAGTTTTGTATTTCATCATTGTGACATCATTGTCTACATTCTTAGACATATTTACCATGCATCATTATATATGTGTTCAAGTTTGTTATTACTATCAGTCTTCCACTGTTTATTGTTGTATGATATTATAGTACTTCTGCTATTGTTATTTGTACCTCTTCCACTATGTTACTCTGCCAATGAGGGAATAGTTTCCCCACTATCACATCCAAGTCCCTCGCTGCTAGTCAGTAGCCTCTGGAATTCAAGGAAATGTGCTTGAGGCCATGTGACCAGCCGGGTATGGGGCACCTCTGGGTGGCTTCTGGAACCGGAACGTTACAATCCTCAATTTCTAAATCATGTTTTTAAATTAACATAACAATTATATGTTTTAATATAGGCACCTAGAGGATGGTATGATATGATCATCTCTTATATAGTATCTAAAGGTTTTCAAAAGGTATAAATACTCCTTCAATTTTTTAAAAAATAAATTAAAAATATTTTTTTATATGTTTAAATTTATATTGATGATATTATATCGGTTCTTCGAAAATTATTTATGTACTAATTTTTCAAAGATGAAAAAATGAGTTTGAAATGAGTTTAATGGGTGAACATAAATTATTTATTTGTTTTCAAAATTTTCAAATTTAATATTGAATTATTTTAAATTAGTAAAATTAAACTAAATACCATATTGTTAATTTTCCTTTGGATAGCACAAAAATTAGTGAAACTCTTATGTGTACCACTTATTTGATGAATCATGATGAAGATGGAAATAAATTTTATCAAACTAATTACAGAGCTATGATTAGAAGGTTGTTATACTTAACATATATCTGAAAAGATAATATCTTTAGTGTGTTTATGTGTTCTCATTTTCGAGAAAATACTAAAGAGTCTCATTTAATTCCTACAAAAAAATTAAATACCTCCAATATACAACCAATTTAGGTATTTTCTATCCTATATAACAATAATTTGACTTAGTAAATTATCTAGATGTGTATTTTGTGTTATTAAGTTAGATATTAAAATCACCCCTAAAACATGTCATATTTTGAGAAAGCCACTAATATCTTATAGCAGTAAAAAAGAAAAATTTTGTTTCATTGTCTACAATTGAAGCTGTGTATATAGCTGCAGGAAGTTATTGTACATAAATTTTTTGGATGAAACTCAATCTTCTTGAATTTGAATATTAATACAGACATTCCTCTATATATTGTGAAAACACAAATACAATAACAATTTCTAGTAATCTTTTGTCGGATTATAATACAAAAATATGGATGTAAGACATCAATTTTTGAGGGATCATTCCCATGAAGGTGATATAACTCTTGAATTCATAGAATCTGAACATTAGATTAGTAATATTTTTACAAATCTAATAAATTATAAGATATTAAACTATGTAAAACATGAATTAGGAATGATCAATTTTAATTGGTATTTGATCTTGGAGGATCCACCATTGGACAAGCCACTATTGGAAAAGACACTATTTGACAAGCCACTATTGTGAAAGCCTCCATTGGAAAATCCACCATTGGACAGTCCACCATTGGTTGATCCACCATTATAATGATCCATCATTGGAATGATCCACCATCAGAATGATCTGTCATTGGAAAGAGCCAACATTGAGATGATACCAATTTTTTTTTTCTTTTTACTACCATTTGAACCACTATTTTTTGTACCATTACTAATTTTATATGATAAAATGTTTTATTCAACATATTCATTTATATTTTTTTATAATTTCTGAATTTAAATCCCTAAATGAAACAAATTTGACATAAATCGAAATTTGATTCACTCTCTCACTTGCACCATCACCCTTTGATCTTTTTTCCCTTTATATCTCGACCTTTATCCTTCTTGTCTATTAGCTTTAGACCTCATTTATCTACAATGGATGGAGTCAAGTAAACATCAGATTCATATCTTAAAGGATCTAGTAATATAAAGAATTCTAATGGAAAACCAATATGATTCTTTGTCAATCCATGAAACTCCCAATTTGCAAACCATGTGGTTGTTTTGGAAAAATAAGTTGATAATGAATGTTACTTATCATGAATGTATTTGGTGCACATGGTTATCTAGGACTTGGGATGGATAGATTGGTTCTAAAAATTGATATCCCTTTTTATTTTATGTTTCTTCATCAATTCTATCAGTATACAGAGTTTTATTTCAGATATAATTAATATTCCATTTGAATCATGATAGATCACAAATAGGTTGATTTTTTTCAAACTAATAGGAAAGATGTATCAATCTACCACTTTGAAGAGTTTGTGATGAATATAAAAAAAATATGTTTCAAGTGATAGTGAGTTTCTTGATTATGAAATTTTACTACTGGAGCTGACTGGAGATGGAACTTTAAAAAGAACTGTTGCTACTAAGTTAGATATAGAATAAACACTTACATTCAAATCTATTCAAAATATGATGTTCCAGGAAAGGGTATTTAAGTACAATGTGATATCAGAATGTGTATATTCTATTAATAATGAAAAATGGTAATGGATTAATCTCTGTAGATACCTCATGGTGCAAGTTATGGATATAGGAAATTAATCTTCTAGGTCTAATTATCTTTTTTCCCTAAGTCTATTTTATTCATTATTGAAGACAAAGTCATGGTTGATAAGGAGTAGAAAGATGAAATTAAATGTTGTGTTTTATTCTTGGGTAAGGTCACTTGAAAAATACATAAGGTGAATTGGAATATGTGGATTAAAAAGTGTGTCCATGATAATGAAAAGCTATTTGTGGATTTTAATCTTATATATCGTCCTACCTGAACCAAAAATATTGTTGACCATAGATTGGAGTCATATAATATTGTTGTCTTTTGGGATGTGGAATAAGGATTTGATGTTTTTATGGTTCAAGAAGTGCAAGTGGAAACTTATATTTAAGAATTAGGTGATTTTGATATTCCCAAGAGGAATATCATGTTATATGGATCATCTAGTCCAATTAGCACACTCTCTACCAAAGAGAGTCTTTTAAGTGAAAGAGATTGGGATGAGACTGAAGTATCTAGATATGGGAATATTAAAAGTTCCTCGATATCCTATAAATAAGTTTTAGAAGTGTCATATAATGAATATGAAGATAATTTTTATGATGGAAATGATGATGAGGATATTAATGGTGAAGGACATGACTATGATAGAGGTGATGATGCTGAGGAAGCTCTGTCACATATTCCATCTCTTGTTGGTTGTTATTCAGTTAGGTCTATTGAGAGACCTATTCCATCTAGATCTATATGTGTGTATATAGTTATTTTAGTTCATCCATTTGTTTATGTTACCTCTATTAGAGGTAATCTAAGGACATATATTGAGGGGGAGAAATCCCCATGTTCTTTCAGTCATTGATTTGATCCTATAGATCCTGATTTGATGTATTGTATTAGAGTTTATGTGCAAGAAAATATTGAGTAGGAGAAGTTCCAAGGGAATTTATAGCTTGGATAAACCTACTAAGAGTCCAAAGAAATTGGAAGTGATTATAGAGATCATAGATATTCATAATAAGTGTCTTCCATAGTATAGGATGAGGTATCATTTAAGAGGGAGCCATCACTTGGTCCTAAATTTCGTAGACTATCTTATTTAGACTCAAATGGTGATCCTGGAAGGGGTAATGACCACAACAATCCACTAGAGCTTGGTGACCTACTATTTTTATTAGAATTGGGATAGATCATAAGGGTAACTTGTAGAAATGATTAATAATGATAGTGAACTTTAATATTTTCCTTCATATGCTCATGTTATTGTTTCAAAGCATGTAGAACTAGTTTTTCCTGGTACTAAGAGAGTTGTTACACCTCCACCTATTGCATCCTTTGTGCCTTAGGATTTTTTTAGGGAATAGATGGATATTTTCATAGAGAGTTTGATTTTATATTTTATTAATTTTTTGATAACTCAAGGACCTCCTGTTACATAGCTTAGTGATGTTAATTACAAATACCTTTTTGATTTGGTTGTATACCATATTCATCCTTAGATGTTTTTCAAGATTATGTAATCTAAAATTGATAATCTAATGTTGGATGTGATATGGAAACAATGATATATATTATAGAGGATATGATAACTTCATTTTCTACTATCTAGGATTCCTTTATAGAATATTTGGAGTTTTTATCTGTTATTTATTATACATCAAGTAGTCCTCCTACTTCATCCTATGTTGCTATCGATGTGATTAGATCTATAGTTATAGAGGATTTGAAAGATATTAATGGAGATAATCATACATCTCATCAAGAAGAAATGAGGAAAATTAGATAGCATAATAATCACATATATAAACTTGTAGGAGAGTGTACAAATGAAGCCCAACGTTATAGGGAAACAATCACCAAATCTATCAAATAAAACCACTCCATGTTATATAAAAAGAATCAGTTGAAATATCTCTTTATGTTTTTAGATGAAAAATTAAGGATGGAACCTATTACTTTATAATTCATGTAAAAAGTTTACCAGTTCATGGTTATGACACATATGCTCATGTTACTCAAGAAAGAGAAGAAATAATTCTTCAATGCTATGGAGATAAGAGAAAATATTGTTATGGATTTTGTAAACCTCATGAATCCTTAATTATATGTAAATAGTACCATAGTTGGTTCACATGTGGAAATTTCTATTTTAGCCTTCAAAATTACCCCTACTACTAAAAATTTACATCATTAGTATTAGTCATTTGGTATGTCTCTAGTTGATGCAGTTAGGCATCTCAAACTGGTGATCAACCAAAAGATACCTCAAACTACCTCATTCCCCTAAGAATCTACATGTAATCCTCATATATATAGTAAGGGAAAGAGACCTATTTATCTTACCTTCATTATTGATAGTGGTTAATATTAGACTTAGTCATTGATTTGGATTTTTTTTAGTTTCCTTGATTTTAATTTTGGATTTCCTCCAATGTATTTTTATTTTTAATAATGTTTCTATCTTATTATTCACGTATTCCCTTTTTTACTTGTTCTTGTCTGATATTTTTTATAATACCAATAGGGGGATAACATATTTGGATGGAATTTATTATTGATTCCAAACTTATCCTTTCATACCATAATTATTGGGATGGATTATTTCATTTCATATTTTAAAATTTAAGTGTTTGTTTGTATTTTTTAGGGTTTCCACTCCTTAAGATTTCAATTATTTATATATCAAATTTTTCATTTGAAATTTTGGTAATACTATTACTCTTCAAATTCATCTATTTTATTCCTATGTTTTTTATACATGGTTTATAAAATTCTAAGATTTGTGATCATCAAAATGGGTGTTATTATTGGTGCCACCTTATTTTAATGATAAAAAGTCATGATTCTTATGTTTATAATGAACCTAGTTTTTTGTGATAGTATAAGATTTTATAGAGTAAATTTCTATAGAAGAGTTCCACCATTATTTCATTTTTTCTACCATCAGTTTGTGCCACCACCAAACTCATTATACAATCATCTATTGATATCATCAAATCCCTACCACTACTGGACTATTACCATATCTAGATGAGATACTATTAGGATTTCTAACATTATATGAGCTACCACTTGATTGGTGATTCAATTAGTTACACTTTTCTACCACCAGGTGTGCTACCACAAGATCGTACCACCGTATGCATGCTACTATTGATCATTGTTGTCATAATAGATGATCCACCATCAACTTTGATACCATTTCTATTCTATGAAATTTGAATTAAATTCCTCTAATGGATGTTTTCTGTGACTTAATGTATTGGGATTATTTTATGATTATTTTAAAAAAAATTCACATAAATATTAGAGATAATATATTGCTTTTGTACAAGGATCCAAGAAATATTTATCAGTTTTCATTAATAGTTATTAAAACATGGAGAGCTATATATTTTCAAAATAATACCTCATGTAAACATTATAGTTTATTTATTCTAATAGAGTGGGAACTTAAATATTGATACATTAAACTATGAAATAGTGAAGTACAAAAAATATCAAGATTCTTTCTTGAAATTATATAAACCATACTCCCTAACACTCTTTTTTTCAACATTTTCCAGAAAATAAGTTTGATCTCCTCACCAAGAAAAACTCAAGGACTCTCTAGAAACTAGATATCCTAGAAAAGTATATATGAACAACATTATATCTTCCATATCATCTTAATTTCTCCCTCTATTTTTTATATACTTTCAAGTAGTGTTCTTTTTTCCTTTTTTATATACACACACTAAATCCTTTTATTGAACTGAAGAATACTTGATATTCTATCAAACTTATTTTTACCTTTATAGCCATGAAAACTATGGAATGGGTCCCAATATGGAATGTTTTGTTTTTATTCCTACATATAACTGAAGAAGAGGATTTGATCCCAGAAAGGTTGTTCTGTTGTGTGCATACCTTATCCAGGTTGTGGATCATATTATTGGTTATAATAAAATGATTATAAGTAGGTGATTTACAAGTGGTGATGATTAGGTATCATCTTGATACTTAAAACCTTTATCATTCCGTTGTGTTTTTTTATTCATTATAAATATTAAACAAAAAATTTTAAGTTATTATTATTATTATCTTTGTATTTTAATCATTATTACAAGTTAATATTTATATTGTGCATACAATTTAGAAAGTGTTCAATTATATTTCTAATATTGGTTTTATCATATTTAATAAGATACTAATAAAAAGTACTCTGATATAATCAGATAGTTTCTTGTTCCGATTCTAACACTTTAATAATCTGATTATACCTTTGTTTGATAGTTTTACTTAAAGAGGTATTTTGTTTTGTTTTATTTTATGTTTTTAAATTAAAAATCACCCATGTCCCCTTTTTTAGCCATTATAAAACCATTTTATCCAACAATTAGCATCATATCGTGTTTCCCTGCTTATACTTGTTGGGGTTTTTACTTTACATATCAAGGAAAAGTTTATTTATTTTAGATATATACTAGTTGTTTATAAATTTTTATACAATAACATGTTATTAGAAAAGTATTTTCAATTGTTTTTAATATAGTTGGTCATAATTATAGTACTTTATAAAATCTAAATCCCAATCGACCACCTATCTTTGATGGTAATGATTATTAGTACAAGAGAGATGGGATAAGAAATTTTGTTGTCAACACTAGAGTGGATATTTTTTTATTCTTATTTGTGAATACTATATACATGAAAAAAAAGTTACTAATTCCACTAATTAAGGTAGAAAATTATATCAACAGAATTATAGAGTAAGGGATACACTTCTATGTTCTATGATAAGGAATATATAGAGTTAAATTTCTTCCTGTCAAGCTGCTAATATCATATAGAAAAGTTAGATGTCCATCATTTTGGAACATCTAAAGTTATTGAAAATAGAAGAGCTATAATGAGAGAAGAATATAATTTTTTTTAATTTTTACCTGAATAATTAGTAGAAAAATTCTTAAATATTTATGACTGTTATTAACATTATTCATTCTATTTTGAGGAAAAGATAGTACTAATAGAATTTTGGTTGAAATTATTATATAGATTATTTCCTCAAATTGAATAAGGGAACCAATAAGACCATCTGAAGTATGATTAATAATTTTCCATCTATCATCCAAATAATTTCTTTTATAATTGTTAATAGTTTTCATTCTATTTGGTGAAAAATATCATAATAATGTAATTTTATTTGAATATTTTATACAGATTTTTCCCAATGGATGGGAATCTAAAAGAAATTTTTTGGATGATACAATGAAAATTATTAATCTTAATTTAGATGATGTTATTGCTTTTATTAAGAAATATGAAGGATATTGAAGATAGATGATGAAAAATGGAAAGACAATAATGGTGGAGTTTCTTTTGTAACAAATTATAATATTCCAACTAATGTTCGATTAGCCGAAAGTGTTATGAAATATTCAATGAAAAATAAACTTGTCATTGATGTTGATTATATTTCATCATCACCTTCTGAAAATGAATTATCAAATCATACAAGATGGATGAAAAATATTGTGACAAAGAAATACTTTCAATATATATAAGAAAAGTCATAATGATAATAACGACAAGAATAATTCTTAAGAAGTTATTTACTTTGAATGTAAAAAGAACAGACGAATTTGAACCCGTTTTCCTAAGATGAAAATAAATAAAAATAAAAGAAAGAAATAGAAATTAAATGAAGTATTATATGTCTAAGAACAAGGAATGTTTGAATGATTTTGAATCTTAGAGTGCCCCCTTTTCTTCTCCCTCTACACTCTCTTTTTGGTGTCCTCTATTCTTGTTGGGAATTCATGGTTATGATCGGTGGTTCTGGGCATCGATGAGCTTTTCTATTGAGAAACATCCACTTAAATATCAGATCTAGATTATAGTTCTTCCATCACTCTCCTATTGGGTATGACTGAGTGGTTTCAGGAGGCTTTTTTAGGTGCTTATTTATTGGGAAAACAGTGTTCCATGAGGCACATATTTTTCAACATTAATTCCTGTTGTGGTGGTTCACATCGAAGGAAAACTCTGAAAAATATTTATTTTAGGGTGTGTGAAAAGTGGATATATTTTTAACCTCCATATTCTCAACTCTGCCCTGGCCCCTTGGTTTAATTTCCCATTCCCATTTGTTATGATGAAATTTTCTTGAAGGGGGTTTTTGGAGGTGTTTTTGACTGGCCATCAGTTTTTAGGAGTTGGGTTCCATGTGCTTTCTGCTCAGGTGTTTTTGAGAGTGAATGTTTTGGTTTTCCTTGTCACTTCCATTTTCTCACTAGAAAGCCTTGATGAATCTTATGTCATTTTTTGGTGATGTTTTCTATATTATTTTTCATTGTTGAAAAGGTGTTTTTTGGGGGGGTGATGTCGTTGGGGTGGAGAGTTTGAATGGTTTTTTTGTGTCGGTTATCCTCTCGGGAATGGTCGAGTGTTTTAATATTTGACAATAGTTGATATGGTTGTAGCAGTTAGTATTTTTGATGATGGTAAGTGATGATGATGATGAAGGTAGTCTATTGATGAGGATAAATAGGTGGTAAGCGAAATTGATTGATGTGTCAGTATCTTTTTAGGATGTTGTTTGTGGAATTCTCATAGCCCCAGGGGTTGATAATGAAGAGATCATGAATTTAAATTTATTTGAATTTTGAATCTTAAAATGAGTTTTTTGGATTGATGTGGTATTTCTGTGGACACTAGGTGACTGTACGGTTCCATCCTCTCATGTGATGTTTTCTCCCAATGAGGTTTTATAGTGCTCGGTTTGAACATTACATTTGATTATTTAATATGGACTGGTGTCTTGTTGAATGGTCATGTTATTTTGAATTGGATGATATTTTTTTATCGCTGTTTTATTTTTAATTTTTTATTTGAATTCATTGTATGGTGGTTTGGATTTTGGGTCAGATCCCAACATTTGGAGGAATTGTTTTTCTGAAGTTCCCACTAAACCAAAAATTCGTTTTATTTACAAAATGAAAATTGGATTTGGTGAATAATACTGATAAATAAAATCATTTGAAATATCTTGAGAAAATAATTTTTGAGAAAACTAATCTGAAAAGTGATCTTGTATGACATAGTTCTAAAACTATTACCAATAAGGTTAGAAATATAGTTAAAAAATAATTCTAAAATAAAATGTTTCAAAAAACATTTATGCAAGATTACCTATGGGAAGTAAAACTATGATAAGCTTTATAAACAAATTAAACCTCAAACTTATATTTCTTAAATGGGTTTTATGAATAAAGAATGTTTTTTTAATTACAATTAAATTGTTCTTAAGAGTGCTCTATTTTGAATAAAATTTCAAAGTGTTGGACATTGGAAAAATGATTTTTATTTAGATAGAGTTTAATATTTAGGTTTACATAAATAATACTTTTTTAAAGAAAATTAATTTCCACAATATATTAATGATGGAAAAATTTGGATATATAAAATATTAATTTCTAATAAAACAAGAACTAAGAAGGTTTGACCTCTAAAACACTAAATTTTTTGTTTTCAGCAAAACAAAAAAGTTCCAAAAATAAGAATATCTGGTACATGGATAGTGGCTTCTCAAAAAATATGGCAGGAAATAAATATTTCTTTAAGATGATTATCAAGATGATATATGACAATGCAACCTTTGGAGATAATGCTCAGGGAGATATCATTAGTATAGATAACATTTTTTCTCAAAAAATCATTAATTTTAAATGATTTATTAATTTTATAACTTAATAACAATCTTGTAATAATTATATAATTATGTGATGAGGGTTATCTTGTGGACTCCAGGAATGAAAAATGTAATATTCATAGTTCAAAAATTAGTTCATTGTTTTTTTACACTAGCATGATAATGTTTACACATTTAGAATAGTATATCATAGAAGACAATACTTACTTTGTCTTAGTTAAATGGAATATCAATAATGGTTTTGGAATTGAAGGATAGAACCTTACAAAATTAAAACATTTTAAAAAAATTAAATAAATGAATAGTTAAGTATCTATCAGAATATAGGCTTGATTCTTAAATATTTTGGGATCTATTTTAATATGGTAAGAAACATAAGTAATGTTTTAAATATATTATTGGAGTTTTCACTTTTGATCCTTTCAAAATTGTGAACATTCACTTATTTTATCCAACACAAACTAGATTTATTGGTGTTAAGTACTATTTAAATGATTTGGCTAATGACTACACTAGATATAAAAGTAATTATTTTCTTATAGAAAATTCAGAAGCCTTTAGTTATTTTAATTTTTTTGCATACATTCTTAAAAATGATAAAACCCTCTCATTGATAACACTTCATAGTGATCATGTTGGATAATTTTCAAATTTTTATTTTGAATGTTTTTTTAGTAATAAAGGTATTCTACATACCTTTCCAGCACCTAGAACTCCACTAAAAATGGTGTAGTTGAAATATGAAATAGATTTCATCAAGAGATTACTAGAACCAAGTTCATTGAATACAAAATTGCTAAAAAATGGATGAAGAGGTTAATACTATCATTTATTCAATAAATCGAGTATTTATTATGACTTTTATTAATAAAACACCTTATTAATTGTGCATATGAAGAAAACCAAAAGTTTCTTACTTAAAAGTATTTGGATGCAAGGTATTAATATTAAATACTAATTATGGCTTACAAAAATTTTCTCCAAAAAATAACGAATGAATATTTATAAGTTATTCTACAACTAGTTTTTTTATAGAGTTTTTAATAAAAACACAAGAACTTTTTAAGAATTAATACATGGTATGTTTGATGAAACTGGTCTTTTCTTCAAACTACTGCAACCTACATCATGAGATTTTATTTCTAAAACTAATTTAAAACTATAGAAAAAAATAATTCTCATAAAAAAATAACTAAATAATATTTTTATATAGTTATTGCTTAATAATATTTTCAACCTATTGTTGAAGTAATGAATTTTAGAAACCCATGAAGTAAGTTGTTTCTTAGGAATCATCCTAGTGATAATATCATTGTTTATGTAGATCAAATAGTTAGGACTAGAATTTATTTAAGAAATGAAATTGAATATCTAGATTTATAATTTCAATTCAAAACTAATAATCCTAATGAGGCTTTAGATGATGAAAATTAGATTATGTGTATGTAATATTAAATCAATGAGTTTGAAAGGATACATTTAAAAACTTAAAGATACTTATATAATTGTTGTAAAATGGGTTGTTTTGAATAAATGTGATGAAAATGGTGTCACAGTTAGAAATAAATATAAATTTTTTTATTAGGGTTATAATCATTGAGATGTAATATATTATGAATAACCCCATTCAATGGTATTAATAATTGAGGGTCCTCATTTAATTTTATCTTATGTTGTATTCTTAAATTTAAAACTATTTTAAATGGATTTTAATTGTAGTTAAATTAATAGACTTGTTCAGTGGTAATTTTATATTGGAAAACCACCTATTTTTTAAAATAAAAAACATCCAAATTTTTTTTATAATCATAAAAAATCATTTTATGGATATAATAAATCCACAAGAGATCGGTATGAATGGTTAACTAGATTTTTGTTAAACAACGATTTTGTAAAAGGAGATTATGATCCAAATCATTTTATAAAATAAGTTAATAAAATTTTATTTTTTTGAAAATATATATTGATTACATCATATTTGGTTTAAATCAAATGACTTTAACATATTCCATTGTGGATATTATGAAATATGAGTTTCAAATGAGTATTATGGGTGAGTTAACATACATTTTAGGTTTTAAATTTTCCGAAAAATAAGAAGTAAATTTTATATATCAACATATGTATATAAAATATTTAATTAATAAATTTGGATTTAAAATAATAAAAGTATTATTACTCATCTCAAAACCTAAAATACATTATATTTTGATGAAGTTGGGAAACTAGTTCATCAAAATACTTTTAGACATATAATTGGAAGTTTACATTACATAATATCTAATCGTCATTTTTTATATTTTTTACTAATATTATGTTCAAGATATCAAAAAAATCCAAAAAAATCTGATTTTAAATAATTAAAACAAATATTTAATTATCTTATGGGAACTATGGATTTATTATTATTATATTCTTCTAAAAATTATTTTGGACTAAAAAAATATTGGTTACTGAATTTGGTGGATGTAGAATGGATAGAAAAAGTACTTCCATAAATTTTCATTTCCTTGGAGATTATTTAGTTTCTTGTCCATGTAATAAACAACAATCAGTATAAATTGCCACTACTCAATCTGAATATGTGGTAGATAGAAGTTATTGTGATCATGTATTTTGGATGAACCAAACTCAGGGGCTATGGTATCATTTTTACTAAAACTAAAATACTTTGTGACAAAAAAGTTTCATTTCTCTATGTAAAAACCATTAACATAATTCATGTTTTAAACACATAGATATAATACACCACTTCCTTTTGGATTAAACATAAAAATAATATATAATTTTATAATTCCTCATAATTCAAGAACAAATTACAAATATTTTTAAAAACCCCTCAGTTCTGAGAGATATGAATATATTAAATAGAATCTAGGAATGATAAATGCTAAGGGATTACTCATATATACGTATAGTTTACCAATATCTTTATATTAATAAGCTATTTTTCATCTGGGAGTTCATATAATTCTATTTTTCTATGTTATTATTCATCAAATTTAATTATACCATCTAAAAACCAAAAATAAATGATCAATTATACATTTAATATTTCGGGAAGCCTATGGTGGAGACTACTAATACTATGCAAGATCCATAGAAGAAACCAATATATATGCTTAATACAGTGAGAATATGTTTAATAATACCCCAACCAATTAATGTAGAGTAGGTCTTGCTAAAGGGGAACTGGACTGACAATATTATCTTTGGGAATTTTTCCAATGAACATGATACTTTTGTTCTATGGTGAAAATTGGAAAAGAAATATACAAGGAAAATTCACATAATAAAGAAAGCATGATATTTCTCCTTGGCAAAATGATGTATAGGGATGGGAATAGTGTATTATAGCATACGAGTGAGTTCAAAGGTATTTTTATATTGTTTAATTCTATGAAAATTATGGTTGATAATCTATTGAAATCAATTTTTATACTATGTTATTTACCTAATATGTGGGATACACTAGTTTTGTTGGTCAAATATTAATATCCCAATGGAAATCATATCATGTAAATGGTGAATGACCGAATTATGAAAAAATAATCCTAGAGGAATAAGGAGGGATGTACAATGAAATATAAATCTCTTATTACTAAAATATAAGGGAAATATAAATGGTAGGGAATAAGTAGAGGAAGAGAATGTTTGTTTTGAAATCTATAAAGGTTTCAGTAATCCAAATCATAATTGACATATAATATAAATTTCTACCACTATAGAAATACCCAAAACATTATTAATGAGTGTTAAAAGACAAGGAAAGATTATAGAAATTAGGATGGTAAAACCCAAAATAATGATGTTTTAGTTGTCAATGAAGAGTTCTTTATTGTTCAATAATATGATCAGGTCAATCATTCGATCTGAGACACGACATGGGTGATTGATTCAAGTGACTCTTACTGTATCACCACTAGAAGATATATCTTCTCATCTTACACTTCAGGGAGTTTTGAATATGTAAAGATAGAAAATTATCACACATCTAAAATAAATTATATTGGAAACATTTTTATAGAGAATAATATTGTATGAAGGTAACTATTGAAAGATGTGAGTCATGTTACTAATATTATCCTCATTCTCATATCCATTAAAATGCTTGATGATGAGGGATATTCGAGTCACATGAGTGAGAGAGGAATTAGAATGTTATCTAGGAAGGTTCTATTATTAGGAAGAAAAGTAGCACTTTTGGAACTTGGGTTGATTTCATCATGGGGAGAAACATAGATTATCATTTTCTGGTTATTTACCATCCATAAAAGTGATTGTTTTATATTTAATTTATACTGATGTTTCTATGATGAGAATTAAGTCGATGAGAGGTGATATTTATTTTATTACCATCATAGATGTTCATTATAGAAATTCTAGGCATTTTCATTAAAAACTAAATATCTATTACAGGATGCTTTCAAGAAGTTTCATGTTAAAGTGGAAATAAAAATAGGCATGAGGTTAAAGTGTGTGTGAAAAGAAAATAGAGGATAATATCATAGAACAATTGAGGATAACTATTATAGTTTCAGCATGAGGCTAGAAAAAATAATTGCAAAGACACCTTAGCATAATAATGTTGGTGAGAGAATTAACATAATAATTTATGAGAGAGTTAGGTGTATGCTCTCAAATTAAGAGTTGTTAAACACCTTTTGGGGGAAAGAAATAGAGATTTATATGGATCTTTTCAACCATTCTCCATAAATTCCACTAAAATATGAAATTCTATAAATGGATTGGATTTGTAAATATGACACATGAAAACACTTCGGAGTATTTGATTGTAGGTCATTTTTTCACATCCTCAATGATGAGCGAGAGAAGTTGGATGGAAAAGTAATGTAATGTATCTTTTTGGGATATGCTAATGAGATGTTTAGATATCGACATTGTGATCCTACCAAAGAGAAGATCATAAATGGTATAGATATGGTGAAACATTATGATTAGATGATTAAATATTTTTATAATCTACAAAAAATGTAGAGAAACAACAATATCAAGAAATTTTAGTCAATCAGGAACCAATCACACCACCATCAGCTCCAACTAGTATAAGGGATATTCATAACACCAATGATACATCACTACTTGGTAAATTGTATCCATCTGTTGATATGTATCTATAATAGTATATTCTATAATAGATTCCCCATGGAGCACAATTGAGGATATCTACTAGAGAACAACAACTAATCCATAGATAGTCACCACATGAGTATGTGATTCTCACTGATCATGGAAAGCAAGATAGTTATGATAATTCCCTCAGGATTCAATTGATGATGGAACGGAAAAAACATCATGCAATTTTAGATGATATCCTTACATAATAACCACACATTTGATTTGGTAGAGTTACCACATAGAAAGGGGGAACTGACGAATAAGTGGGGTTACAAAATCAAAGGGGAAGATCATAGCGCACACTCCTACAAATCACCATTTATTCAATGCTTCCCAATATCCATACTAGTTAAAATCATTGATAAAGAAAGTCCATTATCGGCACTAAAAATCACTAATAAAGGTTACCATTATTAACACTGATAAAGGTCCACACTCTATCAATTATTTTGACAAAAAATAATGTAGGTGGCCATTATAAGTTCTGAAAAGTGCTAATTAAAGGAATTTTCATAAAAAAATATATCATTAAAAAAATTTATTAATATATAAATATATTTATATTGAAATAAATATATTATAATTTATTAAATATGATTTATATAAGACTAAATATACATTTACACTTAATACATAAAATATTAAGTGAAAATGGATTATTTAATAATTAGAAAAAACTGTATATTATCAAAAATCATATATAATATATAAATATGTTTATATTGATATATATATATAATTTTAATATATATGGTTTATATAATACTAAATACATATTTATAAATTATATTTAATATTTAAATATATTTATATTAATACATAATATATTTAGTCACAAATGGTTTATTACTCAATGAAAAGGTAATATCAATTAAAAAATTGACTAATTAATTTTAATTTACATTTAATAAAATTTTATTTTACTATTGTCATTTTTCTCAATTTGAAATACATATATATTAAATAAATATTTAATTATTAATTCAAAAAATGACTAAATATATTACACTTAATATATAGTTATTTCCCATGTACATATATGGAATTAATTTAATTTTATAGAGATAAACATACACAAATGATAAATTTTTAATATTATCATTTTATTTTTTATTTTTAAATATTTAATATATTATGTTTTTATCATTAAATTGTATTTATTTTTTATATTTATTTTTAATTAAAATGGGTTTTTATAGAGTGGTAAGCCAAAAAGAAAAATGAATTTGGGTTGTTGGGGTTTGAAACCAATTCATGACAAATTTCAAAAGCCCAATTAAATTGGGGGTGGTACTTTGGGTCAGCGTTTAATGATGTCAATGTGATGAATGATTGTCCATGCGAGTGATGAACAGATGCCCCCCTCTTGATAGTAGGGATGGTACATATAAGGGAAATGACCCTCAATAGTGATATGTATGGGGGCAGTGACGTCTGATAGTGTCCAGGAATCTATGTGGTCAGGATTGGTGAAACTCGGTCAATGTTGGGGGTGACATGTACGGATGAAATCAACAGGCACCAGTGTTGGAAAGGGGCTCATCCTAAGATAGGGTCGGAAACCAAAAAATGGTTTGTACGTTGCATTCCGGTGATAGGGAGGAGCCCAAGTAGGGCTGGTAACGGATGAAGGGGTGGCTTATCAAAATCCATATATATATATATATATATTATAAATCATATAAGAGTTTAATCTGGACTATCCATATGGGAGATATTTAATAGATTACTAACTTGGATTTTGTGTTTGTTTCATTGTAATTGTATCCCCAAAACCAAATATATAATATATAATATTTCTTTTAACTTTTGGGTTGAAGATTATTTTTAATAATATTTTAATTTATATAATTAATATATGTATTCATTTTCATTCTGACATATAGTCATCCTTTAAATAAATTTCACTCATTTTTAACATTCATTCGTCTAATATTATTTATTCATTAATAATGTTATGTTTTTTAACTTTTTTTATAACATATTTATTTAAAATATTTATTCATTTATTATTTTTTAAATTTATTCGTTTTTAACCTTTTTTGTACAAAATTATTCATTAATATAGTTAATATTTTTAATATAGAAATATATTAATATATATATATATATATTAATATGTATAATATATATAATATTTTAATGTGATTTATATATTAAAAAATATTTATTTATATTATATAATTCATATATTTAGAGAAAATTGATTTATAATGAAAAGTTAATGAAAATTGAAAATATTTTCTAATTAGTATCGAGTAATTTATGTTTAATAATATTTCAATTTTTTTCAATTAAACATTTTTCAATCTTATGTTACATTAATATCACAGACATACATGATTAATAAAATTTTATAAAGATACACAAACACACATAATACATCAATTATGTAACCAAGTCTTAATATTCATTTTTGAATTTTATTTATTAATATAATAAATTTAATATATTTATGATTTTAATTAGTATATCTTATTCATTTTTTATTTTTAATCAACAAATTATAATTATTACTTTTTAATTTGTTTTTAATTTAATTATTTTTAATATTATATATTCTTTAATAATATTATTTATTTTTTAATATTTTTTTATTTTACTGATTTTAAAATTTTCATTGTTTAATATTTTTTAATTTTAACCATTTTTTATATTTATTTATAACTTTTTATTCATTTACATTTATTTTTTATTTTAGATGGTTATAATTTATAAATTTAAAATGTATTCATATTAATTTTAACATATATTTATTTTTAATTTTTTTAATAATCTATCTAATTAATAAAACTTATTCATTTTCTATTATTTTTGTATATTAGTTCATAAAATATTATTTAGTATTTTTTATTCACTAATAATGTTTATTATTTTTCACTTTTCGTTATAATTTATTCATTTTAAATATTTATTCATTTAATCTTTTTAAAATTAATCATTTTTAGTACTTATTTATACATAATTATTCATTAATATTTAAGGTTTTTAATTTGGTTATAATGTACATATTTAATATGTTTTCATATTCATTTTATTATATTCATTTTTTATTATTTTAATAGTTCATACAACTAATAAAAAGTATTTATTTTTTAATATTATTTAAGTATATTAATTTGCAGCCATTAAATTTCGCTCATTTATAACATTCATGTGTTTAAGATTATGTATTCATTAATAATATTAATTAATTTTACTTTTTTTATAATTTATTAATTTTTAATATACGCGCGTTTAATAATTTTTGAAATATGTCTTATATTGATTTTATCCATTGTTTTTTGAAAGAACTGATAAAAACCCTCTTGTTTTTTAATACAACACTAACAGTGAACTCCACTCACCCATTCCATTCAATCACTTACTAAACTAAAAATTTTCTATCAATCCCCTCAAAATTTATGGATGAATTGACCCTTTCAAAAACCAAGGTATGTAGTTCTTTCTACTCATTTTTAGTAGATGATGCACTGTTTCACTCTTTTTAGTTCTTCTTTTCCAATATACCATAAGACCCCCATTCCCCTTTGTTGATGGATACCGTCGTGGTTCTCCCGTATACCATATGAACACCATTTGTTTCCAAAGGGTTTGGATACTCAATGTATTAGTGTTTTTAAATTTTCATGCTTTGTTGTAGATCATCGTGTATTATTGGAGGGATTTCTTGTGAACGTTTATAGTTTCCCATGAAAACGTTTTTATGAAAATGAAAATACAATTATAAAGTTAATTTTTTACTGAAAGTTAATAATAATAAAATTCCCATAACGAAATCACATATACGTACTGTGATTCTATTCTGATTTAATTTTTTTATTTTTTATACATATATGAAATATATATGGGTATACACATACACATTTGAAATATAATATATATATATACATTTATATACATATTTATATCATCATATATGTATATGTAAACATATATATCTGTATACATATATAGATTTGGTGTATATGTGGCTGGGGGTTTGGGACAGTTTTGTATTTTCATCCTGGGTTAGTTCATTCTGATGGTAGGTTTATGTAGAGTCTATAAAGATCGATATAGGACAGTTTCATTTTAATAATTGAGTTTGCATGAAAATTATTTAGCCAACCCCCCATATAATTTTCTCTCATATATGTATTACACTTTCTATTAATTGATATTTTGTCACATGGTATTTGAGTTTAAAAATATTATATTATTAGCATGCTTCCTAGTGGATACAAACACATATATCTGTATATATATTATTAACATGTGATTTATTGAAATGAATTATTTCATATTATTAAAATTATTTATAAAGGGTTGGATACTCAAAATACATTTTACTGAATAATGTAATATAATTGTCTTAGCTTTCCTCTCAATGATGTTTCCAATGAAGTTCATTATCACTGAAAATATTAATTGATTCAAAGTGAATAGAATTGGATTTCTTCATATTATTAATATAATTTATAAAGGGTTTAGATAGCCAAATTATTCATTACTTAAGAATAAAATATTGATGCCTTAAGCTATCTCTAAAGGAGGTTTCTAATTGAGTTCTTTATCACTTACAAGATTAATTGATTCAAACTAAAAATAATTGGATTTATGAAAATATGTTTACGACGTAATTCAAAATGGTGATTTTTATAGCAAAGTCAGTGTAGAAATAGTGGATTTTGAATAATAAAGAACAAGTAAAAGAGTGGGAGAGGGTTGAAAAAAGAATAATATATATTTCGAAAATATTAAGAACTAGATTTAGATTAGTGAACATAAAAACGTTCAAGTTATGTAATCATTCCGAAAATAGAGCATGCATACACTCAAATTCTGATACTTTTTTATATATCAATATATATATATACATTATACGCATACCTTAAAATTGTTTATTTATATTTTATAAAAACTAAATATTATTGAAACATATAGGATGGAAACAAATCAAAATTGGGTGGGTTTTAATCTTATGAAAATGGAGTATGATCATGGAGTTAATGAGTTCATCAAGTATACAATGGAGTATGAATATGACCCTTATAGAATCTTGTGCCAGTATTTATGATGTTTTTATTCAAGACAAATTCACCCAAGAGATTTGTAATAAAATTTTATTTTTTATATAATATATCAATGATATAAATGTTGGAAGAAACAATGGAAAAACTGAATGTACATATTGACTGGGATAATACTACAATTTTTAGATCATTTGATATGAATACTAATGTGAATGATAATGGATATCATATATAATGAATGAAAATTAAAATATATGTTAACATCTATGATTTTACAAAGTTTTTTGAGAAAATAAATAATTATTAAGTGATACAATTTTTTACCTTTTGTACTAAATATACAAAATTTGTATTTGTATTTATGTTATATAATTTCAAATCTGGAAGTGAATGGAGTGAAACATTTTTTACAAAAATACTTGGTCTCCTAAATGGTATGTTACTAGAAGAAAATGATATTCCTTATTGAACAAATGATGTGAAGTGAATGCTATGTTCAATTGATATGATCTCTAAAAAATAACATTATGTCTAAAGGATTGTATATTTTTTGTCAAGAACCCTGAATCACTCAGAAAATTTGCTATGTGTGACACATATCGATATAAGAAAAATGAATAAATTCCTTCAAAACATATATGGTAGTTTCCTATCATTCCATGATTTGGAAAACTATATATATATCAGGAAGCCACTATCCAATTAACATGAAACTATAGTGACCCAGGCTTAACATACCTAGATATTACATCATTTTAGATGAATATTTAGCACGTTACAAAAGTATATTCCTAAAGACTATAATATTTTAGTGTCTTTGGAAACATGGAATACATTATTTTTATTTGGTGAGATATATTTAACATATCCTATAAATAAATTACCCTTTTACTACTCATACTTAAAACCTTTATTCACAACTTGGGGAAAGGAAACATAAGAAAGGGTGTGTTTCGAGATTCTGTAAGGGTAAAGGAGGGAGATATTAAAGAATGATCATCATAATAAGGATATGATAAGATGATTATGACATTACAATATAATACAATTCACATCAAATATAATTTTCAAGATTCATTACATAAATATTGGTAGTTCATAGTACATGAAGCATAATGAAATTAAGATCATGAGCCATGATAAAATAACATAGGAAAAAGATATAGAACTGTGGAATATACATAAGAATTGAAAATATTATGTCCATGATGCCTTCCAAGATTTTCATAACATGTTATTCATGGTATTATCATCCATTTACCTACTCCGGGTTTGGGATAACATCCCATGTATCATCTTATTTTCGAGCTTGGGACATAACCGGTATAACCACTTTTTTCCAGCTTAGGATACAACTTGTCTACCCTATTATTTTTGGTCTTCGGCTACAACCCGTATACCCTCTCTTTTTTTGGTCTATAACCTACCTACCCTATTTTTTGGTCTTGGGATACAACCCATATACCATCTCTTTTTTGGATTGGGCTACAACTCGTGCACCCTCTTATTTTTGGGCTTAGGCTACAACCTGTGTACCCTCTAGTTTTTTGCCATGAGATAAATCCCATGTACCCTATTATTTTTGGGATGGGTCTACAACCCTTGTACCATTTGATCTCATATATCGATCATTAATAACCAGTTAAATATAGGGAGATTTAGGTCTCACCTACAACATAATGAAATCATTTATACATGTTTCACAAGATAATAAAACATCCATCATATCATGAACCATATAAATATTTGGGTTTATAAACATCATATAATAATACATGAAATGAACTGGGTATCATAATAATTTCATCATATTATAATTTATGGAAAAGATACATGTTTCGTAATCCATTAATCGTATAATCACCTATGAAAGGAAGCAATTTTATAGGAATTTTATCATTGTATAACCTTTGGAAGAGAAATAGTTTTCATAAAAAATTCATTGTAAATATAAACCATTAAAATAAAGTATAATAATGGTGTACTTGGATCATATACCCATTAAATCATAAACTATAAAAAATATTTTTATCTTATAGAGAGAAGGATTTTAAAAGATCACTTGGATCATTTCATAAGGACAAAACATTCTTTAAAAGTCAATTTTTAAGACATAAAACATTTTAAAAATCCTTTTCTTTGAAATAAAAATCTAAAATTTATGAAGTAATATTTAGAAACTATTTGAAACATTTAAGGAAGAATATATCCATTCTAATTTGAAAAATTATTTTTAAATTATAAAACATTTTAAAAGCATTTTACATTGCATAGAACCATTAAAACATATAATGGAATCATAGAAATAAATTTTAAATAATTTTCAAAAAATAAAAAATTTAAAATAATTTTAATGTGAAATAAGATTAATATATCATTTAAAACAATTTTAAAGAATTTTTATAAAACAATGTTTTTAATGATCACAGATTTCCGACCAAAAAGAGAAATAATGTTAGATTATATTAAAAATTATTATTAATTGTCTTAAGTACTAAAGACTAAAAAATGGTATCATTACATGAATATATCATGAATAACCAGGTGATAATAAGATTGTTTAGAAATAATTATAGGTAGATCATTATATTTTAACATTGGATAATTTATTATAAATAATCTCTATAAACTATGAAATTGTAAAAAAAAAATTATTACCACTTTAGTAACCTTGAATCCTAATCCCCATGAATGAAAAACAATTCATGCAGATTGAAATATCCTGAAAATTATTAGATTCATGATATAACATGTAAAATTTGTATTATATACAATTCATAAAAGAATAGATGTGCATAGTATAACATTTGTCCCAAATAATAAAAATTGAGACAAACTTACCTTATTGATTTGATAACTTTTGAAATGAAATCCCCATGAAATAATAATCATAAAATGGATATGTAAATACCGATAATTATATGAATACTAGTTAGAAAATACATATATGTTCCATATAAACAACAAATACAATAAATAGGTGGTAATCATGACTTGTATTTCACGGAAAATAAAAGTGAGGTGAAAATCATGTACTACTTGAGTAACTTTTGAATCATGAGATCTATGAAATAAAAAAAACAATTGAAATATTTAATATCATGAAATAAATTAAATTCTTGATATAATATTTAATAAGTAATTATACACACCACAAAAAATAAATGAGTGATGAATATGGCATGTATCTCTCATATATAAAAAGGTGAGATGAAATTCTCATAATAGATGAGTAACTTTTGAATTGTGATCCCCATGAAAGAATTAAATAAATAAAAACTTTTAATATCATTAAATAAATTAAATTAAATATATAAAATTTCTTAGGTAAGTATGTACTCCAAAAATTAAGAATAAGTGTTGAATATAACATATATCCCACAGAAATAAAAGTGAGATGAGAAAACTCTTACCTTAATTATTGACTTTCTTCATACATGTTCAAACCTATTGTTTGAAAAATATAATTTTATTTTAAATATACCATAGAACCATATTCTTATATATAATACCATATATTACTTTCTTATGAATTTATATTACCCATTTATTAATAATTTAATGTTAAAATTATGTTTTGTGTAATAACAACTTTGTTTTCCATATATGTTTTGGCTTATCATTCTAGAACATACTCATATATCATGATTTACTTATTTATATAATTTAAAAATGATTTAAATATCATATATTTTCAGTATAAACTTATTTATAATAATCTTTAAAAGATATAAATATAAAATGACATACACCAATCATGGAGATGGTAGGTCGTATATACGCATTAAAATTGATTCCATTTTCTTGTTGTATTTTTAGTGAAATAAAAGTGAATGATATATACATGTATAAATATACATATTATCATACTAATATAATTATTATGTAATATATATATCACATATTCATATTAAATTAATCCTTAATACATTCCATGAAAAGTGTAAATCTATCACATCTCTTTGAGGAAGTCGTAGTCTACACATCCACAAATGAAGTTATTGTATTCCGAAAAAATGGAAATCATGAAGGTGTATGTTAAGTAATAATTATAGAATCATAAATAAATAATAAATATCATATATATCGTATAAAAATACTATTTCAATCATTATTACCAACCATTATAGGTGGTAATGGAAGAACGGGTGACATTTGTTCGTGAGGCAGTAGTTTGTCACAAACACGAATGATGATTGTGTATCCCCTTTTATGGAAGTGTGTGTGAGTATATGTCCTACCATTAAACACTAAAACATATTAGTGTATTAAGGATACTAATTTTATTATTTAATCATGGAATAATAATAATTTAGGGGTTGGAGAAAGAAATAATACAATAGTTCTTGTTGAATGATGTTAACTCTTCTTTGGTTAATTCTTCTTGGTTTCACCAAAAAGGTACCTTGGTTGGATTTATTACAAAATTGAGGATTCTATGATTGATTTTAGAAATTTTGGATCTTATTTTTTTATTTTTTGGGTGAAAAAATTTTATTGTGATTTGTAAAAAACTGAAGGGGTGAGTAACCTTTTATAATGGAGGAGGCGTGGCATTCTTATAAATACAAAAAGGAAATCAACATTTATAATTCTCCCTTACAACATGTGTATCCAATAATGGTCTACATATGAGAAAAGGGATGATATTTTCTAAATATAGAAATAAAATTTCATTGGTATATGTTTCTATGTTATGTTTTCCGTTAAGATAATTTTTAACCACTAAGTAAACTCATTTTTACCTTAATCGCTCTAATAAATTTTTATTACTTTCACTAAAATTTTTAGTAAAAAAATAATTTGACCTTAATATATTTTATATATTTTTATGTTTCAAAATATGGAATCCATTTTTTAAAATTATAAATATATATGTTACAGAAATTAATTTAAAATTAATCCTACATATGGGATAAGACAATAAGTTTTTAATGTGAAAATGTTCAAAAGTTTAAATGTTTTTATATTAAATTTAAATGTGAAATTATTAAAAATTATCTAAATAATATTAATTTATGTATAATTGAAATAATTTTACCTTCAAAAAAATTTATAAAATAAATTCAATATTTAAATTAGCTAGAAAAAATGATGTTTTCTAATAAAATTCATTATTATTCACTATTCATCGAAAAAAAATTGCTCAAAAAAATAAACAATTTCACCCTAAAATAATTTTAATGTTTTATTTAAAAAACTTAAATTTTTTTATCATAAATAAATTATAAATGTTTGAAAATTTATTTCTCAAATAAGTGTTTCATTGAAATGTGACAAAACTGTCTTTTAGAAAAATATTGCTTTTATGCCTGAAATTATATTTGTTATTATTTTTTAACTATAAGAACTATTTGATGAATAGAAAAAACTTCTACTTAAATTTATAATATCTAAATTTTATTAATATCTCTCACTAATAGTGATTAATTATTATAAAACACCTTTGTGTGTATAAAAATAGTTTTTTCATAAAATCACATCATTTATATTCAATTGGTATTTATTTTCATTTCTAATTAATTAATACCCAAAAAATTAAATTTATAAACATTTGTAAACTATATTTTTTTAAATTAGTTAATATTATTCATATATGTTATTACAATGGCTTGGTGATAACTATAAAATTATTTTAATAATAATATTATAGTTTTGTAAAACTCAGTCTTCTGTGTAACGTAAGATGTTAAAGGAATACAAAATTGTGTGTAACACAAGAAAAATATGGTGTCCTTTGTAACAAAATATAATCTAAGTGTAACATGTAGTGAAATCAGAACATTTTCTTTTATATAAATGAAGAATAAGTTGGTGTAGTGTGCAATGAAATCCATCAAATAAATTTAATTTAGTCAAAAAGTTAAATCATAAAACCTTATGGTATTACATTCTACACCCATTAAAATTAATTTCACCCTCAAAATTCATTTGTGTTATCAAAGGATTAATACTTGAAATTTCCTTTCATATAAACCCATGACATAAAAATGAATACTCAAAATTCATTTAAAAATGGAAAATTAGAAACATAATGGTTAACCAAAGTAACTCATAACTAAATTTACACATACAGGAAAATAGATGGAAAGTGAAAACATAGACATGAAATTGAAACATAATGGTCATGTTATGATGGAGTGTCATAGAGAACATGTTCAGGATAAATTTAACAATAACAAATCCATAAACTAAATGACTTTATAAAATTTATTGATATCATCAAAATGATGATAATGGGACAAAATTATATTTAATGAACGTTTACTAAAGATGAATAATTTTTGTGAAAATATATACATAGTGGATTTAAGAACAATATCACCCTATGTTTTTCCTTGATGAACATACACTTCATATCTTATTCCAAAAAGTGAAGGTGAATTTTTCATTCATGAAGCATCAGTAGATCATGAGAACCATAAATAGAATGATATTTCATTCCATATGTATTTATCACAACAAATGGTTAGCACATGATGTCCAATATGCCTTAATACTCATATGGAGAGATAATAGTTTAAAATCTAAAATCTCATCCAAATTTTAACATTCTATATTCCATAAATGGTTATCCGAAAAACACTTTAGAAAGATTAAAATCCAAAACATTAAAATAATGTCACTAAATTTCATAAAAATAGCATATCATTGATCCACAGTGTATTATAAAGTTGTTCTTGGAGGTTACATACCGAACATGTGAATACCTTCATCATGTTTTCTCTTAAAATTGGCAAAAACCAGAATTACCATTAAACCGTACTGAAAACATTTATGATTTCTTATTCCAAATATTATTGGATGTATTCCTTTAATCTAAAAAATATGTAAACTTCATCCATGATAACATAGACCACTTTGTCAACAAATTAACAATCATTTCCATAGTAATCAGTACTATCCAATTTACATTATACATAATCATCTATTTATCCAATATAAACATGATTTTATCACCATTAAGAACAAATAAAGGATTACCTTACCCAGATCAAAACATCACCTTTCCATTAAATCACTTTTCTAGGCCACCATCACCATTCAATATATGTTTTAAATTCCTTAATGTAAAACATATACTTCATGATTCATATAACATAATTCTTGAATTCCAATATATATACACATCAATCATCCAACTTTATTATTAAACCATTACTTAATTTCATAATCTTATTACAGAATACCCCTTTTAGAGAATAAAAAATATGAATCATATATTAAGGTTACTCAAAATCAATTTAATCTTTATTCTTACACTAAATTTAAAAAATACTATTAGAACATATTATAGCTTTAAAATTTCATTAACTGTCTCTTAATATTTAGAAGAATAATTAATACTCATTCCGAACTCCTAGTTCTCTTAATGATATTTCCACTTAGGAAATTGTTTTCCATAATTATCATACTACCCACATCTGAAACATTAAGTGTTAACCTAATTTATTCTAATTCCCACTATTGACAAACACTAAAAAACATAGTGCGATAAAAACTTATAATAGGAGAAAACCACATAATCATCAAAAATTACTTATAAGATTTCTAAATCATGAAACCTTTTTTTAAATATGTGATACCATAGGGTTATACATAAACACATACCTTGAAATATCCTTCGAAATATATTTATGCATATCACTAAATTTTTCTCATCCTAGTTTCTAAAGTTTGACTAAACCTTTCATTTCATTCCAACTATAATGACCTAGTCTTAACATTCATGGTTCATACATAATTTTTTATTAATATTTATCACATTATAAAGTTACATTCCAATGGATAATAATAGTTTATTTTCATTATAAACTTGGAAAAATTTATTCTAATCTAGTGAAATATGTTAAACAACTCCCATAAATATCTTCCACATTTAGTACTCTTACTTAAAACCATTCTTTATAACCAATGTATTGGAAATATAAGAAAGGGTGAGCTCAGATGCTTATCAAGGGTGAACAAGGGAGATATAAAAGAATAATAATGACCATAAGGGTATAAGAACATGATAATAACAGTAGAATATGATACCCTTCATCTCAAATATCATAATCAAGATTCATGGCTTAAATATTGATAGTTTAAAAGACATGAATCATAAGAAAATCATTACCATGGTCTATGAGATCATAACATGGGAATCAGACATAGAACTATGGCATACACATAATCATTGAAAAAATTATGTCAAAGATACCTACCAAGACCTAAATAACATGTTAGGCTAGGGATAATCACCCATGTGCCTACTTTGTGAATTGTAGAATAAGCCCTGTATCCTTTTGTTATGGGGATTGGGCTACAACCCATATAACCTATTATGTTCAGGCTTGGTATAAAAATTGTATAACCTGTTGTTTTGAGGATTGGGATACAACCCATATACCCTCTTGTTTTTAGGCTTAGTTTAAAAATTATATACCCTATTTTTATAGATCTTGGTTTACAACTGGTATATCCTCTTGTTTTCAATCTTTTTCCATAACCCGTGTAACCTATTGTTTTCATGATTGAGAGAAAATCCATGTATCCTCTTATTTTTGGGCTTATGATACATCCAATTTACCCTCTTGTTTTTGGGTTTGGGTGACAACCCACATTACCTTTGATCTCATATATAATTTATCATTAACCAATGTATTTGAAGGAGATATACATCCCACCCATCACATAATGAAATCATACCTATGTGTGCCACTAGATAATAAAACATTCACCATATCATGACCCATAAAAGGATATAGGTTTCATAAGTATCATATCATAACACATGAAATGAAATGGGTATCATAAATATTTAATCGGGTCATATCCTAAGGAAAATATATAGGTTTCATAATCATTTAATCATAGAATAACACATTAAAGGAAGCAGGTTTCATAATTTATTTCTCATAGTATAACCCATGCAAGAGAAACATGTTTCATAAACACATTTTCGTCAAAAATATAAACCATTAAGATAATGGATAATAATGTTGTCCTTGGAACATATCACCAATAAATCATAAGCTGTAGAAAATTATATCATTTTACATAGGGAATGGTTTTGGAAAATCACAAAGAGAATGTCTTAATGAAAATAACCATTCTTTAAAAATCACCTTTACCGATGTAAAAAATTATTTAACTCCATTTCATTGAATCCCACTTTGAAAAAATATAAATTAAGATTTAAAAATCAATCAAAACTTTTCATGAAGAAAATATCTTTTCTACTTTGAAAAACACTTTTTAGATCATAAAACATTTTGAAATTTTTTTTTTAAATAACCTTGAAAACTTATAAAGGAAAATTTGAAATCCATTTTAAAAAAATATTTTTAAAAAAATTCATCGAAAATGATATTAAAATATCATTATAATTTTTTTAAAATATTTCTATGATACATTTTTTTAGATAATAGATATTTCTATCCGAAGATATAATTAATGTCAGGTTATCTTAAAAATATTTTATTAATTTTCTAAAGTACAAAAGTCTGGGAAAATGGTTCCATTAAAATTATATATCATTAATAACCAGATCCAAAAAAATATTCATGATAATTATTGTGAGGTTGATTATAATATTTCAAAATTGAATAATTTATCATAAATAATCTTGATAAATGGTGAGATTGTTACATAAAACACTTACACATTGGTAACCATGAATCTTGATCCCCATGAGAGAGTAACATTAAATGAAGATTAATATATCATGAAAATTAGTATATTCATGATATAACATGTAAAAGTGGTAGTATATACACCTCATAAAATAATATAGATTCATAGTATAACATGTGTCTCAAAGAAAAAAAATTGAGAAAAAATTCCCTTATTGGTTTTGTAACTTTTGAACAATAATAAAAATGAATTGATAGATCCTCAAATGGATATGTAAATTATAATATTTCTAATTGTAATTATCAGGAAATAAATCCATGGGTGGTATAAAAAACATATATTATAAATAGGTTGTAATCATGGCTTATGTCTCATAGAAAATAAAAGTGAGTTATAAATCCATTATTACTTGAGTAACTTTTGAATTATGATATCCATAAAAGAATAACATAAATTGGGCCCTTTAATATCACGAAAAAATTAAATTTTTGATATAACATGTCATTTTGCAGTACATACACCACAAAAAAATATACGGGTAATGAATATGGCATGTATCTTATGGATATAAAGAGTTAAGATAAAATTCCCATACTACAAAGTAACATTTGAATTGTGATCCACATAAAATAATAAAATAAATTAAAAAAATTAATATCATGAAACAATTTAAATTCATGATATAACATTTCATAGGTCATTATATACACCACACAATAAGAATTAATGGTCAATAGATCATATATCACACAGAAATAAAAGTGAGATACAAAAACTCTTACCATAAATATTAACATAATTCATTGAAATACAATCCTAATTTATAATAAATATAATATTATTATAAATCTCCCAAATATCAATATTATTTAATATAATTCCATATATTATTTTTTTATGAATTTATATTACCCATTTATTAACAATTTCCTGTTAAAGATGCATTTTTGATAATAACCGCTTTGTTTTTTGTGTTTGTTTTGACTTATAATTATTGATCCTCATACATAGATCATGATTTACTTATTTAAAGAATGCATAAAATGATGAAAATTTCATATATATTCATTATATAAGTATTTATAATAATATTTAAAATATATAAATACGAAATTAAATTCACCTTTTAAGGAGACGGTAAGTCATACATATGAATGAACATTGTTTCCAATTTCCTGTCATATTTTTAATGAAACAAAAAATAAATTATATATATGTTATATTTCTAGTATAATTATTATTTCATTTATATATTACATATTTTTATAAAACTCATCCTTAATACATTCCATGTAAAATGTGAATGAATCACATCGCTTTGAAGAAGCGATACTCCACAAATCCAAAATCTAATTTATTGTATTCCCAAAAATGGAAATCATGAAGGAATGTGTTATATAATAATTAAATAATAATAAATACATAATAAGTATCATATATATAATATAAAAACTATAATTCCCTCATTATTCCCAATTTTGATAGGTTTTAATGGTGTAACGAACAACATCGGTCCGCATGGCGGTAGTTTGTCGTACTCACAAATGATGATTTAAAATCTCATTTTATGGAAGTGTGTGTGAGTATAGTTATTACCTTTAACATAAAAAAATATAAGTATATTTATTATATTAAAGATAACATATAATAATTTAATAATTATAATTTATGGAGTGGAGAAACAAATAAATCAATAGTTTTTATTGAAGGGTGCTACCTCTTATTTTGGTAACTTCACTTCATTACCACCAAAGAGATTCCTTGTATGGATTTATTTCAAAAGGGGGGATTCTATAATTAGGTGAGGTAAGATTGGAGTTTATTTTATTGGTTTTTTGTTAAATACTATATTTAACTTAATATATATTATAATTTTTTATTCAAAATATGAGATCCAATTTTACAAATTTAAAACACATAAGTGGAAGAATTTAATTTAAAATTAATCCCACAAATGGGATGAGACAATGGGTTTTTAAATCAAAAATACTTAAATAATTAAGAAGTTTTTATAATAAATTTCATTGTGAGATTAGATACAATAACATATATTATATTAATTTATATATAATTTAACTAATTATTCTACAAAAAACAATTTAAAATGTAATGTAACTATATAAATAAATTAGACAGAAATGCACTTTTCAATTAAAATTCAATATTTTACATTATTCTTCCAAAAAATGAAACTTCTCAAAAAATATCAAAAATTAAAACTAAGATAATTTTGATATTAATTATTCAAAAATATATTTTATTTAATCAAATAAAAACATTAAAAGTGTTGAAAAAATGTATTAATATAAATCTTTTATTATGTGGCTGCAAAACTGCCTTTTAAAAAAATATAGCTTTTTAGACCTAAAATTGTCTTTATTCTTATTTTATGCCTATAATGCATATTAGATTAATATAAATACATTTTTTTTGAATTAATAATATATAAATTTCATTAATATCTCTCACTAACAGTGATTAAGTAATATAAAATTCCTTTTTCGGTATAAAAATAGTTTTTTTATAAAATCACATCTTTTATATTCAATTGGTTTTCATTTTCATTTAAAATTAATTGATAACTAAAGAATTAATTTTATAAACATGTGTAAGCCTTATTTTCCAAATTTATTTAATTTTATACATATCCATTATTCCAATGACTATGTGATAACTATTACAATATTTTAATAATACTATTGATGTTTTCTAAACCTCGGCATTGCATGTAACTCAATCTATCAAAGGAATTCAACATTGTTTGTAACTGAGGCCCAATATGGTGTTATGTTTATATAATTACAACATAATTTTCTCATTTATTTTAATAATAACTTGGTGTTTTAGATAAATTATAAATTACATTGTGTAGCATGTAATATAAGCCATAAAAAATTAATTTATTATAAAAATAATAATTCATATGACTTGGGGTGTTACAAACACATAGATATAAAAATTGATGATGGGAAACTACATCACCAAAGGAAATATCCAAAATGGTAGAATTTTTTTTTTAAGTATCCAAAATTTGAAAATGAGTTGAGAAACCTCTATCTTGCATTATCTATAGATGGAATAAATCCTTTTGGTGTAAAAATTACTACTCATTCTATATGACTATCTATGTTAGTAAATTATAACTTTCCAATGTAGTTTTTCATGAAGCCCAAATAAATTATGTTTTCCCTTATTATATATGGACCAATAAGGCCTAGTAATGATATTTATTTCTACTTCGATCCATTTATCAAATATCTAAAATTCATGTGGGAAACAATTTTTACATTGTATTGTTCTCATGGAAGCAAAGAGTAAAAATTTAGATCCATGTTATACGAGATAATAAATTACATTCCTACTTATGGAAATTTTTCAGGATATCTTATTTAAGTAAAATTGTGGTGTCCCATTTTTATAAGGTACACACTTAGTTAGGTTGAAACATTCCTCAAAGACCCTGTTTTTAAGATGCCACAAATTGTTATCCCAATGAAATAAATACTTATCATGGATGTCATCATTTGATGGAAATAAAAAAAAGTAACAACTCCATCTCCACTACTAGGTGATTAATTATTTTTGAAAGTAAAAGATATTAGCACTGATTTTGGTAAACCATTTATAAAAAACCGTAAAAAATCATATTATAAAAATTATCAATTTTCATGGAATTATTGTCCTAGAATATTTTCAACATCATATGGTTTATTTATTTCATGCACATAAAAAAATATATATGTGATAGTTTTATAGAAATTTTACTAAAAATACCAATGAAAAAATATGGAATTAAGGCTAAGTTGGACATGATTGAGATAGGCATAACAGAAAAATTAAAAATAGTAAAGGGTGAAAGATTAACTTCTCTTCCTCTAGTAGCTCACACTCTATCTAGACAATAAAAAGTTCAATTTTTTAAATTCCAGAATATTGTAAATTTTCTAAAGGGATATTCATAAAATATAAATAATGTCATGTCAATGAATAATTTGATGTTGCAAGGTCAAAAATAATATTACTTAAATTTTTTTAAGAAAGATTTATTACTTTTAGCTATACATTTCATTCTACCTAAAATTTACCACATGCATTAATTAGACATTACATATTTTTAAAATTCATGCATAATAATGTTATAGACCCGATGAAGTTCCCAATCATGAATAAAAAAATTTCAATCATATTATGTGAATTTTAGATGTTATTACCTACATGATATTTGATATAATGGTCCACATGAGGTTTTTCTTTACTAGAGAGCTCCAACTATGTGATATTGTTCAATATAGATGGATATACACTGTTGAATGGTATATTAGTATTTTAAATTTTTATCTAAAGAATAAAATTCATTCAGAATGTTTTATTATAGAGTAATATATTGTTTAACAAGCTATTGAATTTTGTACTGATTAACTATCATATGATGATAGCATTGGTCTCATAGAATCTCATTATAGAAGATTCCGTATGGGTGAAGGTATTTCTAGAAGATATGTGACTAAAATTACCATTATAGAACTGAAGCAATAATTCCTTTACTTTTTATAAAATAGTGTCGAGGTTTATCCATATGTTGAATCTCGTAACGTAATTATTATACATTAGAATTCATAATGGGATTAATGATGGATATCAAATACACATAACCAATAGTTTATAGGGTGGTTTTGAGACCATATTTATATGGAGTTATCTACAAATCTAAATTTAATTATTGAACAACATTGATGGATAGCTAGGGGACTAAATATAAATGTTATATTTTATACTGGTTTTTTAATTAATTGTTATATGTTTTATATAATGAAACAGGATGAACAGAGTACCATAAAAAATAGTGTAGTTATGATTATTTTGAAGTGATGAATGAATCTAGTTCTAAGCATAGAAATACAATTTATACAAATATGTCATATTTTGGTACCATCGAATAGATATATGTGTAGGATTATCCAACATTTAAATGATAATTTTCCATTACATATGGGTTGATAGTATGAGTGCAGTTAAAGTCAATGAACTTGTCTTCATGAAGTTAACGCCACAATGACGTGTCACCTCCTACGAACGCTTACCGTGTAATATAATCCCTTTGTCTCGATATCTCCAATCATCTGGGTTGCATGCTAGTGCCATCAACCCATGTGCTCGATTATTCTTTCTTTGACTTCCTGGAATTGAACTCCCATACCTTACCATGGACATTGACTTATTTAGGATATATCAATTCCATGAAAGGGACTGAGATATCTACTTCCGTTAGGGAACAGAAGGGACAAATCATTTCTCACATTATCTATTAATGCAGTATTACTCGTGACACACCCAACGTATCCTACCTCACTGGGAATAGTGTGTCATCAAAGTTTTCATCAATAAATATAAGTGAGTGAGTTGTAATACCCATTAATAATAATCTTAAAGTCTAAGGACCAATACACACGTCCGCAGATAGGAACATCCAATGACACTATGAAATTTGGATTTCCTACTGGCGGGTCTCGTTCTCAAAATATCCTCCTGGATATTACCAAGGGCGCACACCATGAAAAGGTGCCTCAACGTTTTATGAGTCCTCACCCCTAATGACCTGTATTATTTTCATCCCTCAAATAATATCATCCGGCCATAGAAAATATATTCAATAACATTGTTATGGCACTTCCGTGTTCTCATCATAGTAGGGATCTGCTATGACCCATTAATGCAACAGTTGTCCTTAATACATTATCACATACATTGTCACATATAAGAACAATCAATATGTGATAAGGCTTTTATTTAATGAATAAAGTACAAATTAGTTGGTTCTAGGCCACAAACTCCAACATCATGGTCATTGATTTAATGAAGGTACTAGCATCCTGATCAACTGAGCCCAATATATAACTTTGTTTCGGAAGAAAAAAATTATATCTTCATTATTCAACCATTTTCATACAACTAATGATGCACTCGACGAAAGATACCTCACTACAACTTCAATGCCATATTTTTTTTTTGACATCAAAGTATATGATCAAATAATACACACTGATAATGATATCAAGCCCGGAGACCATTAAACATGTTCACAGATAGGAACTATTAATGCCACCTTAAACATGTGGTGTTCCTATTGGTAGGTCATTCCTAATGATCTCTTGTACTTGAGATCACCAAGTGTTAACTTCATGAGAAAAAATATCCAAGTGTATGATCACCCAACACTAGAATTAAAGCATCATTTGGGTCCAATTAGTATGATGTATCTAGACCATAAGACATGTGTTTATGATTAATGTCATAGTATCTATATGTTATCAATATATCTTGGGATCTGCTTTTAATTTTTGATACTAAAACTTATCTATGAACATTACCATATAAATAATGGATGCAAAAAATATAAACACTATTATGGTAAGTTTACGTCATGAATAACTCTCTATATACATGATATAGTAATTGAAATGTATTATTCAGGTAGGGTCTAGGGCACCCCCACTATTACAACATGGTGAACATCTAAGACTGATCAATTGCAATTAAAAGTTATTCAATTATACTACTCAATTTTAGAATAATGATGATAAAATTTATTTCTCAAGGTATTCATAGGTTTTTTCTCATAAAAGTGAATACGGGAAAATATAATTTTTCAAACAAACATAAAATGTTCATGGTTCGTTAAATTATTTGTGGAGCTTACAGGTTGAGTTATTGGTTCCTATTTTATCATGTGACATGATATAGTGTGAAAAGTTAGTGATAAAATATTTGTGTCATTTATGAAAAGTTTATTAAGTCATAAATGTGCAGAAATACCAAAAATGAAGTTTATTGATTTCCAATTACCAAAGTGCAATTTTGGAAAGTATAAGCTAGGTATAATGGATTGTATTATCCTTTTGAACTATGAGCTCTATAATTTTCATTAATTTAGAGAGATATGCACTCCTCTAATATCCTCTTAAGCTCTTAGAGAAAGATTCTAAAGAAATAAGGTGGTCAAATATATCTCGTCTTCTCGAGCAAGTTTGTGTTCTTCACACGATCAAAGGGACATCATAAAACACGTTGATTTCCTACACTAGCACCCAAGAATCATAGATCAAAAATCTAGGAGTTGCGGTTCACATGTGGGTGATATAGAGGACACCTAACCTGGTTCCTTTAAGCCATGACACGCCAATAGTGATCGAATCAAACATGTGATTTTAAATGAACAAGATACTATTTATGCTTTCATTTGAATTTATTTTTCATGCATAAATTGAATTTCATATGACCCTTTAAGAAATTTTGGCAAGTGGTTTTGTGGAATCGGTATTTCTAACATTAATCTGAATCTAAAATATTAAATTGTTCATTTTTTACGCTTCTGTTGTGCCCCATATTCCTTCATTTTCAATATGGTTTTCTATAATATTATTATTCCCATTTGATTATTTTTTTCTAATTTAGTTATATTATAATGTTTTTGGAGGGATTCATGTTTTTTAATAGCTTTCATGGCCTTTGTCAGTTCTAACAAAAGTGGTGATAAAGGTCTCCTTTATTAGTGCTAAAATAAAGCATTGATCAATTCCCCCTTTATGAGAGCTAAAATGAAAGTGCTGATAAATGGGGTCTTTTTCCATGCTTTAATTTTACTATTGATAAAGGTTGAATGCTTTTAAGGTCACTCAGTATGTCAGTGTTTTTTGTGCTAACAAAACTCATTTCTAGCACTGATATAAGTTGTTTTTGTAGTAGTGTCACAATCCCACAACAAAAACACAATGACTGTGATGGGATTTGGCCCAAAGTAAAGTATTGACTTTGATGAAATTATTTATCCTGTGGAAAAAAATTATTCTATCATAGGTGTTCTTGGATTAACGGTTAGTCTAAATTTGTAGGTTCCAAAATTGGATGTAAGAAAATATTATTATATTGTGATATTGACGATGCGTTTTTCAAGGAGCAACCAGTCCGATTTCAGGTGAAAGGAAAATAAAAAATGATATATAAATGTAAGAAAATTTTATATTGTTGAAATAGGCACCAAAGAAATGATACATGTGATTTGACTGATTCATGGAGAAAATGAGTACAAGAACATGACTATTTATCACGTTGTTTTCTCAATAAATTTTTTGATGGTGATTTCATTATCTTAATGTTTTATGTCAATGGTATGTTTACTATTGGCATAGATATCACCAAGTTTGATAGACTGGAGAAATCCTTTTGAAATGAATTTTGAGATACTACTTAGATTATTGGTATGATGATTACTCATGAAAGGAGGAATCATAAAATTTTGTTATATGAGGAATGGTACATTGATAAGGTTCTTGAAAGGTTCAATGTGAGAATGATGAAACAATTTAGTACTCCTCTTGCGATTTTTTTCAAGATCATGAAATTCTAGAGTCAATCAACTGATTTTGAGATAGCTGAAATGATGTTTTTTATTAGTTAACAGTTGACAGTCTTTTGTATGATATTGTGTGCACCATACAAGATATTTTTCATGTTGTTGGTGTTGTGCCAAAAATTTTATCGAATCTAGAAAAGTTGCATTGAACAGCTGTTAAATAGACATTGAGGTATCTTCGAGGCACATTCAGTCATTGTTTTTGTTTTGGAAATAGTAAATCTATTCTCGAAGGATACACAGAATCTGATATTGCTGGAGAAATAGGCACAAGGAAATCAATTTCTGGGTACCTCATATTATTTGTAGGGGGAGTTGTCTCATGGAAATCATGACTTCAGAAGTGTGTTGTCTTGTCTACAATGGATGTAGAGAATATCACAGGGACTAATGACTATAATGAAATGTTGTGAATGAATAAGTTTCTATAGGAGTTAAGACAAAGTTAATGGAAATTTATTCTCTACTATGATAGTAAGAGAATCATTCATCTCAGTAGAAATTGGATATTTCATTACATATCCAAACACACATGTGATATCACTCGATCTGTAATGTGTTGAAATAAAGATTGCTGAAAATTGAGAAAATTCATATTAATGATAACTGAGTAGACATGATGATGACTATTTTATAAAAAGAGAAGATGAAAGTATACATGAAGAATAAATATCTTGATTTTACTCCAAATTGGTTTTGAGAGGGAGATTTATGGAGGTCACTCTCAATTATGAAAGAAATCATTGAATACTTCTCAGTATGTTCAATAAGATAATCAATATCCATTGATGGGACAACACAAAATGCAGTTGAAGAAGATGATGAATATTCAAGGGTTGGTGAACCACCACAATCCAAACCTAGGATTAACATCATGATGAAACTCTCTTGTAACCGTAATTGTGATAATCTGACATTTCATGATGAGAGTAATAATAGAACTGAACTAGAATAAAGAAATGTCACAAAGATAAAAACATTCAACCAAGCTAGTGATATACGATTAAATCTAGGTCCAGTTAGAGAAAGATTAAATCAGAGTAAAAAATCAAAAAGGAATCAAATTATCAAAAAGAAAATGAGGTTCCTATGGATGATCAAGATTCAGTAATAAAAAAACTATAGTCTTTCTATTGAAGCTTGGAAAAATTGATTTAGTTCCACTTTGATAATAAATGACAAACAAATTACCAACTGATCTCGTTAGTTAGTGTAAACTAAAGAAATTTCCTAGAGAATCCTGATTAGTTGAGTTAGTTGAAGATGTGGAAACTTCATTAAAGAATGATTTTAAGCTGGTGAGGGAATTTATTGGTGCAAATTTGAACATCAAATGTGTAATGAAAATTCACATGGTTTTATATTTATTAATATATTATGTATGCATATGCTGATAAATTGTATTATAAATTCTCACTAAAAAACTAAATTTTATGTTTATAATAAGAATAATATGATGTGTATAAAATAAACACTGAAAATTTCACATGAAATTTATAGTGTAAATATTAAATGAATTTTTTATTGGAATTTTGTATTGTTTACTTATGTATTAACATGCTCTCATTTATAATTAAACTAAAAATTCAGAGACAAAATTTCAGATAAAAATTTTTATTTCAATTTTCCATTGTTATTTTCTAGTGAAAATTTGAATTATTTATTTATGCATTAATCTATTTTTTACTGTAATTTAAGTTGAAATTTGAATCTGAAATTTCTGATGAACTTTTCATTACAAATTTTGAATTTTTATTTTTTTATAATGACACTGGAAATTTAAAAAAGCACTACTACATAAATGGATTTGGAAATATCTAAATAAATCCTTTTATAACACTTAAAAAAGAATTTTTTATTTAATCACCGCTAAAAGTGGTTTTCTTTTATCAACGGGACTTTAACATCGATAAAGGATGACATGTTGCAGTTTTCTATTAGAATTACAACACACTACAGCAAGTCAAACATTGTACACATTTCAAAAATTGTTTTGTATATATTAATAATCTAATTGAAGTAAATATTACATCAAAAATTCAGGACAAAAAAAACTCAATTATACACATATCAAAAATTGTTCTATAAAATTATATTAGCAATAACGGTTTATTATAAACATTTAAAAACATCAATGGTTTCATTGTCTTTGGCCCCTGACCCCTTATAAAATGCTCGATCATGATATTAGTTGTCGAAAAAAGAATCCAAAATTTAGAAAAATAATACACATGTACAAGAAAACAATTCATAGGTTAGTAATACTTTAAAGAAATAAATGAACAAAACATGAAATAAGATATCAATAGAATGTCATTTTTAAAATGAAACCACAAAATTTGACTAATATCAGTTACAATGTGCTTTATATTAAGGTGTGAAAGAGTTCTACATGTCACAAATGACATATGGATTGCTGTCCAAAAGTATCAAAACAATTTGAATGTGTTTGCTTAGTTTTGATCCTGTCATTTTTTTAATAAAATGTCATTTTAAACTGGAAACATAAACATTGAGTCATATCAGTTACATCATGTGTCAGTCTAACGTGAGACTAATTGGTACATATCACAAATGATTGATGAATAGTTTTCCTAAACCATCAAGGCAATACAGGTGCATTTCCCCTATTTTTAGTGAGTGATGAACATTTTAAACTAAAATGTCAATTTTAAATAGATAACGAACACTTTGACTCATAACGAGCACACTATGTATCAGATTGAGGTCTGACTAATTCCTACATATCACAAATGACTTATGGATCACTTATTAAAGTATCAAAATAATATGAATGTATTTTCTCTATTTTGAGCATGTCACTTTTCTTTTTTACTAAAATGTCAATTTCAAATAGAAAGATACACTTGGAGTCATACCGGTCACAGCATGTGTTGGATTGATGTGTGGTTTATTCCTACACATAAAAATGACTTATTGATTGTTTTCCTAAAGTATAAAAACAATATGAATGTGTTTTCTTGGTTTTGAGTATGTCACTTAATTTTTTAATAAAATGTTACTTTAAACTCAAAACATGCACTTTGAGCCACACTGATCAAATCTTGTATTAGTTTGACATGAGGCTAATTCTTCCACATCACAAATTACTTATTAATATTTTACCTAATTTATCAAGACAATCCAAGCATATTCTCTCAGTTATTGGTGACTCACACACGTTTTGAAGGAAAATGTCAATTTTAAACTAATAACAAACACTTTGACTCATACCAGGCACACTATGCATCATATTGTGGTGCAGATAATGACAATACATCACAAATGAATTGTGGATAGTATTACTATAATATATAATTAATTGGAATGTGTTTTATCAGTTTTGAGTATCCTACATTCATTTTTTAATAAAATGTCAATTTTAAATAAAAATACATACATGGAGTCATATATGTGATAAAGCGCATAATATTGAGGTGCAATTGATTCCTACATTTAACAAATTATATATGGATTTTTGTTCAAAAGTAAAAAAATAATATGAAGGTGTTTTCTAGGTTTTGAGTATGTCACTTGTGGTTTTTACTAAACTGTCATTTTAAACGGAAGACCCACACTTGGAGTCATACTGCTCATACCATGTGTTAGATTGAGGTGTGGCTAATTCTTATTGGTAAAAAATGACTTAGGGATAATTTTCCTAATGTATAAATACAATATAAATGTTGTTTCTCAGTTTTGAGTTTGTCACTTATATTTTTACTAAAATATCATTTTGAACTAAAAACATTCCCATTAAGTCATAAAAGTCACATCATGTGTCAGTGTTATATGATATTGATTCCTAAACATAAAAAATTGATGAATAAATAATTTCCCAAAATTATCAAGACAATCATAGTGTTTCTCTCAATTTTCAATGAGATCTTCATGTTTTAAACTAAAATTTCAATTTTAAACTCATAAAGACACTTTCAGTCATACTGAGAACATCGTGTATCTGATTGAGGTATAACTAATTCTTACATGTCACAAATAAAATATATATCATTTTCATAAAGTATAGAAATAATTTTAATGTGTATTCTTGGTTTTGAGTATGTAATTTCTCTTTTTATTAAAATCCCAATTTTAAATAAAAAGATACACTTGGAGTCATACCAATCACACTATGCGTCAGATTGAGGTGTGAATGATTCCCTCACATCAAAAATTACCTATGAATTTTTTTTTAATTATATGAATGCATTTTCTTGTTTTTTGAGTATTCCACTTGTGGTATTTAATAATTTATTTTAAATAAAAACACACACTTTGAGTTATACCTGTCACACTGTGTATCAGTTTTCGGTGTTGTTGATTCCTACAAGTCAAAAATGACTTATAGATCATTTTTATAATGTATTAGATAAAAATAAAATTTAAGTTGACTAAAAAATAGTAAAAATGATGAGGAAATGAACTAAATTATTAGTTTGTATTCACCACTACATGATGTTTGTATACATTCTAACACTAGGTTTGTTTCCCTTTTATTTATAATCAAATATATTTACACATTTGAATATAAAGTATTTGGATAGTCTAATTTGTACTGAAAAAATATAAATATTCAAAGTGTAAATAATATTTTAAATGAAATTGTAATTATATTTGAAAATACTTCTTTAGGGATGGTAGTTTATTGATGGTATATGATACATTTCATAAATTTTCAAGCATAATAACCAAGATATTTTCCATTGATTTGTTTCAAGCACTATATAAAAATTGTAAAAATATGTAATTGGTTTTGATATATGGTTTGACAGTGAAATATTATTATATATACCCCAATACTTATCCACTTGTAGAATCTGAAAATCCCATTATGCTCATGGACTGTCATCATGCCATTATTTAGATGATATCTAAAAACTGCCCTATCATAATATAATATTTAATAAAACATAATATAAAATATATAACTTGAGGTTTTGGTGTAAAGTAGTGAATATAGTGTATTAAAAATTTATAAACATCATCACCTGTGGTTGGTTTTTTGGGTAACTATGTATTGAATCCAGAAAATAAATATTTAGAGTATCTAAATTGACTGTAATTAGTAACCAATTCTTCCTAAAAAATAATAATTAATGAAATGGATGATAATATATATGGTATTTTTAAATTATAGAGTTTTACCCCTACATCATGGGTTTGAGGAATAGTTTGTTATCTATATGTTTTCTTTTAAACATTGTGCTAGTTTTCCACTATTTCTTTATACTGCTTTGGTTCAAATGAACACTCTTTTGTAAAAGTGACGTGATGACAAATGAGTCCAAAATAAAGTTCATATGGTTTCCCCTTCAAATATAATTCATATATATTCCTAGAAAAATTATGAATATTATTCTATAATAATTAACATAGTATATAAACTATTGGAAAAACAAATCATGAAAATACACCTCATCTATACATTTTCAATCGAGACACCTATCCATTCATGATTCAGGATTTCATTTACATTATCAAGACCATTATATCCTATAATGGACTATACATACATTTTTTCTTATTAATAAATTCAGGTCGTATCACAACTTCGAAACATTGTATCCACATGAACCTTTTATGTTAGTAAATGTAGAAGTTGAATGGGCAAGGTAAAGGTAATTTTTGAATATATTTCTGATTGGTTGGTTGGTTTTTTAGATCATTTTGATTTGAACTACTATTTCACCCCTTCCCATTTTCAATCTAGAATAACATTCATTGATTCATGATTTTTTTCATTAAATTTTAAAGGTTTTGTATGAAAAATAAATTAGAAATGAATACCACATTATTGACATGTTTTTTTCGTGATTTAATGGTAATGATATGAATGTTCTAATATATTTCCCAACTATATAAATATCCATATCGTCCAGTAGAACAGGTAGCTCAGCCCTTGGCACTTGATCTACATTAATCCCCATTCACACAAAACTTATAAGATTTTGTTCTTTTTTGTAGAATAACTCCTTGGATGTTATACACAATACCCCTTGAAATATGACAATGGGTGGGTGTTTATAGATATAAATCACAATTAATTTCACCATATATACTATAAGTACAGGAAAGGTATATGTGTCTACCAAATTCAAATTTCATAGAAACAATTATGACAATGTTTATTGCCTCTTCTAATATTTATCTTTAAGTGTAATGGATCACCTAATAGATGAGTGGGGTGGGGGATCTTTATGTATAGGTTGTTCTTGTGTTGTTTCCTCTCTCGGAATTCTTCTCATAACATTTTCTAGAAACTCTGACTGCAAATTATGTTTTTTTCTAGAGAATCTTATCATTCCATAACCTCTCTAATTTTCTTTTATTTATTCTCATATTCATTTCTTTTCTCAAAATATATTCTTGGTTACACCACAAAACCTACAACTTTGATGTGGCCATACTGTTCAAGCCACTTCAAGGAAACCATTAGTAGTTGATCCTTAGGTACAATTGATGATGATTCTTATGTCTAAGTCAAATAAAAAATATATTAAAATAAGTAATAATTGTTATTTAATACCAATTCAAAGAAAAATAAATTTTTATTATGTTATTCTTACACATTATTTCCACACCTTTTCTGTGATTTCATCTATTTGTATCCCTTATTTATTTACACGTTACTCCTTTCATAGCACATGACATGACATAGAAGAGTATTTTGATTTTGATTCATCAATATATATATAAACAGAAGAAATAATTATGTTTTTATTTAATGTCACATAAAAATATTACAATAGATTTAAAATAAATATAATTCTTTTAAAGTGATCCATACCCCATCCTTACTTTACGATAGGGGTGTGTTTCTTTTGCTGTCAGTTTCTTATTTTCAACACTCAATTGTTGTGTCATAAATTAGAAATTCTTAGTAAAATTTATTAACACATATATTGTCAATAAATGTTCTACCAGTCACAATATACCTGAAAAGATGTCTCATTACGATGACTAATAAACTAATCCCATGCTTGGTGGTTTATCGGCTATGAATACATTTGTGGTGGGTGTAGGTTTATTTTCTATTAAGCATCTTTGAGATGATACTTCATAATAATTGTGTGAAATCCTCTGTGAGCCTTTCTAGTGAGCATTAATAATAATTTCATTTGGGATTCATCTACTATAAATGCACTCTACAATAGAGAGTTAAGATCAAGTCAACGTTTCATTATTGTTTTAGTTAAATAAAGAATTTATATCATAATGCTTCTATAATATCTTCTAAAATCAATGTCTTAAGTGAGAGAAAAACATTGTTCCATGAATATACATCAATCAAAATGTTCATGAGCATAGTGATCCAATTGTATCTATTGAACATGACCTTGTAGGGGGTTAAGATACTGGTCAAGTACATTCCATCTAACCTTGAATTTGATGTATTTTTTTCCGACCTTAATAAATTTTTCTAACACTGTCATACTACTACACTCTTATTTTTTATGGGACACTGATTTTTCACCATATACAATTTTCTTAGCTTAAAAATCATCAATATGTTATTCCTCTTTATTAGTAGCAATAGTATGTCCATAAGTTTATTGTTCCTCTATATTGGGAGCACCTGTATGTTGAGATACCTATTACTTTCTCGGATTAAAAGAATATGCATGTGCATAACACATCATCTATATAAGTGGTTGAACATTTAATTTATATTATTTAAATGAAGTAGTGAATAGATAATAATCTTAGGTAACATAATGTATATTAAAAAAATAAAACCTTATTATTGAAGTCCTTTTTTTAATTTTGAAGGGATTTGACCCCTCTACCAAGTATCAAAATCTCTTCATTGTAATCTCCTCTAACATAAAATAACCCGTCTACATTGAGATCATAATAAAATTATTATGACATCTCAATTAATGGTTAATCTTCAGTTGAATTTACATTTGTTTGTTCAGTGTTTTTGGTCTATAACAAAAAAATTGAACACTTTCAGTTTGTGGGATTTGGAACATAAAATACGTTTACTACCTTTAATTCCATTATAAATGTTTTGTCTTTGTACCATTTATTATTAAAATATACTTTCAAGTATTCCAATTCATCTATTTTGACAACACATCTGTTGTCAACCAACTTTCATTGAAAAATAGGCACATACAATATTGTATAATCCAACCCCGATATTTATTTCATGATGCCAAAGTATTAACTATTTTCATACATTGGATTTGTTTTCATTGTACCAGATACATGTATCACTTTAACCATATAAGTAAATCTACTATTTTTCATGATACTGCGTTTATCATGTTCACTTTTATAGAATGTATAACCATTAATTATATAACCATTATAAGATCATACATGAATAATCGGTCCTCTGTCTATCCATTGAAGTCATTCTGAAATTGAATATGTATTTTTAGTTGACATATTAAAAATATGGTCTTGAAACCATCCTATAAACTATTAATTATGTGTATTTGATTTCAAGATTTCAACCCTTAATGTGTTCAAATGCTTAATAATTTCTTTGTGATTTGAAATATATGGGGAATCCTCTAAACTATTATGTAAAATAAAAAGGTGGGACTGATTCCGATCTATAATAATAATTGTGAAAATATCTACTCTAGAAATTCCTTCACCCATAATCTTCCTGGTGTGATGATATTTTAGTAGACCAATGCCTTCTATATCAGACAGGTAGTTGATATATAATTTTATTTCTTCCTCACTAACGTATCTATCTACAATATAACATTCTAGAAGACTACAATTTTTGACATACCTTTAAAAATATTAATATATGATTAAATGGGGTACATCTTTATATAATTAACAAGAAAACATAGTCAAATATATATTACTAATTGAACCATCATGTGATCAATCATATCAAAGAGTGGGGGGGGGAAGAACTTCTCCAATTCACATAATATGAAATCAATTTTCCGTTCTATTGTGGAAATTTATCTAGGTTTATAATTTTCTACATATAGCTTTGAAAATTAAATAGATATTGATTAATGTATGAAATAAATTCTTGGAAAAAATAAAACATAATGCTATATGCATTAGATATTTCATTAAAATGATACATTCAATAGATTTTATACATATAACTTTAAATTAGTCATTGACACAATAGTCATGATATTTTATGAATACCCCTATTGAAACATTACATCGTTATAGAACGTGAAAAACTGATATATCTTTTTCCTCGAAAGTGTAAGTAGTTAGTAGAAGAAATGTCCCTTTTTCACTCTACACCAGTGCCAAATATTCCTGTATTCCTGTGTAAATCATGTCCAAACTAGCCTTAATTCTACTATTTGTTTTAATTGTCACATTTAGTTACATTACATTGACACTCTCACGTACGTTTTTTTCAACATGCATAACATCAAGAATATTTTTGGCATACAAACAATTCTAGAATGTTAATTAAAAAATTCTATTTTTCCAACCCGTTTGGTAAGGCATTCTCAAAAACATTTTCCTAAAATTAGTATCCATATTTTTACTTTCTCAAATATTTGATCACCTGTCAGTGGATATGATGTTGTATATTCTTCTAAACTCATATTCAATGATTTCATCCAAAACTGGTACTTATTTCAATAGGGAAGAAATATGTTATATCCTATAAACATATTCTTTGATGAATTTTTCAACCTAATTGACTGTGTACCTTGATCGAAAATGGTGCACCCTTTATTTTATTTTATTTTATATCCTAAAAAAGTTTTATAAGTAGTAAATTCATTTATATTTTAATAGAACATAAATCTCAATGTGAAATCATCATTTATGTTCTCATTAAAATTAACACATGAATCCCATAATAATTTTAAATCTTTTATCAATTGAGAAAAATAAACATCAATATCATTACTTAGTTGTTTTGATATTGATATATGCAGAGATAACATAATGTATTTTTGTTTAATGCATAACTATGATGGAAAGTTATAATTTAAAACATAACCATCCATGTATTGCAAGTGCTGCTTTGATAACCTAACAGATTCACTCTATCTGTAGATAGTTCAAGATGAAGGTTTCTCATCTCGTTTCCAAATTCAATATACTCATTATTAATTATCTTCCAATAAGGAGGGTCTTTCGGGTGATGAAGTTTCCTCTATTTGTTAATTTTATCTATTTTCCATGTAAATTTTCTTATAGTATCATCACTTCCATATTTTAGCCTAAAACTTGTAATAACTAGAATGTACCATACAAATTTAATAGGACCTGATTCATCTTTCTTGTATCGAGAATCACCACACTTTGAGATATTTTTATGTTAATTACCATCCATAAAAAGTAATATAAAATCATTTGGATAAGCCTGAACTGTAGTTCCCTTAGTTTCTTGTATGTAACCCTTAATTGATTGTTTTTATGGTTATAATGTTTGAGGGTGATAGATGGAATAGTTGAGTGAAATTTGGAAGTAGTTTTGAAGATAAATGGATGTCGTACGGGCAGCGCCATGTTTGTATAACCATGCGTCCAAACAATGAATTTTTTGTGTTATTGAGGCTGTGTCTCCAACTCAGTTGGATAAATGATTTGGAGACCATTCAAGGATTATATGAGAAGGACTTCCTAGGAAATATCTAACGCATGGTTAGTGCACGATTTTTTTAACTGTGCAAACTAACCTTGTAGATATTTAAGTGAGATCTTAAAAAAGTGGATCTCACACATTTTTCCTCTAAGTGGATCATTTCTTTCCTACATAACCATAACTATAGATATTTTTTCTTTTAAGTCCATGTAAGTTTCTCCTATTTATCCAGAGGGAATCTTAAGGCTTCCCTTAGAAAATCGAAGCAGTATTCATGAGGTATGGGATCATTCTTCATCATTATTGATTGGTTTCTTAGATATACTTCTCCACTTCTCTTAATTCCATAGATATACGCCCTTTATGTGTAGATAAAGGTGTGTGGATTACAAATATGATGAGATTTTGGTCTTGATATAGCCAGGAGAAGAGATCTAAGGTGGGTTCTAGGAAAATCGACCTGATTTTCTTGTGTGTTCTTTATTCGTTGGGGTTTTTACCGAAAACTTCGAGCTATAAGGAATATTTCAAGACTCTACTTAGTAAAACTGATTTTCATGCATTAAAATTTAATTTTTGGTGTTGAATTTATTTTTTTTTGTTTTTGAACACGTTTTGTAAACCTTCTTGAGTGATGTTTGTGAAATATAGAAAATTAGGTATTTTAAATGAGCAATTTATTTCTTGGTTATAAAACATGGGTTTTAAAATGGGTATTTTTTCCAGATTGATGGAAAAAATGAGAAAATGAGGTTTTCATTAATAGGGGACGTTTTTTCGAAATTTAATTTTGCTTTGAAATTGTTTGTTCTTTGGTTTTCAATAAAAGATTAGTTTTATTGAAGTGGTTTGTTTTGTCAATGGAAATATTTGTCATAAATGGTGTCAGTATGAGTTCATTATTAAAAATAACTTAATAAGGGACAATTACCATTGGGGTACATGGGAAAATACCCCAGATTTGGGATTTTTGTCATTAGGACACAAAGTGATTGGCAAGAGACTTCTCGTGAGTATGGAACTGTCAAACGAATCATGCATGTGTGGGTGTGTCGTGAACTATAGAATGGGTATTCTAAATGATAAGAAGAATTCGTTTTAAAATTTGTATTAGCTATTTTTTTGAAAAATATCTGTCTAGAAATTTGTTTCATTTTATTTTTTTTCACTTGTTTGCAAACAATTTTTGGAACATGTTTAGATCTTTTTATAAACTATTTTGGTAAATTGTTTTATGTGAAATTTTTTATATGAATGTCAATAACATTTCTATCCTAGTGGAATGAGTAGGGAAGTCATTTGGGAAAACCTACTATTTTTTATACTCACCCCTACTTTGTAACTTTGGTGATTTTTCAGATGATATCCTCTAGGATAGGGTTAAAGGTAACTTTTCCCACATCTCTAGCACTACCTCAGGATGTTTGGGTTTTTCGGTGATTATGGAGCTATGATCTTGTAGATCATGGAGTCTTGTGTTCTTTGGAGAGTCTTTAGTCATTTTATCTACTATGTACTTTGATACATGGTCGGTCTTCCCCTGTTCCACAATTAGATATCGTTTTTACATACATGGAGTTTTTTAGTTGTATTTCCTAGATTCATGCATCATTTTTTAAATGGTTTGGTTATTTTTTGTTATTTTTTTATATTAAAGTGTAAATCGTCCCCCACTTGTATGTGAAACCATCAGGAATTTATTTCATACCTTTGGCATCTTGGGAATGCCACTTAAGGCTTAGTAATTAATCATTATGCTCTTTTGACAATGAGAATTGGTAGGTTATTACAAATGGTATCAATCTAGTCTTCCTTTTAGGTACAAATGGTATTAGTTTGTTCAGACCTTGCCCAACAAGTGTTCATTAGTGATATTGGTCCTGGAGTTGAAATTACATCTTGTCTAGTCTTTGGGATGAACACTTTGATAATATTGGGATTGTTGGAGCTTGAAATGTATAACATAAAAGGACATAGCTAACCCTTCTATACTGAACTTCAATTTACCATGGAGTTGGGAACATAAGTGTTTGGAGAAAATTCTTAGATTTAGGAATCTCATTATCATGGGTTTATCCAATTAGACCAGCATGACATGCATTTTAGAGGAAATGAATTCCCTCTAGGAGAACATACATCATTTCGAGGAATGATTCATGTTGGGAAAATGTGTTAATTTTTTTAAAAGTATGGAATTGTTTTTCTAATGAAATATTTTTAAAAATATAATTCTTATGGTATTTTAAAAATGGTTTAATTTTCAAAAAAAATGATAAATGTATTCAAAAATGGTTGAAATTGGAAAAATGTTGTTTTTTGAAAACAATGTTGTGATAGTAGATGTGATAGAATTTGAAATTCTAATCCATCAGTTTCTAGAGGGTGAGATTGATGGATTTTGTTGTTAGTTTAGAAAATGGAACCTAGTAGGAATTATCGAAACCAACCCAAAGAAGCTGTGAAGAATGTGGTTGCACCTAAACCATGGGTTAACCAAGAGATGGCTAAGAGTATTTTCCAACCTTTTCAAGTTGTGGATAAAGGGAACCAAATGAATGAACCCCGACATGTGGATCATACTATATAGTTCATGAAGTAGAATCCACCTAACATCCAGGGTGATGCTGGACCTGAGAAGGAGAAGGTGTGGCTAAGTAGGATGAATCATATTTTCAATTTCATTAGCACACCGGTGGAGCTAAATGTCTAGATGGAAACTTATATGCTTGAGGATCTTGCACAAAAGTGGTGGGATTTAGTGGTGCATGACAACTTGGATGAAGGCCTTACATGGGAGGATTTTGAAAAAATTTTAACAAACAATTCTATCCTCACACGTTTAAGATCCATGAAATTAATTATTTATTCATCATGAAGTAAGAGATTCTATATATCATTGTGTATGCATCTAAATTCAGGAATTTAGTGTACTTTCCACTCAGATTTGTGGAATGTGTGTCCTTGAAGGCACACATCATTGAATCAGGGTTATGGCAGGAGATTCAATCGAAGATTGTGGTGCTCTATATCACAGATTATACAGTGATGGTGAACATAGTGATTATGGATAAATGTGATATATCAGGATCTATAGAGGTCTGATGATACCTATATGTAATGGTAGGAACTCAACCTCTGGGATAAAGTACATAAGGGACACCTATTTCCAAGGTGTAAGTGGAAATTAGAATCTGATAGTTAGATCAATGAGCCTTCCTCCACAACCCTAGAGCAAAGCAAATTACTTTCAATGTGGTTCAATTTACCACATAAAGAGAGAGTGTATGACACAAACAAGGGAACTCCATAATTGAAATAATATGGGACATCTTTAGCACTATTGTCATAGTGCTCCAAGGTCAGGTGCTCGGGACACTTCTTAGGTGTTGCAAGCGTTGTATGCTTCGACACGGTGAGGACAGAAAGATCAGTCTCATCAGCAGAATAGAATTATCTATGTTGATTCTTAAAATACCATGAATCCTCACCCAAGGAAATATCATCAAGTAAATAAGTATAATAGTGTAGCAACAAATCAATTTTATTGATCTAAGTAGATGATGGTCGATGATTAAGTTGGACCATCTATGATGAGAGGTACGATTATTTTGAATTCGGCCCTTGTTCAAGTGCTCTTCAAAACTGGTGCATCTCATTATTTCATTTCTTATCATGCTATTTATTTTTTGTTTTTCATGTTGGAAATGATGACTTCTATTTTAAAACATAAAACTACTCTCAGTGAAAGAGAATTTCAAGCCTTTGTGTGTCAAGCATGTGTTATTATTGTTGATGATGTTGAGCTGAAATAGGACTTCATGATGTTATAAATGGATATATATGATGTATTAATGTGTATGTGTTGGTTTAGAACATTCAATTCTCACATTTAATGTTATAGGAGAAAATTTAGTTTCACGATTAATGAAAACATCGAGCATCTCTTCAGAGGAGAGAGGATGGTAAATAAAGGTGAAAATAGCTTATTAGCGGTAATGGTGGGAATGATCACAATATGGTTAGCGGCGTAGGCTTGGGAATCAATGGAAGATATTGAGGAAAATAATTTTCATGTAGTTTTGGATCACTTTTGAGATTTATTTCCCAAAATATTATCATTGTTACCACCTATAAGGGAAGTGGAGTTCACGATTTATCTATTTCCAGGGAGTAGTACTATTTACCTTCTATATTATAGGATGGAACCAACAGAGTTATGTGAATTGGACGTGTAGTTGGAGGAACTAAAAAGAAAGGGTTTCATCCATCGAAATACATCTCTATGGGAAGCACCGATTTTTTTCGTGAAGAAAGAAGATGAAACTCTTTGACTGTGTGTTGATTATCGTAAGCATAACTAAGTTATGATAAAGAATAAATATCCACTTCCATGCATTGATGATATATTTTATCAATTAAGGGTAGATCAATGGTACCAATTGTGAATTTTAAAGGAGGATATTCCAAAGGCATCTTTCAGAATCATATATGGCTTCTAGGGATATGTAGTCCGGACTTTTGGTCAAATGAATGAACCAGTGATCTTCATCGATTTTATGAATCAGATATTTCAATTATATCTAGACTCTTTTGTTGTGGTGTTTATAGTTGACATCTTTATGTATTCAATGATATGGGATTACCCTGAGGAGCACCTGGAAATAGTCTAAAAATCATGAGAGATAACCTTTTCTATGAAAAAAATCAAATTGTGATTTTGGGATACAAGAAGTACGTTTTATTGGCCATGGTATTTATAAAAAAGGATTTTATATTGATCCTAAAAATATAGAATATATTATCTCATTGAAACAAATAAAGAATGACTTCAATATATGAAGTTTTCTTAGACTATCTGGTTACTACAGACTCTTTGTTCATGAGTTCTCATGACTATCTTTTCCAATGACAGCTTGGACAAAGAATACTGATCCATTCTAATAAAAAGAGGAATTGCAAAAATCTTTCCAAGAACTAAAAGTTCATCTTACATCGACACCTATCTTTATTTTTATAGAATCAAGATAGGGGTATGTCATTTATATTGATTCTTTGGGATCATGGTTGGTCTATGTTATCATGCAAGGAGACCATGTGGTTGCTTATGGTTCAATGCAGTTGAGACTACATGAGAATAATTACCCAACACCTGATTTGGAGTCAGCTACTAGCATCCATTCATTGAAGATAGAAATAAATTTATCTCTTTGGTGAGAAATTTACAATGTTCACATACCACAAAATCTTGACACGCATTTTCTCACAGTGAAATTTGAATTTGTGGAAAAGGATATGGATGGAGTATCTTCATATGATTGACATTAAATTGATATATACACCAGGAGAATGGAATTAAGTGGTGGTTGCATTGAGTAGAATTTCATATGCTCAGTTGGATAAAGAAGCTTCAGATGAATGGCAGTTGATGTTAGTCATATACGACATGCATGTGGAATGTGATTACCAAAGTGCTGTTTTGGTTTTATTTTCATCTATGCCTATTCCTGATTTGGTAAATGTGGTCAAAGAGTCATAAACATGTGATGTAGAATGTCCAGTTATGAGTTCATAAATAAATGGTGGGGATACCATGGAGGGATGTGAACTTTATGGGAGTTTAGTTTTGTGATTTATATGTCATATGGTTGTATGTATGTATTTTTAGGAACAAATCCTTCATGCTTACCACAATTCAATATGGGTTGTACTTTTAGGTACACAGATGATGTATATGGAGTTAAAGGCACGGTTTTGGTGGAGCAACATGAAAATGATGGTGGCCAAGTTCATAACAAGGTGCATAGCTTGTCAGTAAGTGATAGTAGAGAATAAAATACTAACAGGTATGTTATAGTCTTTACCTATTCCATTGTGGAAATGGGATAAGATAGTGATGGATTTTGTTATAAGTCTTCCAGGAATTGTTCATAAACACGATTCCATATCGATGATAGTAGATCGACTTACCAAGTCAGATCATTTCATTCCAATTCATGAAACTCATATGGTGGAGGATCTATCCAAAATATATATCCAATAGGTTGTAAAGAGACACGAAATTCCAGTTTCAATAGTCTTAGATAGAGATCCAAGGTTTATGTCTTGCGTCTGGAAATCCTTTCAGAACGTCCTTGGGACTAAGTTGACTATGAGAAAGACATATCATCCTCAGAGAGACGACTAGTTTGAGTGAATGATACAAGTGTTGGAAGACATTATGTGGGCTTGTGTAATGGATATTGGTGTCTCATGGGAGGAGAACATACCCTTAGTGGAGTTATCATATAGTAACATCTATCTGGCCTCGATACACATGGCTCTATTTGAAGCATTGTATGGGTATCCTTGTCTTTCTCTACTATGTTGGGTGGAAATGGGTGAAACTTCACTAGTTTGGCCACACCTTTTCCAAGAAATAATGTAGAATATCGAACTGATTAGAGAGAGGATGGAGACGGATTAGAATCATCAGAAATATTAAGCGGATCATCGTCGAAGGTTGTTGTCCTTTACTATGGGTGATCATGTCTTCTTGAGAATATCCCTAAGTCTTGGACATCATCATTTTGGGAAGTAGGTCAAGCTATATCCTAAATACATAGTCCCTTTCAAGATATTGTAATGGGTAGGAGAGGTAGAATATCATTTAGCATTACGACCATAGTTCAGTTCGGTGCATAATGTGTTCTATGTATCTTAGTTGAAAAAAGCATAAGCCTGATCTTGACCATGTGATCAGATGGGATCACGTCGACCTAGATACAGATTCTTCATTGGTACATAACTCGCTGAGGATTTTGGATAATAAATAGAATGTATTTCATGGAAAAATCTTTTTTCTAGTGTGGATTTTATGGAAGCATGGTCAGATTCAGTAAGAGACTTCGGAACGTAAGAAGGACATGAAAGAGAAATGGTCAGAACTCATTCATATCGGTGATGGTTTTCTACTTTTTGAGGATGTAAAGACCAATTGTTGGGAAAATTTAGTACCCCAAATTCTTGTATGTAACCCTTACATGATTCTTTTGATATTTATAAATTTTAATGGTGAATGATGGGAGAGTTGGGAGAACTTTTGAAGTATTTTTAATGAAAAATGGAAGTCGCATGAGTGGTGAACGCTTTTTCTATCCATGTGGCCAAACCCTACATTTTTTGTCTTCTTGAGGAAGTGTATCCCACACGGTTGGAGCAAGATTAGGGATACCATTTGAGGAAGCCATGTGAGGGTCTACCTAGGAAGTAGCTAATTCTTGGATAGAGCATAATTTGTCTAACCGTGCAAACTAATCATGCAGATGTTTAAGTGAGATCCTAAAAAAGTGGATCTCACACATTTCAGCCTTTAAGGGGATTGTTTTTTATTTTAATAGGACATAACTTGGGATTTTGTTTCTCCTAATTCCAAAAAAGGTTCTCCCATCGATTCAAAGGTGATCTGAAGGCTTCCCTTAGCGAATCAAAGTCGGATTGTTAAGGCATGTGATAGTTCTCCTTCATTATAGATCCATTTCTTGGATTTACATAGATATACTAATCTATTCTATTTATTTCTTATATATATTCTAGTTATGGATATATATAGGGTTGTCGATTAGAAATATGATGATATTTTGTTCATTATCTTTCTAGGAGAAGTGTTATAAGGATGGTTCTTGGAAAATCGACCTGGTTTTCTTGTGTTTTCTTCATTCGTTGGAGTTTTCAACAAAACCATCAATGTATGAGGCTTCTTTGTCTATTACAATTAGTATAAATGATTTTAATGCTTAAAAAATTATTTTTTGGTGCTTGATTGATTTTTATTTTGTTGTTGAACGTTTGGTTAAAACCTTCTTGAGTGATGGTTGTGATATCTGGAAAATTGGGGATTTTAAATGAGCGCTTTGGTTCTGGGTTTTAAAACATGGGTTTTAAAAATGGGATTTTTCTTGATTGATGGAACATAAATGGTATTAGTTGTTTTCAATAAAAGGGGAGGTTTTTTTTAATGAAAGTTTTCTGTGAAATTAGTTGTGATTAGGTTTTCAATAAAAGCTCAGTTTTATTGAAGTAGTTTGTTTCGGTAATGGAAATAATTGGCATAAATGGTGTTGGTGTGTGTTCATGATTAATGAGCTCTTAATAAGGTACGAGTATCATTAGGGTATAAGGGATGTGACCCTGGATCAGGGGTGTGTTTCTTTGGGACACAAATTTATTGAATGAGAGACCGCTCAGGAGTATGGAACTGTCAAACGTAGAAAATAGGTGTGGGTGTGTGGTGAACTATGGAATAGGAAAGAAAAATGATAGGAAGGATTGGTTTTAAAGATTTTATTATCAATTTTTATGTAAAAATAACTTACTATAAATTTGTTTCATTTAGTTTTTTCACTTCTTTGTAAATGGTTTTTGGAACTTATTTATTTTTTGTTATAAACTGTTCTGGTAAATTGTTTTATATGAAATATTTTATATGAATTTGACTAACTCTTCCTTCCTAGTGGCATGAGTAGGGAAGTCATTGGGGAAATCGTACAGAATTTTATACTCACCCCAACTTTGGAACTTTGGGGATTTTGCATATTCTATCTTCTGGGATAGGGGAAAATGTCACATTTCCCAAGTCAATTGTACTACCTCATGATGTTTGGGAAGTTTGGTTATTATAGAGCTTAAATCTTGTGGGGTTTGAAGTCTTGTGGTATTTTTAGAGTATTTATTTGTTTTATTAATTGTATACTTTAATACTTGGTTGGTCTTCTGTTGTTGCATAGTTTGATGTGGATTTTAGATACATGGAGTTGTTTAGTTGTATTTACTTTGTTCATGCATCATTAAGTAAATGGTTTGGTTATGGTTTTTGGTTCATTGGTTTTTTTAATAATGTATAAATAATCCCTAACTTGTATGTGAAACCCTTCAGCATTTATTTACGGCCTTTGGCATATTGGGTATGTTGCTTAAGGAAAAGTAATGACTCATTGTACTCTCAAGCCATGGAGAATTTGCGGGTCATTACATGTACTCTTTCAAAGATTATACCCATTTATCATATCATTCATTTATAGTCATATGTTTGGAAATGAATCTCATTATATTCAAGGAACATAACACTCATGAGAGAAATTAGTTCAACAAAAATGACATCACTCCATTCTTTTCTAGCTTTAAATTTATTTAGCTTCATTATGGATGAAAATACATTATATTTAGCACAACCAACATAAAATGGAAAGTTTAAAAAACTATTTAACTTTTCAAACAATTTTGTAAAATCACAAATCTCATCTACAACATTCATTTCCATTTCCTCAGTAAAAAAAATTTCATTATTCACACATATAATAACATCCTTGATAAGAAAATCACCACTTTCCATACTTGTAATGATATCATATGATCTATAAAATATAGTTTTATACTAGTCACTAGCCACATTCAGTCTTTCGCCATGTTTAGTCCAAAATTTATAACTTTGATATATTCTATGATAGATCTAGTATTCTTCCATCTTTTCTGGACTAATTATTCTTGAATAACAATAGTGTAAACATGAAAAAATGATTTCAACAGGGTCATATACATGATATTTTGAAATCTTGATGAACTCTATCACCCCATACTCATACTCTATTGTCAAACGATTGGAATCCATCCATTTTTGATTCATATCAGTCCTATTTGATTCGGTAATATTATAATTAAAAAAATTAAAAACAACCATAAAAACCATTTCAATGTAAATGTTCATATTATGATTAAAATATTAGTGCATGGTAAAATTATTTTGGGTTTTTATTTTAAAGACATAAATTGGTCAATCAATGGTTATTATTTTTCGAACATGGATTATAATTAATATTTTCTATATTATATAAACCTAATATACCATATCTTACAATAATTCAGGTCCCAAGAGGAACTTCTCCCCTATCAGAGCCCAATATAGAGGTGATCTATATATGGACATTAATAAAAAGTGTAAAAAATATCTATCTATATAATTTATTGTTAAATATTTTTATAAAAAAAATAAAATTATTCAGATCTAATATTTTCTCTCTCAAACATTTGGCATAATATACTTTCAATATTTTTTTCCAGAAAAAACAACAATATTGAAATATGATACTCGAATGGTCACAAAAAATTAAATACACAAATTAAGGACATGTTTTAAAAATGAGTTGTGGTTTCAATCCTTGGGATTAAGAGGGATAATTTGAATAAAATGGATATAATTTTTTGATTTTAATCCACGGGAGTAGGATGGATATTTGAAACTTGGAGCTGATTACAATCTTTTCACTAAAGAAGCACTATGTACTTATCATTTGCAGTCACCACATTACATGATAAGTGGAGGTGTTTTGAAGTGCATAGTTAGGATCCCCATAAAATATAATTGAGAAATAATGATAAATGAGTGAAAATAAACATCAAATATAATGAGAGAGTGAACCAAAAATGTTCAAGGAAAGAGGGATTAGGTGGAGAATCAGTGTGGTATGTTGAGTATTAATATGATTACTTGCATGTGAAGTTTTCAAATCATTTTGGAAAATTAAAAACAAACAAAGTTGTTTGAGGGGAAACAACAAATCATAACTGCTCACATACATTGATTCTAATATTTTGGGAACCACAACCAATCTATTCTATAAATGGGGTATAGTTTTTGTTTGTTTTAAATCCTCTTCATAAGTTTAGGATGTCTTCCAAGAAATGGATCATACAGTTTAGGATAGAAACAATATTGAAGGTATCTGTATTTCCCAGTGTTTTACAAATTTTTGGGTCCAAAAATTGGAATAGGAAAAAAGTGTCTCTAGTAAACGGAGTTGCATGAAATATTTAATGGTGTTTAGAAACTTGTGTGCAAGCCTAATTTTGGATCAATGGATCAAAATCTTGAAATGACAAAAAGTGCATGCAACAATTAAATGAGCACGAAATATGAGGTTATATAGAAGAATATTATGCGCCCAATGCAATTTCAATATGTGTTTTGAACGGTCATGAAGAATCTTTCATGCACCGACAAAGACACATCAAAAACATTCATGTAGGGTCATTGAGGCCTATAAATAGGTAGCTAATCCGATGAAAGACTTAACAATTTTTTAATGAAAATTTGGTTTCTCTACTATAAGAATAAATTGCATGTAAAAGAATTACAGAAATTTAACTAGTGAAGAAGTTGTTCATTTACTCATAAAATACCAAGATAACTTTTTGGTGTAGTTGAGTGAAAGATAAGGGTTGTGTAGAAAGTAGGGGTTGCATGAAATTCATCTTTCGCAACAATTTTAAAATCCTATACACAAGTAGAGGGATCGTGAGCCAATGTATTTTTATAATTTTGACAAGATTTTGAATATATGGTTTGTGTGATTAGTGCTTTCATGTGCATTAATTTATAAATTTGATGCAAGAAATATCTCTAGTTGAATAGAGACAAAGAATACAATAAAAATGAATTGATGTGGCCTTCAAGTCAATAAAATAAGTTAGAATTATCCCAAGTTAGAGGCCTAGGGGGAGTTTACGAAAGTGATCTGCGGGTTGTAGTGACCAATCCCAAAACCATTTTAAATTTAGTGTTCCCAGAATAGAGTGATTGTGACAGAACCATGTAATCCAAAAACTAGTTAATATTATTAGAATTTGGTATGACTGACACACTATTAGTGTATGATCCTTGGACATAGTACATTGCAATGAACCAAGTAAAAGTGTTATGTAATCTCCTTACTTTCATTTATTTGATAGATTTAACAAGTTTCTACCAATGTGGGAATAATATCCATAACTTTAAAAAGAAATATTTAACACCCGGATTCACCCCTCCACTCTCTGGGTGTCTTGAGGTCCTTGAAGTGGTATCCAAGGGAGGTTATTGGTGTTTGATCAGTTTTATACCATCATGGAGAATTTATCCAATGTCAGGGGATTCTCCCTCTTCGATGGAAGTAATTTTCGGATCTAGAAGAACAGAATGAGATCTCTTCAATGATATCTTGTAATAGAATTCATATTTTCTATTGTGTAAGGAATACAAGTCTTTGTCGAATAGGGCTGGCTATGACTGATGAAGATAGGAAAATTCTTGATGCAGATGCAAAAGCACAGAATTCTCTCACCCCAGCCCTTTTCGATCTGATCTATATAAATGGGATGAGTTTTAACTCAACATAGTCTATGTGGGATAAACTTGAAAATATTTATAAATGTGGTATAAATGTGAAGGTAGAGAATATACAAGTCTTTCCCAATATGTTTGATTATCTGAAGATACATCCTAATGAGAATGTAGATTCCTTCTTCAATAAAATCACTAAAGTGGTTGGGGAAATTCAAGGGCCATGTGAAGAAATAAAAATCATTTATATTGTCAAGAAAATATTGAGAATACTTCCTCCACTATACAATAAAAAGGTTACATCCCTTGAGGAAAGATATCTTTCCAAACATTCATTGGACAATCTTCTAAGCAGCCTAGTGGCATGTGAAATGAGAGTCAAGCCAAAAGATGCTACGACTAAACTGGGAATGTAAATGGCATTAAAATTCATGGACAAACTGAAAATTTATAAAGATAGTAGTGGTGAATATGATGAAGGAAAATAAATTCTTTCTGTTATTTCTAAGAAGTATTAGAACGTAAAAAAGAAAATATAAAAGGAAAGTTACCTCTAGATTTCTTTCAATGTGGAATTGTTGGGAACATTACCTCTCAGTGCTCAATAAAGTTCAAATATTAAGAAATGTAAGGTGAACGCATTGAAATGCCTCAAAAAAGGTTTTTCAAAAAGGGAGGCTTTAAATTTAGAAAGAAAGTATAGAAGAAAAGTTTTTTCTATGAAAATTAAGAAGATGATAATGAATTCTATAAAGAATAATAACCAAAATTTAAAACTGGAAACAAATCTTCCATGATATATTCCATTGAAAAGTTAAAACCTTCACAATATTAAGCTAGTGATAACCAGTTTACAAATAATGTTGATCCCAAGTTACAACTTAAGTAAGATTCTGGTAAGATTGAGAAAATGTGTAAGAGATGAAATAAATTTAAATAAAGGGTAGAATAATCATCAGAATATGTTGATCATATTGAAGCTGAAATTGAATGACTGGAAGAACTGGTAAAAGTACAGTCATTAATCCTTGAAAAGAAAGATGATGTAGTCGAAATAAAGCTCAGAATTAAAGAATACGAAAATATCATCAACGACCTTACCTTGACACTAGAATAAAAAGTCCGAAACTATTGGGGGATGCGAAGAAGAATTTTTTACTCTTAGGAGTATTCTCCAAAGTGAATCAATTTAAAAAGAAACAAAGGAGAAAATAACATTTGGCAGTTTATTAGAAGTTGAGCTATTGGAGATATAAAAACAAGGGTTTAAAGGAGTTGACATGATTTTTAGTGATCAAAGACCCGAACGCCTGGGAAACAGTGGAATCAGTTGTGATTAAAATACATCAAATGCTGCAAATAAAGTGGACCACAATAAAGGATATATGAGAGTTTATCATGTTTTTAAATCACTGGATGTTCTTAAAAAGAAACCCCTAAATCAAAATTAAAGTAGAACATAATACCATCCTTGAGATTTTAGAAATAATAGGCACTCAAATATTTTTCACAAGGAAGAATCCAAGAGGAAAAATATATGTGAGAAGAAATTTCCCCTCATGAAGTGCCAGTTATGTGGATGTTTGGGTCAAACAATGTCATATTGTGAAGAGGAAAGGAGATATCTAAAAGGGGGAGATCTAGGAATTCAAAAGAGGAGAAAAAATTAAAATCCTACTACTTCCAAAATAAACATTTTATATGGATAGTGTTTTCATTGTTCTAACTTTGGCTATAAATTTATTTATTGTAGGTAGAATAGTTACATAGACACCTCATATGAAAGTCTAAGACAAGTCAAAACTCATCAATAAGATAGTGTTGCTCATTATAATAGGTTTTATTCTCAAGAACAATATTTTGACTATAAATAATCCATGTGAAAGAAAGAGAGAATTGAAAAGCAATTAGTTCCCTACACTCAATCGAATTTCTCATGGAAGGAAAAGAAGAAAATTGAGAAATCCAACCATGAATAGGTATCCCTCAAAGCTAGAAAAATAAATATATCTAGGATTATTGATAGCGGTTTTTCATCACATATGATAGGTAATGCATACTTTTTAACAAGTATCAATAGAAAGGTTGATGGAACAATATGGTTTGGTAATGATGGAGCTCTGAAAATGAAAGTGGAAGTATTAAACTAGCTAATGGAGAGCTAAAGAAAACCCAAGTCCTTTATGTGGATGGCCTATGTAATAATCTTCTAAGTGTGATTCAACTCTATGACACATAATTTATAGTTACTTTTAATTATAAAGTCTTCACTATCAAGGTAAAGACATGAAATTCATTTATGAAAGGATGCATAATAGAAGGCAGCCTGTATCAATATGATAGTAAAGAAAACATTTTCTACATGCTTGTTGAAGAATAAAATAACATGTGGCATTGGATACAGGGAAACATCAATCAACAAGACATAGAGAAGATATCAAAATTGAAGGTTGTCATTGATATTCCAACCCTAAAGCATAGATGTGAAAATTATTGTGATGCATGAATTTAGGGAAAGTTGTTCTGTAGTTCATATCGTCCAAAGAAGAAAAGGTAATCTCATATTCTTGATCTCATTCATACAGAGTTATGTAGCCCAATAAATTTTTCTAAAACTCATGGGGAAAGGTACTTCATTATATTTATAGATGATTATAGTAGAATTACATGTGTAATGGTTATACACTGGAAACTCCAAGTTCCTAACTGCCTGGAAACATATCGTCAAATCGCGAAGAATGATACCATGTGAACAATCAAAGTTCTCTTATAAGAAAAAGAGGGTAATACACATCCATTGAATTTAAAAATTACTTGGAGATTCATGGAATACAAAATGAGGTTGTTTTTGTGATAACACGACAACAAAATGCACCTGTTGAGTGCAGAAATCAGTAGGTGAACAACATGGAAATTACTATGCTGATTGAGAGTCGTATTCCTTGAAATTACTAGAAAGGTTCTTTTCAAGATGCAGTGTATATTCAAAATCAAACAGGGATTTATATAGGTGATATGAATACACTATATGAATTGAAGAATGGTATGAAGTCCTCTTTGAAATACTGTTGTGTTTTTGGAAGTAAATGTTACATCAGAAAAAAATAAGGAAATCAAGGGAAGTATGGTGACAATATAGATGAATGAATTTTCCTTGGATACTCAATGAATAGCATAGCCTTCAAGTTTTTCAACAACTACCTAGGAAGGATTTTGGAAAGAAGCGATGTTAAGATCATTGAATAGAAAACTAAAAATGGTTCAAGGAATTCTTATGCTATTGTGATATAATATGGGGATTAATGTAAACATAGAGAAAATTCAAATAAAGAAATAGAGGAAGGTGTAAACAATTATCAGGATCCACAACATGAAGTTGACTCAAAAGAAGAATATGAAGAGGAAACCATGGTTGGGGAGAATTTGGTTGAATATCAAAGGAGTAATTCAAGAGTTGAAATTGATCAACCCAACAGTATTGGGGATTGGAATACACCCACATAGACGCGGAGAAAGTAATAATACATAATCTGCATTTCTATTAGTTGTGGAACCATCTTTATTTGAAAAATCTGCGAAGGATGAATCATGGGTGAAATCCATGAATGAAGAGTTAGATCATATTGAAAAGAATCAAATACAGGACCTAGTAAAGATACCCTAAGGTCATAAGTTTATTGGTATGAAGTGGATCTACAAGAACAGGTCTAACGAGCATGTAAATGTTATAAAAAACAAGGCACAACTAGTATATAAAGGATATTCACAGATTGATGGTGTCAATGTTAAAGAAAGCATTGCTCCATTGGCTAGACTAGATTCTATCAGGCTTTTTCTTTACATTTAAATACTAATAGGATATAAATTATATGAAATGGATGTCAAGAAAGTACTCTTTAATGGTGTTATTGAATAAGAAGTCTACATCAAACAACCATTGGGTTTTTTCTTGGTACTAATTAAACAAAGGTTTTCAATTAAAGAAGGACCTCTATGGTTTGTAGTAGGAGCCATGAGAATGGTATTCCTAGCTGGATTATTATATCAAGAAGCTATAATTCAGAAGAGGAGTAGATCAAAATATCTAGGTGATGAATTCTCCAAAATATAATTTCATGGTTCTAGTTTATGTTGATGACATTATATTTGGTGGCATCAGGAAATGATTAGTGGATGAATTTTCTAATCACATATAATCAGAATTTGAAATATCTATGATTGGGGAGCTCACATATTTCTTAGGGATGTAGGTGATTGAAAATAAGGATTACACATTCATTTCCAAATAAAGGTATGCCAGAGAGCTGTTGAAGAAATTTAATATCCATAATTCCAAACCAATGTCACTCTGATAGATGTTGGAACCAAACATGGAAATCATGTGAATGGAACCATTGTAGATCCCACCATGTACAAGAGGGTTATTAGAAGCTTATTGTACCTAATAGTGACACGCCGTGATATTGTCTTTGCAACATGCTTAGGGTCCCAATTTCATAGTAATCCAAAGGAAGAACATACGATAGCAGTAAAAAGAATCATGAGGTACATTAAAGGAACTCATAATTATGGGTTATAGTTTTCTGCAATAAGGAACAGTGAATTATTAGTTTTTTCTGATGCGGACAGGGCTGGAGATGTAGTGGACATAATTTCCACTGGTGGTGAGGCATTCTATATTGGGAAGAAATTTATGGGCAGTTTGAGCAAGAAATAGGAATTTACTTCTCTTAGTACTACTTAATATGAATATATATCTACTACCAAGTCCTGCACTCTGTTAATTTGGATGAATCAGCAACTGGCTGACATAGGTGACGAGCTGGAAACAACCAATGGTGTTTTATGGATAACAAGAGCATAACTAATCTTAAGAAAAATCTCTTTTATCATTCTCATATGAAAGTTATTGAAATAAAATATCACTTCATCGAGGAAAAAGTTAAACAAGTTGTGATCATCATCGAACATGTGGGAATAGATGACAAAATGGATGACATTATGACCAAGCTGCTATCAACACCTATGTTTGAGAAATGTTGGTTGAACCTTATGTTCAGCCACCTCCTAGTGCATAAGGAGGCTATATTTCCCCCCCCCCCACTCCCCAGTTATGTTACATTTTTCAAATCTATTTTTAGATTTCATGTAGGTTTATGGGGAAGATACTATCCAGGGGGGGTGTGTTTTAAGCTATACAATGAACAAAATACCAATCATTGGGTTTATTGTCAATGAGTGAGAAGGAATAAATTATGGATATGTACTTCTTACGCTACATGATGAAAATTTAGAGTTTTTAGGAGAAGGAAAAAATTCAGAACATGTAATGATTATTTGACACGAAAATAATTCAGTGTTATAATGAGAAGGAATAAATTCAGGACATGTAATGATTCTATGACAGGGTAAGAGAATAACATAGATGTCTTTAATAATTCCAAAACATGGGAACTAAATTCATGAATCCCCTATTTTTTCTACATTGATCATTACTCATGTCGACTTAGAGTGTTGGCTGATTTGTTTCTTTCATTTCATGTTTTGATAGTTGTTGGTGCTCTATTAAATTTATCTAGAGATTTCCAACAAACACAAATGGGGAGATTTTTGAAACCAAAACAATTCTTTTATTGAAATGGAGAATGTTTTTTGTTTACTGTAAATCCTATTTATAATTTCTCAAAGTTTTCAAGGAAAGGTATCATACATTTTACGTGAGAAATAGTATTGAATGTGGCACTGTTTCCCAGTGCTTTCCAAATATTAGGGTCAAAAAATTGGAATTTTGAGAAAAGTGTTCCTCACTAAGGGATTTTTTTGAAAGATTGAATGGTTTTTAGTAAATTGTGTGCAAGGCCTAATTTGGTATCAGTGCATCAAAATATGGAAAAGGAAAAAAAGTGTGTGCAAGAATTAAATGACCAAAAAAGGTGAGGTTTCATGGAAGAATCATATGCGCCCAATGCGATGTCAAAAGTGGTTTTTTCACACTCATGAAGTATCCTACATAAACCAAAAAAGAAGCTTCTAAATATTCTGTGAATGGTCATCGAGGCCTATAAATAATAAGATACCCCATGAAATACTTAATAAATTTCCAAAAAAAATCAAGTTGCTCTGCTGCAAGAAAGATTTGTGTACGAATGAATTATAGAATGTTAACTTATACGTAAGGTGTTCCTTTAGTCTGAAAAGACCAAGTGAACCCTTCATTATAGTTGCACGAAAGATAAGGGTTTGGCAAAAAGTAGGGGTTTCACAAAATTCATCTTTCGCAACAATTCCTAAATCATGTGTTCAAGTTGAGGTATTGCGTTATAGTGTACTGTTAAGATTTTGATAGGATTTTGAATATCTGGTTTGTGTGATTAGTGCTTTCAAGTTCATAAATTCAAGACATTGATGAATGAAGTGTCTAGTTCTAAATAGAGACAATGACTACAATAAAAATATATTGAATCAACCTTAATGTAGATAAACTGGGTAAGACTTCTACCAAGGAAGTGGGCTAGTGGAAGTCGATGGAAGTGATCCGAGAAACGCAGTGAGCTATCCCTGAACAATTATATAGGCAGGGTTCTTGGCACAGAGTGATTGTGACTGAACCTTGTAATCTAAAAACTAGTAGAAATTAGTGGAATTATGTACGACTGACACACTTTAGTTGTATGCTTCATGGACATAACCTTTTGTGGTGAACCAAGTAAAAGTGTTATGTTATCTCCTTACTTTCATTTGAATGAAAGATTTAACAAGTTTCTACCAAAGTGGGAACAAGATTCATAAATTTAAAAACTAAAAGATGACACCCTAATTCACACCTCCCCTCTCATGTTGTCTCAGGGTCTTTCAAATATATCATTATAAATTGAAGACAAAAAATTAGATAAACATTAAACTAAGAAAAATATATTAATAAAAAATTTAAAATTTAAAAAAGTGTTTATCCAAAGAAATTATTGTAATTTTAATTTCTCTTCATTTTGTTTTGATGAAAAAATTAGTAAAAGAAGGGAAATTATTGTAATTTTTTTCAATCCAGTTTGGTGATAATTTTTAAAATAAAATAAAAGAAATTTTTTGGAAATATGAAAAAAATAACCCTTATTAAAAATAAAGTTTTTCAATAATAAATTATTCTAAATAAAAAATATTATAATTTTAAATTGTATCTTTTATATTTAAATATATATATTTATTTATTATATAGAAATATATATGTATTTAAAAATATTTATATATATTTATATATTTATATATATTTATTAATATATACCTGTATATATATAATTATAATATAATAAATATTTCTATTATTTAAATATATTTATTATAATTTTATAATTTATTTAATATAAATATATATATATATTATTTACAATCATAACTATAAATAAATATATTTTCAAATATTTGTATATAATTATAAAATAATTCATATAATTATATATATTTATTAATATATAAATATATATAATTATATATATAGTAAATATATTTATTATTTAAATAAATTAGTCATACCTAGATGGTGTGAACCATGAGTTATATCCCATGGATCCAAAATTTATTAAAAATAAAATAAAACACATTACAAAATGATATGTGAAATGAAGGTAGTGAAAAATCGCAGCAGCTGAAAGAAAATTGGAAAACTACCCAAAAAACAAAAGACGGTTTTTCATCAATTGGATTGGCTGCCTACTCTACCTATCAGATGAAGACCCCTCCTCCATGTTTTGGACTGATTTCAAGTTGCATCCAGTTGTGTATTAGAATCATATGGTGTGGTGGAATCCTCATGGGTACAATGATCCTCCTCACCAGTCGGAATAAACTAAGTGTCAGATAATTGTTCATCATATCAGACAGATCCATGAGTGATTCCAAATTTCTTATGAAATACTTATGTGTTATTCTATATGTTCAATATTTCAATAAAACTAATACTATTTTTACTAGAGTTTGATTGAGACATAATATTGTCATGGGCAGCAGTTAAAGACCCTTTTACCCCCCCCCCCCAGTATGTGTGGAAAACTACCAACTTCAGCTAGTGTAGAGTGTCACATGCTCGACACCAACCTTACATTAGGTTAAAGGAAGCCTAATCCTCTTCATTTTTTGGTCTAGACATAGATGATGGGATAAAAGAAATTTCTTTCCTATGAGTGCCCAACTAGAAACCATCATCATCATAAATGATATTTTTTCCTTTAGTTCTTTTCAATTAAGTGGATAAAATATGTTAACCATTCCTCATTATTAGAAATAAATTTTTCTCCATCTTCCTCTTTTATTTTTAGGATAAGTAACACTCCTTCAACAGTATATCACCAACTTCTTCCCACACAATAGTCTCAAATTCAGTCTGACCATCAGGAAGGATAGCAATATGAGGAACTAGTTTTGACTGCTCTTTAGTTGCAATATCAAACCAAGATTTCATCTTTCATGCGGCCTACCTCACCTCATATTCCCCTACTAAACAGGTATCAAAATTCATATAACTTGGATTAGTACCATCCTGTAGGTCATGCTTCTCGGATTGAGGGGAGCCATCCCCCACACATGCAGTGTCAACTGTAGGGCCTCCATAGAACACAACCCCTCCCTGTTGATTCTTTTCATACACACCAAAAAGTTGAGTGAAGTTAGGAGGCTTCACACATTTGGATTTCTTAAAACAATGGTTATCATTTTGACCTCTTATAGAACAAAAGGATCAAATTATTGACATTCTGTAATTCAACCTATCATTTCCAATAATTTTGAAGTTTGAACAGAACCGTTGAATTTTTTCATACTCAATCCCTAATTTAAATTCATAATCTTCAATTGAAAGAATCACATTATCAACATAGGTTGAACTCAAAGATACTTTAACCATAAATTAAGAGTATTTACCAAACAAAAATAATTTGGTGTCCCTATCAATTTTATTGGGAATGTCTATGGTCAGTGTTATATCCTACAAGATCCATAGGTGCCACCACATCGATTTCAGACTGTGAACCTTGACCCATTTTTTGATTGAATTAGGTATATACCTCTAGTAGGATAAAGCGATGATTCCACACCAAGATGTAAAGAACCCCCAGTTTGAGAGACACTGATCTGAATCCCCATGCCTTTAACATTAACACTTTAGATGGGAAGAGGAATTGAAATAATACATGACATAAAGAAACTCTTTTCTAATTTGAAAATCTTATGATTTATGAGAGACGAGTATACAAGTCATTGGTTATCCATGGTTTATAACCCTTTAGTAAGATAAGCTAAGAAAAAATGGAATTCTTACCTTTCTCCAACTATTCTGAGACAACATATGGATCAACATTCACATGAGAAACATTCCCTTTGCATCGGGGACATCCAATAATGATATCTTGTAAGACAGACAATGAATAACTGGATCCGTTACTAGAGCATGAATAATCAGAATATGTTCCACCATGAACAATTTTCTTCCTCCCCCTATCAATATCAAATGACATATATCCATTGAATCAACAATAGAATATAAATTTTTCATTTGAGGGATGATCATACTATCTTTCCATAATAGGAAATCCCTAACCGTCATTGCATCCTCGAGAGAGTCTTCTGTACCGATCCCATTATCTATATATTTACTGTGATTTAGTAATTATTTAAATATTTATTTATATTTATTTAAATACATTTCTTAGAAATTATATATATATATAATTTTATAATTAACTATTTAATTAAAAAATAATTAAAAAATAATTTAAATAGATTAATTATATATATTTCAAATATGTTTTAAATGTTAAAACGTAATAAAAAATGAATAAATCTTATTCATATAAATTAAAAGAATATTGAAAATATTGCATATATAGTAAATAAATACATGTAAAAATAAATATTACAAAATTATTAAATATATCTTTAACATTATTAAAATATATAATAACAAATGAATAAATAAATTAAATAAATTACAAAAAAATAATAAATAGTGAATTCTTAACAATTAGGTCAATTACATACACATAATAGATGATGAAAAATGAATATATATATGATATTAATTTTATAAATAATAAAAAAATTATAAATAAATTATATTAACTATATAAAAAATTAATAATTAAATTAAATAAAATTAAATCAAATCAAATTAAATTAAATTAAATTAAATTCAACACACACACATATATATATTCTTGATGAATAGATTAAAATAAATTTATTTTAAAAATGAATAAATATAAAAAATACTAAAAATTGAGGGATATTAAAACATAATAAATAATATTAAATCAATATACAGACTTACGCGCACCCATACATATACACATGAAAAATATACATCTGTAAACATACACATCTAGACACACATATACATACAGAAAAATACACACATACACATACATACATACAATTATACATATGTACTAATATTTTAAATTATATTATATCAATATAAATATATATTTAAATAATTATATTCACTTATATATTATATAATTACTAAAATAAAATCTTAATATATTAAATTTATTTTAACTATTTACATATTTCTAATTAATGAATATAAACAAAGTATTAAATATTTTGACTAATATAAATTTTTTAATTTTTTTATATAATATTATGAAAATAAGATTTATTTTTTATTAAAATCATATAAATCATATTTATATTTTATATTTTAATATATATATATATATATATATATATGTTTACTATAAAAATTATTTGAAAATATATAAATATTTATATGTAAATTAATGTACTCACTATGACCTTAATCAGTGCTAAAAAACACTGATAATGGTGTCATTTTTATCAGTGCTAAAAAATAGTGCTGATAAGTATAGACTTTTATCAGTTCTTGTATTAGCACTAACAAAAGGAAACATTATTGGAGTTTTTTTTCAAGCACCGTTAAAAGTCACCCATTTATATTTGATGGCAACAAGAAGGTCAACCTATGATCCTAGGTAGTATAAGTAAACCCAAATACATTCTAAATCTATCCATAACAAAATCAACATGCAATGAATATCAAAGAACACCAAAAACATAACATACCAGGAATGTACTTGATGCAATATATATAGTTTCCACTGATAACTATATTTTTTTATAGTGAATTTTCATAGTAATTATGTGACATAATAGAGTAAGTTTTCACTTGAAAATAATATTGTATACTAATATTTTTCTATAAACATATATGTATGTAGGTTCATATTCAGGCATTCAAATATTGTACCATAAATTTACACTGAAAATTTTCAATATAGATTTATACCAGGGCTGATTTATAGTGTAAATTTATGAAACAAAATTCCAATAAAAATTTACATATTTTTTGTGTATATTTACTAAAAATTTCCTCTATACAATTACCACTTAAAATTTGTGATTTAATATTATCATGTATATTTTTATTTTTATGTTTGTCTTTGTGTTTTTTAGTTTTCATTGAAAATTTTCATCATACATTGAACATTTATTAGATAATTATATTTCAAATTTACACTATGAATTTTAAATGAAAATAACTATTATAAAATCTACATTGAAAATTTCCACTTGAAATTTGAATGGAAATTTTTACTAAAATTTTCCAATGGAAATTTTTACTAAGGGAATATAGTGTAAATTATCAATAAAAATTTCAAGTAAAAATTTATGTATTAATATACATTTATTTTAATTTAAACTATAAATTTGAAATAGAATTATCCATTCGATGTTTCTATTGTAAATTTATAGTGGAAGTTTTCATAGGAAATTTTTTAGGGAAGTATCTATGTGAAATTTTTAGTGGTAGTTTGCATTGGAAATTTAGATAGGATGTTTCATTAAAAAAAATTTAGAGATTTTTTTTCAAATTTTCTATGAAAAAATACACTGTTTATTTATGTGTTAATATATTTGAACTAAAAATTTAAACATAAATTTATTTTTTAATTTTGATAATCACATTTTTAGTTTAATTATTATAAAAAATAAGTTAAAATATGAACCTAAAATTTATGTGGAAATTTGCACTAAAATTTCCCAATGGAAATATTCACTAAAAGTTATTAATGAAAATTATCAATTAATTAATTTAATTGAAAAATTACATTTATTTTTTTATTTATTATTATATTTGTACTGAAATCATAAACAAATATTTATTTTAAAATTATATTAATAAAATTTATTTTATAAATTTTTAATATAAAATTTGATTTCAAATATCGAGTATAGATTTTAACTAAAAATTTTATATTTATGAATACACTAAAAAACTCAAGTATATATTTCCAAAGTAATTTTAAAATGTAAAATTCTAATGAGAATTTATAATATGGATTTTCTATTTGTGTTAACTTTCATTAAGAAATTTAAATATAATTTTTTTATGTAATTTTATATAATAGGTTGTTACAGTGTTTGTACTTGTATATATACAAAATTAAAGACACACATATATAAATAATATATGTATATTGTTATTTTCCATGTATAAATAATAAATATATATATATATATTAATTTATTTATAATAAAAATTATAATATACATAATAATTTATATATATATTGCTTATATTTAATTGAATAAGAACATCATATAATAAATATGTGTAATAAATATAATATTAATTATATATATATAAATATTATTATATTTTAAAAAATATAGGTAGATACTCTGTTTTTACCTTGAAATACTTTGAAATATGTTATGAAATATTTTTGGAGTCAGACGCTGAGACGATGTGTGATTCCAAGGCCCGGTGAACCTAAAATTAATTTTAGATAAATATTAATTTTTTTATCATGTGTGTATAGTTTTTTAGAAATAATTGAATATCTCATAAACATAATCTCGGATCAAAAATTTGAGACCACAGTTGAATCCAGAATTTGGGCTTTGCCCAAGGCGAGACCTAATGTTGGTCAGTATTTGACGTTCAGATGAGGTAACTCATGGATGGTATGTTAAGTGGATTAATTAATTAATTATATTTATTAATTTAATACATAAAACAAATTTCCCTAAAAATTTATTTTGAGATGGAAAATCTCCAGGGTTAGTCGCATAACCGTAGGATCATTTAGAGGATGTTTCTTTATTCTTAATTTTCGGTTTGAGATAGGACGATGACCGGTGATCAAATCGAGGTGAATTGACAGGCAGTGGACACATCAGATCATTCTCATCATAGTTGAACATGTTCTTCACCAATGATTGATCCAATATTGAGGTAAAGCTCATCAATTTTGGTTTCCACCCTTGATTAAATTATTAAGCATGTTCTTATCTTCCATTCTTTGATCTGTGATTAATTTAATCCTTCTCATGAGCCTAAGAGTTGAATTAAATTGTTTATTCTATTTATTCTTGGATATTCCATGTTTATCACCTTGAGTATCTTTGATCTATGATCATTTTACAATAATTACTGTCCAAAGAATGATTCACATTTGTTCTTGTGCCTTTCTCCCACCTGTTCTTCTCATTCTTCATCATTGGGCTATGAGGTAACGGTTCGGCATTACCAGGGGGTCTAATCATGATCGGACCCCCAAATTTGTAGTAGATACGCACAAAATGACCCGCTTAGTGTTTTGAGGATGGATCGGGATGGAACATGGGCGATACTCTGCGGATCTAGGATCCAAAGTGGTATTGATGATGGAAGGTGCATGAAGCGCATAGAGACTTCTAGTAGAGAATAAAAAATATGATTTTCAGCCATTAAAGACCAGGAATTGATGAATCGAGGTGATACCCTTTTATTTTTAGCGGTTAAACAATGTAAAAAAAGACGGAGATCAAGATCTAGATGAATCATAGATATCAATAGTTTCTACAAAAATCTCAAAAACCTGACATGTACTAGGATGAACACATTCCATGTAGTCACCCATAAGAGGTAGATAAGGTTTCAAGAAAAAGATATTGATCACATGTTGGGTGGTTAGGACATATACAGTGTGGCCAGCCCATGGAAGACAAGCAATGTTCCATTTTCACATTGCAATGACCCTATGTGGGAGGACACACCATTTAATTTAGGAGTACATGCACAACAGTGGGTACCCAGGCCCATCTAGCTATATGATGAAGTACACGAAAAAACCTATAAGCACATGGGAATGCCACGATTGGGAGAGATATTTTTTTGGGTCCCATAAACTCTATATATGGTGAAATGGACACCAATATGTGTACAGGAGAGAACACATCTAGGAGGATATGTGATATCACACACCATGTGGACCCTATTACAAATTGTGTATCTTTATGAAACTCCTACCTCTCATATCTCCTACATTTTCCAACATATTTTTTACCAAGATTATCCTATCCGGATTTTTTTTTCAGGTATAATGCAATGGTAGCTGTCATAGAGGTTTTTGAGAAATTATATGAGATGTTTCAATTGAGATTCATTACTAGGTCATGCTCAGTGATGAAAATGATCAGGAAAGATCATTAGAGAGTTTAGATAGAGACAGTACCCCCTGTCGTACCAGGGTGCAGGTCCTATAAACTCTTTTCTCAGGTAGAGGCAGTACTCCCCTGTGGCACCAGGGTTAATTTCTTCTATCCCCGAATATGGTACTCCACTTTTAGACTAGGGAATGATTCTTCCATACTCATTATACAAATACATAGATTGTACTCCTCTGTTATACCAAAGCACATGTCCTCTATCAATAAAGATGGTACTCCTCTATCGCACTAGGGCACGTGTCCTCCAAACTTATTGCATAGATATATAGGAAATACTCCCTAGTTGCAATAGAGTATAGGTCATATATTCACAAAGATAGTTCTCCCATGCTGCACCATGTTGCGGGTCGTCCATACTCATTGTATAGATACAGAGGCGGTAGTCCCTTCTTGCACCAGAGAATGAGTCCTCTATCTATAGAGATGGTACTTCCTTGTCAAACTAGAGAGATGGTTCTTCATATTTTTGGTAAAAATAAATACTATGTACTCTCCTATTTCACTAGGTAATATATCCTCTATCCATGGAATGATTACTCCTCAATTTCACTAGGGAATGAGTCCTCTATACTCGTTGAACAAATACAGAGGTGGTACCCACTATCACACAAGGGTGTCGGTCCTCCATCCATGAAGATGGTATTCCCCTATCACACTAGGTAAATTTTCTTATATATTTCATTCATAGATATAGGGATGATACTTCCTTGTCATATCAGAGTATGGGTCCTCTATCTTTTGGTGATTACACTTTAAAGGGATATGGAGTAGTGGTGAAGTGTGAACCTACATCATGACTTCTTCTCACAAAAACACATGATACTAGGGATCGATGATGGAACATTAGAGCTATAGGATAACTCATCATTCTAGTCTAGGTTGTGAGTTGAATATCCACTTATATTCTAATTTGGTTTTATTATATGAGTATGTATGTCCATTTCATTGTGTTTCATTTCCCTCTAATTTTGGGTTGATATGACTACTTCTATCTTGTATTCTATTTATCCCTATTCAATTTTCAGGGTTTCCTATAGGGTATCTATATAATCAACCTTTCATATACTATACTGGCACATTTTGTGTCTTATACAGATGAAGAAAAGATCGGTGGTGGGATTGGTGGAGTTTAGGGATACTTGGGTGTGTAGATCATATATGATGGTTAGGATTGGATACCTAGAGACAAGATCTCTCAAAAATTCTTTTCCAGTTTTTTTAGGTTGGGACATCTTTTCTGGGTGGGTGTGTATTTTTCCCTTTTCATTTTTGGTTTACTCCGTCACACTATTTTTTATTTTCTAGATGTTATTACATGCATTGTTTTTACGATATAGGTTATTCTATATTATTATTATTTTATCATCTAAACTTTTTCATGGATATGGATAAGTATGTGCATATAGGTAAATTAGCCAAACTCCACCCATTTTTGTTATTCCTTCTTGGTGATTGTTTCCAGCCTTATTCCTATGGAGGTGGGCTTGGGGTTGTAGTGGCCTAGTCTTCTGCTGGCCAGGAGGGCCCTAGTGGTTTGAGTCATTACAATATAGATATATGATATTTGTGACACATAATTAAAACAACAATAAAGATATAAAAGAATAGGTGAAGTGGGTATGCAAGGGAATTCCTATAATTTTTTGTGTACTCTCGGTTTGGGGTCCCAACCAAATATGATATCCATCCCTTATCAAGGTAGCTTACTGAAAGAAAAAAAACTTAGTAAGTGAAATTCTAGGGAAATACAATATTATGGGTAAAGTGAACCCAATAGTTTTGATGTTCATTAGGTATGAACAACAACATAGCAATATATTTTTAGAGAATAATTCAACTATCCATTATTCAGAGATTGATATTATTCATTCTTCTTCATATTTCTAATATCATTTCAATACCCATAGAGTTATATAATTTATTATTCCCCATTTCTTCTCTAGTATATTTAATGTAGCCATATTTTTATAATATAATTTCTTCCTCTATTTTTCCACAATTAGTACTAGTATTATTAGGGTTTTTTCTCCAATTTCACCTGTGATAATTTTTGATGAACATAGTAGATTAAATAGGGTTGAGAATTCTGTCAATTTTTTTTTCATTTCCCCATTGGAACATAATTCTTATTCTAGAGTAGATGTTTAATCATATAAAAGCATTTTAATTAATTATTTATACTTTATAAATATTGAAAAATAATGTTGGTATAGAACATTTAATGTTATGATATGTAAATCACTCAAAGAATATAGAATTAAATTTCATTTAAAATATTTTAAAATTACTATAATACACTGTTAAACTCTAAAAAATTCATAAAATTTTTATTGTTCATCACACACAATTATATTATACTTTGATATATTTGATACTGAATTAGTTAGCTGTATGTCAAATCTCGATTCTATAGATATTTAGCAAGTTTAATTAATTAATTTAAAATTGATTTTTGATTAAAAAATTAATGATTAAATATTAAATATGAAGTTCAGTTTATAATAATATGTTTAGAATTCAATGTTATTATTTTTATAATTGATGTTCTTTGAAATATATTTTGGTTTTATTTCAAATACTTCAAAATTTAAATCACATATTAGGAAACTATATTCCCCAAAATGTTGGTAAAGTTAAAATAATCAAACAATCCTTTAGGGAAATGTCTCAAGGACAATCACTAATCAATATTAGTGAGAATTAGGTGTAATTTGATTGGGTAAAAATATAACAAAAACATTCAACAGACCAAATTTTAGTGGTGTTATTTGGGAAGGTAAATGGTTGCTTAAAAATTATTGAAAAAATCAATAAAAAATTGAAATTAGAAAAAATATAAAGAAATTAGAAATTTAAAAATCTCTAGAAAAATAAAAAAATAAATAAATATAAATCATTATAAATCATTATAAATTCATAAATAGAAATAAAAAAATTTTAGAAAACATTAATTCTAAAAATAACATAAAGAAGAAATATATAAAAAATATAAAATTTTTGAAACATGAAACAAAAAAATAAACTAAAAACATAAAAAAATGTATCTTTTGAAAATCATCATAAAAATTTAGAAATAATATTGAAAATTTTTTATAAAAAAATAAATTCAACTTTTATTCTCATAAATTCATCATATTAATAAACCTTGAAAAAGATGTATGTTATTGGATGATGAAAACTATTTAATATTGGGAGCCCTTATTACTAGTTAGCTTGAGTGGTTGAAAATCCACTACTTTTTATTGAAAAATAATTTTTTCCAAAAACTACTTACTATATTTTTTAATCTTCTAATATAGTGAGGGCTTCCTACTTCAATTGTGGTTTTAAGCTAGAATTTGCTAAAATCTGTGCAAGAATCTTGAATTTTGAACCGTTTTACTTTTAAAAATCAGTATTTACATACCCAAGAGTGATTAATCTATAGATTTTATGAATTTTGACAATACAATTAAAAGAACAGTCACTAAACTAATGAAAAAATTATGAAAGAGAATGAAACCATCAAAAATTGTTAAAAACATCAATAATATAACCAGGACTCAAATTTTAATAGCCTCTTTTGGGGGATATTTATAGTCCATTTATGGATATTATTTTAGAACCACAATAGTAGAAGGGTGATGATGCATCTTAGTGTGGATAGTATGGATATCACATAAGCAATGGCCTTTGGGCACTGATTAAGGGGCCTTTAGTCCTTCGAATGTGGGGAATTCATGCAATTAAAATTGTAATGGACCTATTATAGAGTGGATTAACCCTTGTAGGGGGTGTTACCCACACTTTTTGTTCTAGGTATGTGTGAGTTGTTTTATTTACATTTAACCTTTATTACTTTAATAAATATAAAAATATCAATATCACTAATATTATTTCTGAGAAAACCCTTAAGGAGCTGGCTACACTTGATTTTTACAACTGAAAACTTGTTATTCAATACCATACATTGAATGAAAACATTTAAATGAAATATAAATGATTATATTTATTCTAAAATTTAATAGATTAATAGGGGAGGAACCTCTCACACACCTAAAACAATTTCATGTTATTTTCTTTACAAAACAACTATAGAGTAGATGGGGATCAAGTTATTCTTAGGGAATTTTTTTCCCCTTCAAAATTCCACAAAAACATGATTCTAATACATACCCCCTAGTTTATTAACAAGTTTTTTAGATTTTCAGAAATATTTTCTTGAAAATATTTTCCAACCATTAAGAAATCATTTTCTATGATGATGATTATTGGAATTGGGAAATTTTCTAAATATATTCTCTTTGAATATCAGAAATGGTTTTTTAAAATGACTAATTCATTCCATTAACATCAAATTCCAAAATAGATCTTCATTTAATATTTTATGAGGTGTTGTTATCCATGAAAATGGATATAATAAATGTTCCTAGTGGTGGTGCACTGGTTGAAAACACACCAACTGCCACTTCAACGCTCATTAACACCATGGGTTCTGAATCATAACATTTTTATAGAAGGGATTAACTATATCATGTCAAGTATATGAGTAAAACATCATGTGTAAAAACAAAAAAAATTACACAAAATACATGAGTGAAATTTCAACCATGATTAGAAAACATTCTATGCAATCATCATCACATTCAATCAAAATTTCAAGTGCATCACATATTTATTCACTATATTTGGTTGTATTCATTCCACTATCCCATTTCTAATTCATTTATCCATCCCATTATGAATTATAAGTTCAATTAAAAACACCATTTCACATGTCAAACCACCAATTTACCCTTTACAACCACTATTTCATCATTTGCATCATCAATTCTAACCTATTCAACAAATTAAACCACTATTAAACCCCATTTTCAACATTATTTTTAAGGTAATTTATCATTAAATAAAAACCCCACTAATTGTTGTAATTATTTTCAAGATCAAACGGTATAATTATTTTCAAACTAATAAATTAATTTTATTTATGACCCAAGATATATTTCTTTTGAAAATAAAAATTCTTTACAAGAAAAGAAACCAAACTTTTCTAAACACTAACCAAACTAGTAATAATCAATTTCTAAAAAATTATAACTCTAAATATAACTTTAGAAACAATCTATTTAATAATACTAACCAATTTTCTCAACATAACTAATTGGATAATGGAAAATATAATTTTCCTAATAACCACAACATTCAAAACATTAATTGCAATCAAAGTAATGAATAAAATCAAAACCAAAATAAATTTAATCAACCCATAAGAAATTAATTTTCTATAAACCAACAATTTACTAATGAAAAAAACCATAAAATAACATTATTTTATAACAACATTCCATGTAATGTCTTTAACCAAAACAACTTCACCTAGATTAACCAAAACTGGAGTAACGTTAACCAATTAAATTTTAAAAATAATAATGGAGCTTCATCTTCAAAGAATGATTCATCCATTGAATACATATTTATCATTGAAAGAGATATTAATAAATCTTTTGATACTCAACTAGGATAGATTTCTTCGATATTAAATCAATTCATTCCAAAAAAATCAACTAATTACCTTTATAATTAATCCCATATCCTAATGGTGATGTAAATTACATATAAATTAGGTTTTAGAAAACATATAAGGAACATATAAATCCTCTTAAGAATGCCTTAGAAGAAAAAATAAGACCTAAAATGAGGATATTTATGAGGGGAAGAAGTATTTCAACAGTTTCTTGAAAACTTTTCTTTAAATAATGAAAAACCTACTGGTCTATCTGATAATATCATTTCTCACTATGAAAATCCTATTCAAGCCTCTAAATTTCTCTTTTATTAATAATTCAAAATATATAAAAAACCCAATGATTTGGAACTTTAGTTTCGTGAAATATTTAAAAAATTAAATATATATATATTCTTTTACATGATGTTATAAATAAAATCACTAAATATGGTATGTTTTTAAAGTAAATTATCACCCACTTAAGTATGATCAATGCTATATAGAATTTTTCTCATTGTTCAATCCCTGATAAATGTATATACTATAGTACTTATACTATGAATTTTCAAATTGATAATTTTATAATAAAGAGTGTGCTAGTTTATCTAAGTGCCTCAAAAAATGTTAAACCAAATTCAAAATATAATTTAATTCATGATAACTTAGGTACACACTACATATAAAAATATAGTGTTATTTTGAAACTTGGAAACAAAATTACAATATATATGACTATTTTTCTTGAAAATTATACTTATGGGTGTTGGTGATTTATTGATTCTAGATTATTTATATAGATTAGACACATGAATAGTATTTTAATGAAAAATTTATGCTCATTTTATAAAGACCCTTTCTTATGAATGCTAGATAAAAAATTGATGTTTATATAGAAACATTAACAATAATATTTTGCGATAAATTGGTGAAATTCAATATATTTTATTCCAAGGAATATACTTTTGAAAATAATAATTAGTATGAAATTGATTCTTTAGTGATTAATAGTATTGAGTTCATTTCTAAAAATGGGAGATTCATTTCCAACCTGTGCAAAGATTTTAACTGTTATAAATCTTGTTAATAAGAAATGTATTTTTAACTAAGGAATAGAAACAATTTTTTATAATTACTCATTTGAAATCCATTTGAATGAAAAATATTCTGCTAATTTAATCTGTTTAGAAGTATATCAATTATTCAAATTTGAAATTATTTCTTTTAAGTAACTTCAATGTCTAAGTTATTTGTTAAATTATACCTTTTATGTGATTCCTAAAATCTATAACAAGTATAATTCTATAAATTCATTTTTCCATAATCATAATCCTAAAATATTAACTTCCATTGATGAAAATGATGCTTTGAAACATGATAGACATGTAGTGTAACTTGAATTTTTTTAAAATTCAAAAAAATATTGTTTTCACATAATGAAAATACCGTTTCAAATCTATAAATGTAAAATATGCTCTAAATAGACTTGAAAAATCCATTTTAAACACCATTGATTCTAATTTTAAATTAGGATGACACAAAAATAAATTATAATAAAGGTGAACCTAAACCTGAAAATTTATCTCTAAAAATAAAATACCGCCTTAAACATGTAAAATATGATTTATTAAAAGAAAATAAATTATTTCCTATGATTATTTCTTTTAAATTAACTACCTTATAGGAGAATCAACTAATTAATGTTATAAAATAAAATAGGTATGAATATCCCAATCAAGCATGGATGGTTGTACTTATTGTCCACAAACAAGGCTAGCATTGTGAAGTGAAGTTATCAATATGTGTTAGGTATATATAATGATTGGAGAGATTATATTCATGTATATGAAAAGTTATGATTATATTAGTGAAGAACTATATATTGAAACTTATAAAGATGGAGCTAGTTGGATACGTAAATCATATTAAGGAGTTATGGTTAATGGAGTGAAAAGCTTGTATGAAGTTAGAGAAACCATCCATGTAGTATTAATTATAATGATTATTGTATCAGGTAAATAATGTCATTTGTATAATGTTTTATAATGAATTTAAATCCCTTTAAATTTTTTTAGAGGATCTTAGATCATTTATGGTAAATATGTAAATTCTATGATGGTGCTAGAAAATTGTAAAAGTCCTTGAAGTTTTCTATATAGACATGTTTTTTTTTTAAAGAGTGGAAAATTTGTGAAAGTTAGAAAAACATTGAGAATACATAATATATTATGTCTACCATACAATAGAAGATTTGAAAAAGGAAAGGGATCTTACCTATATACATAACATTCATTTTGAATGATCCATAATATATTTGTTTTGAGCTATGTGTAGAAATGTAAAAGGAACTACATGTACAACATTTTTTTGTTGTTTATGTTTTTTATTGATGAGCACATTAAAAATCAGTAAAATAAAGTAATTACAAAGATACATAATAATTTTGGGTAATGTATGTTTTTCACTCAGAGATTAGATATATATACAACAAAGGGATCAATATTATGAAAATTTTAATATATTTTAATCATAGTTATATCTACATTTTTATAAAACATACACAATATGTAAGAAGAATAATAACATAAATTTTAGTCATCAGTTTGAAAAAATATTCCATGAAATTTTATGTTTAAGATATTTTGATAGTCACACAATAGAAATATGGTTTTTTAAAATCCTATATGAGTTTTAATACTTTGATAAAAGTGAAGTTTTTGAAGATAGAGGTTTCCAAAAACAAATATTCTGAAGAATGATATCAAATCCTATGATGTTATGATATGTTTTTTAATGAAAATAGGAATCACAATAAAAAGTGAATTATGATTCAATAAGTTTGATGTTGAAGAACCTATCAATTTTGGGGGTAGAGTTTGAGACATATCCATTCCATATGAATAAATTTCACATCATGATATGGTATAAATCTTGATATATGTGAATAATATTTAGTGAAACTGAAAATTTTAGGGTTGAAATTAAAGATATTTTAAAACATCACATGGAGACTAAAATACAAAATTTACTAGAAGTTTTAATCTAACTTGAATGGGGATAAAACTTGAATATTTTTGTTCATTAGTTTAAAAGATAATAAGATCACCTGCCATTGTTAATAATATAAATTTCCATATAAAAAAGGAAACAATATTATCATAATTTTGTGTGGGTAAAATAAATAGAATAATAAATAAAGATACAAAGTATAATCTATTAAGAACATGATAGTTATACTGTTAGTAACATATCTATTTATCAAAGAGATGGTGAAGATTATGATATCTAGTAAGAATCACCTATGAATCAAGGAAGGATGAGGAGTATTCCTATGATTCATCTATATCATAGAGGGTGATTGGGAAGTGAAGGAGGATGATATTTATATTGACGTTTTGAATCCCATTATAATTATTTAAGTATTAGTAATATTTTCCCTACAATATTCAAATATCATAGTATATGAGTGAGAATATCACCAAAGAAAATTTAGGGGGAGAATATGGTCGATGTGCATAATGAACCAGAAGGTAGGAGAAATTGAAGACATTTTCCAGGGTTTATTGGAAGAAACCATTGAATACTATCAAGAGGATGTATAAATACCATATTGGGAGAAAAACATATCTTTTCAATAGGTATCTAAAACAGGTGGGATTCATTATAAATAATTCATCCGGAGATGACCGCAGCTTTTCAAAAGATAACCCTCCACTATACTCACTTATGTTCAATGTTTTAGGAGATACCTTACACTTGTACTCACTAATTTTTTCTAGTGGAAAATATAGGTCTCAGAACTAGATCATTACCTATAAATGAGTTGGTACCCATGTTGGGACCAAGCATTATATATAACAACCCCAGACCTTCACTCTGGGATTTAGTAGCTAAAATATAATCTTTATGTTTATGGATTTTATACTGATAAAAATGACCTAATTTTACCCATCCAAAACATACTACATGAAAATTAACTATTGGATCACTTATATACACAATGAATTTTTAGGTTTATAGTTTTATATAATTATAATAAAATATTATATAACAATACTCATTTCTTTAAATGAGTATTTTTTCCACTATACCCAACTTTTCTTATTCTACATTAAGTCTTTATCTTTATTTATAAATTTTTTCAATCATGAAGCCTTTATAAACTTAATTAATTTAACATCATTCTTTATAAACTATGAAAATAAAAAATATAATAAGGGTGATCTAAAATTCATAGTAACAGTGAATATAAGTATGAATAATTGAATTTAATTAGTGAGAATAAGATGACCATAAGGGCATGTTGACATAATCAAAGTATATGAACATAACATAAAATAATTCATACCCATGAAAACATGGATCATAAATTATGAGACATGGAATAAAAATTAATCATAATAAAAGATTTATATAATTCAATAATCACTAGACATGTGAAAAAACCCCTTGAGCCAATGATCCATTATATTTCATTACAATCATTTAAAAATAATATATAGGTATCTTGTAACATCAAACATTCTTTATGGAACCACCTAACTGGATAATTCCCATAGCTCTTAGGAGTAACCTTTTACAAGTAAAATCCATTATATCTTAAGAGTAACTTATAAATGGTAACTTTTTCATCTATTAGGATTAAAAAATATAAATAATCTCTTCGGAGTAACTTCCATCCATTTAACTTTATATCATTACCCAATGTATTAGAGGGAAATAATAGACCCACCTATCCTTGGTTTATAACAGAACCTCCCATATTTAGATAATAACGTACACTGCTGTAAGAACAACCTATACCCATGGTTCAAAACCGTGGGTATAGCCCCAAAAACCGTGGGTATAGGCTATACCCACGGTTTTGGGAACCATGGGCTAGAACGGCATCGGGATAGGGGTCTTGACCTATACCCACGATTTTGTAGAACTGTGGGTATAGGTGTTTCATACACCAAAACGCTAGTGTACAGCATGGAAGCATCTTACCCCACGGTTTGACAACCGTGGGAAATTTAAATTTTCAAAAACGGTAGCAGCAGGTTTCGAACCTGCGCCATCTGCAGTGAGACTCAGCCCTGCAACACAGTGGACCAACCGAGCTGACTAGTTTTCACTTATATAAGGATAATTTTATTCTAATATATTAATAACAATGATGTTATATAAAAATCACAGCCAGCGGGTTTTGAACCCGCGCCACACGAATGGCCTCAGCGCCACACCAACTGAGCTAGGATATTTATCTGTTATTTAATAAGACTATCTGCATATATATATATATATATATATATTAATATTCTATATCAAAATTCAAAAAAAGCTTCCGCTGGGTTTTGAAACCGAGACTTGTGCTGAGACTCGCGGCAGAGCCCCCACAAATAGACCAACCGACCTGGAATTTTTATCTGGTATATGTTCATATATCAACATATATATATTAGTATGTGAATAAATTTCTACCTGCCAAATTTTTTGTGTCCAGCCTAAGTTTCATTTCCCTCCATAACGAGGGAAAGCTATACCCATGGTTCTGGAGAACCGTGGGTATAGGTCTTCAAAAAAAAGCGTAATACCTACGGTTTTCAAAAACCATCGGTATAAGTCTTCAGGAAATTCCCTATACCCACGGTTTTCTCCAAAACTGTTGGTATAGGTCTTAAAATAGAACTATACCCATGGTTTTTGGCACAACCATGGGTATAGGTTCTCCTACTATCCACATACCCATGATTTTGGAAAACTGTGGGTATAGGGGTACCCTATACCCATGGTTTTTTTCAAAACTGTGGGTATAAACCTATTTTCCAGTAGTGATAACCAACCATTATTGGATTATAATGAAACCACCCATTAATCATTCAAATATATGTATAAGCACCCAATAATGGAATTTTTTAAAAGATTTCACTTTTCAATATAACACTCTTGAAAACAATTTGTCATTACTTTTTAGCTTTATTAATTCATAGAAAAGAAATAGGTTCCATGAAAATTTATTTAAAATAATCATAATCCATTTAGATAAATACGAAGCATGATATCATTTTAATATATCCTCATTAGATCATAGTAAAATAATAAATAGTATTCTATATATGAAAAATACATTTAAATGAACATTTAAGACATTTCATTGAAAATAAGGGAAATAACGTTTTCTTTTGGTATAATTTTAAATATAAAATCCTAGAATATTGAGAAAAATATTTTATGTTAAAATAACCATAATAACTTCTTATATAAGATTCAAATAAAATAAAATTTTCGACAGTGTAAAAGTTTGTTTATGTCATAAATGTTAAAAATAAATATTATTTTCAAACATTTGTTAGGAGAGTCAAAAGTGACATGTGCTGGAAACATTAAGAAATTTAAATTCAAAAACATATAAAATAAGGTCAAAGGTCATTGAAATTAACTGTAGGAAATAATTTATGTTTATAAAAGAATATTCTTGAAATAAGTTAAAGAACATGGGAAAGGGTTCGGTTAAAAGTTTTTAAAACCTTTAAAGTAATGTTTTTAAGGAAAATCCTTTTATATACTTTTAAAACAATTTTTTTAAAAGAAATAACTTAGAAAAGAAACATAAAATATAATTATTAAAAAAATAGTAATGATATTACATTTCAATATTCATTATATAGACCATATAAATGAATATAGGCGCATTGATAAAAACATGTCTCAAAGAAGGAAGTTTGAGATGAGAAACATATGCAACATGGATAACACCTAAATATAAAATATATAGAATTAATGTACTTGTAATGATTCTATAAAAAATAAATTCCATGAAATAATATGTTAAATAATGTTAATGGGGTAATAATTACAGCAAATGGATTAAAAATCGGTGTATAACTTGAATTATGCCTAAATGAATTGAAATCGAGACCATGAAAACCCATCAAAATTTTATAATATCTTAATTAGTATCTCATAAAAGATAGAACCTAAAAGTATATTAAAATATCATTATAAAATATTCTTTTTCAATCCATTTTTGGTATGTTAACTCCTTAAAATTAATTTTCCTCTAATTATATTACCTATTATAGGATATACATGTTTTCTAATTGAATTTTTTAAAAACAAAAAGTCTTCCAAAAGAACACTTCTTTCAAATAAACACACCCTTTTTACTTCTCAAATATTATTTCACTCTTAAATCATGTTTAATAGTTATATGTCAATAATAATATTCCCCATTTATTTTGGGAACCAAATTTTTATGAATTTATGATTTATGATGTGAAGCCCATTTATTTCCATGGGTTATTTTTTTATGTTGAATTTTAACATATTTATAATGCGTCATGCATGATAATGTAAATGTTATGATATGATGGGTGGGCTTGGAATTATATAGCACTCCAATGCCTTGGGTAAAGTGATGAATATCATGATTTGAAGTGAAATAATGTGTGAACATGATGCTAGATTTGTTCAGAACTATCTTTGGCAGTTAACCACTAAGACATTATATTTCATTTTTATGCATTTCCACATTCAAGTATTTTATTAATACTTCCTCTCATGTTCATGATTCTTTTCCTGTGTTTTGATTGTGCTCACCCATGCTATATTGTTCTTATATTTTCTTTTACTTGGATTTTAGGTCACCGCTATTTTTATTTATATCTTCAAGTTACAATATGTACGAAGGAGAGGTCAAGTGTCGATAATAATCTAGAAGATAAGGAATTAAATAAATGTTATTCTTGTTGTTTTAAAGGTTATGTTTGGTCCTAGTTTTCCTAAGACAATAAACCAATGGATCCTTATAGTGTAATACTATTATGTGGTTTTTATTTATAATGATGTAATAATAATTTAATAAAATTTGGGGCCATTATAAATCCCCCCCCCTAGATGATGATATACTCTAGAGTGTCTCATGACATGGCTTAAACACTTGATGTCTTAGTAGATGATGAAGGAAAACCCGAACGATCCACAAAATGGGAACGTTGATAAAGAACCTCAAATACATAGAAGTATCTTTATCAATGGAGATCCTCATATACATACAGTTGGTTCTAGATTTAGATGTATTAAGGAATTATCTTGTAACTTAGGAGTAATCAACAGAAACATACTTAGATAATAACCAAGGATTCATGAACACATAAACATTGGATAAATCTATAAGAGAGTCCTAAAATAGGAAAAAATTAGCCCCAAAAAGGTGTGATGAGTCTGACCTCCCATCCTATCAACCAATAGATTTATTAAGTTTTTTTGGCCAAATATTCATCCAACAAGCACTAGCCATTGGAAATCATGTCCATGGATCATGAATAAATGTGATGTTTGGTGTTTCTAGCTCCACGAATAAACCTATTGAAGACCATATGAGGAAATCTTACCTGAAATTAGCTGATTTTAAAAACCAATAACCCTCCACAATTGATCTCCAGGACCATTCAACTATGGAACCTACTTTGAAGTATAAAAAGGACACATTTTCCAATTCATAAGGTACCATCCCAGTCCACGAAGTGGGGGCATATGATGGGAATCATGTCGAAACAAAAATGGTGAAACCGACATGAATCCTTCACCAAGGTGGTGAGTTACCCCACCTCAATCTTGTTTCTCATTCAAAATGAAGAGGGCCATGAAATATCATTAATTATACAAGTGATTGTGATATTTTACTTTTAAATGGTTTAGTTGTTTGTATATGTCATATAACTTGAAAAGATTTCATAGAGCTACCTTCCATTTGATGAAATCTCAAAATATTTCTCATATATGTGTGTAAGTGACCATATAGGTGCATGTGTCCCCAATGAAGAACATTACCCCATAACCTACCCAACTTATTCAACATTGGGTTTAAAATGTATTAGTCAAGGACTGCCATCAAAATGGCACTCTTCCCAGAGTGGAGGCTATAAGATAGGTCCTCTAATTGGTGAAAGCTCACCAGTTATCTCTTCAGGTATAGCTGGAAAACCAAAACTAGGCACCTCCACTTTCTGTCTATAATCGTTTTAGGAGAATATCCCTAGAACATGACAACAAGTGCCTCCTTATCTGAAGGAGGCAGATAAGGTCAAAACTGGTGACTTAGTCTCAAATGTTTGAAGGTTTTACCCACATACTTCTACTGAAAGATTCCATCACCAACATGGTACGACCTAGTATCCTTGTTCTGAGGAGGATACCATGCTGAGGGATCTTATTGAAGTCCAACAGACATGGTGCCCTTTGGATTCACACTTAGTTATAAAAACATAAAATCAATAGTATGTCATTACCCTAGTTCCTGGGGATGATATCCTTCATACTAATATGGTGGCATACCATGGGCAAACATACAACTTTTTCCCCTCTTCTGAATCCCATCACAGATATATGGTGGAAAAATATGAGCAAATAAAAATTCTCAACAATTATTTTCAATCCCTCCATGCATATTGGGTAGAAAATTATTGGAAGATGAAAATCCATGTCGATGCGCAAGAATCCCAACATCCAAAAAGGGCCGAAACCAGATACAAGAAAGCATAAATCCCTACTAATTCACACCAATCCCACCATCCAAAGAGGGTGGAAAACTATGGGTAGTCTTACAACAATACCAATGCATATAAATCCCACTAGTCAAATATGGTGACAATCAGTCGGCAGATTAAAATTACTTCCTACCACAAAAAATCCCACCATCAAACATGGTGGCAAGAAAATATAAGTAAAGTTCAATTCTTGGGGATGCATATCAAGCCTATGAGACAAATACAACGACGAATGAGAAGAGGAAAAATCCTTCTTAAAAATATAAATCCCACTATCCAAATACGGTGGCATACAGAGAAAGAAGTTGGTGTATCCCAGCTACATGTCAAGAGCAGACATGTTCCTCTACCGTGACACAAGAGAACTACCAGTACCCAATGGAAACACATGGAGGACCAGAGTAGGAACAGACTCTTACTCCAACATAAGAATGATAATTTATACTCATTCCATTGAAAAACATATCTCAACACATCTTTTAAATGATGGAGGACCAGATATAAATTCCAGATCATATTCTACAGACATATCAAGACATAAGAAAATGATAGGAGTTGGGACCATGACTCAGTATCCTCAAGTGGGGTGACTCATCCACAAAATAAGATAGTCATTCCTGATTAGATTTGCATGCCTCCTCCAGTCTAGGAGGGTCAACAACCATATTCTAAGATACTAGGAATACCATATCTGGAACAAATACCCATTTCAACTGGGGGACACCGGTCCAATGTGGTGGCCGCTCCAGGGTAGACATATATCCCTACAAAAACTCAATATTCTTATCACTGTATCCTGGAAACATCATATGAACCTAGTAGATAGGTACCCACACATGAAGGTCATTACTAGTAGCTGGTGGTCCTAGTTTCCCATAAGAGATTTCCCAAATATGAAATGCACAAAAGGCGACTAGAAAATGAAGAGAATACTTATGATTCTACTCAACTGGAAGCTGGAGTTATTGATTAAATAATAAATATATTAATGAAGTATCAATATCCTATTGATAAATTACCAAATTATAGAATTAGTAGTATAATTTGCGAAGGTCCTCCCCATAGTGTTGCTACCAGCAGCTCTGAAGGCCCTCCCGAGAGAACCCATGGGGGCATACTCTATAGGCCAGAAATAATTGATCGCATGATCTTATCTACTAATTAATGATAGGGAAGCCCTCCCCTTGACCAGAATATCGAATAGAAATAAGTTCCTCCCCTCGTTGTCATCCTCCTTGATGGTACTCCCCAAGGTGTAAACTGAAAATATTATTCTCCCTATAGTTGGACATCAATACATAATGGTAGTCCTCACCGTAATGGAAGTTGACATAATGGACCTCACTATAGTGACATAAAGAAACGAGAATGACCTCCCTTAATTGTAGTACATCCTAAAGGTCCTACTCAGAATGTACACTATAGATGTTCTCTCTTTTGTTATATTACTAGCCATGATGGTTGTCCTCATAATAATGGTACTCACTATGAAGGTCCTCCCCATAATGACATCAAGTAGCAAGAAGGACCTCCCCTTTATGTGGTCCATTTGGAAGGTCCTTCTGGGTTATACACTATAGGGACTCTTCCTATGATTAGACAATAAGCTACAATTGTATCCCTCTCCATTGTATCACCAACAATGAAGGTCCTACCTGCAATCAAAATCCACACCAACAAGAAGGTCCTCCCCCCGCCAAACTAAATATGAGGAAGCCCTCATTTTTTGAGGTGCTTAGAAAGATGGGGCCTGATATTTGAGATGTTATGCCTCTAATGAGAGAAATCCTTTCTCAACTAGAGGATATTCTAGGGCTATGCTCATCCTTGAGCCACTCTTGTGACACTCATATATCAATGAATCTACTACTATCCCCAATTCATGGAATGAAATCACTATGTAGTAGTCAAACTGGGAAGATCAAGAAGATGAGTCCCTAGTGGAAGAATAACATGATATGTTGTTCATGAGAAGACAACTATCTAGGGATGACATACCAATTATGTATTGGCAGACAACCACTTCTCAACTCAATATACCAAGAGAGTTTTCAGAAGAATTCATGCATAATTTTCGCCTCAATATAAAGAAAACTATATTCCAGTTGAAAGAAATGTTTTTTCCCGAGATGGGTATACAGACCATGTCAATATATTGGGAGGTATTTTCCATTAGATTGATCTATAAGCTCTTTAGTTTGCACGATTACTGTAGTCAAATAAGTGGAAGAAATACCTTGAACTAGTCTTTCACAACGCATTACACAAGTTGTGTTGTCTCATCGGCGATGCACTGTCTGGTGTTCATATAAATGGATGGAGAGAACATGGAGCTTTACAATTCACCCTATACCTCATCCAGTAGATCCCAATAGATATTTCACACTACAATTTCATTATCCCAAAATGGAAATCAAATGAAATACCTGTGTAGGAAAGATGACATGCTCGGAAAGAACTGGCCTTGAGTAATTCTAAAAAGCATCAAGCCTGATGAGAGAAATCCATCAAGAAGCTCCTAAATTAGGTCACCGAGAAAATTTAGTAAGATTATCATGTAAGGTAATCCAATCAACAAACACTGATCATGTCATTGGAAGCAAGAAATTCACATACAGACCCAACACTATATTCATCTCATGCCTGTATGGGAATGCGTGAGATTAAAAAGTGACCATAGCCATAGAAACAACTTCAGTACATGATAAACCCCATCCCATATGGCTGGAGGGATTTTTTACACAAGATTCCCCCATAAGACCCGTAAATCTGTGTCAAGGTATAATGATAAAGGAATGGGAGCAACCCTAGCCCACAAATCTAGGGTCATTTTTCACCTCAAAAATATGACCAACAGATGTCAGCATTTTCTCTCCTAGGGAGATCATTGATTTGACAGTTTACTCATTATGTCCCAACCTGTGATTTATATCCCTTAGAAAGGAGGATCACAACCATGTCAGGTAAAGGTTCTCTTCGAGTTACCCTTCATCAAGAAACCTGAAGAGGACCCCAGAATGGAAGGAGGAAGACCCAAAAAAGGATGTAATAATCTCTCCTACCATTTATCACCTGGTACAACACCCCCAATGCGTTATTCAATAGTGAACATCATGGAATTAAATCCCATGGACCTTACAGAAGATAATAGAAATGATGAGGATATAGGAGAAGATGGTTCCCTCTCAAAGGCAATCCACACTGATCCTGATTGTCTGTATACCCAAAACCAGATAGATGCCCTAAATTTTGGAACTCCCATAACTAATCCCTCATTTCTTCCCTTGTCAATCCCTAATAAGGAAAAAAATAAGGACATGGTTACATATAACCCACCACCTCCTCACAAAGTGAATTCATCCATTATGCTTCTGGAGAGATTCACATATAAGGAGGAAAAAATAAAAGAACTAAGGAAAATCAATGCCAAAATACTATAAGAAGTCTGTCCTACCAAATAAGTTCCTTTGGTAGAGTTTCATCACACACTTTCAATAGAGCTAACTCTACCACTAGGGCTCATCCCGATGGATGAAGAAAGGATAGAAATCTTGTTCAAGGCAGTGTCATGACTGTCAGCCTACCTAAACCCAATCCCAATATGATCTCAATATTTCCATACATTAGGGAATTAACTAGAATATATTTAGTTAAATCAATAAAGGATACCTCTGGATGGGTATCCACCTCAAGTTCAAATAGCACTGACACATCCAATATTCCCCCTGTTGTGCTTACTCTTGCTGAGGTTCAATAAGACATGAATCAATGTCTCATGAATACCATCAAGTCATTGATGACTTGATAAGAAGTCATAGAAGGATGTATCACTCTAATACAACTAAAAAAGAGGCCCTACCCCGACTAGGTTTGCAATGTCCCACCACCACTAAATTTCAGAAACCCCATATTACTAGTGTTCAAATGCTCAGGTGACTTGGATCAACACCTAAAGAACTATGCATATTATTGTGATCCCATGGTGGGATCTTTGGAAAAACAAGAAGTAGTGTAACTCAGATGCTTTGTGTGCCCCCTGCAAGGTTTAGCCTTTGTACGGTATAACGGCTTTCCAGATAATTCCATAATAGGCTAGGAGGACCTCCAATGGTAGTTCCTCTTCCAATTAAGTTCAACAATGCTCAAAATAATAGCCAGCAGCCTCATGAACTACAAACAATGGGAAAATTAAAGAGTTTCAGAATTCATTTCCAGATAGAAATGTTTGACTTACTCCCTGAACATCCCTCTCCCCCAAGATGAGATGCTTGTCACGTGCATCGATAATCTCAGCGATGAGTTGTGATCTCCCCTTATTCGGGTGAAGTATACACGTGGGTTTTGATATTTCTATGCCACTTATTATATAATAGAGGATTCCTTACAAAGAAAAAATACCATGTCTCGAGCGGCCCTAGGTAAAATGGTTGGATGAGATGAAGTGGATTCCATTATGCTTAAACCACCCCTACACCAGTTCCATCTCTAAGTCCCGCACCTAATCGTACAGGCCACCTAGACATCAACAACCACCCTCAACGTGACAAGACGATCAAATGGAATCCATAATAAATCAATTCGATTAGAAAATGAATAAATTGTATCCATTCATGGATGATTACTTCCATGGCTACTTTATAGCTACCTTGAATTAAAAATTTCCTCAGCTACCAAAGCTGAAGAGGGCTAATGAAGCAGGTCTTAATGACTGGCTAGATTATTTTTCCTACCACTAGATACTAGGACACACAATCCAGGAGTCTTTGGTCTTCCAATACCTCTTTCAAAATATGATAGATTTCAAGAAAGTCAAGGTGGGACCCCCTCCATCACAAGTGTTGTATGTTACAATCAACAACCCAAATGAAGTAGAGGAATGGAAAAAAATCATTAGAAAAAAGGAGTATAAGTTTGATGGTTAGATGACTCGAAAAATAGTCAACCAAGTCCATGCTATCCTCCAAGAATAGTCGAAAAAACTGATTATACCTGCAATAGTTCCTAATGCGGCACAACCAACATCCTCAACCCCATGATACTTCAACATTCAAGAAGATCAAGTGAAAGAATATGAATCCTCACAAAGGCCAAAGTTGGATTTGACACTTTTAGATTTCATTCCACTAGATTAATTTTCATAGGCACCACCCACCAAATGACACAACAATCACTACCCCACCAAACGACATTGATGGATGAAATTGATTGGACAAAGTCGTCATCAAATGTGGAACTGATCTTTGGATATGTCAATGTCATTCACTTAGTGGATCCTTTTTCTGATGAAGATTATGGATATGAACCTGAATTCTCTATGCCCAATTGGGAAGCTAAAAGAAGAGGATACTGAATCCAATGATACCCAGGTAGATGCAAATGTGGAAAAAACCAAATTCATGGTTGAAATTCCACTCAAATTGTCATTGTTACAGAAACTCGTGGAAGAGGACTTCAACTGACCCAACAAGAACATAGAATTTTCTCTTCTCGCATCAGAATAAAATCTTTTCCTGATCATCATGGAGTATCCCTCATAAAAGGAATATACATTTAACCTCCCATGGTGTGCAGACTAGCCTACTAAACCAAATCCACAATGTGTAGAAGCAACACAAGCTCCTGTTTCATGAGCCAGTCCCTCCACACATAATTCATATAAATCTAAAGAACCTATGAAAGTGCATCCTCAAGCTGGGAAGTCCCAACCTTTAGATCATAAATATAACATCTATAAATAGTTATCCTTAGTGCAAACTAATCTATCAATCTTGGATGAATTTAATCTGTCACCAAGCCTCGGGGAAGCATTCATATAAGCTCTTCTATGACCCCATAATTTTAATGTCAAAGTTTCCTTCACTGGAGTCTATCATAAAGAGATTGGTCTTGTCGAATTCCATGCTATCATCTCTTGTATGGATCAATATGAAGACGCAATTATAAATGGGCCCATCAAACCCCTGTACGTGTATGGTAAGATAAATGATGTCTATATTCAAAAGGACTTCATTAAAAATGGATATGGAGTCAATCTCATCCCACTAAAAACCCTTCATCGGTTGGGATGAAATGAGAATAACATGACACCCTATATCATGAACATGATGGGATATGATAAAATTGAGAAAACCCCATTGGTCCAAATCAATATTTAAACTTGATTTGGAGACCTCATAGTCGACTCATAATTTTTGTTAGTCTAGCAAAACACGGCCATCAATGTCATACTTGGAAGTCCATTACAACATCATCATGAAACAATTCCATCATCATACCATCAGTGCGTCAAATATAGAATTAATGGAAATAATTGGATATTTCATGTTGATAAGGCCCCATTTTAAATATTGTGAGTCACACTCCATTGATGCAGGATTCTATGAGCTGAAAGGGAAACAACCTTTAAAAGATGGAATTGAGTGGGTCACCATTTCAAATGGACTGGAGGTGGTCTCTACTAACACTCTCAGTCATTTCAGAAAAGAATATGTACTTCCCATCAATCACGTGGGGTGCATGTGTCTAAATTGGGAAACATATTCATGAATTACCATGATCGTGTTCATGGAATCTGATCCCAATAGTTTTGATAAGTGCACTGGCCCCAAGATGATGGAAATTTCTCAAATAAAAATTCCCTTAACCCATATTTATGGTTCCATGTAGTTCCTACATCACCCAAAAAAGAAAAATAGGATGCCTCATCACTAAAATAAGGTGAGTACACTCTTCCAACTCTCACACCACTATCTCTAAACAATTCCATGTAGTTAGTTAGGATAGAAGAAGATCCTTCAGCCTCCAGATATCAGAATTGTGATTCCTCCCCCAATTCTAAAGAGCTCATCTCAATAATCATTTCACAATTATAAGGGGAAGAAGAGGATGGGGAGTATGCAGAAAAGTAGGAGGAATAATATATTTGGTATGCCCTTCTAGTATTTTTGGAAGGTGTCTCTACAACCATTGATGAACTCAGGGAGCTAAACCTAGGCAATAAAGGAGACTCACAGCCCATTATGACTAGTGAGGCCATGTATTCTGATGAGAAAGATATATATAATATTTTACTAAAGATAAAACAATATATTTTCTCTTATAACAATAAAAAAAATGCAAGGCCTCAATCTTGAGGTGGCCGCTCACCACCTTGGCATGCCAGAAGACCATAATGTTTACACGAATGCTGCAAAAAGGGATCACGCATCACATACGTCCAAAATAGAGGCTGAAGTCAAAAATCTCATCAGAGATAACATCATTCGGAAGGTCAAATATCCCATCTAGATGGAAAATATTGTTCTCTTCAAGAAAAAAATGGGCAAATCTGGTTTTTCATCAATTTTAGGGATCTCGATTAGAACTCCCTAAATGATGACTTCCCAATCATGGTCAAAGTATTGCTGATTGATGAAACTTCCAAATATGAGGCTCTCACATTCATAGATAGCTATTCAGGATATAACGAGGTCCGAATGTCCAAATAAAATGAATAATTAACCACCTTCAGGGCCCCTCATGGAGTATATTTATAGAAGGTAATTTCCATTAGTTTTAAAAATGACGGTGCCACATATCAATATGCATGCACCACATTTTCAAACTGTTCCTGAAAAATTTCATCAAATGCTATTTTAATGATTGTTGGTTAAGTAACAAAAGAATTCTAACCACCTATCAGATCCTGAAATAGTATTCAAAAAACTCTGATAGCACATTCTAAAAATGAATCCCTTAAAAAAATTCAGTGTCACCTTAGGGAAATTTTTCATCTCCATCATATTCCATCATGGCATCAAATTCAATGATGAGAAGAAAAATTCTATCCTAGCATGTCACCTCATTACAACCTCACAAATTTGGGAGGATACAAAGGAAACCTAGCCTACATTCATCACTTCATATCAAACCTCATATAAAAATGATTTCCCTTCATTTGGTTTGTGAAAAAAGTGGTAGAAAATCAATGGATTGATGATGTTTAGGAAGCATTTGACAATATCAACAGATATCTCTTGAGACTTCCTGTTTTGATGCCTCATGTCAATGAAATACCAATCATTCTATATTTAAATACCTTGGAATAATCCAAAGGTGACTTCCTAGCATAGAAGAATAATTCTAGTTGTGAAAATAGACTTTAATATCTTAGCTGAACCTTGATCGATGCTGAGACTTGGTGTTAAAATATCAAGAAGATCTCTCTATATTTGATATTTGCAGTCCAGAAGCTATGGAATTACCTACATCACCACAAGGTCCACTTGGTCTCTTGTAGAAACCCGCTCAAGTTTATTCTCATCCTCCCAATGTTAATTGGAAGCATATCATAGAGGGAGTTCATCCTTAGTAGTTTGATATACATTTTATACAACAGAAAGCTGTCAAATTCTAGACATTAGATGATTTCCTAAAAGAGCATCCCTCAATGGAGGTGGATCCTTTAGATACTAATCCATCCAATAAAGAAGATTTATCTATTCAAAAGGACTAAAAAATATGGGAAATGCACTTTGATGGTGCATCTAGAAGCCTGATAAGAAAAAGGATAGAAGACTATATATTCAATAAAGTGGGGATGGGAGTCATAATCATATCCCCATAAAATAAAGTCTTAACATATTCTTTCCTGATATCAGAGGGGTGTACAAACAATGAATATGAATACCAGGCCCTCATTGTAGGCTTGGAGCTATCACTCCTTGTACAAGTAGGACATATGAAGATAAAATGAGATTCAGAACTAGTCATAATGGAAGTCAATGGTGACTATGCTATCATGAAAGAAGAGATTAATCCTTTTATGAACCATGTTTCAGAACTAATGGAAGAATTCTCGTCAGATAAGAAATTGAATTATTTTCAATGGATACAAAATTCAAAGGCCGATGCATTGAAAAATTCTGCCATGTCTATAGCTTAACTTGGTCAGAAAGAAATAGTTATCAACATTTCCAACCGCCGAATAGTTTTACAGTATTTCTAGGTCAAGATGGAAGAAATCATTGAGATATGTCTCATCTCTGAGATTCATGGTCTTACCAATGGTTAGATGAATCCCATTATAGATTAACTTCAATGGGGATAGATCCCACCTGATAGGGCTGGAAAGGGAGAAAATTATTAGATGGAAAACCAACTTTCACTTGTAGAAAGGCATAAATCAGTAAGAGGATCTCTACAAGTGAGGTCCAGATGGATTCCTTCTTATTATCATTGATGGATAAGAGACCGCCACCTTCATGAAATTAGTGCATGATGGAGTTTATGGAGTGCATCAATCAATATCTAAGCTCTCTCAAAAAACTTTTATGGCTTGGGTACTATTGGCCCACTATGATATAGGATTGTGCCCAGTTCACCAAGAAGTGCCATTCCAACCATGTTCTGGACAATTTCATCCACCATCCCCTAATGTTCCTTTACCTATCCAAGTACACCTTTCCATTTTACATATGCAGAATGGATTTCATACGGCCATATCATCCCTCCACAGCCAGACAATTATATTTTATTCTCATATAAATGGTCTTATTTTCCAAATGGGTCGATGTGGTATCCCTTAAAGTGGTTGGGGAAAAAGAACTGTCAACTTTTTGAAATCCAACATCATCACTAGATTTTGTACCCCTCATACAATATTAACAGACAATGGAATAAATTTATGCTCTGTTGAAGTGACCATGATATATCAGGAGTATGGAATCAAGACTAACAATTCATCCCGCTACCATACAATAACCAATGGGAAGATAGAGGAATTCAACAAGACCCTATCCAATATACTCCATATGATGGTTGAAAAGGATAATAATTCATGGCTGCATAAGCTCCTTCATGATCTGTGGGCATACTGGACCACAAATCGCACTACCACTCACGAAACCCAATACTCATTAGTATATGAGATGGAGGTGGTCACTCTGCGTCGCCGTCTGTGATTAGATATCCATAGATGAACAATCCCATAAATGATTCGACGATCTGGAGTGACTGGATGATAAAAAATTAAAAACTATTCACTATTTGAAAGTCTACCAAAACCGTATTGAAAAGGCCTTCAACAAAAAGGTTCACCTCCAGTACTTTCTTGAAGGATAAATGGTGTTGGTCCTCAGGACTCCTATGATACATAGGAATAAACATCTAAAATTGGATGTAAAATGGGAATGGACATATGTCAAACACAAGGTATACTCCAACAGAGCATATTCCTTAATTTCAATGGATGGATATCTCACCATAGCTCCCACCAATGTGAGATTCTGGAAGAAATACTTTGTGTAAATATACAACATTCATATTAGCTACAAGATGTTAAATTGCATAGTGCCATATATATCCATGTTGCATGACATTAAACTTCTCTATACCCCCATCCAAATCACATGACATTAAACTGCATGGTGAAGCATCATTACAAAATTACATCAATCATCATGGATATAACATGACCTTCCACTCACATTGGGTGAACCAAATTATTCATCGCATGATGTTAAACTGCATGGCCCAACAATGTTCTCACCTGAGAGAACATTTCCTTTGGCATCGGTCACCTACCATGTTGTGTTTTAGAACTACGCATGGTTTGATTCCTACCCTCACAGGAAACATAGTGACACCCGAACCCCACATACTCGGGCCCTGCCACCACCATGGAAAATCCCTTCCCCCCCCCCCCTCCTTGTGTATAGACCAGACCTACGCGAGGAGGTCTCCATTTTATAACTATGTGCGGCTTGATTCCTATCCTTGCATGATACGTAGTGACACCCAGATTCTTTATATTGGTTCTACCACCACCATGATAAAATTACACCTACCTATGTACATGCCCAACCTATACAGGGAGATTTATAACTATGTGTGTCTTGATTCCAACCCTTACAGGATACACAGTGACATCTGGATTCTACATCCTAGTTTAGGCACCACCAAGTTAAAATTCCCCCTCACTGTGTACTGGCCCAACCAACATAGGGATCTTTAGAACTATATTTGGATTGATTCATCCCCTCAAGAGATATGTATTAGCACCTAGATCATACCTCTTAGTTTAGGCATCACCAATGTAAAAATTTCCATTTCCTGTATATATGGAAAAAACCTCCATGGGGAAGTTACTTCTAGAACATTGTGTGGATTGATTCTTTCCCTTGAAGGATACATAGTGAAACCTGAATCATATATCCAGTCCCAACCACTACCTAAAACAAGAGATGCTCCATCTCTACACACGAGTCAGACAAGCGTAGAGAACATCAGTTTTAGAACTATGTGTGTCTTGATTCCTGTCATCATAAGATACATAGTCATGATAGAATTCCAAATACTTGAGCTCAGCTGCCACCAGATAAAATTGAACATCCCCAACATACAGGTCTAACTTGCACATGTAAATCCATATAACTTCATTCAGATTTATCCCCATCCATATGGGGTCTATAAGCAGTACTCGGTTATCCAAACTTGGTCCGGGTTGCGACAAACTATTCGAGGAAAAAAATTCCCCATCCTTCATCTTGTTCTCCCTATATGGTAGATTAATTCGTTGTAGTCCCTTGATTATCACACTAATTACCTATCAAGTGGGCTGAGGAATTTCAGTAGGGGGTTCCCCACAGACATATTAATTAACTACATGCCTAATTCTTTACTTCAAGACTTAAAACTGCAAGGACCAAGTCCTCACCACATGACGTTAAACTACAAGGTACCCAAGGAACTAAATGTGGCTTTATTCTCAGTATAATGAGATATGTAGTGAAACCCAAATATACAAACCTGGGTCTCTCTATGAAAAATATTAAAATTCAAATGTCCCCATATCCTGTAGTAAAGTTTAAAGTCGGGAAGAAAATTCAAATCCCCGATTCCCACAGAAAGTGTTTGTCAAAGGATTGTTATCCCTTAATGTTTAATTCATATCTATATAAGGGATCCCATGATTCACAACAAATAATGGTCTGTATGTTCCCTTTGTACACAGAAATTCCCCATTCATTCATCAAACTCCATAACTCGGGAAAATTTAGATCCCTAAAAACATCCATGGACATCAGAAATGGAAGGTTAGTGTCTTGCAGACACCATTGTTTGATTATGAACACAATACCCTGGTGACTCAATATAATGTTTCCACAAAAAAATGACCAATCGTCCAAAGTAAAATTTAACCTCATGAGAGACTTTTATTATTTCTATACTCCCAATGGCTTCCAATCCTTGTATCATTCCTCCTAATATGAGGATCCCTAGGATCATGGTTAACACTCTTTCCCAACTCACATTCGGGGAATTCTAGAATATCCCTTCTTTATTATACCATACTTTCTCACAATCATTCACTGAAATTTATTCCCCACAACACAAAGTTAAACTATGCTTCCAATGTACTTTACAAAATAATTAAATCTTTATGGGCCCACAACATCTATCTCATTCGTGTTAATCCATGACATTATACTAAATGTCCCTAAAATTTTCTCACCTAAGAGGACATTTTCTTCTGGGCATCAGTCACCTACCATGCCGTGTTATGGAACAAAATTTGGCTTGATTCCTACCATTAAAAGATATGTAGTGATGATTGGAATATCATCCTAGCCCAGCCACCCAAAAAATAAAAATTCCATCTCCCAGCATATGGGTTAGACCTACAAAGATTACTTTCTATAAGGAACTACATGTTTTGTGATTATTATCATCCCATGGGATGCATAGTGATACCTAGATACCATGACCAAGATATAGTCATGGAACATAGAAAAAAATTCCCCTTCATCCCACAGACTAGGTAAAAGTAGAATGCTTCCAAACATTCCCTATTCACAGGGTTATATTAAGAATAATCACCTTTCTCCCTTCGACGTTGGTTTATCGAAGTCCTTTCCACATGACTTTAAACTATTCAAAAAAATTCCTAATCATATGAAAAAAATTGTATGATGAAATTTCCTCACAACATCATGATAAACTGAACAATATCACCCTAGGTATAAGATGATCTTATTTTGAGTATGTCATCCCTAGTGGGTGAATTGAAACCCTTTTTGCACCTTATTTCTCACACCAGGAATGAACTGTGTGAGATTAGGGAGTTTTTTCAGGTGTGATTCCCCAAAGAGCTATGGAAAATCAGTCCCCAATGGCTGGTCCTAGTTTGATGACCTTAAAAGGCACGTTTTGGTTCCTTTCCCCCTATGAAGGAGAACCCAAAGTCCTAATTGTATGACATCAAACTGCAAGTTACCTAAAATACAGCTAAAATTTCACCACTCTCTATGCATGGACACAAATTATATAGGGATTCTAATTTTGGGACACCTGGATCTCCAAAATCGGGCCCTACTGGATAAGGGAATCAAAATGTACCACCCCACATACAGGTTAGATATATGTGGGGAGACCCTCAATTCTACAAATAATCACAGCCCGAGTGTTTCTAATATGTCAAAAAAAATCCTCTCTATTTATTACACAACATGATTCGAGCGGTTTTGGATCCTTATACACCTCCTAGGACATTGGGAATGGAAGGCCAATGTCCTAAAGACTCCTTTCTTCAACTATGCAGACATTGCCCTGATGTATCTACATAAAATGCCCAAGAAAACAACCTATCAACTAAAGGAAAATTCTTCATCTAGAGAGACTTTCCCTATTTCTGTATTCCCAACTGCTTCCAAGATTTATATCATTTCTTCTAATCCAAAATCACTTGAAACCGTAACTTACACATTGATTATTACTCATGTCTTAGACAAGTCATAACGTCTCATCCTAGTTTTCATCTAGTTAATCAAGGACTCTATGTCAATTTCCTAATCATATGAAAGTTAAACTTCGTGATACTTGATTACAAATGTCTACCCTTGTTCCTAGACTTTTTAAATAATATTTTCCTCTATGTTTATGTGCTTGAAGTGAATCTTTGCAAGAAAATCCAATATGGGTCCCATCTTATTAGTGTGATCGTACACCAAAACAACAATTCCCCACCCATATATGTTAATTAGATCCACATATGAAAAAACATTAATATAAATATGTTTTTCTTGATTCATATCTTTATAAGGATATGTAGTGACACATAATTCATTACATGAATAATGAATAGAATATAAGGTATTTATATAAATTTGGAATCCCATATGACAAATACACACTAGTAGAAATAGTGTTTTTATATCAAAGATATGGAATCAGTATTTTTATAAAATAACGCAAAATTTATCCACGGGAAAATTTTGGTTTAGGTTTTAATAGAAACCAAATCCATTTTTTTATTTTTTAATCATTTCTTAAGAAAACGGACACCAAAAACATAACTAAAGATGATTTACGGTATCATTTTTTTTATAATAAATGAAATAGTAAATGAAAAAAATTTGATGTCGGTTTTACAGAAAAAAAACACCATAAAAAAATAGTGATAGTTTTCCTAATAACTGATGCTGAAAAGATTTTTTAAAAAAATATAGGATTGTAAAACCCTCATTTTTTGAGATCATTGAAACCTCTCTTAACTCTTGATGAGCCTGGTGGTAGTGACTTGGTGATCCCAATGGTGATTGTTGTTCATTTAATTAAATATTTATCATTATTTTATGATTTTTGGTCTCGATTCTTCATCCTCTATAATTATTCCATCTTCCATAAAATTATTTCTATTTGAAAACAATTTTCTAGGTGACCATCATCTTATGTTTGATTTTCTTTCTTTTTTCTTGTTTATTTTTCATTTCTATAAACACTTTTCTTAGATCTTGCGGTGTTTTTTCTTCCAATGAATTTGAGATAATAAGTTCAAATTTTCTATCCATTTTCCTTAGTGAAATCCCAATTTTTTAAGTTTTTTTAAAATTTTAATGTTAAATTATTTATCATTTAGTTATATTGAAGAGTTATTGTTTCAATTCTGTGTATAGAGTTTATTATTATTTATAAATTTTATTCTTAATATTTTTTATGTTGATAAATTTTTTATTTGATGAGATTATCATGTGGAAATGATGATATATATTTATTATTGATTTTATGAATAAATTATATGAAAAATATATTTCTTTCATAATTTGGTTTTGACATTGTAATTTTTGTTAAATATTGAATAATGTTTTGATGAAACTTTTACGATAAAGTTATTAAACTTGATCTATTATGATGGGATGTTAGGAGTGTTTATGGATAAATGTACTATTTAATTATATTAGATAACCAAGGATAAGTGGATGTTGGTTTATGGGGATGAATATAGATTAATTTATAATAGTGAAAAGATAAAAATAGTGGCATTTTAATAAATTCACCTAAATTGAGTGGTTTAAAGTAGAATTTTTATTTTTTTGATATTTTATTAATAATGATGATATGAATAGTTGGAATGAAATGTTGAAATAATATTCTGACTTGATAAATAATATTATAATAATTTTTTATGGGTGGTCTATGTGATTTTATATAATTATATGGTAAATTTATTTTTTGACATGGTTATTCAACCATTGATATGATATTGTGATTTGTATATAATTTGATATTGTGATCTACTAAATATCACTACATTTTATATTATTGATGTAATTACTTTTTTCTATAACATTTATGATATATTTTGATATTTATGTGGTATTAAATCATGTCATATTCCTCTAGGGATTTTGTATTCTCTATTGATATTGTTATGAGAACCAAGACTTTATAATTTGATTACCAATCATTTTTATTCAATGTGATTTTTTAATTCATCTATTTATATATATATTTTTAAATTTTTTATATGTTTTCATATATTCACTGATCATATTGTTACTTCAATTATTCAATGGATCGTAATTGTAAAAATTTACAAAGAACCACTAGTGAATACGAAAAAGGATTTGATGATTTTTTGGAATTTTATAAACAAAATATCCAAAACATAGATTTGATTTTTTATCCATGTGTGAAGTCTTTCAATATGAGAAAGTTAAACTCTAGAGAAATCAATGATCATATCATCTTCTATGGTTTTACCCTTAATTATACCCATTGTAATTTTCATGGTTAAAGAACTGAAAATACAACATATAATGTTGATGAAAATATTCATAATGAGTAAAAGGATAATATTAAATAATTGATTCATGATTTAGGTGTTGAAACCATCAAAAAAATAAAAACTGTTGAACAATTTTATGAAGATTATGAGAAACCATTATTCCCATATTGTAGTAATTATAGAGTGTTATCAGGAGTTTTGAGATTGGTTAACTTTAAATATTGAAATGGTGGTGTGATAAAATTTTCTCTAACATACTTGAACTTTTAGAAGAACTACTTCCAAAATGAAATGGGCATCTAGATTCCAATTATTAGGTGAATAAAAATTATCCCAATAGTGTTGGGGTATAAAAATATATATTATTGCCCCAATGAATATGTTCTATATAACAAAGAATTTGAATATTTATTAAGCTATCCAACATGTAGTAAATCGTGCTATAAGATGGATGACAAATTCAAATCATATTCATTCTCAGGTACTAACATCTTACCTCATGAAAAATAGATTTTTTACATTTGATTCTTCTGGAAATGTGAATGACCTTGTTTTTTTATGGTTCAAACTTTCCAATCGATTTCTAACAGGTTTATTCATAGAATCGGAAACAACCAATTATTCTTTATCCATTTGGTCCTACTTTCCAAAGGTAGGTGCTCATTAGTTGTAGACCAATGAGGCTTGATAATTTTCATTGGTCGATAGGATGGGAGTTCAGGCTCACCACACCTTTTTGGGGGGAATTATTGCCTACTCCGGGACTCTCTTATAGATTTATGTTATGTTCAAGAATCCTTATTAATTCACCAATCATGCAAATGAGTTTTCCTTTAGATTTGGCAATCAATGATTGATATGTATGGGGTTTAGAGAATCTTTTTTATGTATTTGATGTTCTTAATCGATAGATAATCATCCATATATATTGGAGATTCTTTGTCAATGGTATCCTTAAATATATTATATCAAAATCTCCTGGTCATTATGATGACCATATTGGTTTTAAAGACACTCAGTGGGGCATTTGAAATTTATTGTCATTCCGAAAGACACGGATTATTTCTAAGGTGGGATCGTACCCACAGATGGGATACCTACGTATCCTTGTTAAAAAAGGGAATCAGAACCCATGTAGTTCGATAAAAAGTACACAGTTTAATGTCATATGGAATGGAAAAGAATTAATGAAATATGGGCTTGAACCTTGTAAAGTATTCCTATGTACTCTACTTTTAAGGAAGAGATCAAAGTCCACGTAGTTTAGGGAAATAAATATGGGGTTTATGCGTAGTTAAATGGACAAATTAGAGATGTTATGATTACTTTTACACTCTAATTCCACTTGAGTCATGCTCGGTGTGAGAAACAAAAAGTATCAGTAAACTTGACAATGGTTCGATGAAATATGAAGTTATGAGAAATGATTTGGGGCTTATGTATGTATGATTTCCGAAGTATATGAGACCAGGACATAGGAAAGAAGCTCAAGAGCAGGGTCCATAAAGTTATTTGTACTTTATGGAGATTTAGAATTTTAACCCGGGACTTACTCCCAAGAAGGAGGCCCAAATTAATAGGGACTTATGATTGGGTTTTATTCTTGAGAAGAAATCCCAAATTGAAAGAAATTATTACTGGGGATTACTCTTGATAAGGAGGCCCAAGTTAAATGAAATTATTACTGGGGATTTCTCCTAATAAGGAGGCCCAGGTTAAAGGAAATTATGACTGGGGATTACTCTGGAGAAGGAGGCCCAGGTTAAAGAAACAAGAGACTTGGGGCTTACTCATTATAAGGAGGCCCAAACCAAGAGATCTTCTCATGTCAAAAGACGAGGTTATATAGAAAACCCCTAACTGTGGTGACATAAAGCTTGTAAGTCACTAGATTTTGGGAGTGTTTCTCACAGAATTCCTTTCAGATAAGGAAACCAACAAAAGAACAATACCATACATGGATTTGAAGAGGGTTTTGAAGGATATATCATGAATAAGAGAGGTGAATTTTTGGAAAGGAGATGATTGGGAAGAAGGCGCGAAAGTATTGTTCTAGTGTGTAAGTCTTAATCGCGCATGTATACTTGCGCGACATGAGTCACCTTGGGTGAATAATAATCTGTAAGGTAATACTTGGGTGACTTTGTACTCAATACATTAGTATATTCCCTAGAGGCTTCCAAAAGTGTGGCGCGCAAGTTCCCCTGAGAGGGAAAGGTGACACAAAAGTGTATTCATTTCCCTTAAGGGATGGAGACTTAGGCTCTCAAGTATTTATGAGTTCTAATACTTAGGCCTTAGTCATCATCTTTAGATCATCCATTCTATGTAAGAAATTACCTTATAAGTGTTCGGAAGACTTTAGAAAGAGGCTTGGGCAACCAGATCTTGAATCTGAGTATTTTAAAATTCGTCATTAAATGGGGGGCCCACAGGGGCTATTTATAGTCCATTGGGAACCTTGGGCGAAAAAAATTAATAGGGAGCACAATTTACTTGCACGACCCATATGTGGTGCGCAAGTGACTTGTGCGGCGCACAGGATACTTAGGTGACGCCCTTCAAATGACTTCCTAGTTTATCCCTTTAACAATTTTTGATGTCCTTCAAAGGGTGAACCCATTTTGGTTTAAGGTATTCTCTTTTTCCATTCATTGGACATTGTGATAGAATGTAGCATCAACAAAAGTCCCCCCTCATAGTTGGATCTGAAAAAGGAAAGAGGATTTGACTCTGAGGAAAATGGGAAACAAGGGTTTGACGGCGCGCAGGTTTTGGCGCGCAGGTTTTGGCGCGCAGGTTTTGGCGCGTAGGTTTTGGCGCGCAGGTCTAACGCAAAGGGTTGAAGGATCACCTATATATATGGGCGTCACTTCACGCAAACCATCCTACCTTCAATTCTTTTGAGCTCTCATCGTGCAAGTTTCTTCATCTCCTTAGTTGATTTCTTTTTTTTTTGTCTCGCTTCTCTGGTAAGGATTTTGACTTGTGCGGCATTACTTGCGTGACAATACTTGCGCGGAAAAATTTGTGTGACCAAACATGTGTCCCTTAATTCCTTAGCCTTTTTTTGTTTTCTTCACAATTATTTCATTAAAATAGACTTACTAAAAAGTTAACTGTTAGATCTTTGTGCAGATTCAATGGCTACCAAAAGAATTGGATCGGCGGATGAGTTGGCCATCAAGATAATACATGATATAATGAACATCGTTGGCCATGAATATTATGATATCTGCGATAGAAATCTCCCAGATTTGGATATGTACTTGAAGAAATATCATGTCAATTTCCCACAGAGCATTGGCTTTCCTTTATATGGACATGTTCATCTGCAAAGAGTCAATGTTACATAGGAAAAGAATTAAATTCTTTATTCCTAGTTTCATACTTACTCCAATTTCGCTTCAGCAAATGTCTCAGTTTCAGGATAATTTTTCAATGCTGGAACAGTGGATAAGTCATACATAATGCATCATAGCCCATGTGCTCTAGATCTGAAACCTCACAAGCCTGAGCTGCAGACGCATTTCTGTCCCTCTATTCTCTGAAATTCTCAGATGGATCAATCGATGGGATGGAAAAAGAGTCGGGATTTACATCTCGAAGAAGGTGTGAAGCTGACTTGGATGTGGGATTATTGGGTGAGAAAAACATGTGCAGAGTTTTTCGAGGATCTGAAGGGAGCCGCAATATATGAAGTCGTCTCGGCTGGCCAGACATATGTCTACAGGAATGATAATTTTGTGCTGGAGCTAACCAGCCGCTGGAGCCTGGAAACTAATTTTTTCCATATGATTCATGGAGAAGTAGGAATCATCTTGTGTGAAGTCTATAAGATATCAAGGGATCCAATTTTGGTAGATATGTATGATGAATTCAACCCCCCCCAAGGTGACCTGGAATGATTCGGAGAAGACTCCGGCTTTGGCCCGATAGTTATTGAAAATTTTCCACAATCTCAAGAATTCAAAGTCGACCAAAACTAATTCTAGAAAGGATATTCATCTAGAAGATTGGATTTATATGTTTCTCATCAAGAAGAAAAAGAAGGGGGACACCTATACTCATCCTACCAACTGTCCTAGAACAGAGAAGAGGGGTGCTCTTGGCACATTATGGCCGACTCTAGAAGTAGGAGAGTTTGAAAAGTTATTGTATGAAATGGGTCAAATAATCGCAAAGAAGACCCATATGGCAGGATTTTTAGCTTTGTGGCTCATTATTTATCTTTTTCCAATTAGGGACTCGAAGGGAGGCATCAGGATACGGACCTTTGTTGTTGCAGCCAAGTTGGCTGAGAGAAAAATGGTTTGGTTGGCCACCCTGATATTGGAAAAGATTCATAGGAGCTTACTCCATATCTGTATGGGTAACTCTCCTTTGAGAATAGTGGGACCATTCCATGTTTTGTGGGGATGGATCTCCACTCACTTCACGACATACATTGTAAAAAGTGGAGTACAGGTTCCTGGAAGTTATTTCAGGCCATCGGTGCAGGGATTTTCCCAAATTTCTCCAGTGTCCCTCAATTCCTATGATCTTAAGGTGAGGCTGATCATGTTCAAGGAATTTCATTTCTTTCCTTTTGGAAACCTACCAACCGGGCTGTTTGTTGATGACGGAATAGCTATGCTGGAATTGAGGTCATATATGCTGGATGGTAGAGATGGTGTATTGTCCACCAGAATTGAAAGTGAGATTATATGTGAGGCCTATGATCCATATAGATTTTCACGACAATTAAAGTGTCTGAAAAGATTGTTGTATCCCCTCCCATGCATATATGGTCAGAGTAGCATTCAATGGTTTCCCAACAACTATGGTTTCTAACATATATGGAGAAAACCGGTGTAGTGTTTGATCTACTAGTTGCTGGAGCTACGAGCCAATTGACTACATGGTATGCCGAGAACTGGGTAGCATCATACCTTGAAGGGGTACTGAATCATCTAGTCCCTCAGGTGGGGAAAAAAGAAAACTATCAAGAAAGAAACCCTTTATCTGGAAGGTGATTCTTCCTCACCTGGAGCTGATTCACTAGGTTCCTCAATCGGGGCTGATTCACCAGATTCCCATGATGGGGATGATGAGGCACGACATCTGTCAAAGTGGCCTTGTGTGAAATATAATTCTCATGTCGGAGTCGAGTGACCTACTCCATCGACTCTTGGTGAGTTATATCATTGAGTCAATTTAGTCTCCATTATTTTATATAGAAAAAAGTTTCAATTTCTTATCCTTTATCTGTGATTGCCGGAGCTGGGAAGAGGTTGAAGTCCCAGATTGTAGGACCCTCCACACGGCCTTCTGGTGTACATGCTGAATATTTACGACCAGAGGCTGTCCAAACATGGAAAAGTTGATATTGTGATGTTGAAAATGCCTGGATGGACTTATGCGAGGGGATACATATCCCTAGGGTGGGGAATCTCTGCGATTCTGCTAATATCCGCTTCAAGGATAACTCTGATGAAGTGCGGTCTTGCATCATAGAACTGTAAATGATCATATATTTCAATTATTATTCCATTCCTATTACCAAACGGCTGAAGGAAATGAGGAATCGTGGAACCACTGAGGGGATTGGTGCTTCAGTAGATGAGGAGTGGCATGATTATGTGGCTCTTGAAGATGTAAATTTCTTTCCATATTTTCTTTGAAAATTAATTTTAGTCAAAGATTTTTTACTCAAGGAAATTACTTTATTCATCATTTATCTTGTTAATAATGGAACTACTGAGGTCCCTTCACCGTAGTACAGCCCTGGTGGCACTTCTCTTGGAGCCTCTGAATCTCCTCGCGAGCCAGGAATGGTATATCCAGGCTGGAAAGCCATGGACAAGGGATTAGATAGGGCTTTTCACTCTCTAATACCTGTATTTGGAGGTGATGATGTCAACACACCCAAGAAGTCAAAGAAGTAAAGGCATCGAAGGAAGAATTCCACAGCTAGATGATTCATCAGTAGTGGTAAGTCCTTCAGACAGTCATGAATCCAAACACATGAAAAGATTGCTCATACTTCATGGGATTGCTGGGGCTTCATTTATTTCCCCTTGAGGTAGGGACATAGCCTCCTCCGAGGATGACAGAGGGTTCTAGTGAACAATCGCAAATTCTTGCTGACCTGGCAACGCCTGAAGAAATGAGGAGAGAAGAATATCCAGCTTCTATTCCCCGTACTGCTCCTGTTTCTACTGCAAGGAGAGAAGATCTTGCTTCAGGTAAATTAAAAATAATTCCTAGAATGTTGAATTAATACATCAACTGACTTCCATTCTATGATGATTTAGGTTCAACACATGCACAAGAACATTTGTAGACCACTGCAACTCACTCCGCAATTTTCTCTGAGGAAGCTGTTTGGGGATGGAGGTCACAGGAGGAGGATCACCAAAAAGACATGTCAAATGCTCCCACTGGTGATACTAGCCAGGAATATGAGATATCACTAGATTAAATGATAAAACTTGGGACGTCTTTTGAATAAATTTTAGATCATGTTAAATTACCATGTGATTCAGAAGATTTTTGACATGATTGTTATCCTTCATCCTGTTAAAAAAATTTATTACACCTCTGACCATGATTGGTTGAAATTTGAAGTTTAGTCTGAGCATGTTTCTGATCTAACAATGCCTGAAGGTGGTAGAGACAGCCCTATCATTGCAGAGACACTAGATCAAGTGGAGGTTAACTCATCCGAGCTTCCTAAAATACATCCTGAAAATCCTATTGAAGCTAGGAAATATGGGGAGGATCCTTCTCAAGCTTCTGATCTATCGTTTGGTAAAATATGATAATATTTATCGATGTACTTAATATTCAACACAGCTAATCAACTTTTTTTATCCTTTGAAACTAACCAAAGATTTTAATTGACTATGCGGGGCCGTCAATTTCAGTGGCTAGATTCGGAGTTGAAGCTTCAGCCTCAGACCTAACGAGAGTAGAATGTTAAGTATCAAGGGTCAGGGGGGAAGGAGCAGACCATGGAACTTCCTTAAGTACATTAATCCTGGACTATATTCCCCCATGGGATAGTGATTCTGAATCAGAACCAGAGGTGAAAAAGGTGCTCTAATTATCACGTCACATGACATGGCATAATATATGGAGGATCATATCTGAAGTGCCTCTTGAAGAGCTGCCTTAGAAGATCCCATGACTGTCAATCTTGTTTGTCATGCTGGGACTAGGTGGTTCTGGATATCAGGATATCCATATCGCAGTGAAACAAGTCATCTTAATAAGGGAGAAGGATCAAAAGTGCTTCTACGATCTGACCAGAGTGAGGTTGTTGACCAATATTGACGATTTCGAGGATACGATGTCCCAAGATGAGTCTTATCATGCTGCAAAGATGAAGGAGCTGAATCATAAGATCAATGAGAAAGTTTCCCAGTAGATGCATCTTTAGAAATAGTTAGATTCCGTTACAAGGGAACTTGACCAGCTTAAAAATTCATTGTAAGGAGTCCAAAGGAATGGTATGAAAGTCATCACAAATTCTAAGAAGGCACTCCATCTAGCTGAAAAGAGTGAAGCTGGTTGAGTGAATGATCTTAAAGTGGTTACTGATGAAGCTCGGGATGCCGTAAATCAAATGAAAAGTAATGTGGAAAGCCTCTTGTAATTCTTGAAAAAGATAAGAAACTCCAATATGTGGATTTTCTTCTAATATTGTGCATCAATGAAAAATACATTTCATCTTCAATAATTTATACCTGCATTCTCTTGCTAATTACTTATATGTTATATTTCTTTACCTAATTCATTGGTCCTAGTAAGAATAGTTTTATGTTTTTATGATTATACAAACAACCCAACAAACATTGCATCTTTTGTTACTCAATATTGCTTAAATCATACAATATATATGTTTAGCAACCTGGGACTCGACTTTTATTCCGAGATCCTTTTACGAGTTCCCAATATAATGAGTACCTGGTCTTTTGTTGGCTGTTTGAATTCATGCATGTTGGACATAAAAAGGCTAATGTTTAAGGTCAGATAGCTTTGACCGAATGGATTAAAATTGACTCAATTCCTTGATAATTTCTTTTAAATCATATTACCACATTCATGTATGGGGGAAAACATGTAAACTATGACTTAAGAAATTTTGAATCTGATGGATGATATGAAAAATGGGCTAAAAGGCATTAGAGGAAGTATTTCCTAAGAGTTAAGTTACCACTATTTAACAAACTTTTTAGGGGGTTGAATTATGTAGGGCCACATAAGGGAATTGGATGCATAGTTAGATAATATAATCTTTTGGATGACAGGTCCATTATGTAGACTACTTATGCAAGTCCACCTAGGGGAATGTGCTACATTTTCAGGAAAAAGAACTCTTAGAAATTTTACTTTTCTGTTGCTAATATCCAGTGGAAGTTTATAGAGATTAAAATTTTACCAAGCACAGAGTTTTATGTATGGAGAGAGGTACTTGAATATGGAGAGGATATTCCCAAGCAAGATTGTCAAAGAATTGGATGAATGTTACTCCTGCAAAGGTCTGACCCAAACATAGGTAATGGAAATATCAACTATAGACTTGAAAACATTCAGATCATAAAAAAGAGTATGGGAAAAATATGTTATGGATGGCTGTTTTTGTAGACCCCTACATATTTTTGTTAAGACCAATAAGGAAAAAAGAGGATTTCCCCCCAAGAATGAATTTACTACTATTTGACAAACCCATTAGGGGGGAAATTATATAGGTTATCCTAAGGGAATTGGCTGTATAGTCAAATAATGGCATCTTTTGGATGATAGGTCTGTTATGTAAACTATTTATACAAGGCCGCCTAAGGGCACGTGTTGCTTGGTCAGGAAATAGAATTCCTAGGCATCAGACATTTTGTGACCAAAAGTCAGGAAAAGGGTTATGGATATCCAGAAGTATTTAAGGTGATGGGTATGACACATGAAAACGGGTATTTTCCAATGCATGGAGGAGATATAAAGATCAATACTTGCCATAATCATGTTGTGGATAGGTCCTGAATTGAGATACTGGACTTCACAACATATCTCATTATGATGAAAATCAAACCACACATTGTTATTGAAATATAGTTTAACGTCATGTGGGAGAAGAGCATGTGAGATATCAGTTTAGGGTCATAGAGTTCGGACTATAATGAGGGAGGAAAATTGTGTGTTTTTTATAAACCTGATGTGAATAAAGACCAGGGTTTTTATACCACATTCATGTGATCACAAGGGGAATTTTCAGCCAAGGGACTAACAGTGGAGTTTGGGCTAGGCCCAATGACTTGGGGTTGGGTTCGAGGGATGCTCGAACGTTCCTACGTATCCCATATGGATGGGAATCAAGCCATACATAGTTGTTGAAATACCCTCTGTGCATATTTGGTTCATACATGTGAAGGGTGAAAGGGGACTTTAGTGCAATGATGGTTGGATCCAAGATTAAAGATTCTGGCATTGCAATGTATGCATGTAGTCCTTGGAATATAACATGATTAGAGATCAACGTAAACAATGATTCCCTCTCAGGTGAGGGTGTCAGAGACTATTGTAGCTTATTGTCATACAGGAAAAAAGTGTGAATAGTTTAAGGTCATATGCATGGACCGGTGCTGCATAGTTTAGCATCATGTAGCTAGAATGTATTGCAATGCAGTTTAATGTCTTAAAGTGAGGAAATTGGGGTACAATAGAGTTTAAAGTCATATATAAATGAGGATGATCAACCAATGTGAATATACTGGTTTTTTTGGGGGGGGTTCATGGATTAACATCGTATGAGATGGAGGTTAACTGATGTGAAGATATTGGTTTTGGGCTTGATCTTCGGGAGGTTTCCTACGTACACATCTTAGAAGGAAGGGATCAAATTCTGCGTAGTTCGATTGAGAATTAATTGGTGGTCAAGTTTTACTTAAGGAAAACCTGATGATGGTGTTTGGGTTTACGCGTGGTTAGCAGCCTAGAGAGTGTCTTATGGTTGAAGCTTACTCTAAGTTCATGTGGGTCATGCTCGGTGTGAGAAGCAAGAGGTAAAAACAACCCTAACGATCACAGTTTAACGTCATGTAGAACGTATAAGGGATTGTTTCATAGTTTAAATGTCTTGTGTCACAGACATGGGGTGCTTGGAAATTTAATTTCTTGCATCTCAGATGAACAATTTAATGTAATGTTGGACGACAAAGGGGTTACAGTTTAACATCATGTTAGGAGATAGAGGGACTATGCAGTTTAAAGTCTTGTAGTGAGGACTAAATGGACTATGCAGTTTAAAGTCTTGCCGTGAGGACTAAATGGACCATGTAGTTTAAAGTCTTATAGTGAGAAGTAAAGGGACCATGTAGTTTAAATTCTTGTAGTTAGTATTAAAGGGTGTATTTTTGTTCCAAAAAATACTTCTTCAAAAATCTTTCATTGGTTGGAGTTGTGATGAGTTCTCCATCCATTGAGATTAAATAATAAGCTCCATTAGAGTATAACTTATGTATTGAATAAGGTCCTTCCCACTTTGGTTCAAGATTTAGAGGTTTCTTTCCTGGTATGATTGGAGTTCTAAGGACCAATACCAATTCTCCTTGGATGAATGAACGAAGACAAAAATATTTATTAAAATCTTGTGCTATTCGATTCTGATGTATTTCCAAATGGTGCAAGGTGCACAATATTTTTTTATCTAATCATTCCAATTCATCAAATTGCTTCTGATATTGTTCATATGTGGATGACTGATCACAAATGGATACTCTGAGTTAAGGTAATTGAACCTCAGTGGGCAAGACTGCTTCTGTTCCATATACCAATGAATATGGTGTTGACTGCGTAGTAGTGCGGTTGGTGGTCCGATAAGCCCATAAATAATGAAAACGTTTATCAGGCCATGATTTATTATCTTTATCCACCATTTTTTCAGTATATTTGAAAGAGTATTACTGAAAGCTTCTATTTGGACATTGGTCGATGCATGGTACATAGATGAATGGTTGGATTTGATGATGTATTCTTGATACAACTATCTCAACTAAGATGAACAAAATTTGGTGCCATTTTCCGTCAATATGGTATGAGGGACACCAAATTTGGTAATGATGTTAGATTTGAAGAAGCTAACAATGCCTTTAGAAATAACTTCTTTGAGAGGTATTTCCTCTTCCCATTTGGAAAAAAAATCAGTAGTGGTAAGAATATACTTAAACTTCTTGGATGTAGTTGGAGGATAAGGTCCTGCTACATCCATTCCCCATGTGGAAAATGTCCATGGGTATTTAGCTATATAAAGAAACTCTAGGGGTTGATGAATGAAGTTGGAACATACTTGTCAAGAATGAATCTTCTTTGTGAAATCAACACAATCTTGCATCATTGAAGGCCAAAAGTATCCAAGCCTTCGGATTTGACCAGAAAGTCTATATCCAGACTGGTGGGCACCACAAACTCTTGCATGTACTTCATTCATGAAAGCCATTATCTATTCACCATCAAAACATCTGAAGATAATTCCATCAAAACCTCGCTTGTAGAGAGTTTTTTGCTGATTTGGGATATCATAAAGAGTAAAATTGACCACATGTTTCCAGACATGTTCTTTCCCAGCTCTATCAGGTGGGAGTGTTCCATTTTGAAGGTATACCCTGATAGGTGTCATCCATCCTATAGTATGGCCATATGGCTCAAAAATGGGACTGATTTCATTGATTTTATCTATTCTGATTTGAACAAAATGTGAAACTACATTATGGTGGTCAATAATGATGATTGTTTTGTCCCGGTTTGGATCTCTCGAGTTGTGGATACATTATCTAGTGCATCAGTTTTGGAATTTTTTGATCGCGGGACATAAAAAAATTTCGATTATGAGAGAAATTCTGCCATTAACTCTCTATGGTAATCACACAAAGGGATTAATTCTTCTTTTCTAGTGGCCTAATCCTCGTTGATTTGTTTTATTACCAAATCTGAATCACCTTTTACGCTCAAGTGATTCACCTATGCCTGAAGTTCCAATTCCAAACATGTGATGAGAGCTTGATATTCTACTTCATTATTTGTACCCCCTTCCAATAATAAAAAGGAATAGGTTACCACTACCTTTTTTGGAAATAAGAATGATTCTTATCCAAACATTGATGAATTTAGGATCATCCATTTTCTTCCCTATTGGACTTCTGGAGGCACCATTAAACTACATATCCCATGTTTGAGGATTATCTTAAATAGAGAGGACTTCCTTATCAGGAAGTTCAATATTTAAATATTTATCTTCGACAGATGGGTGTTCACCAAGGAAATCGGCCAGATCTTGGTCCTTCATTTCCTTTTGAGACACATACTGGATATCAAACTACTGAAAAATAACTTCCCACATTACCAGACATCCTGTATGCATTGGACGACTAAGGATAAATTTGGGCGGTTTATTGTGAGATATCAATTGGATCTCATGATGTTGCAAGTAGTGTATTAATTTGTGAACTGCAAAGATTAATGCTAGGCATCACTTTTCAATACTTTAATATCAAGTTTCTACCTCAAGCATAGTCTGAATGAGATAATAAAGGTTGTTTTCATTCCCAATATCATTCTTTTGGGAAAAGAAGGCACCCAATGATCGCTATAAAGCTGTCACATAGAGAATAAGTGGTCTTCCTTAAAAGGGTGGCATTAATACTAGTGGGCTCAAGAGATTTTCTTGAGGATATCAAATGCCTCTTGGAAATATTCATTCCATTAGTATGTGACTCCATTCTTCATTAATTTGGTAAAGGGTAAACACTTGTCTGCCAAATTGGAAATGAAACGTCGAATATAGGCCAAGTGTCCTTGAATTTCTATTAATTGTTTTAAATTTTGGGGAGGTGACATACCAAGGATTGATTTTTTCTTCTCATGATCAACTTTGATACCATAATGGCATACAAAAAAGCCCAGAAATTTTCCCGAGGTTACCGCGAAATCACATTTCAAGGGGTTCATCATCAAATTGTGTTGTTGAAGTTTGTTGAATATGATATCCAGATCGTCCAAGTGATCAAAACATTTTCTGTATTTAACCACCAAATTATCCACATAAAATTCAATAAATTTCCCTAAAAAAGGTTTGAAGATATGGTGCATGGCAAATTGATACGTTGCACCTTCATTTTTCAAGCCAAAGGGAATTACCTGATAGAAAAACACACCTTGAGGAGCTCTAGAAATTGTAGACTTTTCATCATCTAGATCCATTCATATTTGATTATACCCAGAATAAACATCCATGAAAAAAAGACCTTCATAGCTAGTTGTTTCATCAATTAATGTTTTTTTGATCGGGACTAGAAAATCATCCTTGGGACAATGATGATTAAGATCTCTGAAGTCAATGAAAACTAAAATTTGTCCATTCATCCTTTTCATAGGGATAATATTAGATATCCATTTGATATACTGAACTTCTTTGACGAAGTTAGCTTTGATAATCTTATCAACTTCAGCTTCAATTTTGGAGGCATAAATTGGGTGTGTTCTTCTTGCAGCTTACTTGAATCCTTGATGTTTTTCTGACAAACCCAAATGATGAGTGGAAACATCAGGATCAAGAACTGGAATTTCTGTATAATTCCAAGAAAATACATCTCAATTTTGATTTAAAAATGAATTATAAATTTCTTACTCTTAAAGAGTCATGCCCGCACTAATTAAATTGGGGTGTGGATCTTCTTTTGTACCCAGATTTATTTCTCTGAGTTCATCCATAGTGGTAGAGACACCCTCTTCAAATGCTGGAGGAGAATCTCTGAGATCTTCTTATTCTTCATCTTCAATATGTGTTACTTCCTCTATTTATACTTGCATAGTATATGATGAATTAGAACTTCTATGGTTAGGGGAGAAGTTAAAACTTAAAAATCTTGAAGAAGAGGCTGCTATTTCTGACCCTATTGATGATGAAGGGTCTTTCTAAGGTGATAGAGAGGAGATGATGGATTGAGAATTGACGTTATTATTTTCCTCTGGCATTGCTATGATTTCTTCTGGCCTAGTTGATGAATTATATAATTGCTAGATTTTAGCGGACGAAATGAAGACATCTCCATTTAAGATTTCATCCTTTCTTGTCCAATCAACAATTCCTCTCATGATGTCTGGATCAATTTCCGTAATTGACATTATGGAAGTTTCCATAAGAGTGTTTGGATTTGGGTATATCCCATCAATTTTACTGATAGGAAACACATAATATGTAATCACATGTATGAATGGGTTTACTAGAATCTTTTCCAAACCATATGAAGCATTAATTTTGGTGACATTATTTTACGTGGATTTTTCCTTTCCCTCCATGTGATAAATTTCTGTCTCAATGTATTGAGATTCACATGTTTTGAATGGGGATTTGTCACCATACAATGTCCCAATTTGACCATTGAAACAATATTTAAGACATATATGGTATGATGAAGGTATGGAGACATTTTGATGTAACCATGTTCTTCCAAGAGAAATTTTGAATGTTGTGTCCTGACGAACAACCATGAAATCTGAATTAGAAACAAGGTCTCTAAACTGAATTCTGAGTGTAATTTCGCCCAGAGGATCTTGTTCATTCTTATCATATCCTTGCAACATCAAAGTAGAAGGAGATAAATCAGATTTGGTGAGGCCCAATCAAAGGAGTGTACGAATAGGAATGATATTGACTCCTGAGCCATTATCAGTGAAATCTCATCGGATGTCTATATCATTGAATTTTCCTGATAGATACAAAGTTCTGATATGTCCATGTACAACATCATCTTCATCCTCGTCTGTAAAATATATCACTGCATGGAATTCTACATGATCATTCTCTTAATGGTAAACCTCATCCATAGCAATTTCAGTTTCAAATTCTTGAGAACTTGATAAAGCTTCAATAAGTGCCTCCCGGAGATATTTTGATAGATTCAAGTCATCTATAATTGATAACTTGGCTAGTACATGGCCCATATTTTTCAAGACATCATAATTTTGGTCCAAAGGTCTGTGTTTCCCATCAAGAAATGTGATTTTGTAGGTGCCTTGGAAGTTGATGCTTTGGCAGTAGATACATCTCATATCATGGTAGGAAGTGGAAACACTCCTGGATTCTGTAGATTAGAACAACTAGGTCTACCTATTTCCTAAGAGGAAAAAGGTGTAACCTCTAACCGGTCTTCCAAAATAATTGTGTCAGGACTGAATCTGCCATGTGTGGAAGAACTTTCTTGTTCCTATTGATCACGCTGAAGAGATTTTCCATGAGTTTCTATCGCATATACAGTTCTAGCAGGGGTAGGATTGAAATAGTGGTTTCTAGAATATCTACATCTTCCTCTATATCCTAAACCTCTTTCTATTCTTCTAATTAATCTTTTAGATATAGGGAACTTGGGCTCGTCATAATCAAAACTATCATTGTCATAAGGATCTATTAAATGGATCATGTTAATGGAACCAAATATCAATTCTTCATCAGATGAAGATTCAGTATGATTAACCTGTTCAGGATGTGCCCATGGTTTTGAATCATGTTGTCATGGTTTTGAAGCATATGGCATAAAATTCTCCATTTTTTAAGATAATTTAGGCATTGACACGAAATTGTCTTCTTCTGGCTACTCTTCTTTCTTCAAATTATGCTGCTTCATTGGAGATTTTTTTTTCTGATAAAGGGGGTTTAGCTATGGCATTCATAGAAGAAGACACAATTGGTTGATTCAATTTTGTTCATAAAATGGCATGAGTTCAGTTGATCATTTTCCTGATCATACAATCATCATATTTCTGTGCATTTTTACTTTTGACTTCCTGCCACTCGCTATCTTCCTCTTGATCAGTAGCAGTAACACATGCTACCTAGGCTGAAGAACCTCTCAGTTTTTCCTATCCATAGTCAACCATCTTTTTCAAGAGGTCTTTTAAAACAAAACACTCCTGAATGTGATGCCCCAAAATCTAATGAAATGGGAAATAATAAGGGAGGTCTTCATCTCTTTCCTTGTTCGGCCTTTTGAGATTTGGAAACTGAACCAGGTTGTTTTCCAGATCCGAGAGAAATTAACCCGAAACGTGTTCATTCTAGAAAGAATAAAATTTCTTCTTCAAATATTCAAACTATTTTGCCTTTTGTCTTTTTGATCATCTTGATGAGGAATCCATTTTTTTTGGAATTCAGGAGGTGGAGCCCTTCGATATGATTATGTTTTTGAAGTGGAAGCAGGTACAGGTTCTTGTTTAAGTGTAATTGTATCAGTATCTGCTTCCCCTATTCTCCATCCTAGAACACATAGAATTACATGATTTTTAGCCTCAGTTTTCATAAGAGAGTCTTCTATCTGATGAGATATTGAAGTAAGGTCTTGAAACCCTCCTTTTTATTTCACAGGGATCAACGGTGTGCGTAATTCATCACGCAAATTTTCCACACAGACTGGAAACAATTATTCTTGAGGGAGAGCTAAGCTTAAGGAATATGTTAATCCCTTACAGTGAGTAATGATTCTAAAACACTTTAATTTTCCCTTTGATTACAGTTTTTGTGATAAAAACTATCGTCTTTGGCAACGTTGAGCTAAATTGAAGAAGAAATCTTTGACGGAGATCTTCCCACCCGGTAATTGACCGAGATTGCAAACATGTCTTCTAGACAAAAGTAGGCCCTTGTAATGACTGTACAAAACACCTAAGATTAAATAATTCTTGTTGTTGAGGAGTTCCCATCATAGTATCACAACATGAAACAAAATGTGTTAAGTGTTTTTCTGGATCTCCTAAACCATTAAAAATTGGGAATGTGGTACTCGAAAAATTTGATGGGGGAGGAATTACATCCACCCATTCAGGGTAAGCTCTCGTTTTTGATTGAATGTGTGCATGATTTCCTTCCATATCTTCCAACCGAGCTGTTAATGACTCAATGGTAGTTATTAAATTTTGAGAAACATCTAGTTGACCTTGGACTTGAGTAGGTGCAAGAACTGGAGTTTCGACGGGTGTAGCAATCAGGACTGCCAATGATGGTAGTATTGCCGGTTGTTGTTGCGTATGACCCATATGATTGGACCTGGGAGGGTGTGATTGTAAAGGGTGATATTCTTGATACATTCTTGTAGCTGCAAAAAATTCCCTTGATTGATTAACTCTAGTATGCTTAGGATGAATACTACCTTGAAGTAGTTCTGCATTTAACCTCCTTAATTCCTTCATCTCTTATTATTGTTGTGCGAACCTTTCCTCAAATGAGAGTTATTGGCCTTCTCCAGAGGTATGGTGGAATGTAACCTGACATTTACCCCTTTTCTTGGCATGTTCCCTTCTGAAGTATGGAAGGGAATTACCCAAATAAATGTCTTTCCCATGGGAAACCCTCTATCTTCTAGTACGCACACCTCCTTCATTTGTTTCTGTGTGTACAACTTCTTGAACTGGAACATCTTCATATGATCCCTCTGAGTGAGCCTCATGTTCTAGGGGATTAGTGACAATGTCATTAATGAAATTTATCGATGCATAATGCATTGCATTAATTATTCCAGCACTTCGGTGATACTGTCTTCTTACATGTCCTTTATGAGACATTTCCTTTTGTTTGGTTGATCCCTTAGGAACTTCTTGATGAATTGTAATTTGGAGGGATTCGTCTGATAATTCGGCTCTGCATTCCTCTTCTGGCTTCATCCCTAATCGAGAGAATACTGACGTCCTTTGAGGGAGAGATTGTGAATTTGAAAAATCCCTCAGTCCGGTGGATTGGAGATGGTCATGTTTTTCCTGCTCAACTCCTTGAGTCCTATCTATTGATTCCGAGGGTTGGATTAAAATATTACTCATCCTGTAAAGCTGAGGTAGCTATTGAGCTGCTACATCTGAACCTTTCTTAAAATCCTATCTGATTTTGAGGATTTTAGTCCAGAAATTGGCCAGATGCATCAACTAACATCTACTCAAATCACCTGGCTCAGATGACCACTGAATTATTTCTGACACCTCTGTCAACTGATGATGTTCATACTCTAAACGAGAAGCCTATTCGATATTCTCATTTTCTTGATGAAAGAGTAATTCGACAAATTGTTCTTTATATGCCTGACTTTGGGAAGAACTAGTTGAGTCCTATTCTTGGGAAAGCCTTTGATTACGCACAAAACTATTTAAATTTGGCCAGCCATGGGAAATAACATTACATGAGACCACTTTTGGTGGGATTTGATGAATAGAGAGCACAGTGAAATGAAATGCTCCATGAACACCCCATCCCCTAATATGAATACCATATGGGGAATTGGTAATTAACTGGTGGAACCTTTTCAACGCACCAAGGCATGAACATTGAAGGTTTCTCTGCTGCTTTTCATCCTTTGGATTTCGGGAAACTAAGAGAGATGCCAACTCAATTTGGAATTGCAACCCTTCTATTATCTTGACATGATTTTTATATTCATCATAATATAATATTTTCTCTTTTAAGTGACAAAGAGTTTTCCATATGTTGTGAATAATATCATGAATACAATCTTCTATCAACGTTTCTGGAATATCATATTGAGAGTTAGCCAAAGGCCAAAAAATGACTAGTATTTCACCTTCCGCCAATTGTTTTCTCATATTCAGCGCTTCCACTTTTTCATTCGATGAAGATTATTCTACCTAAGTGGAACAAAGTTGGTTCTTCTTTGATTCTTCATCATATTAAAAAATATTGGTAGAGAATTAATTTTTTAAATTATAAGATGAATGACCCAAGGGTGGTTTGAAGAATGACCTACACCCTGGGTTATCTTCTTATTGAGATAGTATTTCACCTACTAGTGGTAAGGCATCAGACATGAATGGATTCGAATTTACAAGTGCCTCGAGATAAGAGGGCTTTTTCATTACTGCATTTTCCATTAAAGAATTTTCTATTCAATGCGAATTACTACTGCGGAGAGAAATTTCACAAATAAATTCATCATCATGGAGAGGACCACCGTGGTGGGTTATAGAAAAAGATGAAACCTCTTTCTCCTTGGTCTTCTGGCCACGTAGAGGGTTATTGTGGATCTTATCATAAGATGATACTTCGGTATTGACCGAATTGTCATGAAGAAAGCCTTTACGATGAAGTGTCTGATGAAGAACTTTTGAATTATTTTTGTTACTTCTAGAATTTGGAAATGAGGGAGTAGACTCTTGAGTTGCAATAGACAATTGTCTGAGGGCTTCAAGAACTCTAGAATTGAGTAAGTATTTATTACAGATTGGCTCTTGATCTTTCAACTATGTTGGATGGGTCTTTTTCTTGGACGCCTTCTTACTCACTTTGCAAACCACTTGTTGATGAAGGTTGTTATTGTGGGAAGGGGTATGTGTCTACTCAGGAGAAATGGTCAGGTTAGGCTGATTATCACCATTTAAATCAGGCGTAATTTCCCGACTTGATAGTCCATATGATATGGAAGAGTATTCCCCACAAACCACTTTGACCAGAATAGAGGTGTGTATCAACTCCGAGGTGACATGTTGATGAGTCACTCTACTGATAGGGATATATTTATGTTTCTTTCCATGTGATGTCACTAAAATTGTTATAATATTCTAATAGTAATCCAGAATATGGGCAGGGATTTGCTTCTGCTCATTCACCATTGTTATAATGTTCTTGGTGAATTCAGCTACTGGAACGGAAATATACATCCATTTTGTGTCTGGAGTAGGTGTGTGTTCCTCCTCCTGTCCTCCTTTTCCTGTCTGTGAATTCTGACAGTACTCATGGGTGGGGGAAGAAAGTTGTGTCTGCCTCCTGCTTTTCATTAGAGATTTCTAATTGAAATCTTTGGGTGCTACCAAATGAGACCATTGGTTAGCTTGATGAATCACAGGTGTATCTTCCTGCAGATTATTCTTCACCAAATATGATTGATGTACTTCTTTCAGGACTGACAGATGAGACAGCTGGCAGAATTGATGAGTGTAAGAAGGTGTATGTGTCTGTTTACAGGTGGTCACCACATTTGATTGGCGAGCTCCTTTGGATGAAGTCAGAAGAGTATGGTGATTGGATGATGAATTGTAAACTGGTGTATGTTCCTACCTGTAGTACTCTGCCGAAATTTCCATGTGGGATTGGTGTGTTACTTCCAGATGAGTTTGTTGGGCAGTGAAATCTAGACGGACGGGTGTATTCTCATGCTCATCGTATTCCATTAAGTTTGATTGATGGACATCTCCGAAGGGGGTAGAAATAAGAACATGTTCCCTATTGGATGAATTTAACCTCTGACAGTTCGTCTTGCATGCTCGGGTCTGAGGGACCTGAGCCAAAAATCTAGAGGTGATACCCTAATCATGTTAAGGGTGCACTACCGCACAATTCTGGCGGCGATTGTTGGTGGGAGTCCTCAGAAAGGACTCATGTCTTCTTGAACTGAGGCCTTGAGTGACCTCTTCATTCACCTCCCTATAATATGGGAGGGACTGGTTGTTGTGTTCTGGTGATAACGACCCGAAACAGTTGGAAATGGTGGTTGGCACCACATGCTTTTTGACCACTGGTCATCACTGTTCGGACAACAAGGGTGAGTTATTAACTTGGAGGGCTTCTCAAGTGGCCTCCAAAGTTGGGATGGTACTGTGTTGACAGTATTCCCTTACCAATGCATTCGAGACCCAGCGTTGAAGACGCTGAGTAGGTGATATCGTCCTCAGAGCGGACGAGGATCCCACAGGAGTAGCAGCCGAGGCATTCACAGATGTGAACTTTAATGAAGCCATCATGTATTGTAGAGAGATCATGGAAAAGAGTTCATTTTTGATATAGCAGACATAATTATGACCGGTTTGGATAGACTACATCTTTTGGATGAACACATATGTGTTTTATTGCTTTATTGGCCCTCATATTGAATTTAATAGGGTCCTAACAAATCAGTAAAACTTCATTTTAACTTGGTTAAGGATTCATGTCAGGTTCACCATTTTTGTTTCTTTTAGAAAAGGGGATGACCTTGTTTGTTTAAGGTTTAAACATTTCAATAGATTTCTAGCGGGTTTATTCATAGAATCAGAAACACTCAATGATTCTATATCCATTTGGACATACTTTCCAAAGGTAGGTTCTCATTAGTTGTGGACCAATGAGGCATGAAAATTTTCATTGATCGATAGGATGAGAGGTCAGGATCATCACACCTTTTTAGGGGGGAATTATTGCCTACTACGGGACTCTCTTATATATTTATGTTATGTTCATGAATACCTTATTAATTCACCAAGAATGAAAATTAGTTTTCCTTTATATTTTTCAATCAATGATTCATATGTATGGGATTCAGAGAATCTTTTATATGTATTTGAGGTTCTTAATTGATTGAGAATCATCCGTATGTATTGGATAATCTTAGTCAATGGTATCCTTCAATATATTATTTAAAAATATCCTGGTCATTATGATGACCATACTGGTTTTAATGTCACTCAGTGGGGCATATGATGTTTATTGTCATTCAGAAAGATAGGGATTATATCATTATTGGTATCATACCTATATATGGACTACCTACGTATCCTTGTTAAAAAAGGAATTAGAACCCATGTAGTTCGATAAAAATGATATAATTTAATGTCATATTGGATGGAAAAGAATTAATTAAAGATGGGCGTGAACCTTGTAAAGACTTTCTACGTACTCTACTTTTAAGGCAAAGATCAAAGTCCACGTAGTTCGGGGAAATAAATAAGGGGTTTGTGCATAGTTAAATATCCCAATGAGTGATTTTAGGATTACTTTTACACTCTATGCCCATGTGATTCATTCTTGGTGTGAGAAAAAAGTAGTATCGGTAAACATGAAAATGGTGCCACAAAAGATGTAGTTATGAGAAATGATGTGGAAATTACGTATGTATGATAGCCCAAGTAAATGAGACCAGGACATAGGAATGAATCCCAAGAGTAGGGTCTATAAAAGTATTTTTACTTTATGGAGATTTGGAATTTTAACCTATGACTTACTCTTGAGAAAGAGTCCAAAATTAAGAGGGAATTATTATTGGTTTTCATTCCTGAGAAGGATGCCCAAATCAAAAGAAATTATGAATGGGGCTTACTCTTGATAAGGAGGCCCAGGTTAGAAGAAATTATGACTGGGTATTACTCCTGATAAGGATGCTCGGGTTAAAGGAAATTATGACTGGGGTTTACTACTGAGAAGGAGGCCCAGGTTAAAGGAACTTGAGACTTGGGGCTTACTCCGGAGAAGGTGGCCCAAACCAAGATATCTTCTCATCTCAAAGTACGAGGTTATATAGAAAACCCCTAACCGTGGTGATAAAAAGCTTGAAAGTCACTAGGTTTTGGGAGAGGATCTCACAGAATTCCTTTCAGATAAGGAAACCAACAAAGGAACCATTCCATAAATGGATTTCAAGAGGGTTTTGAAGGCTATATTCTAAAGAGGAGAGGTGATTTTGAGGAAAGGAGGTGACTAGTAAGGATTCATGTAAGTATTGTTCTGGCACGCAAGTCCTAGTCGCGCAAGTATACTTATGCCACATGAGTCACCTTGGGCGACAAATAATATATAGGGTAATAGTTGGGTGACTTTGAACTCAAGCCCTTTTTCCATCTCTGGAGGCTTCCAAAAGTGTGGCATGCAAGTCCCCTTGAGATGGAAAGGCGGCGCACAACTGTCTTCAGTACCCTTAAGGGATGGACACTTAGGTGCGCAAGTATAGATGAGTTATAATACTCAGGCCATATTCTTCCTCTTTAGAGAATTTCTTCTAGGTAAAAAATTACCTTAGAAGTGTTTAGAATACTTTAGACAGAGACTTGGGTGACCAGAGATTGAATATGAGTTTTTGAAAATTTTTCATTAAATGGGTGGCCTGCAGGGGCTATTTATAGCCCACTAGGAACCTTGGGAGAAAAAAAGGAATAGGGTGTGGAAGTGACTTTCGCGACCAATATGTGGCATGCAAGTTACTTGTGTGGTGCGTAGGATACTTGTGTGATGCCCTTCAAATGAGTTCATGGTTCATCCCTTTGTCAATTTTTGATGTTCTTAAAAGGGTGACCCCCATTGGGATTAAGGTATTCCCCTTTTCCATTTTTTGGACTTTGTGATGGAAAGGAGCGTCAACAACATTCTAATGATATTATCAAATATTAATTTCATACAATTTGGATAATTCAACTGTGATTCATTCTTACGTACCAGAATCAAATATCCTGCTAATGAAATTTGGTACCTTCTAATAATTCCTCATCTTAAGAATCTATTTTCAAATTCAATTGATGAAAAAAGGTTAATGTGAAATTTAGATTAGCACATGAATGATGGTAACTTACATCACCCTACTGATTCACCATAATGGAAGAGATTTGATAAACAATTTCATGTTTTTGGAAATGAAGTTATAAATCTCAAAATGAGATTGTGTACTAATGGAATGAATCTATATCAGAGCCTATGTAGCCAACATTGTTCATGGCCTATTATTTTAGTTGTTTAAAACCATTCCATACATCAATGTATGAAGAAAAAATATTTTATCATGAGCTTGATGATTTCAAGACCAAAATAGTTGGGAAATGATATTTATGTGTATATTTCACCAATTATTGATGATTGGAAACTAATATAGGATACATGTATTAAAGTTTTTAGTACATATAGGAAAGAGTATTCTATTTTGAGTTTTATGATATTTTTCACTATAAAATACTTTCTTGCTTTTTGAAACTTATCTGGATACAGTGTTAAGGTACAGAAAGCATACACAATTTGTAAAGAAGAGACTTTATATTTTCAATTGCAGAATGGAAGAAAGATAGTGTATATGGGATAAAAAAATTCTTGAATCGGTCATCCCTGTCATGGATTGAAAAATATATATAACCGTTTATAGTAATACAACCTTTCCCCTATACCATTGTCATTTGAATAATATTTTGATAGGGTGAAAAATATTGGTTTGAATTTGGGAAAGAAAAGAAGTTCCGGCCTTCAAAAATATCTGGAAGAAACGTCCTATAATTTTAGAACTACTTTATTGGAAGTTTTTAGAGATAAAACATAACATTTGATGTTATCAATGATGAAAAAAACATATATTATAGTTTTATTGTAACTTTTTTAGACATAAAAGGAAAGAAAAAAATATGGACTAAATGCTAGATTGAACTTGATAACAATGGGAATATGTTTGGAGTTGGATCTCAATATGAAAGTAAACATAACATATTTACCTTAGGCTTTTCACAAATTAATCATGATTGAGAAAATGAATTTTTTTAGTGTCTTAATGTTATTAAAATACCCGGTGGTTATTATTCAAATGTGAATAATTTGGTGTCATTAATGGATTGTAAATTAATAGGTATGAAATCTCATGACTGTTATGTATTGATGTAACAACTTATACCAATCGCACTGTATGGTATATTGCTGACAACTATCAGTAATATTGTCATTAAGTAATGAATTTTTTTCATATCCATTTATAGCAAATTCATTGATCCAAATTTGTTAGATGTGTTAGATAATAAAGTTTCTCTTATTATATTTCAACTAAAAATATATTTCCCACCTATGTTTTTTTATTTAATGGTTCATATATTGATTAATTTGGTGTGTGATATAAGAATATGTGGGTCTATTTATTTACAATGACATATCCTTTTAAAAGATATATGAAAATTTTGAAGGGAAATATTAAAAATATTTATCGACCAGAGCCCTATATTGATAAAAAAATATGCATTAGAAGAGATTATTGTGTTCTGTACTAATTATTTGTATTATGTAGAGAATATTTGTCTCCCTATATCTCGACATATGACATTTTATAGTGAATTTTGATGGATTTGAGGATTAAAGGTAAAGATCATTCCATGTGATGAAGTTATGCAAGAACATTTATACATTTTGAACAACACAAATGTTGTTCAATAATATATATCATCATAGATTGCCGAATTAAAGTTGCGATATCCAAAAAAATGAAAAGTGGGTGATGATTAATAATAAAAAGAAATTTTTCTAATGGTTTAAATACGAAATCATCACACATATAACTACATCAAAAACATTGAAATGGCTGGAAGGTGGGCCATCTATTAATGTGATCACATGGTCTGGTTTTGGTATTAATGGGTACACATTTTACATAAAGAATCCAGATGAAAATAGTATTGTTCAAAATAGTGGTGAAATGGTCATTAATTAAGCATTGTATGTTTTTAGTGTGAAAGATAAAAACCCAATTTCTATATGAATGCCATATTTTAGAGTTCTTGGAGACATATAGGAAATTGATTATATTAAATTTAGAGTCTAAATGTTTAAGTGTAATTATTTTTCATGTAATATTGGAGTAAACATGATGAATATGGGTTCAAAATACTTCATTTAAAATGATTTAGTTGCAATGAGAAACTATTTATAATTTCTACACATGAAAATAAAATATTTTATGTCATCAATCCATCGAATAACCAGTGCTCCTGTAACGACCCAAAAATTCATTAATGAAAATTCCCCTTGTTCAATTTAAATGTCTTCTTATGGTCATGTAAAATGTATGAACTTATTTGGTTCTATGTTTTTGAATTTTAATATACTGTTAAGAATTATGACCATTTATAATATAGTCATTGAATAGTGATCACATGATTAGTATAAATATAGGGCTTTAACAAATCCATTTTACTCAGACAAAGGAATCGATGGACTCATCTAGTAGACTTTACCCATATGAATCCCATTTTTCGGAGCTCTAAAAGGAGGAGACATCATTGGGATTAGCTCATGACCAATCCCAATCCTAGTTTGAATACGTTAATCTCGAGTGGAACCGCCTACGAGACAAGTGGAAGTTGACAGAGATTACCACTCGAGCAATGTTATCTGATCCACCCCAAGAGTATTTCACCATCGCGCACCATAGCCTAATGTCTTATGAGGGTGTTTTAAGGGGTTATGTAACAAGACCCTAGTACTACGATTATGTAAATTATTATTTTATAGAGAATATACATTCTTTTTATTATTGTTACTTTGTAAATAGTTTTTAAAGCACAAATAGTATTTTTAGTTAATATTCAACTAAGAAATATATTTTGATGAATTAATGTATTTCTGAATTAAATATTTATTTAATAAAATATTATTATTATTAAATTAATTTTTATTAAATATAAAATATCTTATAATTTTATGAATGCAATTGTAATTTTTATTAAAATTTGAAAGCTATTTTTGTAAAAATCCTTGAATTTTTTATAAAAGTCAGTTTTTTTTACAAGTAAAAATTTAAATATTTTTTAAATTATTTAGAAAAAATGAAACTTTTTTTTGGAATCAGGATGTCGAAATTACCCAACAATGAATTTTTCATAATTTTCTAAGTTAGTTGAGTTTTTGGGGAAAATCAAATACCGTTTAAATATATAATGTGTGTTATGACATCATAATGACCCAATAGTGATGTAATAAAATACTATAAATATTATTTTTGGCCAATATATGTTTTACAATTAAAATAATGTGATTTTTGATTTTTTTGATTTATTTTACAAAGCTTTAGTGGACCCTTCCAGACTTATAAAACATTCTGTATTTTTACATTGTTTTCCTTGAGAGTTTGACTAACCTCCACATAAGAAACCCTATTATTTTAAGAGGTTTATACATTGTCCTTATAAAATATTGTTTTCCACTCCCCATTGGCAAAAACCATGGGCAAAAACCATAGTCTGGTTTGTGGTTTTGATTAGTTTAATGTGAGGTCTCCCAAACGTAAATAATAAATAATTCCTTCTCCTTTCCTTTATAACCCCACCCAAGCTCTCACTTCCTCTTCACTAAAATCCTTTGGAGTTTGACCAACTCCGACCCAAATCTCTCTAAAATCCTCTCAAGGTTCCCTAAGCTCCAAATAATCATTTCCCAATCCTCCCCCAATCTTTTGGGATCGCACTTCCAAGTAAGGGATTCCTTCCATTCTCTTTTTATCCAAGTTTTTTAATATTGTTATGCCCATTAATTTTCAATTATAAATGTTGGGGTATGATTTAAAATCTCCCCTATACTAACATATTTATTTTTAAATGATGATATACCCATTTCTCTATCCTCAATGCCTTCTATGTATACCCATTACCATGCAGAAAGTTCGTATGGAATTTATCTCTCCTCATTTACATTCAAGTTATTCTTATGTATCCTGAATCTAAATTTCCTTACAATTGTTGGGACATGTATCTATATTATCATGTTACATTCCATTTCAGATTAATATGATGAGACACACCTTTCTCTCTCATCAACCATTTTTATGAATTCTTCTGTCATGTAGTTACGTTACTGAAATTGCACCACGATTTTCCAAGCCATAGTCTTTTTGTAGTGAATACCATGCCCATTTCTCTATCAAGGGTATTAAAATTTATGGATATGTACTTATTTTTAATGAGTTTCATGTATGAATTACACACTTTTTTATTTTTTAATAAATGATGATGTTTAATAAATACATGTTTTATGATCCGTGAGGCACACTTATGCGTGAAATAAAATGATTATGAAGGGTGGACCTGATAGTGCTCCAATGCAATGGGTAAATTATAGTATCATGATAAATCTTATGAAATGAGTGTTGACTCATGATAATTGAAGTTAAATAAGGGTTTAATCATGCTTCATGTGAAATGAGGGTTTACTCGTGCTCCATGTGCAATGATCCTTGGCTCATGCTAATTCTATGTTAAGTGTTGTTTCCACATCTCCTTGTTATGATTATCATGATTTATCAAGCCTTTATGTCCATGTTTCTCTTGTGCCTCATTGATATTCCTATTTATTAACATGTATTTTATTCCTCATGTTATTCCATGTTTATTCACTTACTGGGCTTTACAGCTCACCTTTTTCTTATGCATGTCCTCAGGTTATCCCATGAAATGCTATGTACGAGGGAATGTAGTGGTCATTTAAAGGATGTTTTCAATAAAGATGTTGTGTGTTTTGTATTCTACGTTGTTATGTAATGTTCTTAAGCACCCAAAGACAATATGACTATTGATATTATATGTTGTATCAAGTGATGTTTTTGTAATAAATTAGGTTTAATTCTGTAATAAAAAGGAGGGTTGTTATAGTTGATATCATAGGATATGTTTTGTTAAATTTGGGATTAGGATTAGAAAACACTATAGATGCCTCAGTGAAAAGAATAAGTATAATAAAAACATCCCTAATTTTGGTGGGTATTGAGTAATTGGTTTATAAAACAAATACATCCCTGTATGGATACGATCAGGTAGAGGCGGCTCTGGAAAAGATGTACCTTGGGTGAAAAATATGACTATGAGTTTTAGGCTTGACCTCGCGTATCATGGTACATTACTATGGCCTTTACTTCACTCTTGTTTACGACTCTTAGGGGATATATATGGATAAATTCACAAGCTTAGTATGAACCATTATTAAGGGAATAAAAAAATCCCCTAAAAATATATGTTAGAAAGTAGATAATGGATAACATATATTGAAGCCAATAGATTCATAATTTAAAAAATAAATGATATTTATAAGTCATTTTTTTCCATAGAATACCATTTATGTTTTACCCCTAAATTACCTTTTATTATAACCAATGTCTGGTAATATGAGGACTTGATCTAACAAATAATGTGAAGATCAATGTGACGACTGTGCTAATGAGATGCCCAATCTAATGGGAGTGGGAATCACAAACTTTGTCACAATTATCTCTTAGTTAACTTAATATTTGAATAGAAACATGGGTTAAGAGTAACATTAACCCCCCCCCCCCCCAAGAAAGAACAATTTGTTATCAAACGCTTTATAAGACAAATGTTTCTTACTTTTATTGGATCATCTAATCCCTCAATCACTGACCAATGAATCAACTCCATTGAAATGATATTATCTATTCTTTAATGTTCCAAATAATAGAAGCTTATCCTGGACACTTATCATATAGAGGGTGAAATTGTTCAATAGAAAACATTGATCAAAAATACGATGCGTGAGGAGGAGATCAGGGCATTGGAATGGGAGGATTTTCAAAAGATGTTTTTCGATAAATATGTTTCATGCACCCTATGACTTAAGATGGAAAAGGACTTCCTTTACCTCAAGAAAAAAAATGAAGAATCTGTCAGAGTATACAAGGAAAAATTTACAAGGTTTCCACGATATTCCTCCAGCTTTGTCATTACCCCTAAATGCAAGGTTGACCTCTTCTTTGGTCGGCTGAAACAAAGCCTGCAGAAATCCCTGGTGATCCGTGACTTCGACAACTATGATGAAATTTTTCAATGTTCCCTCAAGGTAAAAATGGAGATTGGAAAATATTATGGGTATCATGAGGATAATAAGCATAAGGTGGACTGTAATTCTGGTGGTATGAGGGATAAATCTGATGGTACTACGAAGATCCATCACCCCACTTACCAAAGGTGTGGAAAGAAGCACCCTAGAAATGGCCTGAAGGGGTGAGGAAATTATTTAGGTGTGGAAGAGAAGGACACGTAGTTTTTAACTACATACAAGAAAAACCTACAGCTACAATAGAGGAGAGGAATGCTCTGTTCGAGTATCAACTTGTTGTTCATTGCTTCAACTACAAATAACCCGGGTGTCTTTCAAATCAGTGCCCTAAGCAAAGGGTTTTCGGAGTCAACCAACAACCTTTAAGGCAGCAAGGGTGATGTTTTTTCATCACTACCGCTGAAGTGAACCCCGACAATGAAGTGGTGATAGGTACGCTTATTATTAATTCATGAATAGAAAATGTAGTTTTTTATTTAGGATCTACGCATTCTTGTATATCTTGAATGTTTAGTAGAACTATACCAACACCACCACAAATCAAGGAAGTAAAGATGTCGGTGAGTATGAAAAATTGGGAAATCATTATATCCCATGAATATAATTCCTCCCCTATCATAATTGGTGGATTTAACTTCTCAGAGAACCACATCATACTTCCTCTGGTGGAATTTTATACAATTATCAGCATGGATTGGATTTCCTTATATAGATCCAACATAAATTCCCATGAGAGGGAAATCAATATCCATGTTGGGAATTGGCCCCCAATTATATACAAGTGCAAGGAGAAAGATGAATGTTATTTAGCTCCATCATCTCAATAGTGGATATTTCTGCCCTATGAGCATGTGTATCTGGCTCATTTGATAGAGTCTATGGAGGCAACCATCATTGAAGACATGTCTATTGTAAGGCAATTCTCTGAAGTGTTTCTCAAGGAATTATTTTGTCTTCCACCTAGAAGAGATGTTGAATTATAAGTTTATATTATAACTGGGGTGATTCCAATATCCAAGAATCCATATAGAATGGCTACTGTGGAGCTTGAGGAGCTGAAGAAAAAACTACAGGAGAAACTGGATAAAGGGTTTATACACCCAAGTGATTTACCAAGGGGTGTACCAGTCCTCTTCGTCATGAAGAAAGATGGGTTAATGTGCCTTTACATCAACTATTGTTATCTTTACAAAATCACGTTAAAAAACAAGTATCCTCTCACACAAATTGATGACTTTTTTGATCAGATACATAGAGCACAATACTTCTCTTAGGTAAATTTTCAGTCATGATATTATCATGTAATGTTGAAGAAGGCTGATATCCATAAGATAACTTTCTATACAAGATACAGGCACTATAAATTCATAGTAATACCTTTTGGACTCACTAATGCACCATCAATATTCAGGGACATGATGAATAGAGTCTTTATATATTACCTCGACAAATTTTTGGTAGTCTTTATAAATGATATTCTAATATATTCCAAAACCAATGAGGCTCGTGAAGAGCATCTATGAACTATAAAAGAGACATTATGAAAGGAAAATCTCTATGAAAAGTACAACAAGTGTGACATCTAGTTGAAAAAGGTCTCATTCTTGGTTTATATAATCACAAGAAATGGGATATTTATGGATCCCACCAAGACAAATGCAATAGAGGGATGGTCGAGTCCAACATCTATAACATATATTCATAGCTTCTTGGGGTCAGCTAGATATTATTGACGATTTGTGAGAAATTTATCATGATTGTCCAACCCTCTCAACAAGCTCATTCAAAAGGGATTAATGTTTTTTGGAGTGATGAATGTGAATAAAGCTTCAAGGAGTTGAAAAGGAGGCTTATCACTATGCCCATTTTTACTTTACCCACAAGTAGAGAACTTTTTGTGGTATTCAGTGATGCTTAGAAGAAGGGATTTGGTAGTGTTTTGATGAAAAATGACAAATTCATTTCCTATGCTTCAAAGTAATTGAATTTTCATGAGCAGAATTATCCAACACATGATCTGGAGTTGGATGTAGAGATCTTCTCTTTAAAATTATGGCGGCATTATCACTTTGAGGAGAAGTTTGAAATTTATACGAACCAAAAAATCCTCAAGTATATATTCACATTGAAAGAGTTGAACATGTGCCAATGGAGATGGATAGAGCTGATCAAGGACTATGAATGCTCAATCCATTACCACCCTAGGAAATAAAATAAGGTGGCATATTCTTTATGTAGAAAGGAACCAGCTATTCTATCCTTGATGAGAATTGAAAAGGATCCAATATTCTTAGATTTGATAAAGATGGACATGGGAATCATAAAGAAGGGGACATCATCAATCCTTTCACAAATGATTTCTCAACCATCTCTTTTGGAAAGGTTAGAGGATGCTGAAAACAATGATATAAGAATTCAGAATAAATTAGAAGCTATTAAAAAATCTAAATCCTCGGAGTTCAATTTTAATGAAGAAGGAATTGTGAGATTTGGGAAAAAGACTATATGTTCCATCATGTTCGGAGATAAAGAAGAAACATGTGGATGATGCACATAGTTCAAATTTCTCTATTCACCCAGGAAACACAAAGATATATCAAGATCCATGAGATCATTATTGGTAGAATAATATGAATAAGGAGATCACTGAGTATACATCAAAGTGTCTGGTGTGTCAGCAAGTAAATCCAAAGAGGCAGAAGTTTAAGGGGATGATACAACCATTTCCCATACCAGCATGGAAATTTGAGAACATCACTATGGACTTTGTCACCATACTTCCAAAGACATCCAAAGGAAATAATGAAATTTGGGTTGTTGTGGAACATCTTACAATTTCTGCACACTTCATTATAATTCGGGAGGATTTCTCATTGGATCAACTGGCACGAATATACATCTGGGAAGTGGAAAGGCTGCATGGAGTACCACTATATATTTTATCTGATCAAGATCCAAGATTCACCTCTATTTTTTGGAAGGGTCTTTAACATTCTCTGGATACTGAACTAAACTTTAGCATGACCTATCATCCTCAAATTGATGGCCAATCTGAGCAAACTATTCAGTCACTAGAAGATATGTTAAAATCATATTCAATGGACTTTAAATAAGGTTGGTATCAACTTCTTCCACTGGTTGAATTCTCTTATAAAAACAGTTTACACTTGAGCATATGAATGACACCTTAAAAAGCCTTTTATGGAATGAGGTGTAGCACACTAGCGTGTTGGGATGAATTAAGTGATCGTAAGCTTCTAGGACCATAAATTGTCGAAAAAATGGTGGAGAAGGTGAAAACCATTCAGCAGTATATCAAGGCATCCCAAAGTCAATAGAAGAGTAATATAAATAACTGTTGATGATACCTTCAGTTCAAAGTTGGATATATGTTATTTCTATTATTATCTCCATAGAATAAGGTCATGAGGTTTGGAAAAATGGGAAGTTAAGTCTTAGGTACATTGTCCCCTTCAAGATTCTTGATCATGTCAGGGTTATGGCCTATCGAATACCACTTTAACTTACTATGTCCCAAGTACATGATGTATTTCATGTATCCCTATTAAAGAGTTACATACCAAACCCTTCAAATGTACTCTCTTTATAGGAAGTACATTTTTAGGATGATATTTCTTACGAGGAGAAACCTGCGAATATTATAGATCATAAAGAAATACTTCTACTAAATAAAACAATTCCCCTCATCAAGGTGTTGTGGAAAAACTACAAGTTTGAAGAAGTGATGTGGGAATTAGAGGAAGTGATGAAACAAAGTTTTTAACATTTGTTTTAGTGTGGGAAAATTAAATTTTGAGGGAAAAATTTCTTAAGGGGGGAAGATTGTAATGACCAAAAAATTCATTAATGAAAATTCTTCTTGGTCTCTTTAAATGCCTTCTTATAGTTATGTAAAACATATTAGCTTATTTTGTTCAATGTTTTGGTATTTTAAAATACAGTTAATAACTATTACCATTTCTAATATAGTCATTGAACAGTGATCAAATTATTTTCATAAATATAGGGCTTCAAAAAATCCAATTTACTCAGAAAAAGGAAGTGATGGCCTCATCCAGTAGACTTTCCCCATAAGAATCCCATTTTCCAGAGATCGGAAATGATTTGGCATCATTGATATTTTCTCTTTACCAATCCCATGCTGAGATTTAATATGTTAAGCTCGAGCGGAACTACCTATGAGAGAGTAGAAGTTGATAGAGATTACCACTCGAGTAATGTTATCCGAGCCACCCCCATTGTCTGTCACCATCACACACCATACCCTAAGGTCTTATACAAGTGTTTTAATCGGTTATGTAACAAGACCCTAGTACTCCGATTGTTTATATTATTCTTGTATTGAGAATATACATTCTTTTTATTATTTTTACATTTTAAATAATTTTAAAGCACAAATAGTATATTTAGTTAATATTCAACTAAGAAATATATTTTGATGAATTAAGGAATTTTTGAATTAAATAATAATTTAATAAAAGTTCATTATTATTATTAAATTACTTTTTATTTAATATAAATGACCTTATAATTTTATGAATGCAATTGTAATTTTTATTATGGTTTGAAAGCTATTTTTGTCCAAACCGATGAATTTTTTATAAATGTTGGTTTTTATTTGAAAAGTAAAAATTCAAATATTTATAAAATTATTTATATAAAATTAATATTATTTTTTTAATCAGGACATTGAAATTATCCAATGTTTAAGTTTTCTTAATTTTCTGAGACAGTTGAATTTTTGGGTAAAAATTAAATACCATTTAAATATATAATGTGTTTCATGACATCATAATGACCCAATAGTGATGTAATAAAATACTATAAACATTATGTTAGGCCAATATATGTTTTACAATTAAAGTAATGTAATTTTTGGTTTTTATTTATTTATTTTACAAAGAATTAGTGGGCCCTTCAAGACTTATAAAACATTTTGTCTTTTTAAATTGTTTTCCTTGAGTGCGTGACTCCCTTACACATAAGCAACCATATTATTTTAAGAAGTTTGGTCATTGGCCTTATAAAATATTTTTTACACTCCCATTTAGAAAAAACCATATGCAAAAACAATGGGATGGTTTGTGGTTTTTATTATTTTAATGTGAGGTGTCCCAAACCTAAATAATAAAGAATTCATACTCATTTCCTATATAAACCCACCCAAGATACAACTTCCTCTTCACTCAAATCCATTAGAGTTTGACCAAACACTACCCTACTCTCTCTATAATCCTCCCAAGGTACCCCAGTCTCCCAATAATCCTCTATCAAGCCTCTCCTAAGCTTTTGGGATCACACCTCCAAGTAAGGGATTCCTTCCTTTCTCTTTTTATCCAAGTTTCTCAATATTGTTATGCCCTTTAATTTTCAATTATAAATGTTAGGTTATGATTTTTCACTTATCCTATACTATCGTCTTTATGTTTTATTGATTATAGACCACATTATATCTCATTGATTCCTTCCATGTATACCTGTTACCATGCCGAATTTCCGTAAGGAATTTCTCTCTCCTCATTTACATTCAAGTAATTATTTTGTATCATAAATCGAAATTTCATTAGAATTGTTGGGAAATGTATCTATATGAACCCCTTAAATTCCATTTCATGAGAATATAATGATACACCCTTTATCTATAATCAACCATTTTTATGAATTCTTATGTCACGTCGTTACTTAACTGAAATTACACCGTGGTTTTCGAAGCCAAAGTCATTGTGTAGTGAATACCATGTTCATTTCTCTATCAAGAGTATTCACATTTATACACATCTAATTATTTTTTAAATATTTTCATATATGAATTCCACAATCCTTTATCATGGAATAAATTATTATGTTTAATGAATACATGTTTTATGATCTATGTGGAACACTTAAGCATGAAATGAAATGATTATGAATGGTGCGCCATGATAGCGCTCCAATGCATTGGGTAAAGTATAGTATCATTAAATGTCATGAGAAATGACTTTTCTCTCATGATAATTCAAGTTCAACGAGGGTTTACTCATGAATCATGTGAAATGAGGGTTTACTCATATTCCATGTGCAATAAGCCTTGCCTCATGATAATTCCATGTTAAGTGTTGTTGGCACATCTCAATGTTATGATTATCATGATTTATCATGCCTTTATGTTAATGTTTCTATTTTTCTCCATTGATAGGCCTATTGACTAACATGTATTGTATTCATTATGTTATTCCATGTTTATTCCCTTACCGGTCCTTAAATCTCACCATTTTCTTATACACGTCATCAGGTTATCCCATGCAATGCAAAGTATGATGGAATGTAGTGGTCATGTAAAAGAAGTTTTCAATAAAGATGTTTTGTTTTTTATATTCTATGTTGTTATTAAATGCTCCTAATCCAAAAATACAATATTCCTCTTGATCTTATATGTTGTATCAAGTAAATTATATATAATAAACTAGGTTTAAGTGGGTAAAAAAATCAGGAGTGTTATAGGTCCATTGTTTTTCAAGGGAAAAGAATCAAATTGTCTTATGAGGATGATGATGATGTTATTGATTTATTTGAGGATTCTTCATCTATTACACAATTTTGAGATAACAATGACTATAACACAGGCATAGTGCATGAAATACAAAATGATCATGCTAAAGGGGTATAGAAAAACACTAAATTAATCTCCTAATTAATCTAGTAATTATTTACATTAATATTTCTTTTTTAGAAATTTACATATGTAAAAATTGTATTATTTAATAACTATTGAATATTTAATTATATATATTCTATTTTTTATTTTATTTTATTTGTAATGAATTTTGATATTCTATGACTATGGTTGAACATTTTTTCATTAAAATACTAGATGTAAATTATTATATTTTGGTTTAATTTATGTATATGTGAACACCTTTTACAACATTGATATTTAAAATCTTAAATGGTTATATATTTTAAGAAAAAAAATTATATTTAATTTTACACTTTTCATTTTTTTTGGATAATAATAATAACATCATTATTTTTCAAAAATAAATAAAAATATGTGCCACTTTTTTAATTACATATTTTTGTTTTCAAATTACTGACTTTTCGAATATTATTCATGTATATAGTAATTTCATTAGATTTTCCAATTACAATGATAGATATAGATACAGAGATATATGGATATCTACCTATGTATTATTATTTTTTAAAATTATTAAATATATATTAATATAATTAGTCAATGAAATAAAACTTTTAATTTATAAAAATTTAATTGCATGAATATTGATGAGACTTCAGTGGGGGAGTGTTCTACTTTCAGTATTCAGAAACCAAATTCTCTATTTGGTAAACGTGGTATTTCATGTTTACCAAAACTATCACTTTCTCATAGAGGCGAGTGATTACATATTATTATTTATGATAATAATTATGGAACTATCCTAAATGCAATGTTGTTTATCAACTATATCATCATACAGATCCATTGCAAGATTATAATTTTATATCCTAATTGGAAGTCTATTGATAAGATGGAGATAAATCAATTTTGGGAGTCTGTGAATGTATAATATCTTAATATATTTTTTTATTATTTATAGAATATTATATATTTTAAATGACTGATATTTATGTTATGAAATTAAAGATGACATTCAATTTTGAAGAAAAAAAATTAGTTAAGAAAATATACATTACTTTAGAGGTGGTTTGATGGAGGGATTTCAAAACAAAGTTAACAAAAAATTATGTGTTTTTAAATAGGAAAAATGAAAAATTATGACTTCGGTATCCTTTTTTAGATGAATATACATGGAATAAATTTTTTTCTGCCCAAGATAATGAAACATTTCAGGTATATTGATAATTATATTATATTATATTATAAAATTTCATATATATGTAGATAATTACATATTAGATTACTTTTTATTTAACAAACTTCCAGGAAATTCCATCAAGACATCTAGTCATAGAATATTTACCCGTATACCTTATCATTTGGAGAGTATCATTTATTGGAGAAAAAACGATTGAATAAAAGTTTTAAGCATTAAGAGCTCACTCCACTAGTGGTTCTGATAAGGTCCAGTTCGATCTGGCATCTCTACCCACCCATCATAAGAAATGGATAAGAGAGAGAAGAAGAAAAAAATAAAAAGAATATTACTGAGAAAGCTAAGGAAGTAAATGAAATAACTTTAAGTAAATAATTATTAATTTTGAATAATTTTTTTAATTTATAAATTAAGAACACTAATTTACCATTTTCAATTTTCATTTTTGGACGAAATTCAGGAGAAATCAACACATAACCCTTTTATCCTTAACGGTAGGATGGACATCATAAACACTACTATAGAAAAATCCAGAACACCCCATCCACATAAGAGTGTATAAGGTGGGTGTTAGTATTTGTAACGTTTTTGGTTATCCATGTAAACAATCATGAGACCCCAAAATCGAATCCTTAAAATCTTAGTTGAAATAAATTGAATAGTTTATGGGAAATCAAATTCATGAAGTTATGTAATAGGATATGTTTAAACAAATGATGAGAAAAATATAGTCTTTTTAGCCTTCCTAGACCACCCATCCTTCCCATCTTGCCTACTCAAATCCTCCACATCTTCACCCAAACATGAATTTATAGTGTGACTTGTATGTAGGAGATCCCGATGTATATATTGTAATGTTCAGAGTCATGCATTTTGGGGGGATTTTGTAAATCACCATCCTATTCATATGGGTCAATTTAGAGTATCTATACATGATATTATTGATCCTACTACTCTAATACTATTCCCTATCATGGATATTACCAGAGTTGGGGATTGTATGGGTCATTTTTTACCTTTTCCAACTAGCCTTCTTCATCATATTTCATATGAGGTATGTGTTTTTTTTAAATTTTAATAACATATGGTTTATCATTACTTATAATTTTTTTTGAAATTTATCTTATATATAAGTATATAAAATCCAAAGAAATTGCACAAAGGAAAAAAATGTTTCAGGAACAAACAATTGAAGATAATTCACATATTTCTGATGGGAAAGTAAGATTCTCTCCGGTATCTTCTTGCTTGTCTAATATCTATTAGTTTCATATTTCCTCTTATATATTTATAATATACTATCCATTTATAATATTCCCTAAATATATCATGGATCTAGTGGATTTTAAAATGCTCATTATGCCTGTGTTGTAGTTGTTTTCCATATAAGTAAGTTGACGTTTCAGTTTTTATTTTTTTAATTAAAGATGGTTTAAAATGAATAACTATATTATTTTTTTAATTAGGTATCTACACATATTTCATGTTCAAAATGATAGTATAGTAATTTATGGTTTTATCGATACAGAATACATTTCAACGGCTGTGAAATATGTGTCAACTAAAAATAGAGTGGCATATATATGTGAGAGGTTATCAATAACAGATATTTGTTGTTAGTTTCTTTCATTTCTTGATGGGTAAGAGTAGGAACAAAATTTTTAAATAATGTTCATTATAATTTAATTAAATTTGAAATATTTTTATTGTAATGGGAATTGGATTTTAGGCATATTCTACCCAATTGAAAACCCATTATATTGGGGTTTCTCTTTAATAGGTGGTGTTCATAGAAAATTTTACACAATGTTAGAAAAGTATGTTTATTTCATTTATTATATGCTCATTATTTTTAATTCTCATTGTTTATACATGTATTATTAGTTGATGTATATGAAAATGTAGGTCGTGGAAAAAATTTAATAAATATCACTTGTCAATAAAGATGCCAAATGCAATCAACTATGTGAAAGTAAAAGTAATTATTTTTTATATTCAATATTATTTTGATTTTTGGATATATATATATATATATGAGAGAGAGAGTGTGTGTGTTGGTTTTTTTGTCAAGTTAATATTATATTAACTACAGTTTCATCATCAATAAGGATGTGTCGAATGTGGTTATTATGTTCTATGATTCATGTATGAGATAATCACAACTAGGGTAATGACTGATTATGATCTAGTTCATCATATAAATTATTTTATATTTTTTATCACATTATTATATTTTTTAATCTTATATCATTCAACATCATTGTAGATATTCAATGATGTCTATTTATATGCACAAGATGAACTTAACCATATTTGATCTTTGTTTGTGAACTATTTTTTAAGTGTGATTAGGATTTAAGGTATGTATATTTTTATGTTTGTGATTATTGTTACATTATCTGAATAAAAAGTGTTCAAAATTAATTATTTTGTTATAATAGGTTTTTAAATATAATGATATCAAATGAATGCTTCAACAATAACTAAAAATGATCATGCTGTAAATTTCAGGTTTGTGTTTTTTAATTATACTTTATAATACAAATGAATAGATAATATTTTGATTAACTTATTAAAAGTATATATGTTTTTATAGATGTTTACCCAATGATACATTCAGTTTAATATTTGTATATTGTTTATCTATAATAGGGATCCTGAATTTTTTGGGGGGTGTAATATTTAAAATTTTCTAAAAAAATAACATTTGGTGTCAATTTTTATAAAAACGGATGTTGAATTATTATAAAAAAAAAAAAAAATCAGTGTCAGTTTTCATAAAAACAGATTCCAAAATCAAAGATGGTTCACCCTTACTTTATTAGTTTCTCTAATAAATCGACAGAAAAAATGTGAAACACCTATATTTTGTTTGTCAATTTCATAAAGAAACTGACACCAAAAATAAAGATGGTTCACTTTTTAGGCGTCGGTACTTATAAAACCGAAGCACAAAACTTTATTTTTAACATCAAGTTTCTAGACATTGGTTAAAAACTGATGCTAAAATTGAAAAAACCAAACTTAAATCGTCTTTTTCACTAGTGAAAAATTTGACTATCAGAATAGTAATCTAACCGTTGGAATAGTAATATGACTGTGGAAATAGTAATACAACTTTTACGAATAGTAATCTGAACAATATAATAGTAACCCCATATATGGAAGTGTTCAATAATGTTTAATTATCTTATAAAATTAAAATATTATATATTTAAACCATATTGAAAGTAAATAAATATTTTAAAATTCATAAATTAGTTATGTAGTTTTTCTAAAACATAAATGTTTTAATTTCACTTTTATAATAAATATAATGATTTAAATGAAATTTTATTTTTATAAAATGGATTTTTAAATTAATATTAATTTTTATTATAATGATAGTATAATTCTATGACACCTTATTTAATTTTTTAAAATGTCAGAAAATTGATCCTAATATTAAAATTGATATTTTTCAAATAAAAGAGAATTTTATATAAAAATTTAATTTATCATATTTATAATTTTTTTCATAAAATGGATATCATTTTTGGAGTATAAACAAAAAAATATGGTTAGCGTTATTTTATGGTATGTTTCTAAAATAGTTGGATTTTTTTGGAAGAGTGAAATATGTTAAATTAAAATATTTAACATTATTAGATAAATAACTCATTTTTTAGTCATAGATGTTGTAAGAACCCATTATTTACAAATAAAATTTACTATTTGATTTATATATTAACAATAATCAATATTATCAGTTTTCTTCAACCAAAAAAACTAAGGAATATAATATTCAAAAACACCCATTTTTCCCCTTATAAATATCACCCCTCACAACTCCTTCTTCTCACAACTTATAAGCCTTGAATCTTGCCAAATTGTTGCCGAATTAATTTCCCAATCCTATCCCCCATGTACAAGTGCTTAAGGTTTAATACATAACCAATCCAAGGTTCCTTAAGTGGAATACCTTGAGGAGACATCCAAAGGAGTAGGTAGTTCCCTCTAAAAAATCTTTTAAATTTTCCTCCTCATCCTCAAAAAAATTCTTTTAAAAAAGGAATGACAAATCTAGTATCATATATATACTCTTATTTTATTATGATAATCCAATACCTACTTTATAACCCCTTCTCTTATCCTCATATTTTAAAAATTAAAACATCCTCTGTATTATGTTTGTTCACCACCTCTGTGGATGATGATAATTCTTTTCCCATTACCACATTCATGGAAGAATTAAATTATCTTATAAGGATTTAGAAAGACCTAAATATGTATATTATATATTTATTCAAATTTGTAATAAATATATGTCCAATATATTAAATAAAACAAAACTGATTTGTGATGTTTGGTAAAACCACCTAAATGGACTCATTGTATAACATTAAAATTTTTTCAAAAAAAATTCATACCCATGTTGGAACACATTTGGGTGTTTTGTACCATTTAAATTTATTAAATTGCATGAATACCATTTTATTTCACTTATATAATTGTATTACAATTTTAAAATAAATTTAAAAAATATGCACAACTGATCAAACATTAGAATCATGAAACAAACACCCTCATAACAATGAAATTGAACTTTATATCTCATTTAAATAGTAATAATTGGATATAATAAAACTATAGTAAATTAAATATAAATATAAATGTTATTAATTAATTGATAATTAATTAACTTTATTATTAATTATATTAAGTTATTTTTTTTACGATTTAAGAATATAAGGTGAGGGGTCCCTTTGAACTACCTTTCTTCTTGGTTTATGATCTTTATCTCTCTAACTCGATTTCTCCATATCCTTAGTGTTATTTAATAATTATAAATTCTATATATATATATATATATATACATATGTATATATGTATATATCATATATTTCTATATTATTTACCCTTACATTTGTCAGGTAATACATTCATTATGTTTATTTTTCAAATTAATTCTTTATGAAATATAATTTTATGATGATGTGATGAAAGATTTTGAAAAACATTTCCTTAAATGGGTAATTATTATGTTTATTCCTTAATATTGATTTACTTTTTCAGTAGACATTATCATGTGAAGGTTATTATGGGTGTTCTTAGATATCCCTACAATGTATTTGGTAATATTTTTGTCTCGTGAAATGATATGTATAGGATTAAAGAGTAAACCTAATATATTTTGGGACTATTTATAATGCCCCAGCCTTAAACCTTACTTAATCTTGAGTTATTACAAGATTACACATTGAGGATCTTTTCGGGTTTAGATTTTTAGAGAATTAGATCATAAAACTTGAATTACATTCCACATATAAACAAAGTGGTTACATAAAGATAGTATTCTTCATTCCCATCAATGGAAACATATTTAAAATAAACATGGATTCTCTCTTGACACTTCCTTGACACTACCTTTCCCTTGACCTATTAAAAACATTTCAAAAAAACTTGGGATGAGCATAAAAAGCTCAGTAAGGGATATAAAAATATGGAAAGGAAACATGGGTACATATATACATAAGGATGAGATCATACTTTACCCATAAAACATAAGCACTTTAACATACCTCATCAAATCATGAATAAATCATATAAATCATAATACATAAAGGTAACTTGAGGCATTCATAACATTCTTACGTAGGGAGTAACCCTCTTGGTTACGTTTGGAATACCCATCACAGTATATTCCCTAAATCTCTTCGGAGGAACCTTAACGTTTCACTCCTTCGTGTTACCCAATGCATTGGAGAGCTATATCGGGCTCACCCACCCTTAGTTTATCACGGAACCACCTGTTTTCATAATAATGCCCAAGAACCTCAACATAATCATATCACATAAAACATGCATAAAGGAAACATAACATTCCCACCTTTCAATCACAAGATATCAATAAAACACATTGATATAAAAACATTATGAAAACCATTTTCGATACCAAAATAAAAGAAAATTATAACATGGTATTTATTTTTCTTTTAAAAAGAAGGTATGGCTTATAGAGGAAGCCGAAACTCAAATAACAGTCACAACGGCAGAGAAGTCGTTGTCGCCGCATACGTACGACAAAAACATTCCCTTTTGTCATTTAGTAAACGCTTTGTATAAAAATATTCCTTTTGAATAATTGTAAAAGTCAAAGGGTTTTATACACCGTATAAAAGAAAGTTGTGTATAAAATAAAATATGCCTCAATGAAAGGAGATTGAGACGAAGTCCCATACCTCAGGTCCGACTTGACTCGATCGTTCTTTATTGTCCTGAATAATAAAATTGAGTTAATTTATATTTTCTTAAGAACCTTTTTCAAGTTCATTATTCCTTTTATATCACTTATTTCCTTGTCATGAACACTATGTAATTATTTAAGTTAATAACGGTCGTTTTAACTATCATCGGTACTTGAGTCAAAAATAATCCCTTTATAATTACAAGTTTTTCATGTATTCATTATATCCAGAATGGTATTCATGATGTAGATATCATATATTTCTAGTACATGCATGCATTTATAATATAACATAATCATTTAGAGGTAAGAAATGAAATGCACCGTTCATGGAGACGATAAGCCGTACGTATGCATGAACGCTACTTTCATTTCTATTTCATATTTTATAGAATGGAATCATAATGATATAAAGGTATATTATAATTCCAGTATAATATCATATATAATATCATAGTTCCATCCTTTATACGTCCCACATATGGTATTTAACGAATCAAATCACTTTGAGGGGGCGGTAGTCCGCACTTCCATAAATGAAGATATCGCGTATACCCATAATGGAAGCCATAAAGGTAAGCCACAAATGAAAAATACAGAAGCTTAAGTAAAACATAAACATATTATATATCATATATAAATATAGTGACATCTTAATGTCTACCTTTGAAGGTGTTAAAGTAATGTTGAACAATCATCGTTTCGGGAGGCATAAATTCACCATCCACGGAAACCGTATGTTCTTTAACCATTAGAAGTAGGTGTGTGTATGTGTAGCTTGAATACTTCTTATAAAAAAATCCTAGTATATTGAGGATACTGTATGTGTTACAAATTAAGAGAATAAAAAGAGTTCAGGGGGTTGGAGAAGCAAAATAAAACAGAAGGACTCAAAAGAAGACATTACCTTAAAATCAGGTAACTTCCTTTGGTTTGAGCTCAAAGGATTCCTTTGAAAGACTTCTGCCCAAAGTGAGGCTTCAAGGAGTATGAGAGGTATGTGGAGAGACAAAATGGGCAGGTGTTGGCCGAGCCAAAGGCTTTGGAAGTGTGGGTAATGAGGTAGAGGTGGGGGCCTTTTATAAGAGGAGAGGAGGGGAACTCTTGGAAAGTAAAGAAATATTACTTTATTTGAAAATGAGTTTCGGATTCAAAAGGTCCCACATTGATATAATTCGAGTATAAGGTGGTAAGGGTTAGAAATCCACTCATCCAATATGTTTTGGACATGTGTAGATCTTAGATATTACATTATCTTTCCATTTTATTTAAATCGCTAAATAATGAGGTCACCGCTGCATCATCATGATGTCATAAATACATTTATTTATTTAATGTCAAAAAATTATAAAAAAACTACTATGATGTAGGAAATCTTTTTATATTTCCAATTAATATTTATAGTCAAAAATCTCACTTGTATAACCCCATATAAAAATTGTTTTCGTAAAATAACTCATGTTTGTGTCATTTTTACTTTAACATTAAATAAAAAGTTATTTATGTCATTTCCCAACCAAAGTGGATCCATGGGGTCCCCAAGTTGACCCATGGCTTGTCTTGGTCGGCCATGACACATCCAATAAGGTTAGGACATGTGTCAAGCTCATCTCATTTTATTAAAGCATTATTTTTACCTTAAACTACACTAATTACCTCTAATTGCGATTAATGAAAAAAGTTATTATTCACCAAAAAATTATTTTCATCCCATTGAACCACATTTTATATACTAAGGACAACCATGTATGTCGGATTTTCAAAATTCAATACACATTAGTGGTAAACTTTCATTTAACTGAAAAATCAGTTTTCTTGATTACCACTTAGTGGTTTCACTATTCATCAAAAATTGGAGTTTTTCAGAAAATTACCAAAAATTCACTCTAAGATATATTTGATATTCCGAATTCAAAAATGAAGTCTATTTTACAAAATTCAAACCATATAATTCACATTAATTAATTTAATAATTAATTCCCGCTGTTATGACAAATAGCGTGTTTTTATGAAACAAAAAGTATCAAAAGATTGACACCAGTTTAAGTCCAATTTCAAAGTCAAATTGATTCCAATGAGCAACATTGGATTAAATGGTAAACATATATTATAATTTCACTTAAAAACCAATTCAAAAAGATAATCTAATCATATAAATAAATTAGATTAAAAAGCAGTTTTGATGTAAAATGCAGTATTTTTCACTATTCATTAAAAAAATGAACATTGTCAGAAAAATACCAAAAATTCACACAAAGTAAATTATGATGTCCCAATCATAAAGAATAAGTTTATTTTGACAAACATAGTTTATAAAATTGTCAAAAGATAGATTCAAAAATGTTTTTCCATCAAAGGCAGTAAAACAATCTTTTAAAAATATTAGTGTATTCCATGCTTAAGATTGGATTTATTTTCATTTTAAGCCTCTAAAACACTATCTAATTCATTAATAGACATAGGTAAAATATCTATTATTCATTACTTACTTGGGATGTTACATCCTTCCCTCCTTTAGAAAATTGCGTCCCCGTAATTTATTTACTTATCGAATAAATGGGGGTACTTATCCCTCATTGCATTTTCATATTCCCATGTTGCCTCTTAAATCATGTGGGTTTTCCACAAAACCTTTACCTGGTGAATCCCCTTATTCCGTAACACTTTCTACCTGTGGTCAAGAATCTGGATCGGTTGTTCCTCATATGACAGGTTCTCTTCCAGCTGAACTACTTCTGGACTCAAAACATGAGATGGATCTGGCATATACTTTCTCAACATCGAAACGTGAAAAACATTGTGTACCTGAGATAAACTCGGAGGTAATGCCACTCGGTAAGCAGCTGATCCAACTCTCTCCATAATTTCATATGGTCCAATGAATCTTGGACTCAGCTTTCCTTTCTTACCAAATCTCATCACACTTTTCCAAGGAGAAACCTTGAGAAAAACATGATCACCTACCTCAAAAGATAGATCCTTCCTCCGGTTATCCGCATAACCCTTCTGCCTGCTCTGAGCTGTTCTCATGTGTCTCTGAATCAACTGAACTTTTTATGCCATCTCTTCTACCAATTCTGGTCCCATCAACTTCCTTTCACCCACTTCATCCCAGAAAGCTGGAGTTCGACATCGCTTCCCATATAATGCCTGAAATGGTGCCATCTGTATACTGGAATAAATACTGTTATTATATGAAAATTCAACCAAAGAAAGATGTTGGTCCCAACTTCCATGATAATCCATCGAACAAGCTCGTAGAATATCCTCAAAGGTCTGAATTTTTTGTTCTCACTGCCCATCTGATTGAGGATGAAAATCTGTACTAAAATTTAATTCAGTACCCAATGACTTCTGAAGGCCTTTCCAAAAGTTAGAAGTAAACCTGGGATCACGATCCGATATAATAGAGAGAGGAACTCCATGTAACCTGAATATCTCTTTAAGATACAAACGGGAAAGTTGATCAAGAGATAAAGTATCTCGTATAGCAAGGAAATGAGAAGATTTGGTCAACCGATCAACAATAACCCAAATTGCATTATTACCTTGAGATGTCTTCGGTAATCCCACAACAAAGTCCATGGATATATTCTCCCATTTCCACTCTGGCACTGGTAAAGGCTGAAGCATCCCTTTCTGTAACTGCCGCTCTGCTTTAACATGTTGACATGTCAAACACTTCACAGTAAAATCAGCAATATCTCTATTCATTCCATCCCACCAGTAATACCCCTACAGATCTCTATACATCTTAGTACTGCTAGGACGAACTGAAAACGGAGAACTATGAGCTTCACATAACAACTCTCTCTTCAACTTTTAATCACAAGGCACACACAATCTCTTCCCAAATCTCAAAACGCAATCATTATCAATGTTGAATTCAGGCAACTTATCTTTCTGAACCAGCTCTACCTTTTTCTGCAACTCACTATCTTGCTTCTGTGCTTGCTTGATTCTGTTTGATAGAGATGATCTCACTAATACCTGAAAAAAAACAGAAGAACTTCTTGCACCAACAACTTCTATTCCATAGTTCATCAAATCCTTAACCAAAGGATCACGTTCCAAATGCAACATTGCTAATGAAGTATTACTTTTTCGACTCAAAGCATTAGCCACTTTATTTTCTTTTCCTGGATGGTAATGAATTGTACAATCATAATCCTTGATTAATTCCATCCATCTCCTATGTCTCATGTTTAACTCTTTCTGAGTGAATATATACTTCAAACATTTGTGATCAGTATATATTTCACACTTTACTCCATACAAATGATGCCTCCAAATTTTTAAAGAAAAAACAACAGCAGCTAATTCCAAATCATGTGTAGGGTAATTTACCTCATGAGTTTTCAACTGTTGTGAGGCATAATCAATTACCTGATCATTCTGCATTAGGAAGCAACCAAGTCCTTTCAATGAAGCATCACTGTCTATAACAAACTCACCATTCCTGGAAGGTAGTGCCAAAACTGGAGCATTCACCAATCTTCTTTTCAATTCCGGAAAACAATCATCACATTCTTTTGTCCAGATAAACATAACACCCTTCTGAGTTAGCTTAGTCATTGGACTAGATAATCGTGAAAAATTTCTAACAAACCTTCGTTAATATCCTTCCAAACCAAGGAAGCTACGAATCTCGGTTACATTTTTGGGTCTTGGCCATTCCTCCACAACTTTTGTTTTTGCAGGATCAACAGTTATTCCATCTTTAGAAACAATATGACCAAGGAAAGAAATTTGTTGCAACCAAAACTCACACTTGCTGAATTTCCCATACAATTTCTTTTCTTTTAAGGTTTGCAAGATAACCCTTAAATGTCTTCCATGCTCCTCTTTACACCAAAATATCATCAATGAAAACCACCACAAACTTATCCAAGAACTCATGGAAAATTTTAGTCATTAAGTCCATGAATACAGCAGCTGTATTGGTTAGCCCAAAAGGCATTAATACAAATTCATAATGGCCATATCTCATACGGAACGTGGTCTTCGGAATATCTGCCTCCTTTACCTTCAGCTGATGGTACCCCGATCTCAAGTCAATCTTTGAAAAAAACTGAGCTCCCTGGAGCTGATACAACTTCATTTTATGGCCCGACGTCTGCCGAAGTAGTTGAAAAATATTTCACTACCCCTTTCTGCATATAGTCTAACTGCTTCCCATCACTCAAGTTCTTTGTCGGACACTCGTTTTCATAGTGACCCATCTCATTGCACTTATAAAATTTCACTAACTGTAAATCAAATTTGGTCTTACCTTCACCTTGATCCTTTTCAATGCAATCACGAGCCTTATGTCCCATCTTACCACATTGGTAGCACTTTCCAGAATTCATAATACATTCCCCAGCATGCCTTTTTCTACATTTATCACAAACTGGAAACTTAGTTTTCTTACCATTAGACTTTTTTGAAGAATTCTTACCTTTCTCCTGCCACCTCAGTCTCTTCTTATGTTGGTTGTTATAGAACACTTGATCATCGGCAAACTCCATTTCCACCTTCTCAGCACATCGAACAAGCTTTTCATAACTTTTAAACTCATGAGAAGCTAATGCCCTTCGATATTTTGGCTTTAATCCTGAGTAAAAATGATTGATTTTACTATCAAGGTCTCAGATAAAATTTGGTGCATACCATGCCAATCGAGTGAACCTTTCTTCATAGGTAGCCACTGAGTCTTCCTCTTGCCTCAATTCAAAGAATTGCTTTTCCATCCTATGTCGAACAGCCTTAGGAAAATACTTCTCAAGAAACATACCTTTGAATTCCTCCCAGTCGAGAGCATCAATCTCATCAGCGTCCCTGATATTTTTAACCATCGACCACCACTGATCTGCTTCACCCTCCAAACGATAAATAGAAAGACTAACCTTTTGATTGTCTGAACACCCCATGACATCGAAAATCTTCTCCAGTGCTTTAATCCACCCTTCAGCTAACACATGGTCAGATGATTCTCTAAATGATGGGGGATGTTGCCTCATGAAATGTTCCACCACTAACATGTTCCTCTGCGGTGGATCTGGCTAATCTCGTGCATGGATACCACCACCATTTATAGCCTGATTCAACTGTGCCATCACTGCAACAAACTGTTCAGTTCCAATTCCGACCATCTCGGGATGCTGATTCGGAAGGTTATTTCCATCTGTATGCCTTTCTAGCACTACTTCACTGTTCCCTCTGTGGAAAACCATTCTGAACAAACATGTCTTAGATAAAGCAACATGGTAATCTTCAAATGCTATATCATTTCAAAAATATTTTTGGATAATCATTTATTAGAATTCTAACTCCTAAAGTTATCTAAACCAACCTCTGATACCAACTATAAGGCCCCAGCCTTAAACCTTACTTAATCTTGAGTTATTACAAGATTACACATTGAGGATCTTTTCGGTTTTAGAGTTTTATAGAATTAGATCATAAAACTTGCATTACATTCCACATATTAACAAAGTGGTTACATAAAGATAGTATTCTTCATTCCCATAAATGGAAACATATTTAAAATAAACATGGATTATCTCTTGACACTTCCCTGACACTATCATCATATCATGTACCTTTCCCTTGACCTGTGAAAAACATTTCAAAAAAACTTGGGATAAGCATAAAAAGCTCAGTAAGGGATATAAAAATACAGAAAGGAAACATGGGTACATATATACATAAGGATGAGATCATAATTTACCCATAAAGCATAAGAACTTTAACATACCTCATCAAATCATGAATAAGTCATAGAAATCATAAGACATAAAGGTAACTTGAGGCATTCATAACATTCTTACGTAGGGAGTAACCCTCTTGGTTACGTTTGGAATACCCATCATAGTATATTCCCTAAATCTCTTTGGAGAAACCTTAACTTTTAACTCCTTCGCGTTAACCAATGCATTGGAGAGCTATATCGGGCTCACCCGCCCTTAGTTTATCACGGAACCACCCATTTTCATAATAATGCCCAAGAACCTCAACATAATCATATCACATAAAACATGCATAAAGGAAACATAACATTCCCACCTTTCAATCACAAGATATCAATAAAACACATTGGTATAAAAACATTATGAAAACCATTTTCGATACCAAAATAAAAGAAAAGTAAAATATGGTATTTATTTTTCTTTTAAAAAGAAGGTATGGCTTATAGAGGAAGCTGAAACTCAAATAACAGTCACGAAGGCGGAGAAGTCATTGTCGCCGCATATGTACAAAAAAACATTCCCTTTTGTCGTTTAGTAAATGCTTCGTATAAAAAGATTATTTTTGAATAATCGTAAAAGTCAAAGGGTTTTATACACCGTATAAAATAAAGTTGTGTATAAAATAAAATATGCCTCAATGAAAAGAGATTGAGACGAAGTCCCATACCTCGGGTCCGACTTGACTCGATTGTTCTTTAATGTCCTGAATAATAAAGTTGAGTTAATTTATAATTTCTTAAAAACCTTTTTCAAGTTCATTATTCCTTTTATATCACTTATTTCCATGTCATGAACACTATGTAATTATTTAAGTTAATAACGGTCGTTTTAACTATCATCGGTACTTGAGTAAAAAATAATCCCTTTATAATTACAAGGTGTTCATGTATTCATTATATCCAGAATGGTATTCATGATGTAGATATCATATATGTCCAGTACATGCATGCATTTATAATATTACATAATCATTTAGAGGTAAGAAATTAAATGCACCGTTCATGGAGACGGTAAGCCGTACGTACGCATGAACGCTACTTTCATTTCTATTTCATATTTTATAGAATGGAATCATAATGATATAAAGTTATATTATAATTCCAGTATAATATCATATATAATATAATAGTTCCATCCTTTATATGTCCCACATATGGTATTTAACGAATCAAATCACTTTGAGGGGGCGGTAGTCCGCACTTCCTTAAATGAAGATATCGCGTATACCCATAATGGAAGCCATAAAGGTAAGCCACAAATGAAAAATACATAAGCTTAAGTAAAACATAAACATATTATATATCATATATAAATACAGTGACATCTTAATGTCCACCTTTGAAGGTGTTAAAGTAATGTTGAACAATCATCGTTTCGGGAGGCATAAATTCACCATCCACGGAAACCGTATGTTCTTTAACCATTAGATGTAGGTGTGTGTAGGTTTAGCTTGAATAATTCTTATAACAACATCCTAGTATATTTAGGATACTGGAGTTGTTACAAAATAAGAGAATAAAAAGAGTTTAGGGGGTTGGAGATGCAAAATAAAACAAAAGGACTCAAAAGAAGACATTACATTAAAATCGGGTAACTTCCTTTGGTTTGAGCTCAAAGGCTTCCTTGGGAATACTTCTGCCCAAAGTGAGGCTTCAAGGAGTAAGAGAGGGAAGTGGAGAGACAAAATGGGCAGGTTTTGGCCGAGCCAAAGGCTTTGGAAGTGTGGGTAAAGAGGTAGAGGTGGGGGCCTTTTATAAGAGGAGAGGAGGGGCACTCTTGGAAAGTAAAGAAATATTACTTTATTTAAAAATGAGTTTCGGATTCAAAATGTCCCACATTGATATAATTCGAGTATAAGGTGATAAGGGTTCTAAATCCACTCATCCAATAGTTTTTGGACATGTTTAGGTCTGAGATATTACATTATCTTTCCATTTTATTTAAATCTCTAAATAATGAGGTCATCGCTGCATCACCATGATGTCATAAATACATTTATTTATTTAATGTGAAAAAATTATAAAAAAAATACTATGATGTATGAAATCTTTTTATATTTACAATTAATATTTATAGTAAAAATTATCACTTGTATAACCCCATATAAAAATTGTTTTCGTAAAATAACTCATGTTTGTGTCATTTTTACTTTAACATTAAATAAAAGGTTATTTATGTCATTTCCCAACCAAAGTGGATCCATGGGGTCCCCAAGTTGACCCATGGCTTTTCTTGGTCGTCCATCACACATCCAATAATGTTAGGACATGTGTCAAGCTCATCCCATTTTATTAAAGCATTATTTTTACCTTAAACTACACTAATTACCTCTAATCGCGATTAATGAAAAAAAGTTACTATTCACCAAAAAATTATTTTCATCCCATTGAACCACATTTTACATACTAATTAAAACCATGTATGTCGGATTTTCAAAATGTAATACACATTAGTGGTAAACTTTCATTTAACTGAAAAATCAGTTTGCTTGATTACCACTTAGTGGTTTCACTATTCATCAAAATTGAAGTTTTTCAAAAAATTACCAAATATTCAATCTAAGATATATTCGATATTCCGAATTCAAAAATGAAGTCTATTTTACAAAAATCAAAACATATATGTCACATTAATTAATTTAATAATTAATTCCCGCTGTTATGACAAATAGCGTGTTTTTATGAAACAAAAAGTATCAAAAGATTGACACCAGTTTAAGTTCAATTTCAAAGTGAAATTGATTCCAATGACCACCATTGGATTAAATGGTAAAATATATTCTAATTTCAGTTCAAAACCAATTCAAAATATAATCTAATCATATAAATAAATTAGATTAAAAAGTAGTTTTGATGTAAAATGCAGTATTTTTCACTATTCATTAAAAAATGAACATTGTCAGAAAAATACCAAAAAATCACACAAAGTAAATTTTGATGTCCCAATAATAAAGAATAAGTTTATTTTGACAAGCATAGTTTATAAAATTGTCAAAAGATAGATTCAAAAATGTTTTTCCATCAAAGGCAGTAAAACAATCTTTTAAAAATATTAGTGTATTCCATGCTTAAGATTGGATTTATTTTCATTTTAAGCCTATAAAACACTATATAATTCATTAATAGACATAGATAAAATATCTATTATTCATTACTTACTTGGGATGTTACACTATGTCCACCTTGTGATGTTATATTAGATGTTAGTCTTTATTTATGAATATTTTATATTTAATGTTGCTTTAATTTTTCTCTATTTCTATGATATTATGATACCATGTTATTTATGTTATACTCCCATGTGATTATTTCAGAGCCTTCTCTTTTATTATTTCATGTTATGACATTTGACTCAAACATTATGCTTCATTATCATGTTTATTACATTATTAGGTTTTTAGCTCATCTCTTTTTTCTGTGTTCCCCATGTTATCATATGTATTTTTTGGATCTAAAAGGTAGTTATTATCTCATTATAGATATTAAAATAAATTTATTTTATTTTATTTTCAGTATTATGTTTTATGTACCTAGTCTTCAAAAGACACTAGTCTGTTCAACCCTCATTGTGCATTTACTGGATATTTATGTGAAAAATAATGTAAAAATATGTTTAAAATGATTGGGTGACTATAAAATTCTCCTTAACATAGCTTACTCAATCCAATTAAATCATCATATGAATAAACATTAAAACATAATGAACAAGCCTTAACAATATAAAACTATGAGTATAAGAAGAACTAGAAAAAAAATATTAATACTTTCACCATTCAAACTCATTATAAACCATCCAAATAAAAAATTATTAAGGTTTAATTAAGACACATACCTATTTTATTATAATTAAAAAATCATTTATTAATAGGAATACCATAAAAATATCATTAAAAACAATATTGAGGAAAATTTTCTCTTTCCCTTATAAATTAAATTTTAAAAAATAAAAAATTCCAAAATATTAGTAAAAAATTTGTTTGAAAGAAACACGGAAACCTATAGAATAATATTAAAATTATTGAGAGTTATAATAGAATAAAATTCTTTTCATGCTGTGTACATTAAAATAAAGATTTCTCACACATTTTTGGTAAAAAGTAAAAAATACCTCATTCGAAAAGTGACAAAAAGATTCCTTTAAAACTGTATTTCAAAAATTTAGTCATGGGTAAAAATTAAGTTAAAAATAATTGGAGAATATTAAAAACATTATTGAAAACATTTTTATAGAACATTGATATGTAATAAATAAATATTTTCAACTGTAGATAGAAATAAAGTCAGTTTTTCTTAAAAATATCTTCTCAATAATTTAAAGTACCCAAGAGAAGAAAATGGTACTATTACATGAAATTTTCATGAATATAGTGAGGATAGTAAAATTAAATTGTTTTATTAGATAAATATTATATAATTTTATTCAATGGAAATTCATGCATCAACAACCTTGATTAAAATGATATTGAAACATAAATCCATTATAGCTACGGTAACTTTTGAATCATAATCTTTATGAAAGAATAAATACAAATTAAACATTAAGAATCATTGAAATAATTATATTCATGGTATTTCATGAAAATGAATCAGTATATACACCACATAAATATAAATAGGTGTATAACATCAAATATGTCTCAACTAAACAAAATTGAGATGGAGAACCCTTTCTAAGATCGTATCATTGAAGTGAGGATTAATCAATGAAGTAATTATTTTCAAAATTTTAAATCCAGAAAAAAGTGGAATTAAAAAATAATAAAATACGAGGTCATTTGAAACATAATCATGACATAATAATTTCAATGAAATAAAATTATAATTTAATGAATGGAAACTGAGTTAAACAAACCTTTACCTCGTGCTTCCACTTAGTTGAAAACGATTTAAACTCATATATAATAAAACAATTATTAAAATTACCTAAAATAATCATATAAATAATTATAATATCATATATTATCCACTTATAGCATTTAAAACCCCATTTATCATTAATTATTTATTGAAATCATCATTTAAGAGTATTAACTGTCTCATTTTTCATGTAAGTTTTGGTTCAGTAGTTTCAGTCCTTGAGTCTTGATCATGGTTACATCATCTCAATAATTTTATTAATGATATAAATATCATTTATATTAAATATAAATATCATATATTATATATATATATATATATTTAGAGTCATCCTTGATATATAGAGATATAAAAATGAACTACACTATTCAAGGAGATGGTAAGACATATGTATGCAAGAGTGTATTTTCACTTTTCGAATGATATAAATAAAGAAAGGTAAATAATATTTAATATTTATAGAATCATTATAATATCATAAATAATATATATATATATATATTAAATCCATCTTTATAACCATCCAAGTAAAGTAATTATAAAAAACGAATTATAACGCTACCTGAAGACGGTAAGTCTTACGTTCACACAAGTGATGGATTTTGCTTTCCAAAGGATGGAATGATGGTGGGTAAGGGTTGATAAATCATCATAATGTTAATTAATTATTGTTAAGATACTAAATTAATTATTTTAGAATGAATTAAATGGATTTATAAGAGGTAGAAGAACAAATAAAATTGAAACTTTTCAGTTAAGAGTTGTATCTATTTATTGAGAAACCACTTTTGGCTTACACTTTAGCATTGAAGGGTTGGTATTTTGTAAATAACAGAAGATATTAAGTTTTTATGTAATATATTATGGTTTTATAAAAGGTATTTTCTGAGCTATATGGCTCAAATGGTATGAGGAAGGGAGGATAAGATGTTCCCTTTTTATAAGTGAGGGGAGGTGTAATCTTGGAATTACTTAAAGTATTAAATTAATATAAATTAATTTTTATAATAAAGTGACTAAAAATATACATATTTAACATATATGATGATTATAACTCTAAATATTGTCATACTATAAATTTATATAAATTTAATTGATGTTCGACCCTTATCTCTTAGTTTTAACTCCCATTAATCCTATTGACAACTACCACAATATCAAACTTTTATATTATTTAAGTGAGAATAATATTAATGTAAAAGTAAAAGTGAAAAATAAGTGTATCATGGTTGATATCTTAAATCATATCACATTCACTTGGTGTAAGATATGATTTTAACTAATTTTAAATTATTTTAAAAAATATTTTTTATTGAAAAATAAAATTAATTTCATTTTTAGAACTGTTCATTCACTTTGAATTTAAAGTCATCAATATAATTATAAAATTCCAATGTAAACCATTAAAAAATCCATAATATGTTATATTTTTTCACAAAATCTATGGAATATAGTAATTCATCCAAATTGTATTAATTTTAATATTTTTTAAATCGTTATTTTATTATTGTATTCATTGAATAAATTTTGTGTCAGCCCTGTGTAAACATTAAAGTAATTATTCAATAAATAGAAATTAAAATTTTGTTGCCATGATAAAAAAATTAATTTATATATAAAATAAACATTTATAACTAGGATTTTCCATTTTTTATCCTGATGTAAAAAATTTAGAGATATTAATGTCAAGAGAATGAAATTTCATATTAATTATTTTTCTAAAATAATATGAAGTTTTTAATAAAAAAATGCCACCAAGGAACCTTAAATTAAAATTGATGTTTTTATATGGTCTAAATAACCTTAACTGATCACATTTTAGAAATTTTGAAATATACTTCAAGCCTTATCTTCTAGTCAAACCACGTTAAACCCAATTTAACTTTAAACGGTATACTTTTATTTTTTTACAATGATAACTTAACTATATGTCTAAAAATAAAAGGGTCCTTCTAAAAAAAGTAACATTAGGGTTATAAATTTGGAATCCATTTTATTAGATTTAATTTCAAATGTTATACAATATTATTATAAATATTTGAACGCAAAACTCATGAAAAACTATTTTAATGAAAATACCATATATAAGAGTAAAAATTACTTCACCTTGAAATAAAGTAATATATTGGTTTCAAAAAAAATTTATTTAAATAATAATTTTTTTAATATTTTGGATCAATACAAACTGAATAGAATATTTTAATAATTACATTATTTCAAAATACTCAAAATAACTTTTTAATTTGAATAATATATAATTTATCATTCAAAAAAGTAAATATTGGGTTCTCAAATTCAAAATAACATTTTAAAATAAATTATTGAACTCCGTAAAAATAGACTTGGCTTAAAACTACTCATAAAATAGGATAATGTGAAGTTTTAAATTGATTTTAATGTTTTACCCCATAGTTTAAACCTTGTTTTACATCTTTTGTTGCGGTGAAAAAATCTTTACCTTGGTCACTATTCATAATGAAAAAAATTAATTTGAACATAATAATTATATTAATTATGATGATTCTAAATATGGAACTAATCTTATAAAATTCAATTCAAAAAAATTATATAATTTAATTTAATATTAAACCTGCAAAAATAGATGAAAAAAAGTTTTTGATAAAAAAATGTCTTTGACAGTGTAAAAAGGAATTTATACCAAAGTTAAGCATAAATTTGATCTTAATAGAATTTTTAATAACATAAATTAACTAATTTTATTTTAAACATTTTTATTCCAAAATGTAACTTTTCAAAATATTGAAATGAAAATTTAGTTTTTAATAAAAATATTTATTTTCTAATATTCACCGAAAAAATTAATCTTATCAAAAAATCCCAAAATTTCATCCTATGTTAATTTTTATATAAAAAATAAAAAAACATTTTTCTTTTTTAAAAAAATTACTAGAAATTAATTATAATTTTCACTTACAAAAGGCCATAAAATCCATTTTTGAAGAAAACATATTTTTAAAACCTAAAATGAATTTTCTAAAAAATTAGTACTTATGTATTATAAATTAATCAATCAATTTTCATTATATAAAAAAATTAGATATTTTTAATAATGTTGTTATTTGAATTCATACCGCCAATTTTAATGGCTAGGTTATAATGTTTATGTTTAAAATATAATATCTTAATAGTGTTTCATAGTTTGTTTAAAATATGTTTTGTGTGTAGTGTTACATATTAAATAAATTTAAATTTATTTAAAGATAAATATATTCTAAAATATTTGGGTGGTACAGCATACCCTCTTAAATAAATTTCAACAAAAAAAATTTACCATAGCCATAAATGGTTCAATATTTAATAATAATTATTAGAAACCCATATAGAATATAGGAATAATAAAACATCATTTGAAAAGTAAAAGTGGAGAGGATAAAGGTTACTATAAATTACACCAAATTGTTTTCTAGATAGGGATAACATTAGTGGGAAGTTAAAATTTATAAATGGAGGAGAAAACCATCATCCAAGGACTAATATAAAGTGGTGTATGACATGGTTTTGATAAGGTTAAGCACTACAAAACCATAAATCTATTATGTGTAAAAATAAAAAACAATTCATTAGAAATTTAAGTAAAAGTATAGACTTTTTCTTGCGAGATCCTTTTCCTAGGGTTGGGGGATTCTTTTATTATTAAGATATAGAACATGGGAAAATATACATAACTAATATATTTCTATTTCATAAGGACAATTACATTATTTAGTTGTGCTTTGATCAGTTTCTACTTAATCTATTACCCAAAGAAATGAAGAAGAATATATCATGCTTCAAACACTAAAATTAAATTTTAACATGTTATAAGTTACACAAAATAATAAAAATTTATTCTTCATATCTTTAATAAAACAAAAATGTTAAGAAAAATTTAATATAAAACCCAAAATTAATAAACATTTATATAAAAAAATAATACACTAATATCTTAAATTTAACAGTAAAACCAATGGTTTAACATATATCATTCCTTAAATATATAACCCCATAACCTAAATAACCTCAAAAACCTCAACATTAAATAATGTTTTAAACTAAAAATTCATCTCACACAGTTAAACTTATACCTCCAAAAACATAAAATCATTCTTCCCAAATAATCCTTTATGTTAAACCAAAAGGATACATATATCTCAACCTAAAATATCATTAATCATCTCAAAACCAAAAAAATTAAAAATATTTGATATTATAATATGTTTCCCAAAATCAGCTTTGTATTTATCCATCAAATAATTTAAGTAAAAAATAATACTAACCGGGAAATCACATAGGCTAGTGGTAGGTGATTCACCATAATCACCCTTCAAACATAGTTCCAATTCCAATGACTATGATAGATACGATGGGTTGTCACCCGTCCTTTAGTTTATCCTTTATCTACAAATATATTTACATAATTCATGTACAATTCACAAAAATATGATGAACATCCTCAATAATAATTTTTATCATCAAATCACATTTTAACTACTAAGGTTTTCTATATAGCTTATTTTATCGAGAAATAAAAATACTATTAATTTACTATTTTTACATTTACATTAATGATCAGATTTAACGTAAAGGTTATCAAAAAAAATTAAACTTATGTCTATAAAATATTAAATTTTTATTCCTTAAATAACCTTTTCACTAAAACATATACTAAATAAAAGGTTTGTATTACCATAAATATCTCCTAAAATATACATAACCATGTAAAAAATATCATCACATAAAACCTCAAAATTGGTATCTATGAATTTTAACTTATGATAAACCATAACATTATCAACCCAAGACACATTAGGTTTAACCCATATCGCTATGGAATATCATAGGTTTCCATATGTTATATTGTCTCATTCATTTTAATGGTTCACAAATAAAATGATAATTAAGATAAGTATATCTCTCGAGAGTTTCAAAATAGGTGTGTAGTAAGGGCATACTCACTATGCAGTTGAATAATGTCTAGAATATACTGATCTAAATCATTCTAGGGTTATTAACCCTAGATGTATCTATTTCAAAACCGCATCCACTGGTAGTATCCACGTGGGATTTATTTCTAGGAAAACTAGTTTTTCATTATAAAAAATATTATGATATTATCTTATAATTAGAGATTTCTTCAAGGATAATTATAAGGTTATGTTCCATAATCTATGTTTTTCTAATTCTAATTCCTAAGGATTTTACTAATCTTCCTTTGATAAAAACTATAAATACCTCGAACCTAGTATCCCATATCCAATACCTAATTTATTACATTGGCACTAGATACAAAGGATCACTTCCTAAATTATCAAATTGTCCAATAGTCTTGGTAAACTAGATTCAAACATGCCTCCCATTTTACATTGGAAATATACGATGAAACATAGTGAAAGTAATTATTTTTCATCCTTAAATCATTAAAATATTTATTACTTACATCCTAAGGAAAGCATTAAAAATAAGGGTTAGATTTAATGCTCAGTAAGGGTTATGTATAAGGAATATATCATTGAATAAATTAGGCATAATCAATATAGATAGGTAAATAACTAAAAAGGTTCCATTTAATCAATAACATAGGAATAAATATTAATATGTAAGGAATAAATGATGATAAAATATTAACCATATTATCTTGAAACATATCCATGGATATAATAGTTATTTAGATAATATGATGTACATCAATAAATTATTTCATAATAATGGAATGAATAATTCTGGATATCTTAAACTTCATATTGAGGCCTCATTCTATGTCATCATAAATAAATGGGTAAGGCCTTAACCAAATTCTAAAATTAGTTTATCTTATGAGACCTACCAATTAATTAAGGAGATATAATAGACTCAACCCATAACTTACTAAATCCAATGTATTCATCATTGGAATAAACAATATGACTTAATGAATAAGCCTTAATAATAAAAAACAATCCATATAAGAAGGACTAACATAACAAATGTAAATACTTTCTCTATTGAAACTGACCACAAACCATCCAGAGAAAGAATAAGTATGGTATCATTACAACATATCACTTGTATAAAATAATTAAAATAAGGGTTATTTATTATTGATGAAATTAAATACCATAAAATATCCTTAAAATGTTCATGAGGAAAATACCCATTTTTAACTTTGAAAACAACAATAAAAAAGTTCCCAGAATATTAGGGAAAAATTTTATTCTAAAAGAAACAATGAAACATATAGAATAATATTAAAATTATTGATTATTCATAATATATAGGAATTCCATACATGTAGTGTATGTTAAAACAAATATTCCTTCCACTTTTTATGTAAAAAGTAAAAATTACCTCATTCGGTAAACAAAACAAAGATTCTTTTTAAAAAACTCCATAAGAATTCAATCATGTGTAAAATGACTTTAAAAAATTATAGTATAATATAAAAAACATTATTATAATCACTTTTAGAAAATGTGGACATAAAATAAAAATCATTTTTTACAGAATAGAGAAATGAAGTCAGATTTTCATAGAAACGTTTTCTCAATAATTTTAAGTACCAAAGAGATGAAAATGGAACTATAACTTGAAAAAAGCATGAATAAGAAAAATATAAGAAAATTAAAGAGTTTTATCAAATAAATATCATATAAATTACTTCAACGAAAATTCAAGAATAAATAATTCTGATTAAATTGAGATTGAAACATGAATCCCTTACCATTTTGGAAACATTTGAATCATATTTCTAATGAAAAAATTAATTAAAATAATTTTTAAATATAATTAATATAATTAAATTTATTATATTTAATATAAAACTATTATTCTATATGACTCATAAACATAAATAGGTTCTTAACATCAAATATGTCTCAATGAAATAAAATTGAGATGAAGAACACCTACAATGTTCGTATCAATAAAGTAAGAATTGATGAATGAAATGATTATGTGTGAAAATTTTAAATTCAAAAAAATTGGAAACAAAAAATAATATAATAAGAGTTCATTTCAAACATAATAATTCAATAACATAGTCAATGAACTATATTTAAAACCCAATGAATGAAAACTGAGTTAAGAAATCTCTTACCTCGTGCTTCCAATTAGTTGAACATGCTCTACCATCATATATAATAGAATTTAGTTTTTTATAATTATATGAAATAATCATATAATAAATTATAATATCATATATGATTCACTTATAAAATTGCAATACCTTACTCTTAAAATATTTTATTAAAATCATCATTTTATAGTGTTAACTGTCTCTTTTTTCATGTAAGTTTGTGTTCAACTTGTTTAGTATTTGAGTATTTACCATTGTTAAATCATCTCAAGAGTATTATTCATGATATAAATATAATTTATGAAATATATATATAGTATTCTATAAAATATATAGATAAAAAAATTAATTAAACCATTCATGGAGACAGTTGGATGTACATATATAGGTATGCTCTTTCCATTTCTCAATGGATGGAACAAAAGAAAGTTAAATAATAATAAATATTTCCATAGTCATAATAATATCATAAATAATATATATATTTATTAAACTCTTCATTATAACCATCCAAGTAACATGGTGATGAAAATTTAATTACACCGCTATGTGGAGATAACAAACTGTATATACACATGACTAGTGTTTTTGATTTCCATAGGATGAAAAGAAAGTGGATAATGGTTTATGAATCAACATATTAAAAACTAATTATTTTTAAGGCACTAGAAATATTATTTTATAATTTATAAAATGGATTTATTGTTTGTTTAAGAACAAATAAAATTGAAAATGATTGGCAAAGATTTATACTTCTTTGTCAAAAAACCTCTTTTGGATTGGACATTATACCTTGAAGGGATGATATTTTTGCAAGTAAAGAAGCTCTATGATGTGGTGAAAGAGTATAGGGAAGTATTATTGAATGTATTTTATGATATATAATGCTAAAAAGTTTTGATGAAGAGAGGATAATATTTTCCTTATTTATAAGTGAGGGGAGGGGCACTCCTGAAATTTGGTAAAATATTAAATTTTATAATCAAGTGACTAAAAATAGACATATTTCAAATATAATTTTATGATAAGTCTAAATATTTTAATAAAATTAAATTTATATAAGTATATGTGATGTTTTAACCTTTATCTTTTAGTTTTGACCAGTATTAATTTTTTTAACAATTACTGCAATCTCAAAGTTTTGTACTATTTAAGTGTCAAGAATATTGACAAAAAAGGAAAAGTGACCCATAAATAGACCATAGTTTATATTTTAAACCATATACCACTCACTTATTTAAATATAGGTTTTTTAATAAATTTAATTCATTTAATAAAATATTTTAATTATAAAATATCCTTAATATCATTTTTGGAACTATTCATTTACTTTGACTTTAAAGTCATCAAGATAGTTATAGAATTTGAATATAAACCTTAAAAAAATCTCTAATATTTTATTTTTATCCACAAAATTATTTTATCATACTAATTCATCAAAATTTTATTACTTTTAATATTTTTTATAGCATTTATGTTATTTTTCTATTTATTGAATAAATATTGTGTTGGTATAGCATAAGAATCTAAGGTAATTATTGAATATCTAAAAATAAAAAAAATTACAATGATAAAATAAAATAATTTATATATATATTAAATATTTATAAAAAAAAAATTTACTATTTTTATCCTTATACCAAAATTTTAGTGATATTAATTTCAAGAGAATGAAATTTTGTTTTTATTTTTTCTTAAAATATTATAAAGGTCATAAAAAATAAAATTTTAACTAAGGCACACAAAATTATAATATAATATATTAAATGATCAAAATAAACTCAAAAAATAAAATTTAGAAAATTTTTGGATATTTTTAAGACTTATCTTCTAGTGAAACCACTTTAAACCCATTTTAACCTTAACCACTACTTGAAATATAGCTTATACCAATGGTTTTGAGGTCCTCTGGATGATTTGGTGTTGGGATAGGTACTGTTAAATAAAATACATAGCCGGAGATTGAACCCATGACCTCCACCTTATATATCAAGACCTATCCAATGAGCTCGTACCTGAGTGGTAATGACTCCTACTTGGCATCCAAGAGACCCAGGTTCAAAACCTGGTGGAGGAGAATTTCTAGGTTACTATAGCGGTACTATCGAAGAATTGTAGCAGGTACTATTCAGTACTGTAGCAGCTGGAAATATTTACCCAATTTGGGCCTTAGAGCCACTGGTTTGGGCCTACGGGTTTCGAGGGCCTTCGGGTCATCAAAGACCTTCAGGGCCTCAGGGCCTTCGGGCCACAAAGACTATGGAGTATCCTAGTTCACATAGAGCAGGCCCTAGAAGAGGATCAGATCAACAAGACTAGCAGTCACCAGAAGAAGAGCTACCAGATTGGAAGAATGATGAGAGTGTATGGAAATCGCCATCCGGACCAGGCACTGTTTAGCTTTGTATGGGGCAATTCTAGCCGATCTGCAATACAAGGTGAGGAGCTAGGTGATCAATGATGCAGAAGGTAGGAGTAGTTCTTGTGGGTTGGGCCTATAGCTCATGTAATGGGAATAATATGCCTCTAGGACTTCAGGTCATGTATTTCGAGTCATGTCGGGCCTTGTGCCTTGGGCCTACGTGTCACGTACGGGTTCCCCTTCATCCCTTAAAAGGAAGATTATATATAATAAAATAAAAAAGAAGGCTTTCAGGACATTCAGGATTATATATCAAAGACCTAAACACTATAATATAATCATATTTTTGGATATATTTGTATATATATATATATATAATTTATGTATTGATTTATTTGAAGATATGTGACAAAAGAATTCATAAAAAATAAGGGTACCTATCCCAACGATTCTAAAAACCATTAGTATAGGTACCCTTATTTTTGGATCTATCCCAATGGTTTTGAAGAACCATTCGGATAGGTTTACTTTTTTTAATCTATCTAGATCATTTTATACAACCGTTTTTATAGGATTACTATTTTGGATTTATCCCAATGTTTTTACAAAACCGTTGGGATAACCTTATCCTGTTCCAACGGTCCTTCAAAACAATTGGGATATGAAGGATTTTTGGGATCTATCCAAATGGTTTGTCAAAATTGTTGGTATAAACATATATTACATGTCATATACCAATAGTTATGAAGAACCATTGGAATAGGACCCATATCCCATTGTTTTTTACAAACTGTTGGGAGAAGGGTGTTAGTATAGGTAGAATTTCCAGTAGTTAAACGTGATAAATTTACTTTTTACCATGATAAAATAATTATAAGAACCAAAATAAAAGGGGTATTCTAAAATAATTTATAAACAAGGATTAAAAATTTCCAATAAATTATATTGGATTTAATTTCTACATGTGGAAGAAATTAATTTTAATATATGAATGCAAAACACATGAAAACAATTTTTAAGAAAACAACAGATTTAACAGTAAAAATAATTTTAACATTAAATAATGTAATAAATTAGTTTAAACAATTTATTTGATTAAGTAAAAATCAATTTAAGGCTTTTATACTTTTCGATAAATCCACAATATAATGGAATCTTCCAACCATTCCATTAATTACAATGACTCAAAATTAGTTTTAAATTTAAATAAAATATAACTTATATTTCAAAAAGTCAATATTATGTTCCCAAATTAAAACAAATGTTTTAAAAAACATTATTTAAATCCTTAAAAATATATTTCATTGAAAAATTTTCATATCATAGGATGAAGAAAATAAATAAATAGATTTATTATTTTACCACATAGTTGTAATCCAGTTTTAGTTGTTTTAAAAATTGACAAATATTTACCTTGGTGACTATTAATAATGAAAAAAATTAATTTGAACCCATAAATTATATTAATTATTATTATTACATATAATAAATCTATTATATCAAATTCAATTCATAGAAGTAGAATAATGTTTTATAAAATTAAACTCAAAAAACGTGATGAAAATAGTATTCAATAAAAAAGTGTCTCCTTAAGTGTGAAATGTTTTTATAACAAGATTAGGCATACAATTTAATTAAAATATATTATTATATTATTCAAAATTAAAATTTATTTATTTTAATTTTAAATAATTTTAAAATAAAATTAAACTTTCTAAATTCTTGAAACAAAAATACAATTTTCAAAAAAAATCAATATTTTCTACTATTCATTATTAAAATATTCTTATCATAAAAATCCTGAAATTTCATCCTAATTTAATTTTGATATGATCAATCCAAAAATAAAACAAATTTAATTAATTTAATTTTTAAAATTAGTAAAAATTACATATAATATTTTCACACAAAATTTTATAAAACCCATTTTTAAATAAAACATATTTTGAAACCTAAAATATATTTAGTAATAAAAAATTAATAATTATTTATTTTACATTAATCATTTTATTTTAATTATATAAAACCTTTATACAAATTTTTTATAATGTGGTTATTTATATTTTGATGAATTAATGTATTTTTTAATTAAATATTATATTAATAAAATAATATTATTATTATTAAATTAATTTTTAATAAATATGAATGATCTTATAATTTTATGAATGCAATTGTAATTTTTATTAAATTTTAAAGCTTTTTTGGTAGAAACCCTTGAATTTTTGATAAATGTAGGTTTTTATTTTAAAAGTAAAAATTCACAAATTTAGACAATTATTTAGATAAAATGAAACATATTTTTGGAATCACGATGTCGAGATTATCCAATGGTGAATTTTTTATAATTTTTTGAGACAATTGAATTTTTGGGAAAAATTAAAATATCGTTTAAATATATAATGTGTGTTATGACATCATAATGATAAAATAGTGATATATTAAAATACTATAAACTTTATATTAAGACAATATATGTTTTACCATTAAAATAATGTGATTATGGATTTTTTTACAATGCTTCAGTGGACCCTTCAAATTATTAAAAAAAATTAAATTATTTTCCTTGAGAGTGTGACTAACCTCCACATAAGAAACACTATTATTTTAAGAGGTTCGGACATTGTCCTTATAAAATATTGTTTTCCACTCCCCTTTTCCAAAAACCATGGGAAAAAACCATAGGCTGGTTTGTGGTTTTGAATAGTTTAATGTGAGGTGTCCCAAACCTAAATAATAAATAATTCTTTCTCCTTTACTTTATAAACCCACCCAAGCTACCAGTTCCTCTACACTCAAAGCCTTTTAAGTTTGACCAAACCCCTCCCTCATCTCTCTAGAATCCTCCCAAGGTTCTTCAAGCTCTAAATAATCATCTCTCGAGCCTCTCCCAATCTTTTGGGACCACACCTCCTTAAAGGGATTCCTTCCTTTCTCTTTTTATCCAAGTTTCTTAATATTGTTATGCCCTTTAATTTAAATTTTAAATGTTCAGGTGTGATTCCAAACCACCCATATAATATCCTCTTTATGTTTGAATTATGAGAGACTCATTTCTCTCTCATCACTACCTTCTATGTATACCCATTACCATGCCGAAATTTCGTATGGAATTTCTCTCTCCTCATTTACATTCAAGTAATTATTCTGTATCATGAATCTAAATTTAATTACAATTTTTGTGACATGTATCTATATTACACCCTTACATTCCATTTCAAGTGAATATTATGAGACTCACCTTTCTCTCACATCCAAAATTTTTAAGGATTATTTTGTCACGTCGTTACACTAATGAAATTGCACCACAATTTTCCAAGCCAAAGTCATTATGTAGTGAATACCCTACCCATTTCTCTATCAAGGGTATTCAAATTTATGCACATTTACTTATTTTTTAAAGAGTTTTATATATTAATTCCACACTTTTTTATTTTTTAAAAATGATTCTGTTTAATAAATACATGTTTTATGATCCTCGCGGCACACTTATGCATGAAATGAAATTGTTATGAAGGGAGGCCCTGATAGAGCTCCAATGCATTGGGTAAAGTATAATATCATGATACATCATGTGAAATGAGTTTTGACCCATGATATTCAAGTGCAATAACAGTTTACTCATGGTTCATGTGAAATGAGGGTATACTCATACTCCATGTGTAATGAGCCTTGGCTCATGATAATTCTATGTTAATTTTTGTTGCCACATCTCCTTGTTATGATTATTATGATTTATCATTTATTTATGTCCATGTTACTATTATGCTCCATTAAAATTCCTATTTATTAACATGTATTGTATTCCTCATGTTCTTCCATGTTTATTCCCTTACTGGGCTTTATAGTTCACTCTTTTCTTATGCATGTCCTCAGGTTATCCCATGCAATGCTAAGTAAGAGGGAATGTAGTGGTTATTTAAATGATGTTTTCAATAAATATGTTGTGTGTTTTATGTTATAAGTTGTTATGTAATATTCCTAATCCACAAAATACACTATACCTCTTGATATTATATGTTGTATCAAGTGAAGTTTATGTAATAAATTAGGTTTAATTATGTAATAAAAAGCAGGGTTGTTATAGTTTGTATTAGAGGATAGGTTCAGTTAATTTTGGGATTAGGATTAAAAAAACCCTAGTGAATCCTTAGAGACAAAAATAATTATATTAAAAACATCCCTAAGTTTTGGTGAGTATTGATTAAGTGGTTTATTAAGAAAATATATCCCTATATGGATACGAGTAGGTAAAGAAAACTCTGGCAGAGATGTACCTAGGGGTGAAAATACCGACTAGGAGTTTCAGGCTTGACCTGGGGTATCCTGGTACATAAAAATGGGCCTTTCTGCACTCTTGGTTATGAAACTCTCAAGGGATATATATTGGTAAATTCACATGCTTAGTATGAACATTATTAAGGGAATAAATAATCCCCTAAGAATATATGTTAGTAAGTAGATCATGGATTACATAGATTAAAGCCTATAGATTCATAAGTTAAGGAAATAAAAGATATTTATAAGTCATTTGTTTTTACTTGGATTACCCTTTTTTTATACCCATGACTTTCCTTTTATTACAGCCAACGGCTGGTAATATGAGTACTTGAGCTAACAATTGATATGAAGATCAATGTGATGAATGTGCTAATGAGAAGCCCAATCCTATGGGAGTGGGAATAAAAAACTTTGCCTCAATTATCTTCTTTGAATAGAAACATGGGTCAAGAGGAATGTTCACCCCCCCCCCCCAATTAAATAACAATTTTCTATCAAAAGATTCATGAGAAAATGGCCTCTTACTTTTAGTGGATCATATTATCCCTCAATCATAAAATAAAGGATCAAATCCACTGAAAAGATCTTTTCCATCCTTTAATGTTTAGAACAAGAGAAGGTTCTCCTGGATGCTTATCATATAGAGGATGAAGCTGATCAATGGTGGACATTGATCAAAAATATGATTCCTGAGGATGATATCAAGGCATTGGGATGGAAGGATTTTCATAAGATGTTTTTTGATAAATATTTTTTGCACACCTTATGATTTAAGATGGAGAAGAACTTCATTTCCCTCAAGTAAAAAAGATAATGAATCCATCGAAGCATATGAGGAAAACTTCACAAGGATTCCACGATACACCTCCGGCTTTGTCATTACCTTTGAATGCAAGGTTGACCTCTTCTTCGGTGGGATGAAACCTAGCCTGAAGAAATCCCAAGCGATCCATGACTTTGACAGCTATGAGGAAATTTTTCAATGTTCCCTCAAGGTCGAAACGGTGATCGGAAAATCTCAGGGGTATCATGGGGATAATAAGTGTATGGTGGTCTTCAATTCCTGTGGTCCGAGGGATAAATCCAACAATTCTACAATGATCCATCACCCCACTTGCTAAAGGTTTGGAAAAAAGAACCCCAGAAATTGCCTGAAGGGGGTGAGAAAATGATTTAGGTGTGGAAGAGAAGGACACCTAGTTGTTAACTACCGATAAGAAAAACCTACGGCTGTGATAGAGGAGAGTAATTCTCTATTTGACTCTCAACTTGTTTTTCATTTCTTCAATTGAAAATAACAAGGGTTTCTTTCAAATCAGTGCCCTAATCAAATGGTTTTCAGAGGCAAACCAACAGTATTTAAGGCAGAAAGGGCGATATTTTTCCATCACTACCGCTGAAGTAAACCCTGACAATGAATTGGTGACAAGCACGCTAGTTATTAATTTGAGAATAGAGAATGTACTTTTTTATTTAGGTTCTATGCATTCTTTTATATACCGAAATTTAGAAGAACTATCCCAACACCACCACAAATCAAGGAAGTAAAGATGTCAGTGAGTACGAGAAATGGTGAAATCATTGTATCCCATTAATATAACTCTTATCCTATAATAATTGGTGGATTGAACATCCCATGGAACCTCATCATACTTTCTCTGGTGTAATTTGATGCAATTATCAGCATGGATTGGATTTCCTTATATAGAACCAACATAAATTTCTATGAGAGGGAAATCACTCTCCATGTGGAGAATTAACCCTCGATTCTATACAAGTGCAAGAAGAAAGTTGAATCTTCTTTAGCTCCATCATCTCAAGCAGGGATATTACTACCCTATGAGCACATGTATCTGGATCAGTTGATTGAGTCTATGGAGGCAACCATCATTGAAGATATGCTTATTGTGAGGGAATTTGCTAAAGTGTTTCTCGAGGAATTTTCTAGTCTTCCTCCTAGAAGTGATTTTGAATTCTCAATTGATCTTATACCTGGGGTGATGCCAATATAAAAGACTCCATATAGAATGGCTATTGTGGAGCTTGAGGAGATGAAGAAACAACTACAGGAGAGTCTGGATAAAGGGTTTATATTCCCAAGTGCTTCACCAAGGGGTGCACCAGTCCTCTTCGTCATGAATAAGGATGGGTTAATGGTTATTTACATTGATTATCGTGAGCTTTACAAAATCACTATAATGAAAATGTATACTCTCACACAAATTGATGAATTTTTTGATAAGCTACATGGAGCACAATACTTCTCTTAGGTAGATTTGTGGTCAAGATATTATCAAGTAAGGTTGAAGAAGGATGATATCCCCAAGATATATTTCCGTACAAGATACATGCACTATAAATTCCAAGTAATTAATTTCGGACTCACTAATGCTCTAGTGATCTTTATGGAAATGATTAAAAGAGTCTTTAGAGATTACCTCGACAATTTTTTGGTAGTCTTTATAAATGATATTCCAATGTACTCCAAAACCAAGGAGGATCATAAGGAGCATATAAGAACTATAAAAGAGTCATTTTGAAAGGAGAAGATCTATGAAATGTACAACAAGTGTGAGTTCTGGTTAATAGAGGTCTCATTCTTAGGATATATCATCACAAGCAATGGGATATCTATGGATCCCTCTCAGACAACTGAAATAGAGGGATGGTTGATGCCAACATCGGTAACCAATATTCGTAGCTTCTAGGTTTAGCTTGATATTATCGATGATTTGTGAGAAATTTATAAAGATTGTCCAACCATCTTACCAAGCTCATTTGAAAGGGAATAAAGCCTTCTTGGAGTGATGAATGTGAAGAAAGCTTCAAGGAGTTGAAAACCAGGCTTATCACTATGCCCATGCTCACTTTACCAACAAGTGGATAACTTTTCGTGGTATTTATTGATGCTTTGAAGAAGGTCTGGGGTTGTGTGCTGATGCAAAATGACAAATTCATTGCCTATGCTTCACAGAAATTGAATGTTCATGAGTAGATTTATCCAACACATGATCTATAGTTGGCTGCAGTGATCTCCAATTTAAAATTTTGGAAGCATTATCTCTTTGGGGAGAAGTGTGAAATATATACAAACCAAAAAAGCCTCAAGTATATATTCGCATAAAAATAGTTGAACATGTGACAATATAGATGGATAGAGATTATCAAAGATTATGACTGCTCAATCTATTACCACCCGGGGAAAGAAAACTAGGTGGCAGATTCTTTAAGTAGAAATAACCAATAGATTTTTTCCTTGATGAGAATTCAAAAAGATCAAATATTCTTAGATTTTATGAATATGGAAATGGGAATCATAAAGAAGGGGAAATCATCAATCCTTTCACAAATTATTTCTCAACCGTCTCTTTTGGAATGGTTATATTATGCTCAAAAGAATGATGTGGGAATTCATAAGAAAGTGGAAGTTATCAAAAAGGGGAAATCCTCGGAGTTCAATTCTAATGAAAGAGGAATTTTTGGATTTGGGAAAAGACTATGTGTTCCATCCAGTTAGGAGCTAAAGAAGGAACTTTAGGATGAAGAAAATAGTTCAAATTTCTCTATTCACCCAGGAAACACAAAGATGTATAAATATCCACGAGGTCATTATTGGTGGAATAATATGAAGAAGAATATTTATGATTATACATCAAAGTTCCCGGTGTGTCAGCAATTAAAGGCAGAGAGGAAAAATTTTAAAGGGATGATGTAACCATTTCCCATACCAGCATGGAAATTAGAGAACATCGCCATGGACTTTGTCACCAGATTTCCAAAGACATCCAAAGGAAATAATGAAATCTGAGTTTTTGTGGATCATCTTACAATGTCTACACACTTCATTGTAATTTGGGAGGATTTTTCATTAGATCAACTGGTAGAGATATAAATCATGGAAGTGGTAAGGACGTATGAAGTACCACTATCTATTGTATCCGATCGAGATCCAAGATTCACCTCTATGTTTTGGAAGAGTCTTCAACATTATCTCGATACTAAACTGAACTTCAATACGACCTATCATCCTCAAATTGATTTTGAATCTGAGCAAACTATTTATTCACTAGAAGATATGTTAAGATCATATTCAATGGACTTTAAAGGAGGTTGGTATCAACGTCTTCCTCTAATTGAATTATCCTATAATAACAGTTTACACTTGAGAAACTTAATGGAACCTTATGAAGCCTTCTATGGGAAAAGGTTCATAACACCAGAATATTGGGATGAAGTCCGTGATCGTAAGCTGCTAAGACCATAAATGGTCAAAAAAATGGTGGAGAAGGTGAACACCATTCAGCAGCATATTTTGGAAGCCTAAAGTCAACATAAGAGTTATGAATATAATCGTTGATGAGAACATGAGTTCAAAGTTGGATACATTGTAATTCTATACAAATTTCTATAGAAGAAGGTCATTAGTTTTAGAAAAAAAGGATGTTAAGTCCTAGGTATACTGGCCCCTTCTAGATTCTTGATCTTGTCGGGGTTGTGGCATATCGATTAGCACTTCCACTTGCTATGTCCTAAGTACATGATGTCTTTCATGTATTCTTCTTAAGGAATTACATACAAGACCCTTCACATTTACTCTCTTTAGAGGTAGTACAGTTAGAGGAAGATCTTTCTTATGAGGAGAAACCTGCGAATATCCTAGATCATAAAGAAAACATTCTACAAAATAAGAAAATGCCCCTAGTCAAGGTGTTGTGGAAAAACCAAAAGCTTAAAGAAGTGATGTAGGAATTGGAGGAAGTTATGAAAAAAAGTTACCAACATCTATTTTAGTGTGGGAAAATGAAATTTTGAGGGTGGAATTTCTTAAGGGGGAAGATTGTAACGACCCAAATATTCATTAATGAAAATTCTTCTTGGTCTATTTAAATGTCTTCTTATAGTTATGTAAAATGTATACACTTATTTGGTTAAATGTTTTGGGATTTTAAAATACCATTAATAAATTTGACCATTTCTAATATAGTTGTTGAATAGTGATCAAATAATTTTTATAAATATAGGGCTTCAAAAAATCCAATTTACTCAAACAAAGGAAGCGGTCGCCTCATCCAGTAGACTTTCCCCATACGAATCCCATTTGTCAAAGCTTTGAAAGGATGTGGAATCATTGGGATTCACTCTTGACCATTCCCAAGCCAATATTTAATATGTTAAGCTCAAGAGGAACCACCAATGAGAGAAGTGTAAGTTGATAGGGATTACCACTTGAGTCATGTCATCAAAGCCACCCCAAGAGTTATTCACCATCGCGCACTATACCCTAAGGACTTATGTGAGTGTTTTAATGGGTTATGTAACAATACCCTAGTACTAATATTATGTATATTATTCTTGTATTGAGAATATACATTCTTTTTAATATTGTTAATTTGTAAATAGTTTTAAAGAACAAATAGTATATGTAGTTAATATTCAACTAAGAAATATATTTTTATGAATTGATGTATTTTTAATTAAATATTAATTTAATAAAATTTTATTATTATTATTAAATTGCATTTTATTAAATATAAATTATTGTATAATTTTATGAATGCAATTGTAATTTTTATTATGGTTTGAAAGATATTTTTGTCCAAACCAGTGAATTTTTTATAAATGTTAGTTTTTTTTTAAACTAAAAATCCACATATTTAGAAAATTATTTATAGAAAATTAATATTATTTTTTGAATCAAGACTTTGAAATTATCTAATGGTGAATTTTTCATAATTTTCTATGATAGTCGAATTTTTGGGTAAAAATTAAATACCATTTAAATATATAATGTGATTTATGACATCATAATGACCCAATAGTGATGTAATAAAATACTATAAACATTATGTTCAAAAAATATATTTTTTTCCATTAAAATCATGTGATTTTGGGTTTTTTATTTATTTTACAAAGCATTAGTGGACCCTTCAAAACTTATAAAACATTTTGTCTTCTTAAATTGTATTCATTGAGAGTGTGACTCACCTCTATATGAGGAACCATAATATTTTCAGAATTTTGGTCATTAGCCTTATAAAATATTCTTTTCTACTTCCCTTTAGCAAAAACCATGGGCAAAAACCATCAGCTATTTTGTGGTTTTTATTATTTTAATGTGAGGTGTCACAAACCTTAATAATAAAGAATTCCTTCTCCTTTATTATATAAACCCACCCAAGATACCACTTCCTCTTCACTAAAATCCTTTGGAGTTCTACCAACCCCTGACATCATCTCTATATAATCCTCTCAAGGTTCCCCATGCTCCCAAGAGGCCTCTTTCAAGCCTCTTCTAAGCTTTTGGGATCACACTTCAAAGTAAGAGATTTCTTCCTTTCTCTTTTTATCCTAGTTTCTTAATGTTGTTATTCCCTTTAATTTCTAATTATAAATGTTTTGGTATGATATTCTACCTCCCCAATACTGTCCTCTTTATTTTTAAATTATCAGAGACTAATTTCCCTTTCATCGAGGCATTCCATGTATACTCGTTACCATGCTGAATTTCTATAAGGAATTTATCTCTCCTCATTTACATCCAAGTAATTATTTTGTAGCATGAATCTAAATTTCATTGCAATTGATGGGAAATTTATCTATATGAACCTATTAATGCCCATTTCATGTGAATATGATGATACACTGCTTTCTCTATCATCAACCATTTTTATGAATTCTTATGTCACGTCGTTACGTTGCTGAAATTGCACCGTGGTTTTCCAAGCCAAAGTAATTGTGTAGTGAATACCATGCCCATTTCTCTCTCAAGGGAATTCACCTTTATGCACATATACATATTTTTTAAATAGTTTCATATATGAATTCCACAATCCTTTGTCATGGAATAAATTATGATGTTTAATGAATACATATTTTATGATCCATGTGGAATAGTTAAGCATGAAATGAAATAATTATTAATGGTGTGCCCTGATAGTGCTCCAATTAATTGAGTAAACTATAGTATCATGATACATCATGTGGTATGACTATTCTCTCATGATAATTCAAGTTCAATGAGGTTTTACTTGTGATTCATGTGCAATGAGGGTTTACTCGTGCTCCATGTGCAATGAGACTTCGCTCATGCTAATTTCATGTTAAGTGTTGTTGTCACATATCCATGTCCCGATTTTCATGCTTTATCATGCCTTTATGTTAAAGTTTCTGTTGTTCTCCATTGATAATCCTATTTACTAACATGTATTGTATTCTTCATGTTATTCCATGTTTATTCTCTTACTGGGCTTTAAATCTCTCCCTTTTCTTATGCATGTCCTCGGGTTATCCCATGCATTGCTAAGTACGAAAGAATGTAGTGGTCATGTAAAAAAGGTTTTCAATAAATATATTGTGTTTTTTATGTTCTATGTTGTTATTTAATGTTCCTAATCCTCAAATACACTAGACCTCTCGATCATCTATATTGTATCAAGTGAATTTTATATAATAAACTAGGTATAGGTGGGTAAAAAAATCAGGGTTTTTATATGTCCATTGTTTTGCAAGGGAAAAGAATCCAATTGGCTTATGAGGATGATGATGATGTTATTGATTTATTTAAGTATTCTTCATCTATTACACAATTTCTAGATAAAAATGTCTATAACGCAGACATGGTGCATGAATTACAAAATGATCATGCTAAAGGGGTATGGGAAAGCACTAAATTACTCTCCTAATTAATCTGCTAATTATTTACATTATATTTATTTTTTGGAAATTTACATATGTAAAAATTGTATTGTTTAATAACTATTGAATAATTAATTATATATATTTGATTATTTATTTTATTTTGTTTGTAATGAATTTTGATATTCTACGACTAAGGTTAAATATTTTTTCATTAAAATACTATATGTACATTATTATATTTTGGTTTAATTTATGTATATGTGGACACCTTTTATAACATTGATATTTAAAATCTTAAATGTTTATATCTTCTTAGAAAAAATGTTTATATTTAATATTACACTTTTCATTTTTTTGTTAAATAATCATAAAATCATTATTTTTCAAAAAACTTACACATGTGTGCCACTTTTTTAAATTATATATTCTTTTTTCCTAATTACTGACTTTTCTAATATTATTCAGGTATACAATACTTTCATTACATTTTCCCATTATAATGACAGATATAGATACAGGGATATAGGAATGTCTTTCTATGTATTTTTATTTTTTAATATTATTAAATATCTTGTAATATAATTAGTAAATGAAATAAAACTTTTAATTTATAAAAAAATAATGGCAGGAATATTGATGAGACTTCAATGGGGGAGTCTTCTACTTTCAGTATTCAGAAATCAAATTATCTGGTTGGTAAACGTGGTATTACATGTTTACCAAAACTATCACTTTGTCATGGATATGAGTGATTACACATTAGTTTTGAGGATAATAATAATGGAAATATCTCAAATGAAATGTTGTTTATAAACTATATCATCATTTAGATCCATTGCAAGATTATCATTTTATATGATGATTGGAAGTCTGCTGGTTGAAAGTCTATTAATAAGATGGAGATAAATCAATTTTGGGTGGCTATGAAAGTAAAATATCTTAATAGATTTTTTATCATTTCTATAATATGATATATTTTAAATGACTAATATTTATGTGTTTCAATTATAGATGACATTCAATTTTAAAGAAAAAAAATCAGTTAAGAAAATATGCATTACTTTAGAGGTGGTGCGATGGATGGATTTCAAAACAAAGTTAACAAAAACTTATTGGATTGTAAAGAGACAAAATGAAAATTGATCACTCAAGTATCAATTTTTAGATTAATATACATGGAAGAAATTTGTTTTTGCCCAATATGATGAAACATTTTGGGTATATTGATAATTATATTATATTATATTGTAAAATTTCTTACATATATATAATTACTTACTAGTTTACTTTTTATTTAACAAACTTACAGGAAATCCCATCAAGTCATCCAATTACATAATGTCTACCCTCATACTTAATCATTTGGAGAGTATCATTTATTGGAGAAAAATGATTGAAGAAAAGTTTGAAGCATTAACAGCTCACTCCACTAGTGGTTCTGATAAGGTCTGGTTCGGTCCTCTATATCTACCCACCCACCATAAGAAATGGAAAATAGAGAAAAGAGGAAAAAAATAAAAATCATTTTATTGAGAATGATAAAAAAGATCATGAAATAATTTTAAGTAAATAATTATTAATTTTCTTGAATTTTTGTAATTTATAAATTAATAACACTAATATACCATTTTCAATTTTCATTTCAGGATGAAATTCCGGAGAAATCAACACATGCCCCTTTTATCCCTGATGGTAGGATGGACATCCTAGACACTACTGTAGGAAAATCCAGAACACCTCATCCATATAAGAGTGTATAAGGTGGGTGTTAGAATTTAAAACATTTTTGGTCATCAATGTAAACAATCAAGAGACCTCAAAATCGAATCCTTAAAATCCCAATTGAAATAAATGGAATAGTTCCTGGGCAATCAAAATCATGCATTTATGTAATATGATATATTTAAAAAAATGATGAGAAAATTATAGTCTGTGTAGCCTTCCTATATCACCCAGTCTACCCATCTTTCCAACTCAGATTCTCCACCTCTTCACTCGGACATGGCCTAACACTGTGAGTTGTATGTAGGAGATCCTATTGTATATATTGTAGTGTTTAGAGTCATGCATTTTTGGGGGATTTTGTACATCATCATCCTATTTATATGGGCCAGGTTAGAGTATCTATACATGATATTATTGATCCTACTGCTCTAATAACATTCCCTATCATATAGATTACCAGAGTTGGGGATTGTATGGGTCATTTGTTACCTTTTCCAACTGGCCTTCTTCGTCATATTTCATATAAGGTATGTGTTTTTTCTAATTTTAATTACATTTTATTTAAAATTACTTATAATGTTTTTTGACATTTAATATATATATATATAAGTATCTAAAATTGAAAGAAATGGAATAAAGGAAAAAAAAGGTTAAGGGACAAACAGTTGAAGATACTTCAGATATTTCTGATGTGAATGTAATATGTTCTCTCGTATCTACTTGCGTTTCTAATATCTATGAGTTTCAGATTTCCACTTATATATTTTTAAGATATTATCCATTTATAATATTCCATAAAGATATCTTGGATCTATTTTATTTGAAATTGCTCAGTGTGCCTGTGTTGTAGTTGTTTTCCATGTAAGTAAATTGACATTTCAGTTTTTATTTTTTTAATTGAAGATGGTTTAAAGTGAATAACGATATTATTTTTTAATTAGGTATCAACAAATATTTCTTGTTCAAAATAATAGAATAATAATTTATTGTTTTATAGATCTAGAATAAATTTCAACGGATGTGAAATATGTGTCGACTAAAAATAGAGTGGCATATAGATGTGAGAGGTTATCAATAACAGGTATTTGGTGTTAATTTTTTTCATTTATTGATTGGTAAGAGCAGGAACATAATTTTGAACTAATTTTCATTATAATTTAATTAAATGTGAAATATTTTTTATTATAGTGATAAATGGATGTTAGGAAAATTATACCCAAGTTAATACACACTATATTGGGGTTTCTCTTCAATAGGTGGTGTTTGTAGAAAATTTTACACTATCTTAGAAAAGTATGTTTTTTTCATTTATTATATGCTCATTATTTTTATTTATCATTGTTTATACATGTATTATTAGTAAATATATATGAAAATTTAAGTCATGGAAAAAAATTAATAAAGATCACTTGTCAATAAAGAAGTCAAATGCAATCAACTATGTGAAAGTAAAAGTAATTATTTTTTATATTCGATATTATTTTGATTTTTGGATATATATATATATATATATATATATATATATATGAGTGTGTGTGTGTTGGTTTTTTTATCATGTAAAATATTTTATTAACATTATTTTCATCGTTAATAAGGATATGTCTAATGTGGTTATTATGTTCTACGATTCATGTATGAGATAATCACAACTAGGGTAATGGCTGGTTAAGATCAGGTTCATCGTATTAATTATTTTAGATTTTTTATCAAATTATACTATTTTCTAATATTATATCATTCAACATAACTTTAGATGTTTAATGATGTCTATTCATATGAACAAGACGAACTTAACCATATTTGATCTTTGTTTGTGAACTATTTTTTAAGTGTGATTAGGATTTAAGGTATGTATATTTTTATGTTTCTGATTATGATTAAATTATCTGAATAAAAAGTGTTAAAAATGAATTATTTTTTTATAATAAGTTTTTAAATATAATTATATCAAATGAATGCTTCAACAATAACTAAACATGATCATTTTTGTAAATTTTAGGTATGTGTTTTTTAATTATACTTTATGATACAAATGGAGAAATAATTTTATAATTAACTTCTTAAAAGTATTTATGTTTTTATAAATGTCTAGAAAATGATATATGTAGTTTAATAGTTGTATACTGTTTTTCTATAATAGGGATCCTGAATTTCTTGGGGGGTGTAATATTTAAAATTTTCGAAAAAAATAACTTTCGGTGTCAATTTTTATAAAAACCGATGTCAAATCATTTTAAAAAATACAAATTGTTTTCAGTGTCAGTTTTTATAAAAACTGATGCCAAAATTCAAGATGGTTCACCTTTTCATTGTTGGTTTCTCTAATAAGTCGACAGAAAAAATGTGAAACAGATTCTTTTTTTGTGTCAGTTTCTTTAAGAAACTCACAAAAAAAACAAAGATGATTCACGTTTTTGTATTTAAAAAACTGAAGCCCAAAACCTTATTTTTAGCATCACGTTTCTAGAAATTGGTTAAAAACTGATGTTAAAATTGAAAAAATCAAACTTAAATATTATTTTTTCACTAGTGAAAAATTGACTCTCAGAATAGTAATATGCCCATTGAAATAGTAACATGACTATTGGAATAATAATACAACTGTTATGAATAATAATCTGACCAATAGAATAGTAACCCCACCTATGGAAGTGTACAATAATATTTAATTATCTTATAAAATTAAAATATGATATATTTAAACCATGGTAAAATTAAATAAATATTTTGAAATTAATAAATTAATTATGCAGGTTTTCTAAAACATAAATGTTTTAATTTAACTTTTATAATAAATATAATCATTTAAATAAAAAAAATTTATAAAATGGATTTATAAATTAGTATTAATTTATATTATAATGATAGTATAATTCTATAAAACCTTATTTAATTTTTAAAAAGGTCAAAAAATTGATCATAATATCAAAATTAAAATTTTCAAACAAAAGAAGATTTTATATGAAAATGAAATTTATCATATTTAGAATATTTTTCATAAAATGGATATCATTTTTTGAATATACACATAAAAATATGGTTAGGTTATTTTTTGGTATGTTTCTAAAATATTTTATTTTTTGGGGAATAAAGAAATATGTTAATTTAAAATATTTAACATTATTGGATAAATAACTGAATTTTTTAGTCATAAGTAATGTAAGAACCCATTATTTATAACTAAAATGTACTATTTATTTTATATCGTAACAATAATCAATAATATCATATGTCTTCAGCCAAAAAAACTAATGAATATAATATTCAAAAGCACCCATTTGCTCCACTTATAAATATCACCCCTCACAACCCCTTCTTCTCACAACTTATAAGCCTTGGATATTGCCAATTTTTTGTCCAATTAATTTCCCAATCCTATCCCCCATGTACAAGTGCTTAAAGTTTAATACATAACCAATCCAAGGTTCCTTAAGTGGAATTCCATGAGGAGACATCCAAAGGAGTAGGCAGTTCCCTCTACAAATTCTTTTAATTTTTCGTCCTCATCCTCAAAAAATAATTCCTTTAAAACTTGAATGATAAATCTAGTATCATGTATATACCATGATTTTATTATGATAATCGAATATCTACCATATAACAGCTTCTCTTATCCTCTTATTTTAAAAATTAAAACATCCTCCGTATTATGTCGGTTCACTACATCCAAGGATGATGAAAATTCTTTTCTAGTTACCACCTTCATGGAAGCTTTAAATTCTCTTACAATTATTTAGAAAGAACTAAATATGTATATTATATATTTATTCACCTTTGGAATAAATATATGTCCAATATATTAAATAAAACAAAACTAAATTGTGATGTTTGGTAAAACCACCTAAATGAACCCACTGTATAATGTTAACATTTTTACAAACAAATCACCCCCATGTTGGAACACATGTGGGTTTTTTGTACCATTTAAATTTATAAAAGTTAATGAATACCATTTTATATAAATTATGTAATTGTATTCCCATTTTAAAAGAACTTCAATAAATATTAACAATAGATCATACATTAGAATCATGAAATAAACACCCTCGTAACAATGAAATTGAACTTTATATCTCATTGAAATAGTAATAATTGAACATAATAAAACTATAGTAAATTAAATATAAATATAATGGTATTAATTAATTGATTAATTAATTAATTTTATTATTTAGGATATTAAGTTAATGTTTTTAACGATTTAAGAATATAAGGTAAGGTGTCCATTTGAACTACCTTTCTTCTTGGTTTATGATCTTTATCTCTCTAACTCGATTTCTCCCTCTCTTTAGTGTTATTTAATAATTATATTATATTATATTATATATATATATGTTTTTATGTATCTATCATATATTCCTATATTATTTACCCTTCCATTTGTCGGGTAATATATTCATTATGTTCATTTTTCAAATTCATTCTTTATGAAATATCATTTTATAATGATATAATGCAAGATTATGAAAACCATTTCCTTAAATGGGTAATTATTATGTTTATTCCTTAATATTGATTTACTTTTTTAGTAGACATAATCATGTGAAGGTTATTATGGGAGTTCCTAGATATCCCTACAATGTATTTGGTAATATGTTTGTCTCATGAAACGATATGTATAGGATTAAATAGTAAACATAATCCATGGTGGGACTATGTCCACCTTGTGATGTTGTATTGGGTGTTAGTATTGACTAATGATTATTTAATATTTTATGTTGCTTTATTTTTTCTCTATTTCCATGATATTATGGTGTGGTTTTATTTATGTTATACTCCCATGTGATTATTCAAGATCCTTCTCTTTTATTATTTCATGTTGTGACATTTGACTCAAACATTATGTAGCATTGTCATGTTTATTACATTATTAGGGTTTTAGCTCATCCCTTTTTTATTTGTTCCCTATGTTATCCTATGTATTTTTGGATCTAAATGTTAGTTATTATCTCATTATATAGATTAAAATAAAGTTATTTTATTTTATTTTCACTATGATGTTTTTGTACCTAGTCTTCTAAAGACACTATTTTGTTCAATCCTCATTTTGTATTTAATTTATATTTATATGAAAATTAATGTAAAAATATGTTTAAAAGGAATGGGTGACTCTAAAATTCCCCTTAATATCCCTTACCTCGTCTAATTAAATCATCATATCAATAAATAGTAAAACATAATAAACATGCCTTTATAATTAAAAACTATCAGTATAAGAAGAACTATAAAACAAAATGTTAATACATTCACCATTCTAAATTATTATAAAACATACAAATAAAAAATTTATTAAGGTAGAATTAAGACACATCCCTATTTTATTATAAGTAAAATATTTTTTTTTCATTTATTAATAGGAATAAAATTAAAAATATCCTTTAAAAAATCTTGAAAAAAAATTTCTCTTTCACATAGAAAATAAATTTTAAAAAATAAAAAATTCAAAAATATTAGTAAAAAAACATTTAATAGAAACAAAGAAACTTATAGTAGAATATTAAAATTATTGAGAGTTATAATAGAATAAAATCCTTTTCATGTTGTGTACATTAAAATAAATAATTCTCTCACATTTTTGTTAAAAAGTAAAAATTACCTCATTCTAAAAGTGACAAAAAGATTCCTTTAAAACCATTTTTAAAAATTCAATCAGGGGTAAAAATTAATTTAAAAAATAATTGGAGAATATTAAAAACATTATTGAAAATATTTTTATAAAACAAGAATATTTAATAAAAATAGTTTCAACTGAAGATAGAAATAAATTTGGCTTTTCTTAAAAATATTTTCTCAATAATTTTAAGTACCCAATAGAAGAAAATGGTACTATTGCATGAAATTTTCCTGAATATACTAAGGATAATAAAATTAAATTGTTTAAATAGATAAATAATATATAATCCTATTCAATGGAAATTCAATCATCAAATGTCCGGATTAAAAAGAGATTGAAACATAAATCCATTACAACTATGGTAGCTTCTGAATAATAATCTTTATGAAAGAATAAATTCAAATTAAACATTAAAAATCATTAGAATAATTATATTCAAGGTATTTCATACCAATTAATTTGTATATACACCTCATAAACATAAATAGGTGCATAACATCAAATATGTCTCAACTAAACAAAATTGAGACACAGAACCCTTTCTAAGATCGTATCTTTGAAGTGAGAATTAGTCAATGAACTAATTATTTTTGAAAATTTTAAATCCAAAAAAAAAGTGGAATTAAAAAATAATAAAATTCTAGGTCCTTTGAAACATAATCATGACATAAAAATGTCAATGAAATAAAATTATAATTTAATGAATGGAAATTGAGTCAAGAAAACCCTTACCTTATGCTTCCACTTAGTTGAAAACGTTTTAAAGTCATATATAATAAAACAATTTTTATAATTACATAAAATAATCATATTAATAATTATAATATCATATATTATCCACTTATAACATTTAAAAACCCATTTATCATTAATTATTTATTTAATTCATCATTTAAGAGTATTAACTGTCTCAATTTTCATATAAGTTTTGGTTCAATAGTTTCAGTCCTTGAGTCTTGATCATTGTTACATCATCTCAATAATTTTATTAATGATATAAATATCATATATATTAAATATAAATATCATATATATTAAATATATATATATATATATAGAGTCATCCTTAAAATATAGTGATACAAAAATGAATTACACTATTCAAGCAGATGGTAGAACATATGTATGCAAGAGTGTATTTTCACTTTTCGAATTATATAAAGAAAAAAGGTAAATAATAATTAATATCTATAAAATCATAATAATTTTATAAATAATATATATTTTTATTAAATCCATCATTATAACCATCCAAGTAAAGTAATTATAAAAAATGAATTACACCACTACCTCAAGATGGTAAGTCGTACAAACACACAAGTGATGGTTTTTGCTATCCATAGGATGGAATGATTGTGGGTAATGGTTGATAAATAATAATAATAATATTTAATTATATTTAATATACTAAATTAATTATTTTATATTGAATAAAATGGATTTATAAGAGGTATAAGAAAAAATAAAATTGAAAATTTTCAGTTAAGAGTTTTATATTATTATTGAGAAACCTCTTTTGGATTACACTTTATCCTTGAAGGGACGGTATTTTATAAAGAATAGAAGATATTATGTTTTTAAGTAATATATTATGGTTTTATAAAATGTATTTTCTGAGCTATAAGGCTCAAATGGTGTGAGGAATGGAGGATAAGATGTTCCGTTTTTATAAGTGAGGGGAGGTGTAATCTTGGAAATACTTAAATTATTAAATAAATATAAATTAATTAATATAATAAATTGACTAAAAATATACATATTTAACATATATTACGATTATGACTCTAAATATGGTCATACTATAAATTTATATAAATTTAATTGATTTTTAACCCTTATCTCTTAGTTTTAACTCCCAATAACCCTATTGACAATTACTACAATATCAATGTTTTATACTATTTAGGTGACAATAATATTACCATAAAAGGAAAAGTGACAAATAAGTGTACCATGGTTGATATCTTAAACCATATCACATTCACTTGGTGTAAGATAGGATTTTAAATAATTTTAAATTATTTAATAAACTATTTTTATTGTAAAATATAATTAATTTTATTTTTAGAACTATTCAATCACTTAGAATTTAAATTTATCAATATAGTTATAAAATTATAATTTAAACTTTAAAAAATCCTTAATATATTATAGTTTTTTCACAAAATCAATTGAATATATTAATTCATCCAAATTTTATTAATTTTAATATTTTTTAAATCATTTATTTTATTATTATATTCATTGAATAAATTTAGTCTCAGCCCCGAATAAACATTTAGGGTAATTATTCAACAAATAGAAATTAATAATTAGTTACCATGATAAAAAAATTAATTTATATATAAAATAAACAATTATAACTGGAATTTTCCTTTTTTTTATCCTAATGTAAAAAAATTTGATACATTAAAGTAAAGAGAATGAAATTTCATATTTATAATTTTCTTAAAATAATATAATGTTTATAATCAAATAAAAATGCAACCAAGGAACCTTAAGTTCAAATATATGTTGTCATATGGTCTAAATAACCTTAACCGATCACATTTTAGAAAGTTTTGAATATATTTCAAGCCTTATCTTCTAGTTAAACCATGTTAAACACAATTTAACTTTAAATGATATCCTTTTATTTTTTACAATGATAACTTAATTATATATCCAAAAATAAAAGGGTCATTATAAAAAAATTAACATGAGGGTTATATATTTGGAATCCATTTTATCAGATTTTATTTCAAAATTTATATGAAATTAATATTAATATATGAACACAGAACTCATGAAAAAATATTTGTATGAAAATACGAGATATAAGAGTAAATCTCTTCACCTTGTAATAAGGTAATAAATTGGTTTCCACAATTTTTAATTTGAATAATTATTTTTTTAAACTTTTGGATCAACACAAAACTGAATGGAATCTTTTAATAATTCCATTAATTGCAAATACTCAAAATTCGATTTTAATTTGAATAATATATAATTTATCCTTTAAAAAAGTCAATATTGGGTTCTAAAATTCAAAATAACATTTTAAAATAAATTATTAAACTCCTTAAAAATATACTTTGCTTAAAACTACTCATAAAATAGGATAAAGTGAAGTGTTAAATTGATTTTAATGTTTTACCCCATAGTTTAAAACTTGTTTTACATCTTTTATTGAGGTGAAAAAATATTTACCTGGGTCCCTATTTATAATAAAAATAATAATAATTTGAACCTAATAATTATACTAATTAGGATGATTTAAAATATGAAATTAATTTTATAAAATTCAATTCAAAAAAATTATAAAATTTAATGTAATATTAAACCTTCAAAAATAGATAAAAAGCAATTCTTGATAAAAAAAATGTCTTTGAAAGTGTAAAAATATTTTATACCAAAATTATGCATAAATTTTATCTCAATTGGATTTTTAATAATATAAATTAACTAGTTTAATTTAAAAAAAATTATAACAAAATGTAACTTTTCAAAAGATTGAAATGAAAATTCAGTTTTCAATAAAAATCATTATTTTTTACTATTCACTGAAAAAGCTAATCTTATCAAAAAATCCCAAAATTTCATCCTATATTAATTTATATATGATAAATCCAAAAACATTGTAATTTTTTGAAATATTTTTTAAAAAAAATTACTAGAAGTTAATTATAATTCTCACATACAAAAGGCCATAAAATCCATTTTTGAAGAAAACATATTTTTAAAACCTAAACTGAATTTAATAATAAAGTTAGTACTTATTTATTATAAATTAATCAGTGTATTTTAATTATATAAAATATTTTTTACATTTTTTTAATAATTTTGTTATTTCAATTAATACCACCAATTTTAACAGCTATGTTATAATGTTCATGTTTAAACTATAATATCTTAATACTATATCGTAGTTTTTTTAAACTATGTTTTGGGTGTAGTGTTAGATATTGAATAATTTTAAATTTATTTAAAGATAAATATATTCTAAAATCCTAGGGTGGTAAATCATACGCTATTATATAAATTTCACCCAAAACAATTTACCATAGGCATAAATGGTTCAATATTTAAAAAAAATATTGGAAACCCATATGGAATATTGGGATAATAAAACATCATTTAAAAAGTGGAAGTGGTAAGGATAAAGGTTACTAGAAATAACACCTAATTGGATTCTATATCGGGATAACCTTGGTGGGGAGTTAAAATTTATAAATGGAGGAGAAAACCATCATCCAAGGACTAATAGGGAGTGATGTATAGTATGGTTTTGATAAGGTTAAGGACTACAAAACCATAAATCTATTATGGGTAAAAATACTATCAATTCATCAGAAATTTATGTAAATGTATAGCCTTTTTATTTCAAGATTCTTTTCCTAGGGTTGGGTGATTCAATTACTATTAAGATAAAGAACATGGGAAAATATACTTAACTAATATATTTCCATTTCATAAGGACAATTACATAATTTAGTTGTGATTTGATTAGTTTCCACTTAATCTATTACCCAAAGAAATGAAGATGAATATATAATGCATTAATAACTAAAATTAAATTGTAACATATTATAAGTTCCATAATATAATAACAATTTATTCTTCATATCTTTTCTGAAACAAAAATGGTAAGAAAAATTTATTATAAACCCAAAATTAATAAACCTTTATATAAAGAAATAATACACTAATATATAAAATTTTACAATAAAAACAAAGGTTTAACATATATCATTCCTTAAATATATAACCCTGTATCCTAAATAACCTCAATAACATCAAAATTAAATAATGTTTTAAACTAAAAATTAATCTCATACAGTTAAACTTATACCTCAAAAAACATAAAAACATTCTTCCGAAATAATCCTATATGTTAAACCTAAAGGTTACATATATCTCAAAATGAAATATCATTAATCATATCAAAATAAAAAGAAAATAAAAATATTTTATATTATAATATGTTTCCCAAAATCAAATTTGTATATTTCCATCAAATTATTTAAGTAAAACAAATCATACTGACTAAGAAATCACATAGGCTGGTGGTATGTGATTCACCCTTATCACCCTTCAAACATGGGTCCAATCCCCATGACTATGTCAGATACGATGGGTTGTCACATATCCTTTAGTTTATCCTTTATCAATAAATATATTTACACAATTCCTATACAATTCCCAAAAATATGATGAACATCCTCAATATTAATTTTTATCATCAAATCACATTTTAACGACTAAGGTTTTCTATATAGCTTATTTTATCAAGAAAATAAAATAAAATTAATTTATTATTATTACATTAACATTAATGACCATATTAAACATAAAGGTTATCAAAAACATTAAACATATGTCTATAAAATATAAAATTATTATTCCATAAATAACCTTTTCACTAAAACATAAAATAAATAAAAGGTTTATTATTACCATAAATATCTCTCAAAATATCCATAACCATGTAAAAATATCATCACATAAAACCTCAAAATATGTATCTATGGCTTTTAACTTAAGATAAACCATATCATTATCAACCCAAGACACATTATGTGTTCCCTACATCACTATGTAATATCATAGGTTTCCATATGTTATATTATCTCATTCATCTTAATAGTCCACAAATAAAATGATAATTAAGATAAGTATATCTCTCGAGAGTTTCAAACTAGGTGGGTAATAAGGGAATACTAACTATGTAGTTGAATGACGTCCAGAATATAATCATCTAAATCATTCAAGGGTTATTACCCTTAGATGTATCTATTTCAAAACCACATCCACTGGTAGTATCCATGTGGGATGTATTTCTAGGAAAACTAGTTTTACATTATAAAAAACATTATGATATTATTTTATAATTAGACATTTCCTCAAGGATAGTTATAGGGTTATGTTCTGTAATCTATGTTTTCCTAAATATTGTTCCTAATGTGTTTACTAAACTTCCTCTAATAACAACTATAAATACCTCGAACCAAGTTTCCCATATCCAATATCTAATTTATTACATTGGCACTAAATACAAGTTACCACTTCCCAAATTATCAAAGTTTTCAATAGTCTTAGTAGACTAGATACAAACATGCCTCCCAATTTATGTTGGAAATATAAGATGCATCATAGTGAAAGTAATTATTTTTCATCCTTAATTCATTAAAATATTTATTATTTATATACTAAGGAAAGAAATAAGAATAAGAGTGAGTTTTAATGCTCAGTAAGGGTTTTGTATAAGGAAAATATTATTGAATAAATTAGGCATAATCAATATGGATTGGTAAATAACTAAAAAACATGTCATTTAATCAATAATATATAAATAAATATTTATATGGAAGGAATAAATGATGATAAAATAATAACCATATTATCTTAAATCTTATCCATGGATATTATAATTATTTGGATAATCATATGTGTTGGAGTTGGTGGTCTATAACCAACTACTTTGTGCTTTATTCATTAAATAAAAACCTTATCACATCTTGATTGTTCTTCTGCATGACATGTCATGTGATAATGTCCTAAGGACAGCTGTTGCATTAAAGGGTCGTAGTGGATCCCTGCTATAATGAGAACCCGGAAGTGCCATAACACTATTCTTGAATGTATGTTCTATGTCTGGATGATATTATTTGAGGGACACAAATAATACAGGTCATTAGGGTTGAGGACTCGTAAAACTTTGAGGCACCTTCTCATGGTGTGTTCCATTGGTAATATCCAGGAGGATATTATGAGAACGAGACCTGCCAGTCGGAAATCCATATTTCATAGTGTCATTGGATGTTCCTATCTGCGGATGTGTGTATTAATACTTATACTTTAAGATTATTATTAATGGGTATTACAACTCTCGCACTTAGATGTATTGAAGAAAACTGTGACGACACACTGTTCGCAGCAAGGTAGGATATGTTGGGTGTGTCATGAGTAATACCGCATTAATAGATAATGAAAGAAAGGATTTTTCCCTTCTCTTCCATAATGGAAGTAGATATATCAGGCCCTTTTATGGAATTGATATAGACTAAATAAATACATGGCCATGGTAAGGTATGGGCAAGTTCAATTCCGGGAAGTCAAAGAAAGAATAATCAAGCACATGGGTTGATGGCACTAGCATGCAACCCGCTTGATTAGAGATATCGAGACAAAGGGATTATATTACACTGTAAGAATTCGTAGGAGGTGACACGTCATTGTGGAGTTAACTTCTTTCTCTATGGGTGCCTTGGCATATTGCTAGATGCTAACCTTGGACTTTAGGAAGGCTCAGCCTAATGCCACTGAGAAAGAGTCCTAGTGGGCCACACACTAAGTGTGTCCATGTATCTCAGTTAAATATTAATTTAACAAGTTAAATAAATATTATTCCCAACCGTGGTTTAATAATTATTTAAGGATGTCTGATCCCATTTATTTTGACACTAATTATTCGATAGAATATATTATGGATGAAATAATATATTTATTAGCGAGTAATCCAGTTACATTTATTTAAGAAATAAATAGTCATTACTCAAGGTCTAATAAATGTGGTTGAGAAAAAATGGAAAATAAAAGTACACATGGTGTATATTAAATATAAACGCCGTGTAGTTTTATGGAAAACAAGTACATGTCGTGTATTAATTATTACACGCCGTTTAGTTTTTCCAATTGGGATTTTTAGGGTTTAATATTGTTTTATTAAATGATATTTATTATAATCAGCATGGGCGCATGTCTAGGAATTAATAATTCGACATTGGGGTTTTCAATAAGAGTTAATGAAATAAATAAAATGCGTAACGCGTTTATTTATTGTCATAACTTTATTAACCTCAAACCTGATTATAAATATCCTCGCAACCCCAACATTTTGGAGAGCCATTGTTGTGCACAACAGATTTGGAAATACTCTCAAGCCAAGAGAGAATTCCCTTTCCACTAAGAACGCCCTCTAGTTACGAGAGCAAGATCCTCCACCGGATCAAGGCGGTCAAAGGAGGACATTGCAAGCGTAGGTTCTTCCGCGCTATCACTCGGAGATCCCTTCGGCGATGTCTGAAGATACGTGACACACATGTGGATCACCACTAGAGGAATCCTACACTTGGATTCTACGACACAATGATGGATCACTGAATCGTGACCGGACACATCAACGAAGAAAGAATTCCAACGAGGTAATTCTTATGCATTAATTAAATTAATTATAATCAACATATGATGATCCTCCTCAAGGGTTCTGGGACTCTTCTTTTCTTTTCGTTCTTCGTTCTATTTCGAAGATTCGTCATTTTATATCGTGACAGATCTCGAATTGAACATTGTTTAACTTTAAAATTAATGTTGGGATAACCCACCAACGTGCTTCCGCAGCACCCAGAACCTTCAAGTTGTATCAGAGGGGGTCATATCGTTGGTTATAATTATTTAGTTTTTCATTGGTTATTTACACATTTAATAATTTAGTTATTTCAATTCATGTTTAATCGTTCTGGAAATCTGAATCTCGAGATCTGTTCATCCTCCCTCGTTTCTCGTTCACCTCACAAGCACGGATTTTTCTTTTAATTTTGATTAAAATAAAATAGAGGAACTCATCCGGATGAGCCAAACATTTCTGGCTGTATAACACCAGAATACACGGCGTGTATTCGGAAATACACATCATGTATTCTAGGTTCAATGCATTGACTGATCCACCAAATCAGGCCATGTAATGGATTATTTCTAATAATTTAAGACACTGTGTGTTGACCATAAACAGGTGGCACAAAGTTTCCAGAATACACACCATGTGGTACAATGAACACGACGTGTAGTCCCTTCGGGTTAGGGTTGGTTCATGTACTCCGTACACGGCCTACCCGGCTGGAAACAGTGTAACGCGGAAACTACACGGCGTGTGTCCCACTGTACACGCCATGTACTTTGAAAATTTCCAAAGTACATTAACATGTCCTATCCCCAGGTGTGTACTTCGGATAGATGGTGAAGAAAAATACACGTCGTGTAGTTGGAACTACACGCCGTGTACTCACCAAAATTACGAAGGTTTATTAAAATTTATTATTTTATTATACAAACCCTTGAGATGTGTACCATGGTGCAGGCATAAAGCTGAGGCACAACACGTGATAGGTGTTTTATATATATGTGTTTAATTTAACATCTACGTAATAAATGGGAATTCACTGGGTTGCCTCCAAGGTACAAGTTACGTAAAAGGATAATTTTAAATGAATTTATTTGTTAAAAATTATGGTGGATGAGAATCTCAAGAAAATTCAGAAAAGTGATTTAAGATAAAAGGATTGATTAATTAAATATAATTAATTGATTCGAGCGTGATTTATCTTAAACAAGAACGATTAAAGAATTGAATTCTAGTTTTATTTATGTGTACATATCGTTGCATGTATGGATGATCATGAGCTAGACCAAGACCTCTGTATATGAATGGTTTCTTTTTAATTTATTTATTTAAATTAAATTTTTTGGCCTGCGAGACATCTCCTCATTAATATGTAGGGCATGCGCACTCAAGGATTCTTTTATGTAAAAATCCCTTTTACCCCTCACCTGCATGTGAGATAAATTCATATGTAATGGATGGAGATCCCAAGCTAGTGGAGGCAGCTCAAGTCAGGAGCCAAGGTGAAACCAATCCAAGGAGATACAAAGGTGGACAGGTGGAAAGCTGTAAACAAGAACCCGAAAGGTTCAAGGTGTTTCTTCCCTAGGTCATGGGTTAGTTTATCAACCACTAGATAAACTAACCAATATAAAAGCTCATGATCATACCATTTATTTTATTTCTGTCAGTTTCATGGTTTATTTATTGTGGGCGTGTTGTCACGATCAGACAATTAATGAATTAAATGAGCATGCAAGATGGAACTAAAATAAAACTGGCTTATATATAAATATTATCATAGAAATGGTTAATCACTTAAGTATATCCCAATTAATATTAACAAGAATGTAATCAGAGATAATAAAATGGAAATTTACGTATAAGGATAAAATACCTCAAAATAAATATTAAGTCGGCATAGCCTTCCATAATCTTGGTTATAATCGAACCATAGTTCAAAGTGCTTGACCAATCCTAATTGGGGTGATTTCAATTATCGGGTAATTATAATTCAAGGTTTTGGGTTGACTTGACTTGGTTCACATCAAGGGTTGACTTCCATAGTAGTACTTGGTGTGACCAGGAGGCAAAGGTTGAGGAAATCAAAAAAGGATTTCAGGATTGGGGAGTCCACTCACCGGATCAAGGAGCTACGAGTTAATGTGGTTGGCATTTGGAATGCCTACCTGAAACCCTTCAAGTTGCTTGACCAACCCTAGTTGGGGTAATGCGAAGGGATTTGTTGATCATTTCCACTAGAATATTCACGCAACAGAATAATCCAAAGTCAATGGCGAGGCCTATTGGATTTCGATAAAATAGTGGGAGACTAATAAGTATTAATTTATTTATTCATCTCATTTTTTGTAATAAATTACTAAACCTTTGATCATCTTAATTTGTAGAAACGAAAAGAAAATGACTTCAAACATATCATTTCACACCATACTTGAAAAATAAAACCTTCTCACGGCCACCAATTTCCAAGAGTGGCAGAGGTGTTTACACGTCGTCCTTCGCCACGAAAGGAAATTATATGTGCTGGAAGAACCTATTCCAGTTGCACCTGGGAAAGAGGCTAGTGATGAGGAATTATCTCTCTATATGAAACACATGGATGATGCGACAGATGTCCAGTGTTTCATGCTATCGGCCATGTCTAATGAGTTCTTGAAGCAACATGAAAACATGGATGCATATAGCATGATGTCTCACCTAAAAGATCTCTACCAAGAAAAGGCGAGACAGGAGAGGTATGAGATCTCCAATGCTTTGTTCACCACGAATCTTGGAGAGTCTGCGCCAGCTGGGCCTCATATAGTCAACCTTATTAGCTACATTGAACGCCTGGACATCTTAGGGAATAAATTCCCGGATGAGTTGCGTACAGATCTCATCCTATCATCACTGCCCAATAACTTCTCTAGCTTCAATGTCAACTATAACATGAGCGGCAATGAGAAGAGTCTATCGGAGCTTCTGACCATGATTCTCCAGGTAGATAAGGACATGGGGCATGAAAAACTCGCGGTCCTTATGGTGAACAAGAAATAGAAGGACAAGGCAAAGGGGACAAATACTTATAAACAATCTGAATCCCCCGAGCACTATCCCTCCAAGATGGGGAAGATCTAGAGGCAGGGCAAGGAATAGGAGGCAGTGTGTTTTGCATGTGGCAAATAGGGCCACTGGAAGAGGAACTGCACCCAGAAGCATGGGGACGCTAAAGGTGTGTTTGTTATTGAGTGAAATCTTTCTGTTTCTACACATTGGGTATTAGATACAGCTTGTGGGGCTCACAAATATATTCAAATGTAGGAACCAAGTAGATTTAGAAAGATCTACAGAGGAGAGGTGGATCTTAGAGCTGCTAATGGTGCAAGGCTGGCTGCGTTGGCTATTGGTGACTACCAACTCTCATTGCCGACTGGGATGATTTTGGTTTTACATAACTGTTATTATGTCCCTAGTGTTACCAATAACATAATTTCTGTATCTTGTATGTATATGGATGGATTTGTTTTCAAATTTGGAAATAAGGGTTGTCTCTTTTATAAGAACAATGTATGTTATGGTATGACACATTTAAATAATGGATTGTATGTATTGAATTACGAAAACCATGTTTTGGCAATAGATAACGAAACAAACTCACATGACTCATACATCACCCAGTTATGGCATCACCACCTTGGTCATGTGAACGAGAAGCGTTTGACAAAGCTCTGACAAGATGGATATTTAGACTCTACTAAGCTAAAACCACTTGATAGATGTCATGCTTGTTTAAAAGGAAAAATGACCAAGCCGCCTTTTGGTGTACAAGGTGAAAGGGCCACATAGTTTCTAGGATTGGTACACACGGATGTCTGTGGACCATTTCCAGTAGAAGATAGAGGTGGATATTCTTACTTCATTACTTTTACTGATGATTTGATTAGATATGTCTTTGTCTAATTAATGAGGTATAAGTCAGATTCCTTAGAGAAATTTAAGGAATTCAAGAATAAATTATAGAATCAGCTTGGTAAGAAGATAAAGATGCTTCGATCGGATCGAGGTGGAGAATATCTGAACCAAGAGTTCATCGATCTTCTACGGGAGTTTGGGATTCTATCTCAGCTCACTCCTCCTTATACACCACAGTGGAATGGTGTTAGTGAAAGGAGGAACCGCACCTTGTTGGACATGGTGAGGTCGATGATGAGTCATGCGGATCTTCCATTATCCTTTTGGAGGTATGCATTACGAACTGCAGCAGACACATTAAACCAAGTACCAACTAAGGTGGCAAATAGAATTCCATCCGAGTTATGGAATGGAAGGAAACCCACTTTGTCACACACACGTGTATGGGGATGCGAGGCATTTGTCAAGGCCTTCTCAGGCAACAAAATATCACCCCGGGGTACAAAGTGTATTTTTATAGGATATCCCAAGGAAACGAAAGGATATTACCTGTATAACCCTCAAGACAAGAAAGTGAATGTCGCCAGACAAGCCGTCTTTCTTGAGAAGGAGCACATCCTCAAGAAGTATAGTGGGAGCAAGATTGACTTCGATGAAGTTGATGCTCAAGATACACAGAAGTTGGTACAGGAACATGTTCCACAGGTCCCCGTGGAAGAGGTTCCAGAAACACAAGTACTACATAGGAGCTCAAGAGAGGTAAGGGAACCAGAGAGATTTGGTTTCCTAGTCACCGAGGTTGGTGAATCATTATTGTTGGAAAATGATGAACCTATCTCCTATAAGGAAGAAATAGAAAGCTCAGAAGCTGCAAGATGGATAGAAGCTATGAATTCTTAGATGGATTCCATGTATCAGAACCCTTTTTGGGTTCTGGTCGATGAGCTAGTTGATGTAAAGCCTGTTGGATGAAAATGAGTATTCAAAAGAAAGCTGGACATGGAAGCTCAAGTTAGCACCTATAAAGAAAGGCTAGTAGCGAAAGGATTCAGACAGCATCAAGTTATTGACTATGATGAAACCTTCTCACCAGTTTCCATGTTTCAATCCATAAGAATCATACTTTCCATAGCAGCTTACCATGACTACGAGATTTGGAAGATGGATGTCAAAACAGAATTCCTTAACAGGAACCTTCAGGAAGATGTCTATATGACACAACTAGAAGGGTTTGTGACACCAGGTGAATCCAAACGGGTTTGCAAGTTGCAGAAATCCATTTATAGATTGAAGCAAGCATCCAGGTCATGGAACATTTGATTTTATGAATCCATAAAGGAATTTGGTTTCATTAAGAACAAATGTGAGCCATGTGTTTATAAGTAGTTTAATGGGAATGCGTTCGTCATCCTAGTGGTATATGTTGATGACATATTGCTTATTGGAAATGATATACCAGCCTTACAGTCAGTTAAGGACTGGTTGAACAAGTGTTTCTCTATGAAGGACTTAGGAGAAGCAGCCTACATTCTAGGGATCAAGATCATTCGTGACAGATCCAAGAGGCTACTTGGACTAAGTCAGGGTATATACATTGACCAGATACAAAAGAGATTTAGTATGAAAAAATATAAGGGGGATTGGTTCTAGTGTCACATGGCTTACATCTTTCTAAGAAAATGTGTCCCCTGACAGAACAAGAGAAAGATAAGATGAGCAAGATCCCATACGCTTCGGCTATAAGATCCATCATGTATGTCATGTTATGTACCAGGATTGATGTTGACTATGCACTGAGCATGGTAGGTAGATATCAAGCAGATCCAGGAGAACAACATTGGACTGCTGTTAAGACTATCTTTAAGTATCTGAGAAGAACTAAGGATATGTTCCTGGTGTATGGAGGAGACTAGGAGCCTGTCATCAGAGGGTATGTTGATGCTGGTTTTCAAACAGACTAGAATGATCTGAAGTCAAAATCTAGATATGTTTTCTATCTCAATGGAGGAGTTGTAAGCTGGAAGAGTTCAAATCAGCCAGTTGTCGCCGATTCTACAGCGGAGTCCGAGTATATAGCGGCTTCTGATGTAGCCAACGAAGCCGTCTGGATTTGGAACTTTGTCCAGGAGCTTGATGTGGTGCCTAGCAGTAAAGATCCCATTACATTGTATTGTGATAATACTACAGCGGTGGCTCTTGCAAAAGAACCAAGGTCAAATCAACGGACAAAGAACATACTCCGGAAGTATCACATCTTGAGAGATTTCTATCAAAGGGGTGAAGTTGTAGTGAGCAGAGTGTTCACGTAAGAGAACGTGGTGGACCCCATGACTAAAGGCCTATCTCAGCAAAAGCATGAATATCATGTGAGAGCTAGCGGGTTAATTGTTGTTAGCAGTTGACTCTAGTACAAGTGGGAGTCTATTGGAGTTGGTGGTCTAGAACCAACTACTTTGTACTTTATTCATTAAATAAAAACATTATCACAACTTGATTGTTCTTCTGCATGACATGTCATGTGATAATATCCTACAGACAGCTATTGCATTAAAGGATCTTAGCGGATCCCTGCTATGATGAGAACCCATAAGTTCTATAACACTGTTCTTGAATGTATGTTCTATGGCCAGATGATATTATTTGAGGGACACAAATAATACAGGTCATTAGGGGTGAGGACTCATAAAATTTTGAGGCACCTTCTCATGGTGTGCGCCCTTGGTAATATCCAGGAGGATATTATAAGAACGAGACCCGCCAGTAGGAAATCCACATTTCATAGTGTCATTGGATGTTCCTATCTACAGACGTGTGTATTGATCCTTAGACTTTAAGATTATTATTAATGGGTATTACAACTCGCGCACTTAGATGTATTGTCAAAAACTGTGACGACACACTATTCTTAGCGAGGTAGGATACGTTGGGTGCATCACGAGTAACACCACATTAATAGATAATGCGAGAAAGGATTTGTCCCATTCGTTCCATAACGGAAGTAGATATATCAGGCCCTTTGATGGAATTGATATAGCCTAAATAAATCCATGGCCATGGTATGGTGTGGGAAAGTTCAATTCTGGGAAGTCAAAGAAAGAATAATCAAGCACATGGGTTGATGGCACTAGCATGCAACCCGCTTGATTGGAGATATCGAGACAAAGGGATTATATTACACGGTAAGCGTTCGTAGGTGGTGACACGTCATTGCGGCATTAACTTATTTATCTATGGGTGCCTTGGCGTGTTGCTAGATGCTAACCTTGGACTTTAGGAAGGCTCAGCCTAATGCCACTGAGAAAGAGGCCTAGAGGGTCACACACTAAGTGTGTCTATGTATCTCAGTTAAATATTAATTTAACTAGTTAAATAAATATTATTCCCTGCTGTGGTTTAATAATTATTTAAGGATGTCTGATCACATTTATTTTGACACTAGTTATTCGAGAGAATATATTATGGACAAACTAATATATTTATTAGCGAGTAATGTAGTTACATTTATTTAAGAAATAAATAGTCATTACTCAAAGTCTAATAAATGTGGTGGAGAAAAAATGGAAAATAAAAGTACACACCGTGTATATTAAATATACATGTCGTGTAGTTTTATGGAAAACAAGTTCAGGTCGTGTATTAATTATTACACGCCGTGTAGTTTTTCCATTTGGGATTTTGAGGATTTAATATTGTTTTATTAAATGATATTTATTATAATTAGTGTGGGCTCATGTCAAGGAATTAATAATTCGACAGGGGGGTTTTCAATAAGAGTTAATGAAATAAATAAAATGGGTAACACTTTTATTTATTGTCATAAATCTATTAACCTAAAACCTGATTATAAATATCCTCGCAACCCCAACATTTTGGAGAGCCATTGTTGTCCACAAAGGATTTGGAAATACTCTCAAGCCAAGAGAGAATTCCCTTTCCACCAAGAATGCCCTCAAGTTACGAGAGCAAAATCTTCCACCGGATCAAGGCGGTCGAAGGCGGACATCGCAAGCGAAGGTTCTTCCATGCTAGCACTCAGAGATCCCTTCGGCGACGTCCAAAGATACGTGACACACGTGTGGATCACCACTAGAGGAATCCTACATTTGGATTCTACGACGCAACGACGGATCACTGAATCGTGACCGGACACATCAACGAAGAAACAATTCCAATGAGGTAATTCTTATGCATTAATTAAATTTATTATAATCAACATATGATGATCCTCCTCAAGGGTTCCGAGATGCTTCTTTTATTTTCATTCTTCATTCTATTCTGAAGATTCGGCATTTTATATCATGACGGATCTCGGATTGAACGTTGTTTAACGTTAAAATTAAAGTTGGGCTAACCCACCAATGCGCTTCCGCAGCACCTAGAACCTTCAATATGTACATCAATAAATTATTTCGAATAATCTAATAAATAATTCTGGATGTCTTAAACTTAATATCGAGGCCTCATACCAAGTAATCATAAATAAATGGGTAAGGCCTTAGCCAAATTCAAAAATTGGTTTATCTCATGCGACCTACCAATTCATCGAGGATATATAATAGACCCAACCTATAACTTACTAAATCCAATGTATTAATCATATGAGTAAACAATAAAACTTAATGAATAAGCCTTAATAATAAAAAACAATCTATATAGGAAGAACTAACATATGAAATGTAAATACTTTCTCCATTCAAACTCACCATAAACCATCTAGAGAAAGAATAATTATGGTATGATTACAACATATAACTAGTTTAAAATAATTAAAATAAAGGTTATTTGTTATTGATGTATAAAAATACCATAAAAATACCCTTAAAATGTTCTTGAGGAAAATATCCTTTTTTAATTTGAAAACATATTTAAAAAAATTCCAAGAATATTAAGGAAACTTTTATATGAAAAGAATCAATTAAACTTTTAGAAAATATTAAAATTATTGATTATTCATAATAACAAGGAATTCCATACATGTTGTGTATGTTAAGACAATGATTAATTTCACTTTTTATGTGAAAAGTAAACATTATCAAATTTGGAAAAACAAAACAAAGATTCCTCTTAACCCACTTTGTAAAAATTAAATCATGTGAAAAATTTCTTTAAAAAATTATAGCATAATATAAAAACATTATTATAAAAACTTTTAGAAATTGTGTATACGAAATAAAAATCGTTTTTGACAGAATAGAGAAATAAAGTCAGATTTTCTTAGAAACCTTTTCTCAATAATTTTAAGTACCAAAGAGATGAAAATAGAACTATTACATGAAAATATCATGAATAGACCAAATATAAGAAAATTAAAGTTTTTATCAGATAAATAACATATAATTTCCTTCAATGGAAATTCACGCATAAATAATTATGATTAAAATGAGATTGAAACATAAAACCCTTACCATTTTGGAAACATTTGAATCATATTTCTGATGAACGAATTAATTCAAATAATTTTTTAAATATAATTAATATAATTCTATTTATGATATTTAATTTAAAACTATTATTGTATATGAATCATTTAAATAAATTGGTTCTTAAAATCAAATGTGTCTCAATGTAATAAATTTGAGATGAAGAACACTAACAAAGATCGTATCATTGAAGTAAGAATTAATCAAGGAAATGATTATGTGTAAAAATTTTAAATTCAAAAAGTTGGAAACAAAAATTAATATAATAAGAGGTCATTTCAAACATAATCATTGAATAAAAGAGTCAATGAAATATAATTAGAACCCAATGAATGAAAACTAAGTTAATAAATCTCTTACCTCGTGCTTCCAATTAGTTGAACATGCTCTACCATCATATATAATAGAATTTGGTTTTTTCATTATTATCTAAAATAATTATAAAAAATATATAATATCATATATGATCAACTTATAACATTTCAATACCTTATTGTTAATAAAATTTATTAAAATAATCATTTTATAGTGTTAACTATATTTTTTTCAAGTAAGTTTATGTTCAACATTTTTAGTATTTGAGTATTTACCATGGTTACATCATTTAAAAAAAATCATGATATAAATATAATTTATAATAAATATATATTTATATTTATATTTATATTCTTACATAAAATACAGAGATAAAATAATAATTACATCGTTCATGGAGATAGTTGGATGTACATATGCAGGAACGCTCTTTCCATTTCTCAATGGATGGAACAAAAGAAAGTTAAATAATAATCCACATTTCCATAATCATAATAATATCCTAAATAATATATATATTTATTAAACCCATCATTATAACCATCCAAGTAATGTGGTGGTGAAATATTAATTACCCCGCTATGTGGAGATGACAAACTTTATATACACATGACAAGTGTTTTTTATTTCCATAGGATGAAAAGAAAGTAGATAATGGTTTATAAATAATCATATTAAAAACTAATTATTTTTAAGGTACAGAATATATTATTTTATAATTGATAAAATGGATTTATTGTGTGTATAAGAACAAATAAAATTGAAAATGATTGGTTAAGATTTATACATCTTTGTGAAGAATCCTCTTTTGGATTACATGTTATGCCTTGAAGGGATGATGTTTTAGCAAGGAAAGAAGCTCTATGATGTGGTGAAGGAGTATAGGGAGGTATTATTGCATGGATTTTATGATATATAAAGCTTAAAAGTTGTGAGGAAGAGAGGATAATATTTTACCTATTTATAAGTGAGGGGAGAGGAACTCCTGGAATTAGGTAAAATATTAAATTAATATAAATTATTTTTTATAATCAAGTGACTAAAAATAGACATATTTCAAATATAATATTATGATAAGTTTGAATATTCTAATAAAATTAAATTTATATAGGTATGTGTGATTTTTTAACCCTTATCTCTAAGTTCTGACCACCGTTAATCCTTTAAACAATTACTGCAATATCAAAGTTTTCTATTATTTAAGTGTCAAGAATATTGACAAAAAAGGAAAAGTTACCCCTAAATAGACCATGTTTTATATTTTAAACCATATACCACTCACTTATTTAAATATAGGCTTTTTAATAAATTTAATTCATTTAATAAAATGAATTAATTATAAAATATCATTAATATCATTTTTGGAACTATTCATTTACTTTAACTTTAAAGTCCCCAAGATAGTTATGGAATTTGAATATAAACCTTAAAAAATTATCTAATATTTTATATTTATCCAAAAAATTATTTGAGCACACTAATTCATCAAAATTTTATGAATTATAGTATCTTTTAAATCACTTATGTTATTTCTCTATTTATTGAATAAATATTGTGTTGGTGTAGCATAAGAATCTAAGGTAATTACTGAATATCTAAAAATAAAAAAATTACAATGATAAAATAAAATAATTTATATATATATATAATATTTATAAAAAAAGTTTCACTATTTTTATTCTTATTTCAAACATTTACTGATATTAATGTCAAGAGAATGGAATTTTGTTTTTATTCTTTTCTTAAAATATTATAATGGTCATAATAAAATAAAAAATGAACTAAGGCACAAAAAATTATAATATAATATATTAAATGATCAAAATAAACTCAAAAAATAAAATTTAGGAAATTTTTAGATATATTTTAAGACTTGTCTTCTAGTGAAACCACTTTACACTACATGAAAACAAGCGTTTCGCGGCGGTTTTAAAAAACGCCGTGAAATGTGTAAAAAAAATTAATTTTTTTTTTAATTTTTTTTATTTTTTCAAGGATTAGCGGCGGTTTGGGTAAAACCGCCGCGAAATGAAATGAAAAAAAAATAAAAAAACATGAGAAACCGCGAAATCACTAAAACGACCACAACTTTTGATCTGGTCGTCTGTTGGAGCACCACGACCAGTCAAATCGAAGCTCATGAAGAGATCTATTAGCACGTATAATCAAAACCATGAGACGGTCTAAGGTGCAGAAGATATGAGAGTTGTAAGAAATTTGAAAAAAATTCTCCAACTTCAAACGGCCATAACTTTCGCTCCGGGTGTCCGTTTGGGCTCTACCACATATCAAATCGAAGCCAGCGAAGAGAGCTACGCACCAAATTAACAGAAGCAAGCTTCTGTCTTGCTTTTCAACCCCGAAAAACCATCTAACGGCCATCAAAACACTGTTTCCTTCACCGGTGTCCCATCAAACTTGTCTTCAAACGGACCTAACTTTCGATCTGCATGCCAGTTCGGACTCATCCACCTTCCAGATCGTAGTTCGTTCCATGAGCTTTAGTTTGACTAGTCGGGGAGCCAACATGGACTCCGGGATCATATTTTATGGCCTTTTTAGTGGGTATCGGGTTTGTTATGTTTTTCAATGCCTTGTTTCTAGCACTCGTTCCCCGTCATCTTTTTTTAAAACAATCGTAACTTCCGATCCGTCGGTCTATTCGGTCTCTTTCACCTGTCATCTCGAAGATCGTTTTAGAATCTTTGAGTTTACTGGTCGCGGATCTGGAATGGACTCTCGGATCATAAGTTATCTTCGTTAATGTGAGTCCAATGTTTTTGTCACTTTTTGACCGTTTTGACGGGTTTTAACGGTTGCTCCATTTATTACTGTTTATTTGGGTTTCCATGACTTGTTATCTTTATCAATGGTTTTTTGTGGGTTATTATGATGATTGTGTTGAATTCTTAAGGGGCTTTCCAGAGTTTTCATGAGTTTTTATGCTTTCTCATTCTTTCTAATGCCTCATTCTTCATGCTTCTCCATCCGTTTTCAGGGGTTTTCATGGTTTTTCATCCCTTATCACGTCTTTTCATACTTTTTTATGTGTTTCATTTATTATTTATTATTTATTATTTATAATATACTATAATTTATTTATTATCTATTATTTGTTACTAGTTATTTATTATTTATTATTTATATTCATTTATTATTTATTATTTATATTTATTTATTATTTATTATTTATTATTTAATATTTTTTATCAATAATAAAAAAATATTATTATTATTATTAATTTTTTTTCTGGTTATTTATTATTTATTATTTATTATTTATTATTTATTTATTATTTATTACATATTATTTATTATTTATTATTTATTATTTATTATTTATTATTTATTATTTATTATTTATTATTTATTATTTATTATATATTATTTATTATTTATTATTTATTATTTATATTTATTATTTGTTTATTATTATTTATTATTTATTTATTATTTATTATTGTTTATTATTTATTTTTATTATTTATTCTTTATTATTATTTATTATTTATTATTTATTATTATTTATTATTTATTATTATTTATTATTATTTATTATTATTTATTATTATTTATTATTATTTATTATTATTTATTATTTATTTATTATTTATTACTTATTACTTATTATTTATTATTTTTTATTTTTTATTTTTTATTTTTTATTTTTTATTTTTTATCTATTATCTATTATTTATTATTTATTATTTATTATTTATGTTTATTATTTGTTTATTATTACTTATTATTTATTTATTATTATTTATTGTTAATTATTTGTTTATTATTATTTATTCTTTATTATTATTTATTATTTATTTTTTATTTTTTATTTTTTATTTTTTATTGTTTATTATTTATGATTATTATTATTTATTATTTATTATTTATTATTTATTATTTATTATTTATTATTTCTTATTTCTTATTTCTTATTTCTTATTTCTTATTTCTTATTTCTTATTTCTTATTTCTTATTTCTTATTTCTTATTTGTTATTTATTATTCATTATTTATTATTTATTATTTATTATTTATTATTTATTATTTATTAATAATAATATTTTATTTATTATGTGTTATTTATTATTAAATATTTATTATTAAATATTTTTTTATTTCGTATTTATTATTTATTATTATTTATTATTATTATTTATTATTATTTATTATTATTTATTATTATTTATTATTTATTATTTAATATTTCTTATTTCTTATTTCTTATTTCTTATTTCTTATTTCTTATTTCTTATTTCTTATTTCTTATTTCTTATTTCTTATTTCTTATTTCTTATTTCTTATTTCTTATTTCTTATATCTTATTTCTTATTTCTTATTTCTTATTTCTTATTTCTTATTTCTTATTTCTTATTTATTATTCATTATTTTTTATTTATAATTTATTATTTATTATTTGTTTATTATTATTTATTATTTATTATTTATTATTTATTAATAATAATATTTTATTTATTATGTGTTATTTATTATTTATTATTGTTTATTGTTTATTATTTTTTATTTATTATTATTTATCATTTATGATTTATTATTTATTATTTATTATTTATTATTTATTATTTATTATTATCTATTATTATTTATTATTATTTGTTTATTATTATTTATTATTATTATTTATTATTATTATTTATTATATCTATTAGTTATGTATTATTTGTTTTTTCAATTAATATATATATAAGTATATTAAATTCTGTTTATTAACCACATGGCGAGCTTGCTGAAGTTGTAAAATATTTGGAAAATATGCAAGAGGCTAGGGGTTCAAATCTCACCAAACATGGTATTTCTTTATATTGCATAGGCATGTGCATTTGCATGTGCATGGGATGTGAATGCATGGATAAATAAAGTAAATAAAGTAATACGAAATAAATAAAATAAAAATAAATACGAAATAAAATAAATAAATAAATAAAATAAATACGAAATTAAATAAATAAATAAATAAATAAATAAAATATAAAATAAATAAAATAAAATAAATAAATAAATAAATAAAATAAATACATAAATAAATAAATACGAAAAATAAAAATAAAAAATAAAAAATAAAAAATAAAAATTATTTAATTATTTAATTATTTAATAAATAAATAAATTAAAAAATTAAAAAATAATTAAAAAAATAAAAACAATAAAAAATTAAAAATTAAAAAAAAATTAAAAAAACCGCCGCTAAATCATTTAGAGGTATTTTAAACCACCGTTAAAAAACCACCATGAAACGTTCTGCGACGGTTTTGAAAACTGTCGCGAATAGTTCCCCGATGCACGATTTTGCATCGATTTTGAAAAACTGCCACCAATCTATTTAGTGGCGGTTTAAACCGCCGTGAAACGTAAAATCAAACCGCCGCTAAATGCCTTTTTGTTGTAGTGTTAAACCCATTTTAACCTTAAACACTACCTGAAAAATACCTTATACCAATGGTTTGGAGGTCCTTTGGATGATTTGGTGTCGGGATAGGTAATGTAAAATAAATTACACAGTCAGGGATTGAACTCCCGACCTCCACCTTTTATATCAAAGACCTAAACATTATAATATAATCATCTTAGTGGATATATTTGGATATATATATATATATATTTTATATATTGATTTAGTTGATGATATGCGATAAAATAATTCATAAAAAATAAGGGTACCTATCCCAACGATTCTAAAAACCATTAGTGTAGGTACCCTTATTTTTGGATCTATCCCAATGGTTTTGAAGAACCATTGGGATAGGTTTATTTTTTTGATCTATCCCAATCATTTTATACAACCGTTGGTATAGGATTACTAATTTGGATCTATCCCAATGTTTTTACAAAACAATTGGCATAACCTTATCTCATTCCAATGGTCCTTCAAAACAATTGGGATATGAATGATTTTTGGGATCTATTCAAATGGTTTTTCTAAATTGTTGTTAAAAACTTATATTACATTTCCTATACCAACAGTTATGAAGAACAATTGTAATAAGACCCATATCTTATTGTTTTTTACAAACTGTTGGGAGAGGGGCGTTGGTATAGGTAGAATTTTGAGCAGTGAAACGTGATAATTTTACTTTTTACAATGAAAAATTAATTATAAGAACCAAAATAGAAGGGTCTTCTAAAATCATTTATAAATGAGGATTCAAAATTCTCAATCAATATTATTGTATTTAATTTCTATATGTGGAAGAAATTAATTTTAATATATTAATGCAAAACACATGAAAACAATTTTTAGGAAAACAACGGATTTAACAGTAAAAATAATTTTAACAGTAAATAAAGTAATAAATTACTTTAAACAATTTTTTTGATTAAGTAATAATCAATGTATGGTTTTTATACTTTTGGATAAATCCACAATACAATGGAATCTTCAAACCATTCCATTAATTACAATGTCTCAAAATTATTTTTTAATATAAATAAAATATAACTTATCTTTCAAAAAAGTCAATATTAAGTTCCCAAATTAAAACAAATATTTTAAAAAACATTTGTTAACTACATAAATATATATTTCATTAAAAATTTATCATATAATAGGATGAAGGAAATAAATAATGAGATTTATTATTTTACCACAAAGTTGTAAACCAGTTTTAGCTCTTTTACCAATTGACAAATATTTACATTGTTCACTATTAATAATGAAAAAAATTAATTTGAACCCATAAATTATATTAATTATTATTATTGAAAATAATAAATCAATTATATCAAACTCAATTCATAGAAGTGGAAGAATTTAATTTAAAATTAAACCCAAAAAACGCGATGAAAAGAGTATTCAATACAAAAGTGTCTTCTTAAGTGTGAAATGTTTTTATAACAAAATTAGGCATACATTTTATTAAAATTATTTGATTATATTATTCATAATTAAAATTTATTTATTTTACTTTTAAATAATTTTAAAATAAAATTAAACTTTGTAAATTCTTGAAACAAAAATACAATTTTAAATTAAAATCAGTATTTTCTACTATTGACTAAAAAATTAGTCTTATCATAAAACTCATGAAATTTCATCCTAATTTAATTTTGATATGATAAATCCAAAAATAAAACATATTTAATTAATTAAATTTTAAAAATTAGTAAAAATTAATTATAATATTTTCATAAAAAATTATATAAAACCCAATTTGGAATAAAACATATTTTGAAACCTAAAATATATTTAGTAAGAAAAAATGAATAATTATTTATTTACATTGATCATTTTATTTTAATTATATAAAACCTTTATACATATTTTTTATAATATGGTTGATTCTAGTCTTACCACTAATTTCAATAGCTAGGTTATAACGATCATGTTTAAACAATAATTTCTTAGTAGTATAACATGATTTTCTTAAACTCAGTGTTTCGTACAATAGAAGCTATCAAAAAAATTAAATTTATTAAAAAATAAATAAATTCAAAAATATTATGGTCTTACATCTATTTTATTAATGTATTATTCTAAATTTTTAAAGTCTAATATTTAATTCTATATTAAAATATGTTTTTTATTAACTAATGTTAACTGTTATTTAATGAAAATATATACTTACACATATATTTTGTTACATGGATTATGTAATTATTTTATGGTATTTTGATATTTATATGGAAAAATTTTATTCATGTTAAATAATTATTATTATTTTTATCCATCATAATTATCATTTTACTATTATAATTATTAGGTAAATATTTTTTATGATAATACTAAAAATACATATATTATAAATACCTCTTATTTAATTCATTATTCATTCATTCAATTTTTCACATAAAATAATTTAAATTTAATTTTGAAAAAATTTATTCATGATTCTAATGTTTGTTTTTTTTAATGTATTGATAGTGAATGTTTTTTTCTTAAAGACCACAATGCATTACAATTTCATATTATTGTTGTGTTATTTACTTATGTTTACTTACCCATTTATTTTTTTTAAATTCTATTGAATGTATTTTCTCTTTTTATATAATTTTCTATAAACCTAGTTATAGTCATTATAGTTAATGATACTCTATTATTGTGTTAAACAATATTGATTAAAGTAATATAATTTATTACATTAAAATACTTATTTATTATATAAGAGTCTTGGATATTACAATATCATCCAACACATAATTTCAACCTTAAAATTTTATTTATACATCAATCCAGAAATAATTGAGGTTATTTTTATTCATTACTTCTTAATACTCCCATGTTTCTTCCTACAACTTTTAATTCCTCAAAATTACCTTCACTAGTCATGTGTTAATATTAAAAAACAATTTCTCTCTTATACAAATATTATGTATAGCATCATCATCAATATTCATGTTAATATTGACATCAATTTCATAAATTATGATTACATGTGTTGGTTTTGACATGTTCCTCCTCAAAAAATGGGATATGGAATAAATTTTGTACTTTATATAGGTATGTTTTTGGAAAAAAATGTTAAGAAAAAACCCAAATTCATTCAAAAAATTTAGAAGGAACAATGTAATATAGACATAAATTTCTCTTTTAACCAATCCTTATTCCCATTTCTTTAGTGATACAATTTAAAATACATTGTCCCCAACTTTGAACTCAAATTAATTCGTTTGATTCTATTCATAACTTTTATTTATTATTTGATCTATCATGATATTTTTATGGATATATTGTACATTCATTGTCGTATATGCAACTATTTTTAGAACAATTAGCTTTATTTCCTCAAATTCATCTCATCAATTTAGAGTATGATATATTTTCCTGTGAAAACCATTATATGGTGGATGTTTTATACTAGAGTGAAAACTATTATTATACATGACTTCCACCATAGGTGGGTACTTGTACCACATTCTGAGTGAGCATTAAATCAATATTTCCTATAATTTTTAAATTCTTATTTAGAAAACTAATTTGTTAAATGTTGATTAGTGTTTATCAAATGTGACAAAAGTTCAAATATTTTTAAAGAATCCTAAAAAATTTTGTACAATATGGTTCATGAGCATATAAAATTCCTAAGGGAACACTATAAATCCTAAAAACTTCATTAATATAAAGTTTTTTAATCCTCTCAAAGGATTATTCCTACCATACTTCTATAAAAGAGTAAACATTGAAATATAATCCATGATAAACAATTTGGAATAATTATTATTGTATGTATTAGGAATTATGATGATCAATTATATTGTAATATAATCTGATATCCACATTGTTATAGGTGGATGTTACATGAAACCCTTAAAAAAATCATAATTTTTACATATTAGAATACCAAGAATCTTTAAAGATAATTAGTAATTTCCCACATAATGATATCCTAATAGATGTGTTCTTAAAAATATCTATAAAGTTTTGTAAGGACCCGAAAACCCTGTAGACTTTTTTTTAAAATACATGGGAATTTTAAGAGTCCACGAAAACTGACGGCTCTTGATTTCGAGGTCTAGTGTGCCCGGAAACAATTTCTGATGTTATTTTTGGGTCTGTTCAGAAATCATATGAGCGAGATTTTATAACTTTTTAACCGGTTCTCAGAATTGAAATCCAAGGGCACTATTGATCTCGTAGTGCCGTTATTCGCTTAGGAAGAATTTCACCTCTATTGCAGTTTGTAGAGACCCGTAGCCTGACGTACATGGACATTACATTACATTTGCGGAATACTTAGTACATAACAAAAATACACACTCAAGGATCGTAATAGTTTAGTGTCTTTGGAAACTCGGACTATACTCTTCTAATCGTGGTGAAAGATCTTCAACATCTCCCATAAAGATCATCTTTTTTTACCTAAAACCTTTCTTTATATCCTGGGGAAAAGAAAACATAAAAGGGTGAGCTCAAATGCTCAGTAAGGGTATACAAAAGAAATAAAAATCATATCATATTTTTTTGAAAATCATAACCTGCAAATGAGATCATAATATCTTAACATGGAACAAATAATAGAAGTGAAAATGAGATCACCATAATCATAACATGAAACTTGAAACTTTGTGGCATGCACACATAATCATGGAAAATCATTTCTTGTTAGTCATGACTCATTGCCAAGACTATCTTAGTGGACAAAGTCCCTTTCTGAATCGAGTAACCCTCATTTCAGTCCTGTTTCACTGAACCGGTATAACCTACCATTCCAGCCATGTCTATCTCATGAGATATAAAATCTTTACCCAATGCATTGGAGGGAGATATAGGTCCCACCCATCTCTTAATGATACCATTCTTATGTGTGCCACAAAATCATAAAACATACATCATCGCATAACACATGTAACAAAAATGGGATTCTTGCAACATCATGACATCATAAATCAATTCATATAAGATAATGGAATTCATAAAAATAATTCCATCACAACATGATCAAATCAATGTAATAATAGGGATAAAAACAGAACCCTTTATTATCTTAGATGGAAAAAATAATTTTGATAAAACACTAGAACTTCATTCTTGAGGAAAATATCCTTTCTTCTTCAAAAACATTTTTCCTTTCATAACATGTCATACAACTTTAAAATAAAAGAAGTTGATTAAAAATAAACTTGAAAACTTTTAAAGGAATCTTCTTGGAAATAATGTTTTAAAAATCTATTCATGCCGTATAAGTTAAAAAAACATTCTTCGTACTTTTGTCGGAAAAGTCAAAAAGTACCTCGTACGACAAAAGATTCCTTTCGCACATATTACTAAAAACTCACCAAAGGGTAAAAATGGATTTAAACAATTGTAGGTGGATTGAAATAATATTACATATTGATGAAACATGGATGTGGATGATAAAATACACCCCAGTAAATACTTACGAATAAACAATCTCGGATAAAAATGAGATTCTGATATTTCCCTTACCTTAGGTCCGATTAGCTTTGTACGTGTCCGAAGCTCCTGTATAATGGTTTAAATAATGTTATTGACTTATACCAGAATGATATCATATATGGTCATATTATTAGCTTCTTGTTAGTAATATTTCATTGGTACTTGTTACACGGGTCTTTATAACTTTTTGTTCTTATGCATGTTTTGTCGAATAAATTCTTATTCTTATCTTTAGGTTATAGATAATTCATTTCCAGAATGGTATTAGTGTAGTATATACCATATTCATTCATTCAATTCATTTATATAACCATTATGAAATGAAGATCATGTACAACGAGTCGCATCACATCGTGGAGACGGTATTCCGTACGTACGCACAAGTGATGATATCGTTCCTATGATCGTGGAATTGTATTGGAGTATATATATATTATTTCAGTATCAATATTACTTCATAATAATCATATATAGTTACTCATTACACCATTATACCCATCCTTGTAAGGTGATGGTGGAAAATAGATTACACCACGGCGTGGAGACGGTATTCCGTACGTACGCACGCGCGGTGATTTCATTTTTCCGTAGGATGGATAGAAGGTGAATTAGGGTTGTTTCATATTTATAATAACATATCAGTATGTAAGTAATACTGATGTTATTACTTTATCATGAAACAACTAAAGAAGAAGAAGTTGAAGAAGAAAGAAATTGAAAAGATCGGTAATGGATATTACCTCTTCTTTGGAACGCTTCTTTGAATCCTCCACTTAAGGAACTAAGATTGGTCTTTGGAGAAGACCAGGACCTCTAGGATTATTCTAGGGAAGTGGAGAGGAGAAAATGTCAGGGGTTGGCAGAGCTTGAGTGCTCAATTTGGTGTGAGGAGGAGGGGGAGGAGGTGCCCTTTTATAAGGGAGGAGAGGGGCACCTTAGGAATATCTCAAAATATTATTTTATATTAAAGTCAAAATCGGTTTATAATGGTTCCAAAGGGTCTTATTTCGAATCTAAAGTGGGGATGGGTCGAAATCCTATCAACCAATAGGATTTAGACAAGTTTAGGGTATTATTTTAACCTTATTAATTAGATTTAACTCTAGGTTGATTAATTTAACTTTTACCGTGTCTTTTTGTTTTCTTTCACTATATGGTTAATACACTTACTATAACATGCCAAACGAACCCCAAATTGTTTATTATTAATATATATATCCTTATCTAAGTCCTTTGGCCGAACCTTAGATTTTTAGGAATAAAATAACAATTAATAATATAATATTTGATTTAAAAACTATTTTGTGTCAATTTTGACACTATTTGATATATGATTTTTGTGAAAGTCATAACAGAATTAAATGTTCTAACCAAGTTGATTAAATCAACATTAATATATCATAGTAACCTAGAATATTAGTGGAATTCATAAAAAATCTCAAATTACATTTATTTTGGTGTTTATAACATCAATTATGTCAATAATTCATTAATAAGATAATTACTGCATCATCATTGTGTCATAAATAAATTAAATTATTTTATGTCTAAAAATTACAAATAAAATACCATCATGTAGGAAATCTTGTTAGCTTTCTAATGAATATTTATAGTCGAATTTATCTTATGTATAACCCCATATTAAAAATGATTTACTTATTAAACTTTGATTTTAACTATTTTAACCCTTCTTTAAATAAATTAATAATAAATGTCCTAATCTAATCCAAGTGGGCCTAAATGGTCATATTTTATTCCTAAGTTTGTTTTTTGTCGAATTACACTTGTCCAATAGAATTAGGACATGTGTTAGGGTAATATTAATATCATATTTACCCTTAGTTACCTTATTTACTATTAACCGTGGTAAAAAAGTAAAAAGTTACTATTCACCAAAAAATTATTTTCATCTCATTGAACCACATTTTAGTCCTTGATATTAACCGTGTCTCTCGGATTTTCGAAATTCCATTCACAGAAGCGGTAAAATTAAGTTTTATGCAAAATTCAGTTTTTAACCTACCACTTAGTAGTTTCACTATTCATCAAAAATTGATGTTTTTCAGAACAATGCCAAAATTTCATCCCAAGCTATATTTCATATTCCGAATTCAAAAATGAAGTCTATTTTACCAAATTCATAACATAAAAGTTGCATTAATTAATTTTATAATTAAATCCCGCTGTTAAAACAAATAGCGTGTTTTTTTTTTAAGAAACAATATCTATCAAAAGATTGACACTTGTTTATGTCTAGTTTAAATTTGAAACTACATCCAATGACCAACATTGTATTAAATTGTAAAAATATATTCTAAATATACTTTAAAACCACTCAAATCAATGATTTATCACTATTATTTATTTCGATTAAAAAAGTTGTTTTTAATTATAATTTAGTAATTTTCACTATTCATCAGAATATGAAAGTTATCCGAAAAGTACCAAAATTTCACCTTAGGCTAAATTCGATACTCCGAATCAAAGAATGAAGTTCATTTTGAAAAATAAGATTTATAGGATTTTAAAAAGTGGTTATTACTATTCATAACGGCTAGTTTTAATAATATTTTAATAGCACATCGTTGTTTAGTGAAACTCGGTATTGCGTATTACACACGCTATCGAGGAAGGTCGCGATTGCATGTAATGCAAGGCAAGACAAGGATGCGTGTTGTGCAAGCTCATTTTGGTGTAGCGTACAACACAAGACATTAATAAAATTAAAAAGAATATTTTTTATAAAATCTTGGGCTGTTACATTCTACCCCCCTTAAAATGAATTTCGCCCTCGAAATTCGTCGGGGTTATAAATGGTTTACTATTCGAAAGTTTGTTTAATAGAAACCCCACATCGTAAAAAGGAATATCAAAACCAATCTTTAAAAACAAAAGTATGAAACATAACGGTTACCCAAATAAACTAATCATTGGGTTTCCACATAGGTGAAAATATGGAAATGGAAGAGAAATCTAACCATCATGTTCTGATGGAGAGTGGTAGAGAACATGGCTATGGAAAAGCCAGTAATCACAAATCCATAGATTTGTGATGATATAAGGTACCATCTGATTCATCAGGTATAAGATCACTAGGACAACATTTTTGGTTTTCAAGATCATTTCCCCTAAAGTTGAAAATTTGAATTAGAATAAATACTTACTTTATTTTGGTACAATCTCATTGTTGTTCGTGCCTTGAACAATTTACACTTCATCTCTTAAATAAATGAAGTTGAATTTGTTATTCGTGAAGTGTTAGCAGATCATGTGATAGAATGACGGGTCATTCCATCTGTCTCAAACAAAAGTTTAGCAAAAATTATATGCATAAATCGATCTATAGTGAAATTAATCATATATGGTTCCTAAAATGGACTTATACTTCATATATCATACTGCTTAATATAATAAAACTAGTTTCTACTAAACAGGGACTTCCTGTAGGCTAGTGGTAGGCGATAAAGGCCAGTCGCACTTCGGTTGTGGGTTCGATTCCCACATCCTTGTCCGACGCGATGGGCTGTCGCCCGTCCTGCAGGTTTTCCTTTTTCTAAAACTACATTACTATAACATCCCATCAATAATATCGAAAATCTTCTATCCTTAAACAATACTAACTTATGTCCAACATAATCCATTTTAATCTTTAGGCTTGTCCATAATACTGCAGTCCACTCTCATAATATAGTGAAAATGATTACCAGAGATTTAATACTGTCGTTGATCATAAGATATGTCTTGTTGGTCACATTCCAAACATTCAAAGGCCTTAATCACGTATTCTCTTGAATACCCATTGAACCTTAGTGAAAACATGAATTCAGTTAAAAGTTAACTCTTTCCACATACCAAAATCCAAAAATTCCATATACTCAAACCATGATATAACCTTCTCCTTATATCAGTCATGAGCTCATGAATACTATCAAACATTTAATTTTCTCCTTATCCCTTCATTATGCGCATATCATCTTCATTCCAAAAATATCTGAATAACCTTTCATGGATACTGGTAGCATTAATCATACACTTTCAAAACACAAGGAAAGACAACAGTGTAACAATCCATAGATGTCTCTTTATTCCAAAATTACACATGATAAACATGTAATCATTCCACTACATTCTCAAACCATTGACCGAGCTTCAAAAATTCTTTCATCTCACATATCATTTGTAGTCTCTTCATCATCATCCACATAAATACTACCCATATGACCATACTGATTCTCTTCATGAGTCTTTCCCTTAGGGCATTTGTTTGCATAATGCCCATACATTCCACATTTAAAACACTTAACCATTTTTGATGTCGTAGCAATACCATTATCCTCATCCATGGTGTTAACCGACCCTTTTCCTTTGCACTTACTTGCTTTGTGTCCTTCTTTTCCACACCCAAAGCATCTTCCAGTTCCCTTGAAACATTCTCCTTGATGCCTCTTCCCACATGATTTACATAGGGGAAATTGAACTTTCTTTCCTCTATGATCATCATGGAACTCCATCTTTCTCTTATTAGTCGAGTCAGGAAACTTACCAAATTTTACTTTATTGATCATATTGTGAGAATGCTGATTCGGCATAATAATGATGTTTGGACATCCAAATCCCATTTCATTTGGTTGCTCATGAAGAATATCATTCCATTGTCCATCATATCCTCCATTATTGTGAATCATCTTCTTTCCAGCCATTTTCTAAAACCCAAACAGAATAGTGTTAGATGCAAAAATCATAATAAAGGGGGAGTAACTTAAATATCTATCATCTTTGGTTTAATCTAATATCGTTACCACAGTTCTAGGACTATATCCTATACGTATACTTATCCTTAGGGGCATCCCTATACCTTATAAATATCTCTAAGGATCTCACTAAAGTTCTCGCATCCTAGTTTCCAAAGGTTGACTAAACCTTTCCTCTGATACCAACTGTAGAGACCCGTAGCCTGACGTACATGGACATTACATTACATTTGCGGAATACTTAGTACATAACAAAAATACACACTCAAGGATCGTAATAGTTTAGTGTCTTTGGAAACTCGGACTATACTCTTCTAATCGTGGTGAAAGATCTTCAACATCTCCCATAAAGATCATCTTTTTTTACCTAAAACCTTTCTTTATATCCTGGGGAAAAGAAAAGATAAAAGGGTGAGCTCAAATGCTCAGTAAGGGTATACAAAAGAAATAAAAATCATATCATATTTTTTTGAAAATCATAACCTGCAAATGAGATCATAATATCTTAACATGGAACAAATAATAGAAGTGAAAATGAGATCACCATAATCATAACATGAAACTTGAAACTTTGTGGCATGCACACATAATCATGGAAAATCATTTCTTGTTAGTCATGACTCATTGCCAAGACTATCTTAGTGGACAAAGTCCCTTTCTGAATTGAGTAACCCTCGTTTCAGTCCTGTTTCACTGAACCGGTATAACCTACCATTCCAGCCATGTCTATCTCATGAGATATAAAATCTTTACCCAATGCATTGGAGGGAGATATAGGTCCCACCCATCTCTTAATGATACCATTCTTATGTGTGCCACAAAATCATAAAACATACATCATCGCATAACACATGTAACAAAAATGGGATTCTTGCAACATCATGACATCATAAATCAATTCATATAAGATAATGGAATTCATAAAAATAATTCCATCACAACATGATCAAATCAATGTAATAATAGGGATAAAAACAGAACCCTTTATTATCTTAGATGGAAAAAATAATTTTGATAAAACACTAGAACTTCATTCTTGAGGAAAATATCCTTTCTTCTTCAAAAACATTTTTCCTTTCATAACATGTCATACAACTTTAAAATAAAAGAAGTTGATTAAAAATAAACTTGAAAACTTGTAAAGGAAGCTTCTTGGAAATAATGTTTTAAAAATCTATTCATGCCATATAAGTTAAAAAAAACATTCTTCGTACTTTTGTCGGAAAAGTCAAAAAGTACCTCGTACGACAAAAGATTCCTTTCGTACATATTACTAAAAACTCACCAAAGGGTAAAAATGGATTTAAACAATTGTAGGTGGATTGAAATAATATTACATATTGATGAAACATGGATGTGGATGATAAAATACACCCCAGTAAATACTTACGAATAAACAATCTCGGATAAAAATGAGATTGTGATATTTCCCTTACCTTAGGTCCGATTAGCTTTGTACGTGTCCGAAGCTCCTGTATAATGGTTTAAATAATGTTATTGACTTATACCAGAATGATATCATATATGGTCATATTATTAGCTTCTTGTTAGTAATATTTCATTGTTACTTGTTACACGGGTCTTTATAACTTTTTGTTCTTATGCATGTTTTGTCGAATAAATTCTTATTCTTATCTTTAGGTTATAGATAATTCATTTCCAGAATGTTATTAGTGTAGTATATACCATATTCATTCATTCAATTCATTTATATAACCATTATGAAATTAAGATCATGTAGAACGAGTCGCATCACATCGTGGAGACGGTATTCCGTACGTACGCACAAGTGATGATATCGTTCCTATGATCGTGGAATTGTATTGGAGTATATATATATTATTTCAGTATCAATATTACTTCATAATAATCATATATAGTTACTCATTACACCATTATACCCATCCTTGTAAGGTGATGGTGGAAAATAGATTACACCACGGCGTGGAGACGGTATTCCGTACGTACGCACGCGCGGTGATTTCATTTTTCCGTAGGATGGATAGAAGGTGAATTAGGGTTGTTTCATATTTATAATAACATATCAGTATGTAAGTAATACTGATTTTATTACTTTATCATGAAACAACTAAAGAAGAAGAAGTTGAAGAAGAAAGAAATTGAAAAGATCGGTAATGGATATTACCTCTTCTTTGGAACGCTTCTTTGAATCCTCCACTTAAGGAACTAAGATTGGTCTTTGGAGAAGACCAGGACCTCTAGGATTATTCTAGGGAAGTGGAGAGGAGAAAATTTCAGGGGTTGGAAGAGCTTGAGTGCTCAATTTGGTGTGAGGAGGAGGGGGGGGAGGTGCCCTTTTATAAGGGAGGAGAGGGGCACCTTAGGAATATCTCAAAATATTATTTTATATTAAAGTCAAAATCGGTTTATAATGGTTCCAAAGGGTCTTATTTCAAAGCTAAAGTGGGGATGGGTCGAAATCCTATCAACCAATAGGATTTAGACAAGTTTAGGGTATTATTTTAACCTTATCAATTAGATTTAACTCTAGGTTGATTAATTTAACTTTTACCGTGTCTTTTTGTTTTCTTTCACTATATGGTTAATACACTTACTATAACATGCCAAACGAACCCCAAATTGTTTATTATTAATATATATATCCTTATCTAAGTCCTTTGGCCGAACCTTAGATTTTTAGGAATAAAATAACAATTAATAATATAATATTTGATTTAAAAACTATTTTGTGTCAATTTTGACACTATTTGATATATGATTTTTGTGAAAGTCATAACAGAATTAAATGTTCTAACCAAGTTGATTAAATCAACATTAATATATCATAGTAACCTAGAATATTAGTGGAATTCATAAAAAATCTCAAATTACATTTATTTTGGTGTTTATAACATCAATTATGTCAATATTTCATTAATAAGATAATTACTGCATCATCATTGTGTCATAAATAAATTAAATTATTTTATGTCTAAAAATTACAAATAAAATACCATCATTTAGGAAATCTTGTTAGCTTTCTAATTAATATTTATAGTCGAATTTATCTTATGTATAACCCCATATTAAAAATGATTTACTTATTAAACTTTGATTTTAACTATTTTAACCCTTCTTTAAATAAATTAATAATAAATGTCCTAATCTAATCCAAGTGGGCCTAAATGGTCATATTTTATTCCTAAGTTTGTTTTTGGTCGAATTACACTTGTCCAATAGAATTAGGACATGTGTTAGGGTAATATTAATATCATATTTACCCTTAGTTACCTTATTTACTATTAACCGTGGTAAAAAAGTAAAAAGTTACTATTCACCAAAAAATTATTTTCATCTCATTGAACCACATTTTAGTCCTTGATATTAACCGTGTCTCTCGGATTTTCGAAATTCCATTCACAGAAGCGGTAAAATTAAGTTTTATTCAAAATTCAGTTTTTAACCTACCACTTAGTAGTTTCACTATTCATCAAAAATTGATGTTTTTCAGAACAATGCCAAAATTTCATCCCAAGCTATATTTCATATTCCGAATTCAAAAATGAAGTCTATTTTACCAAATTCATAACATAAAAGTTGCATTAATTAATTTTATAATTAAATCCCGCTGTTAAAACAAATAGCGTGTTTTTTTTTAAGAAACAATATCTATCAAAAGATTGACACTTGTTTATGTCTAGTTTAAATGTGAAACTACATCCAATGACCAACATTGTATTAAATTGTAAAAATATATTCTAAATATACTTTAAAACCACTCAAATCAATGATTTATCACTATTATTTATTTCGATTAAAAAAGTTGTTTTTAATTATAATTTAGTAATTTTCACTATTCATCAGAATATGAAAGTTATCCGAAAAGTACCAAAATTTCACCTTAGGCTAAATTCGATACTCCGAATCAAAGAATGAAGTTCATTTTGAAAAATAAGATTTACAGGATTTTAAAAAGTGGTTATTACTATTCATAACGGCTAGTTTTAATAATATTTTAATAACACATCGTTGTTTAGTGAAACTCGGTATTGCGTATTACACACGCTATCGAGGAAGGTCGCGATTGCATGTAATGCAAGGCAAGACAAGGATGCGTGTTGTGCAAGCTCATTTTGGTGTAGCGTACAACACAAGACATTAATAAAATTAAAAAGAATATTTTTTATAAAATCTTGGGCTGTTACACAGTTGGTGGAGAATAAAAGTAATATTTGGGTTTTCATGGAAAATAATAAAATAAAGTGTGTGTCACTTTATTTTATTTAAGCTTCCATGTGGATGACTGGTAGTTAAAACCTCTACATGGGAGTTAGATGTGGGACCACCACACTTTAACCTCCCATGAGAGGTTACGGTGGTGGGGCCCACCCGAACATAACCTCCCGTGAGTGGTTACCGCGTGGGGACCACTCAAGGGCTTAACCCCTATTGATGGAAGGGAGGAAGACCTCTCAACTCTCCCTCATTAATGAGGGAGAGCCTCTTGACCATACTTTAATTAAATTGTGCCAATATCCCTTAATTAATTCTTGCCAAAACACATGAATTAATGAGGTGGAGCCTTTTAATTTAATTCACCCTTTCAAATTTGTGCCAATGAAATAATAGATAAACTAATCTATTATTTGGAACAACAATTTCACTTGGGTGATTGAAGAGAAAGCTCTCCACGAGGAACCTCACCTTCCAACAAAGAACACGTTCTTCTTCCAATAAAGAACTCTGGTGACGGTCCCCTTCGATCTTCTTCCCTGGACACCTACCGACGTCGAACCACTTCCAAAACCATCATGTGAATTAGGGAGTGGAAGTGTATGGTGGATGCGATGAGCAATAACTCTATCATCTTCCGAGACTCTGTCAACTAACGATGAACAACTAATCGAATGTAGGGGGATTATATTCATTTCAGTGCCTTGTTCTTCCCTCCTTTTTTGATAATGAAGGGTTTTAAGCTTTGTTCTTATCAACTGTTTGTTATCACAATAAACACGGAGGATACGGGCCAACCTAACATGGCCCGAAATCCTCTGTCTATTTTTCCTTCTTGTGGCATTCTTCACCACAGCGAAATAACAATGATGAGGCGACGAAGGTGGCGATGACAATGTTTGTGCATCCCACGGCCTTCGCAAACCTCTACGGCCTTCTGCGCGCCCTGGACGAACCCTGTCGAACTGCACTGGCCCTGCCTGTTCCCCGCCGGCCTGCCCGTGCCCCGCCAACTTGCCTGCGGCCTGCCCATGCCCCGTCGGCCTTCTCACGGACTTCCGCGCACCCCGTCAGCCTGCCCGCGGCCTGTAGCGCCTTTCTTGGTCTGCATGCAGCCTCCCGGAGCCCTCTCGGCTGCCTTCTTCCCTACTCGGTGCCCTCCCGGCTGCCCGTCGGTCTGCTCTGCGCCCTCCCGGCTGCCCCGCTGGCCTGCCCAAGCTGCTAGTCGGCCTTCCCGGCTGATCCATACCGGCCTCTTGAGCTGGCATGCAGCCTTTATCATGGTGTAGCTGGTCGAACCTGCTCAGCCTCTCTAGTCGAGTTGCCCGAACCATGCCCCTCGCAGCGCTGGCCAAACCAAACCAACCGAGCCATGCCCCTTACAGCAACCTCCGGGCCGAACTGCCCATGCGGCCGGCTAGGCTGGGCCCAGCGGGCCGGGCCAAAACTAACCCGCTGGCTCGCCCAAAAGGCTGGGCCATACCCAACATGTCTGACTAGGTCGATCCATACTAGGTCGACCCAGACCAAGACGGTCCAAGTCGGTCTGACTGGGTCGGACCGAACCTGGGCCCACTACCGGCCTTTACTTTATTTTGGCCATAACTTTGGCACCAGATGACCATTGGACGAACCGTCAGCGGCGATGGTATTCTTTAAGCGTAGATATCCATTTGATTATACCCCACTAGAGTTTGGGGTTTAGTTGTGATACAGTCAGGTTGGATCATACAGGAATCCAACCGGTCCCCTGGGACTAAAAGGCTAATAACTTACAAATCAGGTGATTGATTGACGCGTCGTCTATTGCGTTGAGACCATTATGATGTGGAGAACCTCTGAGATACTTCTTTGTGGGACTTTGTGGAATTCTACATATCGAATCTTGTCTTGAGGAGCGGACCCTTACAGAATTAAGCATGCTTTGTGGAAACCTTGTGGCTGGATGTGCCTTGAAAACTGTTCCGGGATCCTGTGTGGGTCCGAAAACTCTGACTATTGTTCCTGAATCCTGTGTGGGTCTGACAATTCTAACTTCTATTACTGGATCCTGTGTGGGTTCAACAAAATAGCTGGTCCTGGATCCTATGTGGTTCCGACAGCTCTGACTTCTGTTATTGGATCCTCTATGGGTCCGACAGTTCTAAATGCTTGTCCGGGATCCTGTGTGGGTCTGACAGTTCGAAATGCTAGTCCTAGATCCTGTGTGGGTCTGATATCTATAACTACCTTTCTTGGATCTTGTTTGGGTTCGACAGTTCTAAATGCTGGTCCTGGATCCTGTGTGGGTCCGACAGCTCTGACTACTGTTCCTGGATCCTGTGTGGGTCCGACAGTTCTAACTGCTGGTCCTGGATCCTGTGTGGGTCCGACATCTTAGATGATTTAGTGGCTATATCTGATCATCTCTCTCAACATAAGTTGTATACCTGTGTGAGCTAAGTCAGTGACTTCGGTGTTTTTCCTCGTGATAGAGATGGTTTACTTGATAAATTCAGCATATGTATGGTCATATACCTATGTAATGGTTATTCATTGATTTCATACCTTTTCTTTTATACTTGTTGAATTTTGTGAGACCTTGAGGGTCTCAAGGTCCCTACTGAATATTGTTACACTCACCCCTTCACGGACTATGCCCGCACCTCATTGTGTTGGATGCAGATGAAAGTTATTGCTGACCAAGGCTGAGTGTACGAGGCATGGACGGTACCTGGAGGTGGACCTCATTACGAGTCGGTACCTAGAGGACACTGACTAACATGGAGTGATGAAGAGGCTTTCTATACCTACCCTTTAGGTTGGATTAGTGGTGGAAGATCTAGGTGCTTCTTTTTACCTTTCAGAAGTTTTCCCCTTTTCAATTGTACTTGTACTTTACAGTTGGGCTTGAATTTCTAGCCCCCTTTACTTTTCAACACTTTTTTGTTATACAGTTTTAATTTGTTTTTTCCTTATATCTTGTACTCTGTTGTGTGTGTGTTTACAGTTATAAAGGTAATTCCTTCCCAGAATTAGTGAATTACACCTTTGGTATTAGTCGCCATCCCCCGGCCTACGGTAGGCGGGCTTGGGGTAGTCACGGCACGGGCCCCAAGGGACGGGCCATGAAAATTTGGTATTAAAGGAGTTGGTTTGACAATAGAACTTAGGACTCTAATCTTTATTTTCTGTGAATCAATAGTTTTAAGAGTACTAAGTGTGGTTTTCAGTCCAGGGATTCCAGTGTTGGTGCGGCGGCATACGTATCCTTACACCAGGACCCTGACTTCTTATTTCTGACTTAGTGCATGAAAACACTGATTGTGTGTGTGTTTAAAGAGTTTTATTTGTGATCTCATTGAGTCATCTCACAAGGTATAACTTATTGATGGTTTAACTCCTGTATCTTTTCAGGATGGCCCCACGCAGATTGTCAACCAGGGTTCTGAGAGAGTACACGATGACGTCCCACCGAGCGACGAGGCTCTGGTGCAGGGTCGTCTTACTGTGTTGGCACCTTTTGGTGGTATACTAGAAGCATCACCACCCGTTGGGTACCAGATGCCACCAGCCGTACTGGGGAACAGTGCACGCTGACTAATAGTGGTACTGGTAGATGACACATGTAGGCTTACTACCATACACATGTTTCAGCATCAGATACCCCTTATGTTCCGAGGTGAGCCCAACTCACAGGAGATTGAGGACTGGCCTGAGGAGGTGGTTGAGATTTCTCTATAGCCTATACAGCTTCTTCAGGACGACATGTCTGTATCTGAGAATTCATCGAGGTGTAATGATCATTCCCAGTATTCGATGAATATGTTATGAACTATACATTGGGTCTCGAACTACCGAGCGAGGTGTGTTTTAGGACAGTTAATCCGTCACCTTTTCTCTAGATGCTGGAGATAACCTTTTCGGTTGAATGTTCTTTGGATTAATGGATACATCTGGTGAATGTTAGTAGTGGGAAATCATGAAACTGGCACCCGTCTCAGAGACTTGATCATGTAAAATATTTTTAGAAGAGGAAGTGTTAAGGAAATATGAATCTGCAGGGCAGCAGACCTAGAAGCAGGGCTAGGAGAGCAGCATGAGGTGGTGTACATTTTGACATGTTACAACCACCTGCCTTTGTAGTCCCCGCCAGGCTCAGGGAGCTGGAGGGAAGGGGAAGAGAGTAGCTACATGCAGTCAAAGAGTGTGACCCAAGGGATGTAGGAATTATTCAAGGTATGGTATGTGTCTACTACTAGATGATGTATCAATAGACATTGGTACCAATCATTCCTTCCTTCCATGAATCTTGTCCCAGACATAGAGTTTTTGGTTAAACCGTTGGCTTGACCCTCACGTCTAGAGATACCTTTGGGAGGAGACTTGATAATCAAACTTACTTTGATGGTGTGATCGGCCCTTCAGGTGAGAGTTTCAGTTGGAAACTCTTGGTGGCAGCGTTGAGGCCTTACGATGTTAGTTTGGGTATGGACTGGACAACCACAGTTTATACACAGATTGACTGTATTAGGCAAAAGGTTGTGGTTTATCTACAACATTGGGATTAGTTTTTCCTTAGTCAGAAAAAAAGAAATCCCAGGCAGCACGGGTTAAATAGATGCATAGGAGGGTGCAGCCGATCACTCTTGAGTCAGACAACCTTACCCTCATGGAAGCAAGAGTATTTAGTTTTCAATTCAAAATAGGAGTGATAGAACATGGGGAAATCTTTTCAAAAGATATATCTAGGATTACCCCCCCCCCAAGGGGGAGGGATATCTTCTTTGTCTGGATACTACCAAAGGTTCATTAAAGACTTCTCCAGAGTTGCAGCACCACTATCATCCTTGACAAAGAATGGGAAACCCTTCGTGTGGTCGGAGAGATGCCAGCAAAGCTTTCAGAAGCTGAGGAAGAGGCTGACCAGTGCCCCCATCTTGAGGATTCCAGAGGAAGGCGTAGGGTACGTAGTCTACTGCGACACATCAGGGACCGGACTCGGGTGTGTCCTGACATAGGGGAAAGCAGTGATCACATATGGTTCTCGGAAGCTGAGACATCATGAGCAGAACTACGCTACCCATGACCTGGAGTTAGAATTATTTGTCTTCGCCTTGAAGATGTGGTGACACTATCTTATGGGTAAAAATTTTACCATGTACTATGATCACAAGAGTCTCAAGTATATCTTCTCTCAGAAGGACCTGAACCTGAGACAACAATAATTTATTGAGTTCTTCCAGGACTATGACTTTGAGATAGTATATACTCCTGGGAAGGGGAATGTTGTTGTAGATGCACTCAGTAAGATAGATGGTATACAGCTTCTAGGCGAAGCGACGAAGTATCTGGATACTTTGCAGATATTCTTTGTGAATAGAGATGGGACAACCTTCCTTCAGTCCCTTATAGTAACTCCCACACTTCTTCAGCAAGACAGAGAGGCACAGCATGGGAACACTGACTGCGAGACATGAAGTGCTCAGATATCCACAGGGCAGGCACCTGATGGATTTTCTAAAGGTAGGGACCACATCATCCTCTTCAGAGGACGTACTATGGTGCCAGTGTCACTTCAGAAGTAAGTGTGGACGGAGTTCCACACATCCCCTTTAGCGGTACATCCAAGAGTGGAAAAGATGTACCAGGACCTTCGATGACAGCACCGATGGCTAGGTATGAAGAAGACAGTAGCAGAGTTTGTTTCTTGATGCCTTACTTGTTAGTAAGTGAAGGCGGAGCACCAGGTACCAGTAGGCTTGGTACAGACTTTAAAGGTCCTAGAGTGGAAGTGGGATGAAATCTCCATGGACTTCATGACATGTCTTCCACATACATCTAGGGGTCATGACTCGATTTGGGTGATTGTTGACCGACTCACCAGGTTGTCCCACTTCCTACCGATCAGAGGGCAAGGTTCAGTAGAGAGCTTGGGACGCCTCTATGTGTAAGATATTGCACGGATACATGGATTAACTTCATCTATTTCCTATGATCTTGAAGCACATTTTACTTCCCGGCAATGGAAGGGGTTGCAAGAGGCTTTCGGGATACAACTTCATTTAAGCACCACCTTCCATCCTCAGACGGATGGTCAGACTAAGAGGACCATCCAGACCCTCAAAGACATGCTTTGTGCTTATGACCTTGACTTCGGTTGCAGCTGGGGGGGATCACTTACCTTTGGTGGATTTTTAATTCAACAATATCTACCACTCCACCATTGGGATGGCACCTTTCGAGGCATTGAACAAGAGATCTTGTAGATCACCCTTATTATGGAATGACCTTGGGGAGTTAGCACTGGTGGGACCAGAGATGGTATGAGCTACAACAGAGAAGTTGCAGATCATCTAGGAGCAGATGAAGACTTCACAGAGCAGGTAGAAGTCACTTGTTGATAGGAGACGAAGACCTTTGGAGTTCAAGGATGGAGACCACGTCTTTCTACGGGTCTTGCCTCGACGAGATCTATGGAGATTTTTCCGACACGGAAAGTTATCTCCGAGATTCATCAGACCTTTCCAAGTCCTCAGTAGAGTCGAAGAGGTGGCATACTACTTGGCTCTTCCACCTCAGTTGCAACGGGTTCACGATGTCTTCCATGTATCCCAGCTGAGGAGATACAAGCACGACCCTTCTCACATCATCGACCATGGGGAGCTGGACATAGACAGTGGGGCGACTTTTACGGAGGTTCCAGTTGATATTAAGGATTGACAAGATCAGGTACTTTTTGGACGGTCGATACCTCTGGTGCACATATGTTGGCCGCACAGGAACCTCTAGGAGATCACATGGGAGTGGGAGGCTCAGATGCATGCTCAGTACCCCCATTTGTTCCCTTAGTTCGAGTTATAGCTTATGGGGACATAAAGCCCTGAGTTGGGGAGAATGTAAAGACCCATAAATCCAATTTATTTTATTTTAAAATACATGGAAATTTTACGAGTCCACAAAAACTGACGGCGCATGATTCAGAGTTCCGTTGTGCCCAGAATCAATTTTTGAAGTTTTGTTCAGGTAGGTTCAGTAAATGTACGAGTGTGATTTTATAACTTTTGAACCGGAGCACGAAATTGAAATTTGATGGCACTATTGAACTCTTAGTGCTGGTATTCTCTTAAGAAGGATTTCACCTCGACTGCAGTTGGTCAAGAATAAAAGTTAGTTTTTGGTTTTTCATGGAAAATATTAAAATAAAGTGTGCATCACTTTATTTTATTTAAGCTTCCATGTGGGTGACTGGTAGTTAAAACCTCCTCATGGGAGTTGGAGGTGGGACCACCACACCCTAACCTCCCATGAGAGGTTATAGTGGTGGGGCCCACCCCAACATAACCTCCCACAAGAGGTTACCGCGTGGGGACCACACGAGGGCTTAACCCCCTATTGATGGAAGGGAGTAAAACCTCTCAACTCCCCCTCATTAATGAGGGAGAGCCTCTTGAACTTCCTTTAATTAAATTATGCCAATCTCCCCTAATTAATTTTTACCAACACAGGTGAATTAATTAGGTGGATCATTTTAATTTAATTCACCCTTGTGAATTCGTTCCAACGAAATAATAGATAAACTAATCTATTATTTGGAATAACGATTTTACTTGGGTGATTGAAAAGAAATCTCTCAATGAGGGACCTCACCTTCCAACGAAGAATGTGTTCTTCTTCCAACGAAGAACGCCAGTGACGGTCCCCTTCAATCTTCTTCCCTAGACAGCTACTGACGTGGAACCACTTCCACAACCATCATGTGAATTCATGAGTGGGAGAGTGTTCCATACACGATGATCGACAAATCTATCTTCTTCCGCGACTTTGTCAACAAACGACGAATGAAGAATCAAAGGTAGGGAGATTAAATTCATTTGAGTGCCTTGTTATTCCCTTATTTTTTGGATAATGAAGGTTGTTAAGATTCGTTCTTATAAACAGTTTGTTATCACCATAAACACGGAGGATACGGGCCAACATAACATGCCCCTACATCCTCCAGCAATTTTTCCTTCTTGTGGCGTTCTTCGGCACGACGATGTAACAATGATGAGGCGACGAAGGTGGCGATGACAAAGGTCATGCTTCCCACAGCGTCCGCAACCCACGTCGGCCATGCCCGCACCCAGCCGGCCTACCCACGGCCTTCCCGCACCCCGCGGGCCTGCCCCCCCCCCAGCCTGCCTAAGGGATCCCATGCGCCTTGCCCGGCCAACCCACGACCTCCCGTGTGCCCTGCCGACCTGCCTGCGGCCTCCTGTGTGCCCTGATGCCCTGCTCGTGGCCTGCCATGCCCTGCCCGCGGCCTCCCAACGCCCTCTCGGCTGCCTGCCGCCCTACCCAGCGCCCTCCCGGTCGAGACGCGACGGCCTCCTGAGCCGGCCCGCAGCCTCTCTCACGGTGAAGCTGGCCAAAAAAACTCGGCCTCCCAATCCGAGCCGCCTGAACTATGCCCCTCACGGCACTGGCCGAACGAAACCGGTCGCGCCCTCTGGGCCAAGCTGAGCCCCTCGCGGAAACCTCTGGGCCGAACTGCACATGCGGCCTACTGGGGTGGGCTCAGTTGGTCGATCTGAATCAAGCTTCCTGGCACACCCGATGGGTCAGTCCAGACCCAATAGGCTTAACCAGGTCAACCCAAATTGGGTCAGACCGAACCAGGTCCCACTACCGGTCTTTACTTTAATCTGGCCATAACTTTGGCATAGGAAGACTATTTGAAGAACCGTCAGTGGTGCTGATATTCTTGGTGTGTAGCCATCCCTTTGAGTATACCCCACTAGAGTTCGCGGTTTAGTTGAGATATGGTCTGGTTGGATCATACACATATTTAACTAGGCCCTCGGGACTAAAAGGCTAATAAGTTACAGATCGGGCGTCTGATTGACGCGTCGTCTGTTGCGTTGAGGCCCCTATGACGTGGAAGACCTCTAAGATACTTCTTTGTGGGACTTTTTGGAAATTGAGGTATCGAATCTTTGCTTGAGGAGCAGACCCTCCCAGAATTAAGCATGATTTATGGAAACCCTATGGCTGGCTACGCTCTGAAGACTATTCCTGGATCCTGTGTGGGTCTGACAGCTCTGACTACTGTTCCTAGATCCTGTGTGGGTCTGATAGTTCTTACTTCTATTCCTAGATCCTATGTGGGTTTGACATAATAGTTGGTCCTGGATCCTATATGGGTCTGATAGCTCCGACTACTATTCCTGGATCCTATGTGGGTCTGACAGTTCTAAATGCTAGTCCTGGATCCTATGTGGGTCCGACAACTCTGACTACAGTTCCTGGATCCTATGTGGGTCCAACAGTTCTAAATGCTGTTCATGGATCTTATGTTGGTCAGACAGCTCGGACTACTATTCTTGGATCCTTTGTGGGTCTGACAGTTCTAAATGCTAGTCCTGGATCCTGTGTGGGTTTGACAGCTACGACTACTGTTCCTCGATCTTGTATGGCTCTAACAGTTCTAACTGATGATCCTGGATCTTGTATGGGTTAGACATCTTAGATTATTCAGTGGATATATATGATCATATCTCTCTACATAAGTTGTATACTTGTGTGAGCTGAGTCAGTGACTTCTGTGTTTTTCCTCATGATAGAGATGGTTTACTTGATAATTTAGGTATATTTATGGGCATATACCTAAGTAATGGTTATCCGTTGATTTCATACCTTGTGGTTGTTGGAACCATGGATATTCTATGCATGAATTGGAGTATGGTTTGTGTTTGTTGTCAATCCTTAGTGGAAGTTCAGAATGTCTACCAGTAAAGTGATCATACATTTCAAGCAGACAACAGTATTGAAGGTGGAACCATTTCCCAGTGTTTTCCAAATTTCTGACGCTCAAAATTAGAAAATTAAGACATTGATTGTTGTTAAAAGCTAGTGCACACAAAGAGGGAGTGGTGCACGAAAAATAAGAGTTGTGCACGAAATACTTGAGCTGGGCTTGAAAAACAGCATAGTGTGTGAAATAGTGGAACGAGGTTTTTCTCACAAATAGTGTTTCAGAATCAAAACATAGAAAAATGGCGAAGTCATGGGATGCGTGAAAAATCTGTAGATGTGCGCGAAAAACGATACCAGCGCAAAAGATTACCCGCCTGATGAGAAGTTTTTCATGCCATAGGGGGTTTTGCACGCAGGGGTCTCAGACGCCTATAAATAAGAGGTGACCCCACTCATTCCAGATGGTTGAAGACATAGAGAAGGTTTGAGGTCTGATGCACGTAAAAGGATCACGTAAAGGGATTTGTGTGAAATATTCTGGGTTGCGCAGAAAATTCTAGGATGTGTGAAAAAGGAAGAGTCGCACGTAAAAATTAGTGTGGCGCATAACAGACTCAGTTGTGCGAAAAGGGTTTTGTTGCGTGAAATATTTTTCCGCGTGAAAAAAGAATTTTTGTGCACAATAGTAAGGTCTTTCATGCAAAGGGTATGTGTTACGCACAATTGTCATTGAAACTTGTATATGCATTTTGATTATCTGGATCAGTGGTTCAGTGTGTTCAAGAGCATCAATTCAGGGCCTCGATGCAAGAATAGTCTCATGCTGAAGAGAGACAAATACTTCAATGAAAATATACTGAAGATACCTTCATGTCTATAAACTGAGTGGGACTTCGCCAAAGGTAGTGATCCAGGGGGAGTGAACGGGAGTGACCCGAGGGATGTAGTGAGCTATCCCTAAAATTTCGTAAAGGCAGTGAGCCTAGGACAGAGCGATTGTTCCCAAACCTTTGTAATTCACAACTAGTGAAGATTGGTGGAATTTGGTATGACCGACAACCTATCGGTGTATGCTCCTTGTACGTAGCCCTTAGTGGTGAACCAGGTAAAAACGTGTTGTTTCATATCTCTTCATGTGAATGTTTTCCTTCTGATCATATTCATCATACAGGTTTAATAAGTTCCTACCAATGTGGGAACAAGATCCATAACATTAAAAGAAAAATTGTTCACCCTATTTCACCTCTCCCCTCTCAGGGTGTCCTGGGGTCCTTCAAGTGGTATCAGAGGGAGGTTTCTAGTGTTGAACCTATATTTTGTCGTCATGGAGAATTCAGTCGATGTCAGGGGATTCCCTCTCTTCGATGGAAGTAATTTCTAGATCTGGAAGAATAGAATGAGATCTCATCTAATATCCCTTGGAATGGAAGTTCTATTTTCTACTATGCAAGGTATTCATCTTATAGGTCCAACAGGGCTGGCTATGACGGATGTCGGCAGGAAAATTCTTGATGTTGATGCTAAATCACAGAATGCTCTCACCACAGCCCTTTCTGATCAGATCTATCTAATGGTAATGATTTTCACCTTAGCAAGTCCGTGTGGGATAAACTTGAAAATATTTATAAAGGAGATATAAAAGTTAATGAGGCGAAACTACAAGTCCTAGACAATAGGTTTGATGATCTGAAGATGCATCCAGATGAGAATGCAGACTACTTCAATCGAATTACTAAAGTGGTTGGAGAAATTAGGGTTCTAGGTGAAGAAATCAAAGATGTTGACATTGTAAAGAAAGTTTTATGAAGACTTCTACCCCTATACAATGTAAAGGTGTTAGGCCTTGAGGAAAGAGATCTTTCCAAACTTTTATTGGATGATCTGTTGAGTAGCTTAGTGGAATATGAAATGAGAGTCAAACCAGAAGATTCTACTACACGAGTAAGCAAGGAAATGGTGTTCAAATCCATGGAAAAACAGAAAATTTGAAAAGATAGTAGTGGTGAAGATGATGAGGGAAAATAAATTCTTTCTCTCATTTCCAAGAAGTTTCAAAAGGGAAAAGGGAAATTCAAAGGGAAGTTACCTCTAGCCTGCTTTCATTGTGGAAAAGTTGGGCACATTGCTTCTCGGTGCTTAAGAAAGATCGATGATGATGATAGTGATGCTGAAATCATTGAGAAGCCTCAAAAAAGGTTTTTCAAGAAAAGAGACTTTAAATTTAGAAAGAATGTTCTGAAGAAGAGTTTTTTCTATGAAGATGAAGAAGATGATAATGAATTCTATGATGAAGAAGAAACAGAATTTAAAACTGAGAAAAATGCTTCCATGATGGCCACTATTGAAAAATCAGAAGATACTGGTGGAGAAAATCAGTTAAAATCTAGTGCATATCCCGAGTTGCAACTTAAGGATGTTATTATCAAGCTTAAGATTAAATGTAAGAGTTGCAATAAGTGGATATCAATTGTAGAAGAATAAAATGAATACATTGATTAACTTGAAGCTGAAATTGAACGAATGGAAGAATTAGTGAAAGTACAGTCTAAAATTCTAGAAAGCAATGATGATGTAGTGGATCTGAAGCTGAGAATTGAAGAGCAGACAAAGTTCATCAATGACCTCACCTCCAGACTAGGAGAAAAATCCAATACTGTTGAGGGTCTTGAGGAGGATGTTGTTACTCTTAGGAGTAAACTTGAGACTGAATCAATTTCAAAAGTATAATGGAAGAAAATAAAATTTGGAAGATTCTCATATGCAGAATTACTGGCAAGAGCCAAGAGTGGTTCAGATGGGGTTGGAAAAATCTTGAATGATCAAAGACCCACTTGCATGGGAAAGAGTGGAATTGGCTGTTAAGCTGAGACGTCAACTGCTGGAAGTAAAGAGGACCAAAATAAAGATAATGTGAAATTTGTACATGTTGAAATGCTACTTGAAGTGATGAAAAAAACCTCAATCCAAACTAAAAGGACAACTAAAAATTATCCTCAAATGTTCAGAAATGACAGGCAGTCCAACTATTCTCTTAATGAAGAAAGTATGAGGAGAAACTCAAGTGAGTAGACATTTCCTCTCATGAAGTTTCAGTTCTATGTCTATATAGTCCATACCATGTCATATTGCAAAGAGGAAAGGATCTACTTAAATGGGGAAGAACTGGGACATTAAGAAAAGAGACTGACTTCATATCCTCCATCTTATAGAAGCAATAGTTTCTATGGATACTGTTTTCGTTGTTCTAACTTTGGTCATAAGGCTGTTAATTGTAGGCAGAGAAGAGACACGGACATCTCATACTGTAATTCAAGACATGTCAAATCTTTTTGACAAGATAGTGTTGCTCTTTCAAATAGGTTTTCTCCTCTTGAAGAAGACTTCAACTATGAAGAACCAATGTACACAGATGAGATAATTGAAAGTCCAACAGTGATCTATACTCATTCCAATGTCTCCTGGAAAGAAATGAAGAAAATTGATAAATTCAACCTTGCAGAGGTGGCCCTAAAAGCTAAAAAAAAGCAACATTACTTGGATTCTGGATAGCGATTGTTCATCCCATATGACAGGAAATTATTTCCTGTTAAAAGATATCAAAAGGAAGGTGGATGGAATGTTTCGATTTGGTATTGATGGAGCTCTGAAAATCAAAGGCAGTGGAAATACTTAATTAGCTAATGGAGAGCTAAAGAAGAATTAAGTCCTTTTCGTAGATGGCCTACATCATAATCTACTCAGCATGAGTCAACTCTTTGACATGGGGCTTATTGTTACTTTTAATCAGAAAGGATTCACTATCAAGGGAAAGGATGGAAATTCACACATGAAGGGATGCATAACAGAAGGCAACATGTATCAGGTTGATATTAAAGAAAATGATTGCTACATGACTGTTGAAGAAGAAACCAATTTGTGGCATAGGAGACTGGGACACATCAATCAACAAGACATGGAGAAAATATCAAAATTGAGGATTGTCATGTACATTCCTAACCTGATGACTGAGCATGAAAAATCTTGTGATGCTTGCATTTGTGGAAAGCTGGTCTGAAGCTCATATCGGCCAAAGAAAAAAAGGGAATCTCATCTTCTTGATCTAATTCATACAGATGTATGTGGTCTGATAAATGTTTCCAGAACTCATGGATAAAGGTACTTTGTCCTTTTCAATGACGATTACAGTATAATGGAATGTGTTATGGTCATTCATAGGAAACTACAAGTGATTGACTGCATGAAAACATATCGGGGAATCGCGGATAATGATACTAAACAAACAGTCAAAGTGTTGCGACCTGAAAATGGAGGGGAATACACATCCATTGAGTTTGATAATTACCTATAAAAACATGGAATACAGCATTAGGTAGCTGCTGTGAGAACCCCATATCAAAATAGAGTTATTGACCACCGTAATCGACAGGTTAACAATATGTCCCATACTATGCTGATTGAGAGTGGTATCTCTCGCCATTATTGGAAGGAAGCTGTTGAAGCTATAGTGCACATTCAGAATTCAACAGGGCTTTAAATGGGTGAAACTAAGACACCGTATGAATTTTGGCATGGAAGGAATCCCTCTTTAAAATAATTTCATGTTTTCAAAAGCAATTTTTTTATCCAGAATAAAGAAGAAAATCAAGGGAAGTGTGGTGAACATGATGATGAAGGAAATTTTCTTGGGTATCCAATGAACAACAAATCCTACAAGTTTTTCAACAAGAGATTAGGAAGGATTGTAGAAAGTAGTGATGTTAAGATAATTGAAGATAAAACCACCAATGATTCAAGGATTTCATATACTGATGAGGTAGAAAGTGAGGAAGAAAGTGAACGTGGAAAAAATAAAAATACATAAATAGGCGAAGTTGAACAAAACACTAAGCAGTCACATCATGATGTTGACTCATAATAAGAATCTGAAGATAAAACTATGGCTGGAGAGAATACACCTGAACTGCACAGGAGAAATCGTAGAGCTGATATTGATCCATCTAACATAGTTGGGGATTGGATTGCACCCACACAAACAAGGAGGATGAGGAATAACGTGCAATCTTCATTTCTATCAGTTGTGGAGCCATCCTCATTTGAAGAAGCTGCAAAGGATGAATCATGGGTGAAATCCATGAATGAAGAGTTAGATCAGACTGACAAGAATCATACATGGGATCTTGTCCAGAGACTCGAAGGTCACAATGTGATTGGCACAAAATTTATCTTCAAGAACAAGTTTGATGAGCATGGAAGTGTTATCATAAACAAGGCATGACTGGTATGTAAAGTATACTCCTATATTGAAGGCATTTATGTTGAAGAAACCTTTTCTCTAGTGGCTATACTGGAGTCAATTAGGATTTTCCTTTCCATGGCACTCCAAAGAGGAAATAAAGTATATCAAATGGATGTCAAGATAGCATTATTGAATGGTGTCCTCAAAGAAGAAGTCTACATTGAACAACCAGTGGGTTTGTTCTTGGTATTGATAAAACAAAGGTCTGCAAACTAAAGAAAGCTCTATATGGTTTGAAGCAGGCACCACGGGCGTGGTACTCCCGGCTGGACTCATATCTCAAGAAGCTGGAATTCAAAATAGGAGGAGTAGATAACAATATATATGGGAAGAATTCTCTAAAAGATACATTCATGGTTCTAGTCTGCGTTGATGATATCATATTTGGTGGCAGCAGGCAGAAATTAGTGGATGAATTTACCAATCACATGAAATCATAATTTTAAATGTCTGTAATTGGGGAGCTCACATATTTCTTGGGGATGAAGGTGATTCAAAAGAAGGATTACACTTCCATTTCACATGAAAATTATGCAAGAGAGCTGCTGAAGAAGTTTAATATGAAAGACTCCAAACCGATGTCAACTCTGATTGCAGTTGGAACCAAACTTGGAAAGAATGAAGATGGGACCTCTGTAGATCCCACCATGTACAGGATGATCATTGGGAGCCTACTGTACCTAACAACAATATGGCCAGATATTTTTTTCCACATGTCTTGCATCCCACTTTCATAATAATCCAAAGGAGGAACATATGGCAATAGTAAAGAGAATCATGAGGTTTATTCAAGGTACTCACAATTGTGTCTTATACTTTACTGCAGAAAGTAACAGTGAATTATCATCATTTTCTGATGCTGAATGGGCTGCCGATGTTGTGGAAAGAAAGTCTACCAGTTGTGTACCATTCTATATTGGGAATAAATGTGTTGGCTGGTTGAGAAAGAAACAATAAAGTACTTCTCTCAGTACTGATTAAGCTGAGTATATCTCTGCCACAAAGGCATGCACTCAACTGTTATGGATTAAGCAACCAATGGTGATTTACTGTGATAATAAGAGCGCAATTGATCTTATGAAGAATTTGGTTCAGCATTCTCATACAAAACTTATTTAAATTTTGTATCACTTTATCCAAGAGAAAGTTGAACAAGGCATGATTAGAATGGATCATGTGGGAACTAATGAGCAAGTGGTTGATATCCTGACCAAGCCACTATCAACAGCTGTATTTAGGAAGCATCGGTTGAACCTCGGTGTTCAGCCACCTCCTAGTTCATAAGTAGGTTACGAAATACCCCTCTCCCTGTTTATGATAACTGTTTTTTATCTTTTTATGGATGTGATGCAGGTTTGTGGGGGAGATTCTATCCAGGGGGATTATGGTTTGAGCTGAACAATGAACACATTACCAGTCTTTGGGTTTCTTGTCAATGGGGGAGAAAGGAATAAATTTAGGCATGTTCAGGCATGTAATGATTCTATGATGAGAAGGATGAGAAGGAATAAATTGGTCATGTAATGCTTCTTGGTCATCATTGAGAATTACAAAACATGGGAACCCAATTCAAGCTTCATCTCTTGTTTTCTACACCGAGAATTGCTTATGTAGACTTAGAGTGTTGGATTAGTTGATTCTTGCGTTTGTGGTTTGCATGTGGATGGTGATCTATTTAATTTATTTGGTGATTTCCAACAAACCCAAATGTGGATATTGTTGGAGCCATGAATATTCTATTCATGAATTGGAGTATGGTTTTTGTTTGTTGTCAATCCCCAGTGGAAGTTCAGAATGTGTACCAGCAAAGTGATCGTACAGCTCAAGCAGACAACAGTATTGAAGGTAGCACCGTTTCCTAGTGTTTGCCAAATTTTTGGGCCTCAAAATCAGAAAATGAAGACATTGATTGTTGGTAAAAGCAGGTGCATTAAAATAGGAGATGGTTCATGAAAAATAAGGGTTGTTTGTGAAATACTTGAGTTGGGCACAAAAAACAGCGTGGTGCGTGAAATAGTGGATCAAGGTTTTTCGTGCAAATAGTGTTTCAGAATCAGAACATCGAAAAATGGAAAAGGCATTGGCTGCATGAAAAATCTAGAGATGTGCACGAAAAATGATACCAGCGTGAAATATTACACGCCTAATTAGATGTTTTTTGTGCCACAGGGGGTTTTCTGCGTGGGGGTCCCAGATGCCTATAAATAAGAGGTAACCCCCCTCATTCCAGACGGTTGAAGACATAGAGAAGGTTTGATGTCTGATCCGCGTAAAAGGATTGCGTAAAGGGGTTTGCAAGAAATATTTTAGGTTGCATGGAAAATTTAGGGATGTGCGAAAAAGGAAGAACTGTGCGTAAAAATTGATGTGGAGTAGAAAAGACTTAGTTGCGTGAAAAGGGTTTTGTTGCGCGAAAAAAAAATTGGTGCAAAAAGGAAATTTTCATGCAATAGTAAGGTCTTGCGCAAAAAGGGTAGGTGTTGCGTGAAATTGTCAGTGAAACTTGTATATGCATTTTGATTATCCGGATCAGTGGTTCAGTATGTTCAAGAGCATCAATTAATGGCTTAGATACAAGCAAAGTATCGTGCTGAGGAGAGACAAAGACAACAATGCAAATATACTAAAGAGACATTCACGTCTATAAACTGAGTGAGACTTCACCAAAGGCAGTGAGACAGGGGGAGTCAACGGGAGTGACCCGATGGATGCAGTGAGCTATCCTTGAACTTTTGTAAAGGTAGTGAGCCTGGGATAGAGTGACTGTTCCTGAACCTTTGTAATCCACAGCCAGTGAATATTAGTGGAATTTGGTACGACCGATAACCTGTCAGCATATTCTCCTTGGACGTAGCCCTTAGTGGTGAACCAACTAAAAAGTATTGTGTCATCTCTCTACATGTGAATGTTTTCCTTCTGATAATTTTCATCTTATAGGTTTAACAAGTTCCTACCAAATTGGGAACAAGATCCATAACATTAAAAGAAAAAGTGGTCACCCTAATTCACCCCTCCCCTCTCAGGGTGTCCGGGGGTCTTACAGTAGTTTATCCTTGTTGGATTTTTTGAGACCTTGGGGGTCTCTAGGTCCTTAATGAATATCGTTATACTCACCCCTGCACTGTCTATGCCTGCACCTCGTTGTGTTGGATGTAGATGACAGACAGCACTGACCAGGGCTGAGTGTATGAGGCATGGATGGTACCCGGAGGTGGACCTCACAACGAGTCTGTACCCAGAGGAGACTGACAAATGTAGAGTGCTGAGGAGGCTTTATGTTCCTACCCTTCAGGTAGGATCCATGGTGTATGGTCTAAGATCTGATTTTTGACCTTTCATCTATTTATCCCTTTTTAGTTATACTTGTACTTTACAGTTGGGCTTGTATTTTTTTCCCTCTATACTTTTCAGCACTCTTTTGTTATATAGTTTTACTTAGTGTTTTTCTTCTAGATTATACTCTGTTGTGTGTGTGTTTATAGTTATAAAGGAAATTCCTTCCCAGAATTAGGGAATTACGCCTTTGGTACTACTCTCCAGCCCCTAGCCTAAGGAAGGCGGGCTTGGGGTAGTCACGGTACGGGCCCCGGGGGACGAGTCATTACAAGTTTGGTGCTACCAGTTTATGTAGTGAAATATGATATTTGGGTCTCATTTAGAAATTCTTTCTTCGACTTAAGTTATTATGTTACACATAATCTATTTCCCAATGTCAAAATTCCATCTTCATAGATGAAGTCAATCAATTTCTTATCTTCTACAGCTTTAACCTTATTTTATAGACCCTTTTAATCTTGTTTAAAGAACTTTATCATTTCAAATAATGATTTTTGGGAAATTATATTTCAAATAAATTATGGTTCCCCTTACCTAATAAATTATAATTCCAAATTTTCTTAATCAATTAATTTTGGGTCTTTTCCCATCTATATCATGGATAGAACTCCATGATCTATCTCACTCAAATAATATTCTATGTTATTTATCCTCCCATAGTTAGTATATATTTCTATTACTTTATTTTAGTAGTTTTAAATATATTCATTTCCTCATATTGATTTCATTATATTTTAATAAATAATTTAAACTCTTTTGATTATTATATATGTAACATATTTCAAAACAAAGATAGTGTCTCCAAATCTTCAACTAAATTGTAATTTTTTTAAACTCTAGATCATGTGGTGGATAATATTTTTCATGGTTATTTAAATTCCTTAATGCATAATAAAATATTGAATCATTTTACATAATTATATGACTTAATAATTACTTTGACTCATCACTATATAAAAAAACATTTGTTCCTCACTAGTAATGTTAATATATTTTCATTGATTAATAAATTATTTGGTTTATCCAAACAAACATCAAATTTTTTCAATCATTTAAATTTTTTAAAATTACATGTCCACTAAGTTTATTTCTATTTTATTTTTAGAGAAACCAACTTTTTCAATTGTGTGATAACCCACAACCATTAACCAAGAACAAGCCACGTCACTATAAACAGACGTCACAAAACAAGGACACCCAAGACAAAATACACTTTAAAACAAGGAACCCCAAAAAGATACACTAAAAAATTAATCTAGGAGAATCATACTATTATTTCCAAGAAATTTTCTTAAAGTCATGATCATGATGATTTTATTAGTTTTCATTTTACATATCTATTATGAAACTGTAAGCCACCATGTAATCATCAGCAGAGAAAGGATTTGGTTCGAAATATAAAAAAATAATTTTATGTTATTTAAAAAACCATTTAAAATGTTCTAAATTAGTTACTTAGGGACCTCTAGTATTCTTTACATTATATATTTCCTTCATTGATAGATCTATATCATTGTATTTTTCTTCATTTCATTCTTCTGTAGCTGGATTACCAAATTTTTCATAAGTTATTTTCATCTTTTTAGTGAATTGGGGGGATGAGAATTCCCTAATTGTCTTTCCTTCCTTGCCACCACTATCTGTGATTGAGTTTTTAATGGTAACCTATAAAATTTAAGATAAATTATAAACTTTATATTCCATATATTCTACTGAAATTATATATTGAACTTGATATTCCCAGATAAAGACTTTATATATATGTTGACCCTCCACTTATAATAAATAAACATTACTAGTTGATCATGAATAGGTGTCTTGGGTAGTGATTAATAATTCTTATGTGTTCATGACTTCTTGGCTAAAATAGAGGTGAAACCTTCCAGGTTTACTATATACTTCTTCATTATAGAATTTTTAAATAATATTTAATAATAATATACAAAACCAAAGTAAATTTTCTTGTATATAAAATTCAATGGCGTTTCACATTCTTCAACCACCCTGATATTTGATGGTTCAGTATATATTCCAACCTTAGAGACAACAATTTAAAGAAAATAAACTTATTAAAGATTAAATTAACACTTAAATAATTTTCCATATAACTCCTCTCTAATATTATCTAGAATAATAGAAATGATGTCTATAAGCTCATCATTTTTCATTGAACATAATACTTGAATACACTATTCAATATAATAATAAAAAAAACGGGTTAATTTTTTAATCCAAGATGAATTATTTTGAACTCATAATGCCCATACCTCATTTTAACATTCATATTTGGTATATAATCCTTCATAAATTTTTATTGGTGGAATCTCGAATAAAGATCAATATTTTGGTAAGTATTGACCCCCTTCATGTTTATCAAAAAGATCATCAATTCATGGTAGAGGATATATATTTTTAGTAGCAATGGAATTGATTTCCCTATAATTAGTGTACAACCTCATAGATCCATCCTTCTTATTTACAAATAGGATGGTCGATCCCCAAGTTATGACACTAGGGTTCATGAGTCCATTATCACATAAAACTTTTAATTTTTTATTTATTTCCACCAATTATACTAGACCCATTATAATGGATTGATTAATTATGGGTTTTTAATGAGTGATATGGTCAATAGATAATTCAAATTGGTGATTAGATGGATATCGAAATAATTCTATAGGAAACGCATTTATATAACCTTGAATAATAAATAAACATTCAACTCTTAAAACACCCTTCTACTTCATAGATTGAATTTGATCTTATTTTGATATAATAATTTCACAAAGATGAGCTATAGGAGGTGGTTTTAAAGACTCCCAGGTAATGAATTCTCTCATATAAAAACAATATATTTCATTTTCATTCATTTTATATTGAAATATATTTCTCTTGGTAGAGAATTCATTAATTATACTTTAAAATAAAACACATCAAATTATTACATCAATGTAAATTATTGGTATAAAAATTAGGTTTGAAACTATATAACCACTATTAATTCTAATGAAAATAATATAATATATTTTTTTTGAATTAAAAATTTTAATTAAAGTAATAAATAAAACTCCTTCCATTATATATCAAGATATAATTCAATATGCTTATCAACCATTCTACATGTATAAAAGTGAATGGATCAAAAGATTGTAGTTGGGGGTTTGTATTAGTGGTAAGAACCTTGTGATACTATATAAAAAAATGGGTTCAAACCTGGGTGGAGGAGAATTACCATGGGATTGTAGAAGCAATGTAGTAGTGTATTAGTGTGGGTACTATAAAAATTACTATAGAAATTGTACTATTTATAAAAAATGGGATTTTGGGTCCTATATTTGGGATTTCATGATGTTTATTTCTATAACCCATCCTAGGCTATTGGTCTTTTATCTCTCTAGGTAGTCCGTGTTATTTAGGCCTATATTGTTGTAACATCTCACTGATGAAATGAAAGAATAGGGAAACAACAATCACCAATAGAGTCATATAGAAATAGGTTAGTTATCCTTGGTAGTGTCTGGTCTCTAATTATTGATATTTGATCATATTCATTCCAGGCATCTGTATGGAGAAATGATGTTAAACTATATACATGACATCTGAAGTGGTATACTTGTAGTATGCATATAGGAATGGTCTATTGTAGTGTTGGTTTTTGGGATTCTATGTCGGAATCCATGCTATTTTGGGCCTTATTTTCTATATATACATCAAGGTATGTGTGCCTTTAGGACATCAGTTATTGTAAGGGATCCCTCTCAATAAAGATAAAAAGATGGATTTTGATAAATAAAAAATTCAGGACCTGGGTTAATGAATCCATAATCAAATAATGTATTAGTTAATTTTTATTTTATGGTAAAATTACATTCTATAATGTCATTTTACACTTCAAAATCCAATTTAGTATTTTTATAATCTCAAGATTTCTTACTTGAACTATTTTTATGTATATTACCTTAATTCATAGAATATTAATTAGAATATTATTCAATTTCATTATAGTTATTCCATTTGAAAATGGTAGTATCTATTTTACCTATATACTAGTGTGCATGATTTCCATTATTAAAACACATGAAGTAAAAACTAAAAAATTTCAAACATCCCCAAGTTTCTTCATTATATAATTATTCCATCTTAAAAATTCTTCCCAACATTAATTTATAATTTTCAATGTTCTTAATACAAGGTTCTTAGGTCTTATTTTCTAATACATTATTCCTTTAGAAATATATGACTTAGAGGACCCATTCATTGTCTTGATTATTCTTTTCACTATCTCCTCATATGATTAAAAGTTTTTTGATAATAAATTCCTTTTAATAATTAGATTTAGTCAATCAAAAAAGTGATCGATCTTTATTTTTGTGTTGTATACATAATTTTAAAAATGTTTCATAAATCATGTAATGTTACCCTCATACTCAATAAATTTTTACTCTTTATTTTTCTTGAATTTAGTGATTTCAATTCCACGTCATCTAATTTATCATGAAAAAATTATCAAGGAATGTCTCTATAAATAAATGACATTCCATTTTTTATATCTTTTTATTTATTAATGTTTTGATTCAATTACCATCATTGTTCAAATATCATTTTAGATGATATACTCTCATAATAACTTTATGCCTTTCACTAAATCAAAAATGTATCAATATTTTATATTGATAAATAATTTGTTATTCCATTAATAATTGAGTAATGGTTTCATTGAATGATAGAGGTAGTTTCCTTATAATGATATCCATTGTTTTACACCTTATTGATGGGTAACTTTTTGTTCTATAAAGGTAACCTTATTTATCATAACATGAGACAAATACACTAATATATTGATAATATTCTCAACTCTAACACTAGTTTAATGGGTTTTATATATTTTAATGTGAATACACTTATTATAAATGTTGAAATGGATTTCATTCCATCATCTAGACTTTATTTATAAACAATTTCATATACCAATTAGTTTATTAACAACACAATGGATTAAAATAAATAGTATGTATTTCATATATATTTATTATAAATAAATATATAATATTATATCCATTAATAAAATATTTTTTAAATTCCCATATAGTTTTATCATAATGTTTTATTATTTAGTGATTCTATTCAAAATTTGGTTCCAATGTTTTTTTCTAAACATTATCTAATATAAAATTTAAAAAAGAAAAATCTAATAACCTTTGGAGGGATTTTATTCTTTAAAATGGTACAAAATACATAGATAATAATATAGGATCAAAAAAATACTCTTAGGAGACTAGATAAAAATTTTATCAGTACATTACAATGGAAACATAATTTCCAACATCAAAATAAATGATTTATTTATATTTTATCATGTATATATTTAGATCATTCAGAATATGTTTTTTGGTTTCTAGGGTAAATAGTGAAAATGTGTAATGGGTGAGATTATGTATTTTATCTTTGAATAATAAATATATATTACTGAGGGGTGTGGGGGTGAATCACTAATCATAAACTTTTTTCTCATTAAAAAACAATTTCCCATGTTTATATTTTTTCCATGGATTAAAAAAACTCAAAAAATGATGATAATAAAAATGATAGATAGATCGAGAAAGAAGATAAAACACATTGACACAAGGTTTTATTATATGGTTCACTAAATACTTTCATTTAGTGGTAGTTCTTGGTGATCAGAGGGTGTAATCCATGTATCCCATTGACAAAGAACATATGGATTCTTTTATCTTCTGTGAATTCCTCTTCTCCCACATTATTTCATACCATTCTAATCTCAGGTGAAACCTAATTTTGTGTGAAACTATTTATTACCTATAATATCTCATCACCTTATTTTTAACACTTTTTATTTTTTTATATTATTTGGAAGTCATGTAAAAGAATAAAGTTATATATATTGAAATCACTCACAATATTAAATCATTAATGTTTGTTAAATATTTTACATAAATAATATAATGTTAGTATTCAAGATGTGTAAACATATCATCAACTTTTAGGCTTACACAAAAAAATTAAATATCATTTGTGAATTATCTATTAACCATTTTATTCTAATTTTTTCAAAATTATCCAATATTATCCACTCATAATATCTCATGTTTTTAAAATATAGATAATAAAATTTCAATGTATTTAATTAATCATACAATAAATTTGAAACAATTCTAAATACTATACTCAAGCATTATACTACTTTAAGTCAACTCTAAAATCGTTAGATTAATATTTTGTGGCCTCTATATAATTTACACATGAGATCTATATGAATATTTTATAGACATGGAAATTATATTTTTACTCATAGTTAGAAAATGGAAATTTCATCTTGTAATACTGTAACTACATTAACATTTTAAAAAATATAAAAAATACTTATATATCTTATGTAACCTATTCCTTAATCATATTTTGTATCTCGATAACCAATACACAACCTTTATAACTTCAATGTTATTATTACATAAGTGTAACAAACAATAGTTTACTCTTACACTATCACACCTGGACTTTTTAAATTATTTTTATTTAATTTAATTCTTGGAATGGGTTCTCTCGCTAGATCCGAACTTGGTTCCAGATCAAAATTGATGATGTTTAATGTTTTTTTTCTCTCTTTCTGGGTTTCGGACCCGTGCGCGGTCACCCCACATTTGGCGGTAGTTGCGCAACGGGCCCTGGCATTGTGCAATTGCTTATTATTATTATTGTTTTTATTATTATTATTTTATTATCATTATTCTATATATTATTATCTTTTTAATTATTATTTGAGTGGTTAATAAATCTTAATAATATTATATTTATTATTGTTAATTTTATTTTTCTATTTTATTATTATTCTCGCATATTATTATTATTATTATTATTATTATTATTTTATTTCTACTTTTATTGTTTTATTTCAGATTTTATTATTAGTATTATGTTATTATAATAAAAAAACTAACTAAACCCTAAACCTAATCTCGTGCAACACCCCCCTTCCCCCCCTTTCTCCCTGTTCTACGTCCGAGGCCCCCTAGCCGATCCTGCCCTCCACGCCGCCTATCCAGTCCGGCCGCCCCCCATTCAGCCGCCACCTCATACCGGTGGCACCCCCTGTTACGGCCTATTGTGAAAGCTAACCGCCCCGATTTCTCCCTCTGTGCTCCGCCTCCCTCGGTTCTGCAGTCGCCAAAACCCTCCCTCTCCCGATCTTGTATGTGCGCAGCACCTACAGATCCCCTCCCCTCCCTTCACCGGTGATCTGCTCCATGGTCGGCCACCTCCCGAAGTCGCACGTCGTCCGCCTCCCTCGCCGCTATTTAGCTGGCCTCACTACCCTTGTTGTGCGTGACTTCTCCGGACAACCCCTCTTTCCAGCCTCACCCCTTCGTTTCTCTCCTTCCTCGTCGTAAGCATGTCATTCCATCCTCGAAGAGCCTCCCTAGATGTCGGCCGCACCTCCTGAACCTCTCCAGCGCGAGCCACGCACTCCTCCACCCACTGCCAACCTCTGGTCTGCCTCAGTCTTACCAGCCGGTGAAGCTCCCTCCTCCCGTGTTTTTTTTTTCTTTTTTTCTTCTTCCCCATTGGTATAAGATTTCCATAATAAGTATGATGTTTAGTCAAACCCATAAATTCTAGGGGTTGTTCAATTGAGTTGATCACTCAATTTAGGGTTTGATTTGGCAGCGCAGGGTTTGTTTATGCTTTCAAAGCATGCAGATGAGGTGCGAATGAGATCACTCTTTGGTCTCGGCCGTGCATTTTTATGTCGCATTGGAGTTGAGGTAGGAACCTTTTTCACTTTTTCTCTAAATTTAGATTTCATGGATTGCTTGGTGTTTGCACCTTTCTTGATTGTTAATTAGACACTCGATATTGTTATAGTAAATTTAATCTTGTGAAATGAGACATTCATTGATGGTAATAAATTATATATTGTTTAATAGTTTTGTTAAATTGTGAAACTTGTGATTTTAGTCGTGCAATTGGTAAGTTTTCTGTTTTGATACGCTGCGGGTGTGCACTTGACCAAAAAAGGGGTTTTTTAGCGAGTTTGGTGTGTGTAAAAAATTGTGGGTTATTCCTTAAAATTATATTTATAATCCTTTTTATGGTTTATTAAATAATATTAATAATGCAAAGCACGTTCGGGAAATTCTTTTGAGAAGCACTTGATTTGAAAATTGGACCTCGATGTGTGTTGTGTTTTTCTAAGTTGTGAACACAATGTATTAGTCAATTTTTTTGGTTGGATCTTTAAAATGATTAGTGAGTTATTTTGACGTTGTGTGGTTTTTCTAAACACTTTGTGGTTTTTTTAAAGGTATTTAGTAAATAGTGGTATTTGTGCGTTTTTTGTGTTGAAAACATGTCGAGATGGTTCTTCCGCGTTGTTTGTTTGTTTTAAGTCCGTCTTTGCATGATTTTGGTTTTATGTGTTTATTTCAGCACATTCGCAAGGTAGCCCCTCGATATTACTGTCATCAGCTTACGCTTTCTTGTACGCCTGAGCGAAGCATGTCGTGCCCTTGTGTTTGGACAGCGAGCTGAGGTAGGTCCCCGACTACACTTACCTTTAAATTTAGAATTTATTAATTGATTAATGTTTTATTAATTTTAATGAATGAGAAATAATATTAGATAATAAAACTTTAAATGATTATTTAGTGTGAAAAGAGCCGTTTATTTTATATCGAACAGTTGGGACATTTTCTTGACGAGCAGACACCCAGTATTTAAAGAATGCCCGTTTGGACTTTAAACATAATTCACGGAATTTCAAATGTACTTCTAGTTTTAATGAAAAATTATTTCTTCTGAACAAGTGTTTTGAGTTTTCTCAAGAAATGGGGTTTTGCTTTAAAATTGGTGAAGGCCCACTTGGCACTTTAATAAAATAAATTGTTTTGGAAAACCCATTCAGGGGTGATCATTGGTGTGAGTTGATTGCGTGAGCTGTATGTGATGTTTTTGCATCATGACTAATTGATTTAAATTGTGGATGCACCCCTTTTTATTACTTGTGTTGACATGGGAACCTGGTATAGTGAGTGAATCTTCTGAGAACAATTGTTGCACTAGTTTAGATCACGCACTGGCTAGTGGCCCCATAGTAGGGGAATACTGAGTTATTGCTGCTATGGGGATTGGGCCCCTCAGTTAGGCCATGCAAGGCTATAATGGGTAGTAGTATGGGCATTATGACTTCATCGAGTTAGGGCATGCCTTCAGGATGAGTCAGATTTATAGTATGTTCTGGATTGTTCACGATCTCCTAGGTTCGACCCATGTTTCTTTTAGTGTTTATTTGTATGTGGTGGACGATTGAGAGGTTGAGTTCGGTTGCTGACCCCTGTGTGCCACTTTTTCCATTGCCCTTGGTGTGTGTTGTGTGTTGTGTTTGATTTTCCTTTTGACTAACAACTAAAGTTTGGATCTATAAATTGTTCGGAAAATGTTTTAAAATGAAAAGCACATGTTTCTTTCAACATTAATCTTATTCTAAATTAAAATGGAAAATGGAATGTTACTTGTTTTAAAAATGAAATTTTGTGTGTAAACATATTTTATATAATTTAGTGCAAACCTGGAATTGATGAATTCTTTGTTTAAAGGAAATGAATTGGGAATAGATTTCAGGCTAGCCTATTGAGTTTTAATACTCACTCCTATAGTGTTTTCTTGTTTTTTAGTTTATTGCAGGTTCCATCTTTAGTTGTTCACCTTGAGCGACATTGGCTGTGGTATTGGAGAGTGACCCATGGGGTCACGTGGAGTTTTTCTCGTAGTTAGGTTAGTAGCATTGTTGGTTGTTCTTTATTTATTTTCTTTTATTCTATTTCTTTTCTGCTACTTAGTTTATTTTATTTTTGGCCAAATCATTCCCACCTGTTAAATTTTGATGCCCGGCACTAGTTTCCAGCCCGTGGGGATCAGGAACGCCCCTCGGGCCATGTCGTGGGCCAGCTCAGGTGCCTAGTTCGGGGTCGACCTGGGTTGGTTCATGACAAAATGTTATCAGAGGAGGATCTTATTATTTGGGATTTCTGGTAGACATATATTAGGATTGTCGGGACTTGAGAGGTAGGTACGGGAAGAACGTTATGAACCCTCGCCCGTTTTGCACCTCATGTCACCAGGGATAGTCCAGGAATTGAGTCTTTGTTTCTTTCTGGTTTGTTTTGGATTGAGGGATGACAACGAAGGTAAACCGATGTTACATTGTGATCTCACATGGAGTAGTGACCTATGTGGAGTCCGGGTACACGGTTTGAATTCCTCATAGTTTTTGACTCTTACTTGAGACATGACCCACTACCATGTCTCCAGGTTAAGTGTGACCGTTAGTCCCTCACTCCGGTGGTTTGATGCAAGTTGAGTGTCGTTTTCATTCTGGTTGGTGTAAGTGCATTTTTTTAATGAAAATGGGTTTTTCAAAATGGGATTGATTTCTTTTAAATGACTTTAAATTTATGAAATGGGTTTTAATACTAAAATCCTTTGGTTTGGAAAACTGGTGTTTGTTTAGAAATTGGTCCAAAATGGTTTGGGTGAAACCTCAGGTACTCCTTATGAACGTTTTCACGTGTGAGAGGATGTGTGGAAAGTGCGTGTTGGTGTGTATGAATGAAAGTGGATGAAGACATGTGAAACAGTTCATGAGATTACCTGGGTGTGTTTGGAATAAAAGGCTTGACCTTGTTTTCTGAATTGGCTTTTAAAGAGGGAAATGTTTTCGGAAATTGGTTTTTTTTAGAGTGTGGGTTTCGTTTTGTGAAAAGTGGATTTGGTATTTGGAAAGCGGTCTTGAAAGAAAGAAGTTTTAAAAAAAGGGTAGTTTTGGAATCTAAAATGGAACGGGAATTTTGGAAGAGGAATTTTGAGTTGTGTTTGTATTTTCTTGCTTATTTTGAGTTGGTTTTTTTGGATGATGGAGTTTTATTTGATGTTTCTTTGATTGATGTCAGTTTCGGCTTGGTGTTATATATGTTGTTCAGAAATGCCGCCCAGAAAGGTCCCCAGAGTTTTGATGAGTCATGCCCAGTTTTTGGTCATTTGACATTGTCTGTACTTAACGGTGATCAGGGTCCGTTAAAGGTAGTTATGTGGTTTGAAGAGGTCGAGTGCATATTTAGGGTATTGGGAACTCCCAAAGCTGTTAGAGTGCATGTTGTTTTGGGTTTGTTCAAAGGTCCAGCTCTGAACGAGTAGGAGTTGTTCACCCCGCCATTACTACAAGTTGGGATGATGTGGTATGTCTTCAAAGATGTCTTCATTCAATGGTTTATACTTATGGAAGTGAAGACGAATAAAATGGAAGAGCTCATGCATGTTCAACATGGCCAGCAGACGGTGAAAGTGTATGTTGACCATTTCAAGGATCTTATGTCTCTTCTTCCGGGGGTAGTGTCACCGAACTGGATGAAGACTTCTCCCTTCATCAGGGGTCTTCGTCCAGAGATCAGGAGCGAGTCCTCCCTTTTTGGGGGCATCACTTTTGAGAAGTGGGTGCATGAGGTGTTCTTAGCTGAGTTGGTCTCCGGAGTGCAAATGGTTGGAAATCCACCGTATCCAGTTTCTCGTGAAGGTCTCCCATTTGGTGATCAGAGTGTGTTAGATGGATCTATTTCAATAGACTCTTCTATAGTGACTCTAGCTTCCAGTTCGTCAGACCTTCTAAGGGTGTACCGTCAGTATCGATGTTTAGGGCATACAAGTTGTCATGTCACACCCCTCCAAAGATGTGCCATCATTGTATGTGTCTAGGTCATCTAGAGAAGCTTTAGAGGAAGCGTCTCATGGGGAAGACACGATGACCAGAAGATTATAGTGCATGACTGTGAGGCAGGAGATGATTCAACCATCAGAGCCCCAACCACAGGTCTTGGGGTGAAGCTCGCGCACAGTCAGGAGTTTTTGGGGGTGTGAAGCCTCAGTTCGGGTTCTGGTGTTCTGTGTTGGTAACAAAACCTTTAAAGTCCTTCTATTATCATCCTTCCACTGTTAATGTTTTGGAATTATTGTAGGATCATTGTGTTGTCATGAGGTTGGGATGAACATGTTTGTTTGTAATCCAAATAGTTTTCCATGTATAATCATGGTTTTTGAATCATGTGATTTTCTTAAGAGAGTGTGTTTAGCCTTTGTCTGGATTGATTTTTGGTCTAGCTGTGTTCTTTTGGAGATGAAAGTTCCTATTAAGAGTTGATATGTGTGGTTATGCCCGGGTTTACTGCTTGGGTTAAGTCCTGCTCGGAGGTTTTTCTCTAGTGTTCGGGGTCTCTTTGGTCTGAGTCAAGAGTTCCAAGTTTTGGCGGAGGTGTTTTTTCGCTCGTGCTATAAAGGTTAGTTTGGGTTAGTTGGGAGTTCCCGCGTCGCCCCCCCCCTCCTGGGGTGGTATGTTTGAGTGTTAAAATTTCTATACTAGTTGAGTTCTTGTGGTGGGGAGAACCCTCTTGTTCTCTCTCATTCTCTTATGTTGTGGTTTCTTCTAGTTTTATTTGGGCATGGATTCTTGTTTGGTCCATCGTTCGGCTGAGTGACTTTCTGGGGGCAGAAAGTGTCTATGGTGGGGAGAATTGTCACACCTGGACTTTTTAATTTATTTTTATTTTATTTAATTCTTGGCCTGGGTTCTCTCGCCATGTCCGAACTGGGTTCCAAATCAAAATTGATGACGTTTAATGTTTTTTTCTCTCTTTTTGGGTTTCAGACCCATGCACAGTCACCCCACATTTGGCGGTAGTCGCGCAACCGGCCCTGGCACCGTGCAATTGCTTATTTTTATTATTTTTATTATTATTATTATTTTATTATCATTATTCTATATATTATTATCTTTATAATTATTATTTGAGTGGTTAATAAATTTTATTAATATTATCTCTGTTATTGTTAATTTTATTTTTTCTCTTTTATTATTATTCTGGTATATTATTATTATTATTATTAATTTATTTATATTTTTATTAATTTATTTAAGATTTTATTATTAGTATTATGTTATTATAATAAAAAAAACTAACTAAACCCTAAACCTAATCTCGCGCGACACCCCCTTTCCCCCCTTTCTCCCTGTTCTACGCCCGAGCCCCCCCCTACACGATCCTTCCCTCCACGCCGCCTCCCCAGTCCGGCCGCCCCCCATCCGGCCACCTCCTCCTACCGGCGACGCCCCCTGTTACAACCTCCTACGCAAGCTTACCGCCCTGATTTCTCCCTTCGTGCTCGACCTCCCTCCGCCCTGCAGCCGCCAATACCCTCCCTCTCCCGATCTTGTCTGCGCGTAGCACCCGCAGATCCCCTCCCCTCCCTTCACCGGCGATCTGCTCCACTGCCGGCCGCCTCCTGACGTCGCATGTCGTCCGCCTCCCTAGCTCGCTATTTAGCCAGCCTCGCGCCCCTTGTTGTGTGTGACTTCTCCAGACAACCCCTCTTTCTAACCTTGCCCCTTTGTTTCTCTCCTTCCTCGTCTCAAGAATGTCATTCCATCCTCGTCCAGCCTCCCTCAACGCCGGCCGCACCTCCCAAACCTCTCCAGTGCGAGCCATGCACTCCTCCACCCACTTCCGACCTCTGCTCCACTGTAAAGACCCGTAAATTTCAAGGAAATTGTTTTTCTTAATTTTCTTTGGAATTTTACAAGAAGGCAATTTCTGACGGCACCTGATTCTGAGGCCCGGTGTGCCCGGAATCATTTTCCGAAGTTTGGCTCGGGTACGTTCAGTGAACGGAAGAGTGGGTTTTTCTAACTTTTGAACCGGTGCCCGGAATTGAATTCTGAGGGCACCGATGAAATCGCAGTGTCGGTATTTTCTTAGAAACGCCTCTTTCGGAGTTGCGTTTGTTCGGGTGTGGTTTTTAATTTTTGGGCTTAAAGTTAAGAAATAAAATAATTTGTTCGACAAACTTTATTTTATTTCACTTAAGCCACTTGGAAGCCACTTGAAGCCACTTAAAAGCAGCTTAAGCTGAGTTGAAATGGATAGGATGCTATCCAGAAATATCCTACCCCCTTGGTAGGATATTTGTGAGGTGGGGCCCGCACGAGCCCTGCTGTTTCTTTCTGCTAAGTAACGCACCCGCGAAAACCCGTCATTATGAAAGTCAACTGACACGTTTTCTTATTTTCTTAATGCACCATTTAATTGGGCGGTTTATTTCATGAATTAAATGGGTGGTTTCTTTCGTTGAATTAATTCAATGAATTGATGGGTCGTTACTTACCTTTTTCGTTTGTTGGCGTAATAATAAAATAAGACCAACAAGTCTTTTTGGAGGATTACTCGTTGAGAGGTTTGTCAGAGCTCTTGAGCCTTCATCCTTTTTCACGAAGAACGCGAAGAACGCGAAGAACACGAAGAACATGAAGAATGCCGGACTCCGACGAAGAACGCCAAACCCGCAGAAGTCGATGACGCGACGCCGTGTTCCACGACGCTGACGTTCCCTTCCTGCAACGTTCTTCTGAGACGTCTCTTCCTCCGCAATGAATCTTCGATCAGCTGTTTGAGGTAAGAGACTTTGGGATTCTGTTAAATATCCCTTGTGTTTTTTTTATAACAAAACACGGATTTAATTATTTATAATTAAATCTGTTGTTTCTTGGTCCGTTGAGTTCGTCGACGCAACGCCGGATTCCGCGATGACGCAACGCCTTTCCGGGACGACGCGACGATCCCCTCCTTCCGCGACGAGCAAATCTGTGAAGAACGTGCGTACGATGACGACTACGAGGTAGGGATTTTTGTTTTGGGAATTACCCCTTTTTATATTCCCGTAAATGTTTCGTTAAAAAGTTAAAGAACCAGATTCGTGAATAATTTTAATTTATTAAAATTGTTGTTTCCTGTGTGGAATAAAAGTTCTCCCGTTGTTTATATCTAACGCGGAGGGTGCGGGCCAAACGAACACGGCCCGATAACCCTCCGCTATTCTTCATGGTTGTGTGGATTTGACGGGTGATGACGGAACATGCCGCAATGGAAGTTTGATGATCCTGCAGTGAAGAACGGATCCTGGGACGAACAACGGCGCAGACGGGAAGGCAAACGGACCACCGGAACGACTCCAGTGGCCCGCAGAAGCCGGCGGCGGCGGCGGCCGGAGGCGGCGGCGCCCCGGCGCGCCGCTGAAAGAACCGTCGTGGCTTCATCCATGCTCGGGATGCGGCTTAATCCGCATCCGGTTGTCAGGGCGACACCTCGCGGGTGCCGCGGGGGTGTCACGCGGGGGTGGCGGCTCCCCCCCGCGTCGCTCGGCCGCTCGGCCGAGCCGGGCCGGGCTGGCCGAGCCAGGCCGGTCAGACCGGCCGGGCCTTACCCTGGCCGGGCCGGACCGGGTCCGACCGGGTCGACCCGGTTCGGCCGACCCAGGGGGGGTTGGGCCGGGTCGGCCCGGGCCCGGGCCCCCCGACTTCGAACCATTTTCGGTCAAATGCCCGTAACTTGAGCTACGAGCCTCCAAACGACTCGCCGTCAGCGGAAACACGATCCTTGGATCGAGATGGTCGTTTTCTTATATCTCACTCAAGGTTTCGGAATACTTTGAGTTCGGCCGGGTTGGTTCGTGCACGAAACCAACCGGGCTTTCGGAGCGGAAACGCTCATATCTTGAGCTACGGACGTCCGGTTGACGTGCCGTCGGCTTTGTTGAATTCCTCTAAGTGAGACGGATCTTTTGGCTCACTCCGCCCGAGGTTTGGACACAGGTGGAGTACGGTCGGGTTGGTTTTGCCTTAAAAACCAACCGGGCCCCTAGGACGAAAACGCCAATAACTCTCAGACTGGGCGTCCGATTGATGCGCCGTCTGCGACGTTGAGTTCCTGTTGACGATACGGAACTTTTGGATACATAAACTTCGGAATTTGTGTCAGTTGATGTATCAGCCTCTCGGCTCGTGGAACGGACCCTCCCGAACGAGCTTGCTGTGTGCGGGAAACCTAGTGTTGGCTGCGACTGCTTCTTCGGCAGCGACGACTGTACAGAGATCCTCAGTGGACTCCGACGACGACCGTGCAGAGATCCTCAGTGGACTGCGGCGACGACTGTGCAGAGATCCTCAGTGGACTGCGATGACTACTGCACTCAGCTATCCTATGTGGATCAGTGCTACAGGTCCTGTGTGGGCCCGATCCTGTGTGGGTCCGATCCTGTGTGGGTCAGCGCTCAGCAGTTCTGTGTGAGCCAGCGCCTACAACTCTTGTGTGGGCCCGATCCTGTGTGGGTCTGATCCTGTGTGGGTCATTACGGGGGTTAGTTACCTATCGATCCTTTTTGGGTCTGACGACTTAGATGGATCAGTGATCATCTTTATCGTCATCCGAAGAAGTATACCTGTGTGAGCTGAATCATGTGTTACTCTCCATTGTGGATTGTGTTGAGCTATCCTGTGTGGATTTACTGTTTACTCTCCTTTCTAGATTGTGTTGAGCTATCCTGTGTGGATTTACTATTTACTCTCCTTTGTGGATTGTGTTGTGCTATCCTGTGTGGGTATACGTTTGCTTTCCTGTGTGGACTGGGATGTGCTTGGGCTCGGACGTTGGAGCCGAACGGGAATTGATGACTTAGGTATATGTATGGGCATATACCTAAGTCGTGTCAGATGTTACTTCGTGATTGTATCTTTCCCTTGTGGATTATCCTTTGTGGATTTCGGGAGACCTTCGGGGGTCTCAGGGTCCCTACTGAGTAGCTTATACTTACCCATGCACGGGCTATGCCCGCACTTCGTTGTGTTGGTTGCAGATGACGGACATCGCTGATCGTGGTGGAGGCGTGCGGAGCAGGACGGTACCTGGAGGTGGACCACTGGGCGGACGTGCTCGGAGTGGACGGCGGGACCTGAGGAGCAGTGGAGCTATCTGTACCCACCCTTCAGGTGGGATTTCCAGTGGACAGCTCGGTGTAGCAGCTTTTACTTTTCAGTTGCTGTTTTTCCCTTTCAGTTGTACTTTACAGTTGGGCTTGTATTTCCGGCCCCTTTTACTTTCAGCACAGCTTGTTACAGTTCTTACTTAGTGTTTACTTTTCCGCTTTCTTACTATGTGGTGCTTGTTTAATTTTCAAAGGAAATGCCTTCCCTTTTGTTGGGATTTACACCTTGGTGCTAGTCACCAGCCCCTGGCCTATGGAAGGCGGGCTTGGGGTAGTCACTGCACGGGCCCTGAGGACGGGTCGTGACAAATTGGTATCAGAGGTGGTCGGTTCTACCGCTGACTCTGATCTTTATTCTATGTGAAGCAATAGTGTTTAATGTATTGAGTGTGGTTATCAGTCCAGGGAGTCCAGTGTTGGTGCGGCGGCCGACGTATCCGTACACCAGGACCCTGACTTCTGATTTCTATCTTAATGCACGAAAACATTGATTGCATGTGTGTTTCATGTTTTCTTTGTGATTACTTGTGTCAGCTCACCAGGTATACTGTAATGACCGTGGCGCACTTGTTTCCTTTTCAGGATGGCCCAACGACAGCAGCCAGCTAGGGTTCCGAGAGTAGAGCGCGACGACAGCCCGCCGAGTGATGAGGCCTTAGTACAGGGCCCGTTGACAGCAGAGGCACCGGCGATACCTTTACCCGCCGAGCCCCCGATGCTTCCAGCGCCAACTGCTGACGATGTACGACGCCTCGGAACTCTGCACGAGTTCCAGCGCCAGCGACCACCCAGGTTTCGTGGGGAGACGGACCCCCAGGCAGCCGAGGACTGGCTGGAGGCAGTCGTTTGAGTTTTCAGGCTAGTGAGGACACCAGCAGACCTCATAGTGATCCTCGCGGCAAGCCTACTGCATGCAACAGCAGGACGATGGTGGAGCCTGATGCTTCAGGTGAATGATGATGATTCTCTCATCTGGACGTACTTCTAGAGCCTCTTCCGCTCAGAGTTCGTCCCGACCACCCTCCGTGCGGTGCGCATTCAGGAGCTTCTTCAGCTGCAGTAGGGCAGCTTGACGGTCGCTCAGTGCGCGGCGAGGTTCACCGATCTTTCTCGCTACTCGACTGACATGGTACGGGACCCCTTCTTCTGGGCCTGGACCTTCGAGCAGGGATTGAGACACGAGATCAGGGCATCGCTGATCTCCCTCAGCATCCCGACCCAGGCAGGAGTACTGGAGCGAGCCCTTCTGATCGAGAGCTTTCTGGATGAGTCTACAGCGAGACCTATCGCAGGGCGGCAGGTGGCGGAGTCTTTGGCAGCAGGTAGCCGATGGATGACTCAGGGTTCCAGGTAGACCAGACCTTCCGGCAGACGACCTCGGGACACTGGCTCAGCAGTGCGGGGCACACAGCGCGGAGCCAGTCTTCCGAGAGGCAGGAAGTCCTACGAGTGCGGCGGGCAGGGCCACATGGCTCGTGACTGCCCGACCCGCCGTACCGAGGGGCAGCAGACAATGGAGAGGCCACCCAGGCAGAGGCAGAGGGTCGACCGTGGCGGTCCGCAGGGAGGAGGCGGACGAGGCAGAGGAGCTGGCCGAGCAGTAGGTGGTGGGCGACGCTTTGAGGCTCTGCCACCATCGCCACCAGGAGGCCCGCCCCGACGACAGGGAGCTGGTGGGCAGAGACAGGAACAGCTCCAGGCAGTGGAGGCCTATGACCACGGCATTCCAGAGATGATTCGAGGTACGATCTGTTTCTATTCCACCCTTGCTGCAGTTCTTATAGACACAGGAGCGAGTCACTCTTTCATAGCCGCTGCCCTTGTTCGGAGCTCGGAGATTCCGACAGAGTCGTTGGCTCGATCCTTACGGCTAAAGACCCCTACGGGAGTGGACTCAACGATTACGCACTGGTTCCGGCAGTGTGAGATTACTCTAGGAGGTGAGTGCTTCGGCTGGGATCTTCTTGTAGCAGCGTCGAGGCCTTACGACATCATCTTGGGCATGGATTGGTTATCTACAGTCCATGCTCAGATTGACTGTTTTAGGCACAATGTGCGATGTGTGCGCACCGACGGGAGCAGGTTCACCTTCACCGGCGAGAAGGGAGCCTTCGCAGCACAGGATGGACTCACGCAGAGGAGAGGGCAGCCCATCAATCGTCAGTTGGCTAGCCTCATCCTTGGAGCGGTGGATGTGCTGAGTCCTAGTTTTCCTGCAGTGGTGGATCAGTATGCGGACGTCTTTCCCGATGATGTTCCAGGGCTACCCCCTCGTAGGGAGGTAGAATTTTATATTGATCTGTACCCCAGGATAGCCCCGATATCCACTCCAGCGTATCAGATGTCCCCCGCTGAGCATCGAGAGCTACGGGTACAGTTGGAGGACTTGCAGGGCAAGGGGTTCATCCGACCCAGTGTTTCACCCTGGGCTTCCCCGATTTTGTTCGCCAAGAAGGCAGACGGGAGCTTGCGACTGTGTGTCGATTATCGCCGCCTGAACCAGGTGACTGTGAGGAACAAGTATCCGCTACCGAGGATTGATGACCTCTTTGATCAGCTCAAGGGAGCACGGTGGTTCTCGAAGATAAACCTCGGGTCAGGCTATCATCAGCTTAGAGTTCAAGACGAGGATGTGCAGAAGACAGCCTTCAGGTGTCGGTATGGCCACTATGAGTTCTTGGTTATGCCCTTCGGCGTAACCAATTCTCCAGCAGTGTTCATGAGACTCATTAACAGGATCTTCCAGCCATACCTCGATCGATTTGTCGTGGTCTTCATCGACGACATTTTGGTGTACTCGACCACGGAGGAGGAGCCCGCCTGCCACTTGCGAGTTGTACTAGACACCCTCTGAGAGCACCAGCTTTATGGAAATCTCTCGAAGTGCCAGTTCTAGTTACGTGAGGTCCACTTCTTGGGGCACATCATTTTGGAGGCGGGAGTTGCTGTGGATCCCATGAAGATCGAGGCAGTGCAAGCTTGGGAGCCACCTAGGAGCGTGACGGAGGTGCGGAGTTTCTTGGGTCTAGCCGGATACTATCGGAGATTTGTGTCGGACTTATCTAGATTTGAGAAACCACTCTCAGCTTTGAAGAAGAAGGGGAAACCCTTTGTGTGGTCAGACAGATGTCAGCTGAGCTTTCAGGAGCTGTGGCAGAGATTGACCAGCGCACCTATCTTGAGGTTTCCTGAGGAGGGAGTTGGTTACGTAGTCTACTGCGATGCATCAGGGACCGGACTCAGGTGTGTCCTGATGCAGGAGTGGGCTGTGATTGCCTATGGATCATGTCAGTTGAGGCCGCATGAGCAGAACTACGCTACCCATGACCTGGAGTTAGCAGCAGTGGTCTTCACCCTGAAGACATAGCGGCACTATCTGATGGGCGAGCGCTTTACAGTCTTTTCTGACCACCAGAGTATCAGGTACATCTTCTCTCAGAAGGACCTGAACCAGAGACAGTGGCGATGGCTTGAGTTCCTCCAGGACTATGACTTTGAGATAGACTATACTCCTGGGAAGGGGAACGTAGTAGCCGATTCCCTCAGCAGGAGGACGTGCATTCAGCTACTTGAGGAGGTGACAGAGCAGCTAGCCTCCTTGCAGATATCCTTCATGGATAGATATGGAGTAGCCTTCCTTCAGTCTCTCGCAGTCACCCCTCCACTACTGCAGTGGGTCAGAGAGGCACAGCGTGAGGACGATGACTGTGAGACATGGCATGTACAGTTATCCTCAGGACAGGCACCTGATGGTTTCTCCCTTGGAGCGGACCACGACGTCCTTTTCAGAGGACGTACCTTAGTACCAGTCGCTTTACAAGAGGAGGTGTTGAGAGAGTTTCACACTTCTCCTTTGGCGGTACATCCTGGAGTGGCGAAGATGTACCAAGATCTCAGACGACAACACTGGTGGTCGGGCATGAAGAAGGTTGTGGTAGAGTTCATTTCACGGTGCCTCACCTGCCAGCAGGTGAAGACAGAGCATCAGGTACCAGTAGGCTTGGTACATCCCTTGGAGGTCCCGGAGTGGAAGTGGGACGGGATATCTATGGACTTCGTGACTGGAATTCCACGCACTTCCAGAGGTAACGACTCTATTTGGGTGATTGTTGACCGACTCACCCAGTCGGCACACTTCTTACCCATCAAAGAGCAGGGCTCAGTGGAGAGCTCGGGGCGTCTCTACGTTTAGGAGATCGTATGGCTTCACGGTGTGCCATCGACTGTCGTCTCCGATCGGGACACTCGTTTTACTTCCCGGCTTTGGAAGGGGTTGCAGGAGGCGTTCAGGATGTGGCTATGTCTGTGCACCGCCTTTCACCCTCAGATGGATGGTCAGATGGAGAGAACCATTCATACTCTCAAGGACATGCTCCGCGCATGTGTCCTCGACTTTGGTCGCAGCTGGGAGGACCACCTACCCTTGGTGGAGTTCGCGTACAACAATAGCTACCACTCCACCATCGGGATGGCACCATACGAGGCATTGTACGGCAGGACTTGCAGATCTCCTTTGTGCTAGACAGACCCTGGGGAGTCAGCACTTGTGGGACCAGAGATGGTCTGGGCCACGATAGAGAAGGTCCAAGTCATCCAGGAGCAGATGAGGACAGCTCAGAGCCGGTAGAAGTCTTATGCTGACAGGAGGCGGAGTCCATTAGAGTTCGAGGATGGCGACCACGTCTTCTTGCGTTTCTCACCTCTACGTGGTTTGTGGAGATTTGGCCGACGCGGAAAGTTGTCTCCATGCTTCATTGGACCATTCCAGGTCCTCAGTAGGGTTGGCGAGGTGGCTTATCGCCTGGCTCTACCACCTCAGTTGCACCGAGTGCACGACGTCTTCCACGTATCTAAGCTGAGGAGATACGTGCACGACCCGACGCACATCATTGACTACGGGGAGCTAGACGTGGATGATGGGGCGACTTTTGCGGAGGTCCCAGTGGAGATAGAGGATCGACATGAGCGGGTCCTACGTGGGCAATCGATTCCTCTTGTGTGCATCAGATGGCAGCACGAGAACCTCCAGGAGAGCACATGGGAGCGGGAGGCTCAGATGCGTGCTCAGTACCCACATTTGTTTCCCTAGTATATGATGTATCTTTATGGGGACGTAAAGACCTGAGGTGGGAGTAATGTAATGACCCGTAAATTTCAAGGAAATTTTTTTTCTTAATTTTATTTGTAATTTTACAAGAATGCAGTTTCTGACGGCACCTGATTCCGAGGCCCGATGTTCCCGGAATCATTTTCTGAAGTTTGGCTCGGGTATGTTTAGTGAACGGATGAGCGGGTTTTTCTAACATTTTAACCGGTGCCCGGAATCGAATTTTGAGGGCACTGATGAAATCCTAGCGCTGGTATTTGCTTAGAAACGCCTCTTCCGGAGTTGCGTTTTCTCGGGTGTGGTTTTTAATTTTTGGGCTTAAAGTTAAGAAATAAAGTAATTTGTTCGACAAACTTTATTTTATTTCACTTAAGCCACTTGGAAGACACTTAAAGACACTTAAAAGCAGCTTAAGATGAGTTGAAACGGATAGGATGCTATCCAGAAATATCATACCCCCTTGGTAGGATATTTGTGAGGTGGGGCCCGCACAATCCCTGCTGTTTTTTTCCGCTAAGTAACGCCCCCTCGAAAACCCGTCATTATGAAAGTCAACTGACGCGTTTTCTTATTATCTTAAAGCACCATTTAATTGGGCGGTTTATTTCGTGAATTAAATGGGCGGTTTCTTTCGTTGAATTAATTCAACGAATTGATAGGTCGTTACTTACCTTTTTCGTTTGTTGGCGTAATAATAAAATAAGACCAACAAGTCTTTTTGGAGGATTACTCGTTGAGAGGTTTGTCAGAGCTCTTGAGACTTCATCCTTCTTCGCGAAGAACGCGAAGAACGCGAATAACGCGAAGAACGCCGGCCTCCGACGAAGAACGCCCAACCCGTAGAAGTCGATGACGTGACGCCGTGTTCCACGACGCCGACGTTCCCTTCCTGCAACGTTCTTCTGCGACGTCTCTTCCTCCGCAACGAATCTTCGATCAGCTGTTTGAGGTAAGAGACTTCGGGATTCTCTTAAATCTCCCTTGTGTTTTTTTTATAACAAAACACGGATTTAATTATTTATAATTAAATCTGTTGTTTCTTGGTCCTTTGAGTTCGTCGATGCAACGCCGGATTCTGTGACGACGCGACGCCTTTCCGCGACGACGCGACGATCCCCTCCTTCCACGACGAGCAAATAAACGAAGAACATGCGTACGACAACGACTACGAGGTAGGGATTTTTGTTTTGGGAATTACCCCTTTTTATATTCTCGTAAATGTTTCGTTAAAAAGTTAAAGAACCAGAATCGTGAACAATTTTAATTTATTAAAATTGTTGTTTCCTGTGTGGAATAAAAGTTCTCCCGTTGTTTATATCTAACGCGGAGGGTGCGGGTCAAACGAACATGGCCCAACAACCCTCCGCCGTTCTTCGTGGTTTTGCGGATTTGACGGGTGATGACGGAACGTGCCGCAACGGATGTTTGATGATCCCGCAGTGAAGAACGGATCCCGGGAGGAACAACGGCACAGACGAGAAGGAAAACGGACCACCGAAGCGACTCCGGTGGCCCGCGGAAGCCGGCGGCGGCGCCGGCGGCCGGAGGCGGCGGCGCCCCGGTGCGCCGCCGGAAGAACCACCGTGGCTTCAGCCACGGCGGCGGCGCCCGCTGACCCGTGGACGCACGGGTCAGACGCCCGCAGGATGCAGCTTCAGCCGCGTCCGGTTGTCAAGGCGACACCATGCGGGTGCCGCGGGGGTGTCACGCGGGGGTGACGGCTCCCCCCGCGTCGCCCAGCCGCTCGGCCGACCCGTTCCGGGCTGGCCGAGCCAGGTCGGTCTGACCGGCCGGGCCGGACCGGGTCGGCCCGGGCCCGAACCCCCTGACTTCAGACTATTTTCGGTAAAATGCCCGTAACTTGAGCTACGGGCCTCCAAACGACTCGCCGTCAGCGGCAACACGATCCTTGGATCGAGACGGTCGTTTTCATATATCACACTCAAGGTTTCGGAATACTTTGAGTTCGGCTGGGTTGGTTTGTGCACGAAACCAACCGGGCCTTCGGAGCGGAAACGCTCATATCTTGAGCTACGGACGTCCGATTGAGGTGCCGTCGGCTTTGTTGAATTTATCTAAGTGAGACGGATCTTTTGGCTCACTCTTCCCAAGGTTTGGACGCAGGTGGAGTATGGTCGGGTTGGTTTTTCCTTAAAAACCAACCGGGCCCCTAGGACGAAAAAGCCAATAACTCTCAGACCGGGCGTCCGATTGACGCGCCGTCTGCGACGTTGAGTTCCTGTTGACGATACAGAACTTTTGAATACATCAACTTCGAACATTGTGTAAGTTGATGTATCAGCCTCTCGACTCGTGGAGTGGACCCTCCCGAATGAGCTTGCTGTGTGCGGGAACCCTAGTGCTGGCTGCGACTGCTTCTTCGACAGCGACGACTATACAGATATCCTCAGTGGACTCCGACGACGACCGTGCAGAGATCCTCAGTCGACTGCGGCGACAACTGTGCAGAGATCCTCAGTGGACTGCGACGACTACTGCACTCAGCGATCCTACGTGGATCAGTGCTACAGGTCCTGTGTGGGCCCGATCCTGTGTAGGTCCGATCCTGTGTGGGTCAACACTCAGCGGTTCTGTGTGAGCTAGTGCCTACAGGTCCTGTGTGGGCCCGATCCTGTGTGGGTCCGATCCTGTGTGGGTCATTGCGGGGGTTAGTTACCTATCGATCCTTTGTGGGTCCGAAGACTTAGATGGATCAGTGATCATCTTTATCGTCATCCGAAGAAGTATACCTGTGTGAGCTGAATCATGTGTTACTCTCCTTTGTGGATTGTGTTGAGCTATCATGTGTGGATTTACTGTTTACTTTCCTTTGTGGATTGTGTTGAGCTATCCTGTGTGGATTTACTATTTACTCTCCTTTGTGGATTGTGTTGTGCTATCCTGTGTGAGTATACGTTTGCTTTCCTGTGTGGACTGGGTTGTGCTTGGGCTCCGACGTTGGAGCCGAACGGGAATTGATAACTTAGGTATATGTATGGCCATATACCTAAGCCATGTCAGATGTTACTTCGTGATTGTATCTTTCCTTTTTGGATTATCCTTTGGGGATTTCGGGAGACCTTCAGGGGTCTCGGGGTCTCTACTGATTAGCTTATACTCACCCATGCACGGGCTATGCCCGCACTTCGTTGTGTTGGTTGCAGACGACGGACAACGCTGATCGTGGTGGAGGCGTGCAGAGCAGGACGATACCTGGAGGTGGACCACTGGGCGGACATGCTCGGAGCGGACGGCGGGACCTGAGGAGCAGTGGAGCTATCTGTATCCACCCTTCAGGTGGGATTTCTAGTGGACAGCTCGGTGTAGCGGCTTTTACTTTTCAGTTGCTGTTTTTCCCTTTCAGTTGTACTTTACAGTTGGGCTTGTATTCCCGTCCCCTTTTACTTTCAGCACAGCTTGTTACAGTTCTTACTTAGTGTTTATTTTTCCGCTTTCTTACTCTATGGTTCTTGTTTACTTTTCAAAGGCAATGCCTTCCCTTTTGTTGGGATTTACGCCTTGGTGCTAGTCGCCATCCCCTGGCCTATGGAAGGCGGGCTTGGGGTAGTCACGGCACGGGCCTCGAGGACGGGTCGTGACATCTGCCTCAAGCTTACCAGCCGGTGAAGCTCCCTCCTCCCATGTTTTTTTTCTTTTCTTCTTCTTCCCCCTTGGTATAAGATTTCCATAATGATTATAATGTTTTGTCAAAACCATAAATGCTAGGGGGTTGTTCAATTGAGTTGATCACTCAATTTAGGGTTTGTTTTGGTGGCGTAGGGTTTGTTTATGCTTTCGAAGCATCCAGCTGAGGTGCGCCCTTGTGTGATTTTGGTTTTATGCGTTTATTTCAACGCATTTGCAAGGTAGCCCCGTGATATTGCTGTCATGAGCTTGCGATTTCTTGTATGCCTGCATGAAGCATGTCGCGCCCTTGTGTTTGGACAGTGAGTTGAGGAAGGTCCCCTACTACACTTACCTTTATATTTAGAATTTATTAATTGCTTGATGTTTTATTAATTTTAATTAATGAGAAATAATATTAGATACTAAAACTTTAAATGATTATTTAGTGTGAAAAGAGCTGTTTATTTTATACCAAACAGTTGGGATATTTTCTTGACGAGAAAACACCCAGTATTTAAAGAATTCTCATTTGGTATTTAAACATAATTCATGGAATTTTAAATGTACTTCTAGTTTTAAAGATAAATTATTTCTTCTGAACAAGTGTTTTGGGTTTTCTCAAGAAATGAGGTTTTGCTTTAAAATTGGTGAAGGCCCGTTTGGATCTTTAATAAAATAAATTGTTTTGGAAAACCCATTCAGGGGTGATCGTTGGTGTGTGTTGATTGTGTGACCTGTATGTGTTGTTTGTGCATTATGACTGATTGATTTACATTGTGGATGCACCCCTTTTTATTACTTGTGTTGACATGGGAACTTTCCATAGTGAGTGAATCTTCTGAGAACGATTGCTGCACTAGTTTAGACCACACACTGGCTAGTGGCCCCATAGCAGGGGAGTATTATGTTATTATTGCTATGGGGATTGATCCCCTCGGTTAGGCCATGCTGGGCTATAATAGGTAGTATTATGGGCGTTATGACGTCATCGAGTTAGGGCATGCCTTTAGGATGAGTCAGATGTATAGTATGTTCTGGATTGTTCACGATCTCCTAGGTTCGACCCATGTTTCTTTTAGTGTTTATTTGTATGTGGCGTACGATTGATAGGTTGAGTTCAGTTTCTGACCCCTGTGTGCCACTTTTTCCATTTCCCTTATTGTGTGTTGTGTGTTGTGTGTGATTTTCCTTTTGACTAAAAACTAAAGTTTGGATCTCTAAATTGTTCGCAAAATGTTTTAAAATGAAAAGCACATATTTCTTTCTACATTAAACTTATTCTAAATTAAAAAGGGAAATGGACTGTTACTTGTTTTAAAAATGAAGGTGTGTGTGTAACCATATTTTATATAATTTAGTGCAAACCTGGAATTGATGAATTCTTTGTTTAAAGGCAATGCATTGGGAATAGATTTCAGGATAGCCTACTGAGTTTTAATACTCATGCCTATAGTATTTTATTGTTTTTTAGTTATTTTTTAGGTTCCAACTTCAGTTGTTCACCTTGAGCGATGTTGGTTGTGGTATTGTAGAGTGACCCATGGGGTCATGTGGAGTTTTGGTTGTAGTCATTTTTGTAGCATTGTTGGTTGTTCTTTATTTATTTACTTTTGTTCTATTTCTTTTCTACTGCTTAGTTTATTATATTTTGGGCCAAATCTTTCCCACCTGTTATATTTTGATTCTCGACACTAGTTGAAAGCCTGTGGGGATCGGGAATGCCCCTTGGGCCATGTCGCGGGCTGGCTCAGGTGCCCAGTTCGGGGTCAACCTAGGTTGGTTCGTGACATACACATCTAGTAAAAAATATGTTTCATTATTATATGGTCACTAAAACATTGAAAACATGTCATTAAAAATCTCATATCATCTCTAGAAAAATTTATACACATTAATTTAACTAAAATTACATCAAGAATTCATTAAAATGTCATTGAAATTTTTCTAAAAACATTAAAACAATTATCATCCAAAAACCAATTTTTTAGCATTTTTCACAATTGAAAAATAAGTGCTTCATAAAATCTTATAGTCCCACAATTCAAATTATAATATATTAAAATTTTATAAATATAGTTAATCAATAAATCCATAACCATTATCATTTAAATATAAACTCAGATGTTCAATCATCATCATCCAAGTAAAACATTCATACCATGTAGATTTCTTCAAGCCAAAAACAAAAGGATGAATTGTTACAGTCTGTATAAGTCTCCATCATAAGTCATTTAATTTATAATTATCTTAAAACTCTATAAAACTAATATATTTTATAATATAATTATAATAAAACTATTTATAGTTAAATTTCTTAATTCATGTAGAAATAACCTCAAAATATCAAACAAACTATCATCTTCCATCATTGAACTTATCTTCTTCCTGATATAAGTGATTCAATACATAATTTACTTTAATTCAAAGATAACATAGAAACTTTATTATTACCTCTACATCCCATAATTATTTTTATAATATAATTGAAATATAATTCACATCTCATCATAACCAACCCCATTTGGATGTTCATGTGACTACACCAACAGTTTGGATAGTAGTTGTCAATGGCTTATACCCCCTATTGATAAATCATTATTTTGTCCAGTTGAAAGATCCATGATTATAAGAAAACACACAATATATAACATTTTTTGTAAACTTTATATGATGCTCGGTGTTCCAAATTTTCTTTCATATAAAACATTATTTCTGATTCCTAATAGACTTCCCCTCTATGTTTCATACTTAATGTAAAAGTTAAATTAGATTAGCTTTATTACATACATCTCCACTATGAGTTAAAATTATAACATGATATTTATTCCTCATGATATGCATGATAAAAAATATCTTCCTATAACTGTAAATATTTACATTTTATTCAAAGTCTATCATACTTGATCTTTGAAAATACTTTTAATAATTAACATTAATTCAACACAACTTGAATATATATTATGTATGACATTCTTGGACACATAAATCTACCTGTTTAGATTTTATAGAAATATAATAATAATAAATAAACTTCATCAAAGCATTCAATTATTAAATAAAATTCTTGAAATTAGTTAAATAATGTATTCATCATAAATAATTTAGTCCATTATTTAAAAAAAACATTTGAATTTTAGTAATGTATCATTTGATTTATGTACTTCTTATCACACTTTGAAAAACTAATCCAAAGGAAGAAAATAAATATTCAAGGATTGGTATGATACCTTTGTCTCTACCCTATGATAGTTTTGAGAATTTCCTCCACATTGAATGAGGATACATTCTTTATCTCCAAGGGGATCCATGAACATTATCCCTTATATATTTTCTCCCTATCTAATATCTATACCTCATTTTCTTTCCCCATTTTTTGATACTATTAAATATATTTAAAAAAGGGGAAATTGAAATATAGATTATTATTCATAGACCTAATGGAAATCAATCCCATTACCATTACTAAATAAGTTTCCTATTTTCATTTAGCAATAATAAAATAGAGAATATGGACAAAGAATTTGTGGCAATATAAATATAAATTATTGACTCTAAGACTATGATAGAAAACTACATATAGAACAAAATAATTATCAATCAATAATTCCACATAATATCACTCTAAGTTCACTAAGAATCATTCCCTACTAAATTTATCCTTGTTGGAGAGATTTAGGGGACATAATTCCCTGGTAGATGCATTCAACATATTTATCAATGAAGAATAAAACATTTAGAACCAATAATTCAGAAGTCTAATTAACTACAAAAAATATTCTTCCCTTTTATAGATGTAAAATATTTGTTATGCTCTTTGTCCCAGGATACCTGATCTTTTAAACACTACATATTCTTCATGTTTATGTGTACTTTTGGTTTTTATATGCATCGATATTTTTCCCCTTCAGCAACCTGGGTTTTCCTTCCAATGTAACCCCTTTTATTTCAAAATCCATTTATACTCAGAATGATTGAAAAATGTTAGGGTTTTTTCTTTGTGTGGATTAAAGATATCAATCATAATTCCACCCCCTTTCCCCTAAAATATACATGGAAGTTTATTTATTAAATTTTTTTAAATAATTATTTTGAATTGAGATTGAAGGGGTATATTTCTATACACAATGGGTGAATTAGTAACAATGGATGAATTAATCTATGAACTATAATTGATTAGGGAACCTAGACTAGAAAAACTGATGTTAGTTCCTCCTGGGGACTTGGTTTCTTATCACATGGATGAAATAAACTCAAAAAAAATCTTATATTGACATAATTTATTCCTATTAAGAAGGTGAAATGGAAATAATTATCACAGGAAAATTTTTTTAGTGTCAACTATAGTGGTCTTACAACATGATTGTATAATTGATGCATGTTTTTTATAAGAAGCGGTGTCAAATAATTTGGCTATTCTCAGTGAGTCATGGGCTAGAAGTTGATATTCATTGGGTCATTTGATTGGTAGTAAAGGTTAATAAAATTCAAGGACTAATATATATATATATATATATATATTCTTCTATAATAGTTGTGTCCTCTTATAGAGGTAATAAATTTGAAGGTAAAGTAGGAAGTGACTTTAGAAATAATTTAGAGAAGGTGCTCATAAGATGGAATGACTAGAACTATGAAAATATCTTCTAACTTAAACCTTCCTTTATTAATGATTTAAATACTCACTCTTGAATTAGTAAATATTCTTAGTAGTTGTCCAAGCCTTTTATTTGAAAATCATGTTCTACCATGTCTGTTAATTTATGAATTCCCATAAATACTCTTATAAATTATAACGGTCTTGATTAAATATAACACCCAAGATTATATTATAGTAAGTTAAAATTTTAACTTAATTAAATTATAAAACAATGAAAATTTTAATATTTTGTAGCCCAAAAATTCGATTTTGATAGGATGAATATTGATTGTGATCTTACTATTTCAAAATAATCATAGAATGAATTTTTAAAATTTTTCCTAGAAATATAATTTTATGAATAATTGAAAAATTTATATATTGATAATAAAAAATTTATATATAAAAATTATTTATAATTTTTATTATTAAACACATATTTTTTATCTATTTTACTTAAATAAAGAAAGGATCATTTAGAAGATGAAAAATCATATTGAATTATAAATGTGTGATGATTTTCGATTTTAATTAATTAAAATTATCCAAAATGATGAATGATTTAAATAAAATTTTTAGTTTATATATCTAAATATATGAATTTAAATTATTATAATGATAATTACCAGCTATATAGTTAATTTAATAATATATTATGCTTAAAATATTCATTTATTGAAAAAAAATCATCATGTTTTGTAAGATTATTTTCAATTAATTTATAAAACTTATAAAAAATTAATTTCATAAAATGGATTCCATATTTTTAATCAAAATAATTAATATTACTTAATAAATTGAAATTACTGTTTTTTATAATGAATAGTAGAAAAATAAAAAGTTTTTACCATGGATAAGGTTAAAATAGGTTTACCAAAGAGTTAATATAAAAATAAAAGGTTTAAAATGAAAAAAATTGTGTAAGTACTATTGGTTGAGTTGAATTATACAATAACCCAATCAAATTAAAATATGTGTCATTTTGGAGCCATTTTTTCAATAAAATGACTTGAAATTTTTTTAAAACAATGAGAAACTACATGTGTTCCTCTCACCTCAATTATATAAGGTTACATAATCCCTTTAGTTATTCAAACCTATTGATCCCTTTATCTCTAAAAAATCCTAAAAAATATCTCCCCAACTTATTTGTCCATTAATATAAGGTTATGGTCTTCCAAAAATACCAACCTTAGGTTTCTTAAGAGGAGATATAAAGTAACTCTTTCAAAGAAGAGGTAATCATATTAACCAAACACTTTCATTTTTATGATTATTTTACCACCATAAAATTTGTCATAATAATTCCAATATAATAATAATATTATATTCCATTTAATTGTATTTTATTATTTTAGTGGCATAATATTTATCCATCTCATTATCTATCAAATGGGAAACAAAACCATCACTCATGTGTATATTAGACTACCACCACATGAACCGATGTAAAATATTTTCCATCACTACCTCACAAGGATATTAATAATTATGGAACAAATGAATATATATTATACTTATGAAATAATCATGATTCTATAAATTTAATATATAATCTACCTCCTTACCCTTTCACCCATTAAAAACATGACAATGTCACTCATGCGTATATGTGGACCACCACCACCATGAAGTGTTATGATACAATTTTCATGCCAAATTTTCATAAATGATCATAAATATATATAAAATAAATATGCCTTATTTTTATATCACAATTAACATTCTAGAGATTGTTGAATAATTATCAATACAAAAAGACCATAACTTCATAAATAAAACATTTATGAAAAATGAAGTTGTTGACACACGAAATAATGATAATAATGAATGATTTTTAAAAAACTTGTGATAAGATGTTATAAGTAGTTAATATATGATATTATAAATATTAATATAGTTTTGGAATATAATATAGTGATTCATTATTTTCATAAATATGTATTATATCTTAATAGATTAATATTCATTAAATTTTAAAAATACACGCCCAAGGACCGTAAAGGTTTAGCATCATTGGAGACTATATTAACAATATTCTTATTTAATGAAATATATTAAAGATCTACCATAAATATCATACCAAATAATAATCTTATTATAAATACCCTATTTAGAAACTTTCTTCACAATCTAGGGAAAATAAACAAAAGAAATTGTCTGCTCAAATGCTTAGTAAGTGTGAACAAGAGAGATATCATTGACCACTTAAACATAACATGAGCATAAGGGTATGATAAAATAAGATTAATATTTTATAACCATACCTAGAATAACATGGATCATAATCCTGATTCATGACATAAATATTGGATCTTCATAATAGATGAATCATAAATGAATCAAATAACATGACCCATGAGAAAATGACATTTCCATACGACATAAGATTTCAAAATACACATAACCATAAAAAATAATTTATTTATTAGTCAAGGATTAGTCAATAGAAAATAATTATGATATCTCAACCCAACTTCCCATAATACCAGTAGCTAGACCAATCTCTGTAGGGCCTTAAGCATGCCTCCATATATTCCAAAGGTTTTCGACTAGTAGCAAGGGTCTAATGATTGTATAGTGGGGATATTAAAACCTCATGATCAGAGTAATGTAATAATATATCAGAAAATAAATAAAATCCCGTAGTGGAAGTAGTAATAAATGAAAATAATGTCAGTTGAATAATAATATCAATTGAATATAAATGTATAAATCCAATATTAAAAAATTCATGCATTTCCATATTATGATACATAAACTAAAATAGAATACACACTATATGAAACATTATACAATTCAATACATGAATATAGAAAATAATTAAAATACCTAAGGGTAAAAATCTATGATCATCTTATGCTCTAGCTAGTCCTCTTCTTCTATCTTTCAAGTAGAATCATAATAGCATAGAAAATAATCCACAACCTTTTGAACATGATATCAACTCGAGTACCCTAATGAAATGGAAGCCCAAGCAGGGTGTGTGATAAAATACAATTAGTCCACCACCAATAGTTTCTACAGCTAAAACCAATTCCTAAATATAAGACACATTAATATGAATATATAAATAAATAATAAATAATGTTGAAATAATATATTCTAGCCTACTTGGGTTCCTAACGGACACCTGGTGGATCTAACTACTTTGAATCATGGCTATAATTAGTGTTTGATTAGTAACTATATATATATATATTAATAATATATATAGTTTAGTTATATATTGAATCCACCTATATGGAATAGCTAATAATGCATGTAAGTATCTATATACCTAGAATACTAGGTGTTTCATGGACCAAGGTGTAACTCAGGTATCCATATACAGTCGAAATGAGCCTATAAGCTCGAGAAAAGGGTACAATCCCTACATCTCATAATGAATGGGATATGTCATGCTGAACACTCAATATGGTGTTTGTGTCATCATGATAACACCCGAAAAAAGGACATGGTGTGTCTTTCCCATTGTTCAAATAGTTTCAATGGTTTGATATGTCATCCTTAACACCCGATGTCAGAGAGATTGAAATGTTATTCCCATAAAGTCACATAACCATAATTTCACATAAAATATAAATGGAATAATAATAATGATAATAAATCATTACCTCTTAATATAATCTATAATCCCAATAAAACCAAGGGAGTCATATTTATTACAATTTACATAATTCATGCTTATTTAAATATATCAATTGGAATTGTCATACCACCCAATTCAATTAAATTAAATTTAAAGTATTTAATTTAACAAACCATTTCATTTTTTAAGGCATGAAAACTTATAGTTAAGTCTTTCCAACCCTCTTATAAGGTGGTTGTTATTTGAAACAGTGGGTCACAAGGAAGGATTTCTCCCCCATTTTAATTTATTTAATAATTTCATTTGAGTCCATGTACTAAGCATGCCATGTATCTTTCAATAACATAAAGGCATAGAAAAACACCAATTCTACAGTTCTAAGAAAGATTCAAATCACTAATATGAACTTTTGGTTTATAAGATAGTTCACCTCATATGATAGTTTTTATAATAAAAAATGACATTGTTGACAAACAATTCATTTAGGACAACCAAGCATCACATTTAAGTAGCATAAATCAATTCACCCAAAAGAGGCCTTTTAAAAAACTAACAAACATGGAAAATAAATTTCATGGTTTATAAACATTACTTGAATGGGTAAAATTAATTTCGATTCCAAGAATAATGATTACAAGGCATTCCAAAATTTCAAATTATTATATAAAATATGAAAAATCACTTATCACGCCCAAAATGGTGGAAAGAATTATGGTTTACATCCTCTAATTACATAGAAAGGCCCAATGGGTGTAATACGTCATGAATATAACAATTTATAAATTATGAACCCATTTTAGGGAGATGTGCAGCAAAGGCTATCATGTGGCACAATGAAAATATTTTATAAATAAATAGAAACATTGATAAAAATATATAAAACACATAGCTTATACCAAGCTCACTTCACTCATCCAATATAAATATTTGATGTGGTATGGTTTGAGAAAAATAAAATAAATGTACATTTTCCCTAAAAATAGGGTGAATAAGCTCACACCAAAATTGGTCAATAGTTTATAAGAGAAACTTAGAATGTATGAAATAAGAGTTAAGGTCATACCCATAGTTATCCAACACTTCCAATGGATCTTGATTTGGAGTCTGGATCAAGAAGATATCTAAATTCCAAGATCGAGAGGATGAGGAAGCTATGAGAGAGAAATGGAGAACCTATCCCATGGAAAAGTGAGTAAGAAACGAATGGTTATTATATTAATTTCATTAAGGTAGTTTTAGTAATTTTCCCCCAAAATAAGAGGCATACAGTTTGGCTGCATTTTTTTTCCAAATCATAGGTAAATTGTGATCCCTATACTCTCTAAGGAGGGACCTCACATAGTTAAGATGCATAGTTTCCATAACCATATGAAAACTATTAAAAATTACACTATCCAAGATGTCTGAAATCTCACACATTTTTGTGCATCAAGTTGCACGGTTATAGAAAAATTGGTTATACCCTACTACTAAAAAACTTTTCATGAACAGTTTCCCCGCACAATTAGTACTAATAATGTGGTAACTATGTAGCCTACCCTTTTTCCATTTTCTAGAACTATGGTCATTGAACAAACCCCAGACGCTCCAGGGACCTTCGTTAAGTCATCGTAAAAATTTACCAAGAATTAAGCTAGGATTTAATCTGAAAAACAAATGATCTATTCCTTCATGGAAATTTCGGTCATTACAACCTCCCCACATTAAAACTTCTCATGCCTATGAATCCGGGTTGGGGGGGGGGATGAAAATATCACCCAACATGAAAGGGTTTCAAATTATCATTAAAATATCTATATTGCATTCATAAATTTCTAATTCACATCCAAGCATTACTTAAGTGTATGCCGCTTAATCCATCAAAACCCAAGCAAAATCTTATTTTCCAATTGATAAAATGAAATGGTCATAAACCCATTTAGTTAGAGACATGATCACATCGTCATATCTTTAAACATATGGACAATGGTTCTCCTCATTAGATGGTTTTTAACATAAAAGGGGGCCAATTATGATCCATTGTACCTTCACCATTGTAATTTTTTACAAAGAATTCCCTAAGAATTATAACGGAGATCCTCTCATGATTTGATCTGGTCAAACTGATGATTCCTCACTAACCTCATTTAGCCAGGTCAAGCCAACATTAATAGAGAGACCTGACTGACACAAACTACACTGAGCACCACCTGATGATGTATTGAAAATATTTCTTCACTAACTATATTACTTAAGAAAAAAGAAAACAAGTCGAGACACCTCTGGCTAAACATTCTCAAAACGCTTAGCTTAGATGACCAGAATAATTCAAACTAAATTGCAGTGCCTTCCTTCAAGGCACCTTGAATTTACCAGGAGAACATTCACCAAATCCCATACCTGACTTCCAGTGACATTCCATAATCGAAAAATCACCTGAACATTTAATTTTTCATGCCTCATCACAAACAAGGGTGTAACCCAGATCTCGCACACTACAATAGTTACCCTTTAGAATATATATTGAAGCCAGAAAACAAGTTATAGATTACCTTGGATTCATTAAAATGAAGTCCAAGGAACTGTCCCAAGGTATTATAATTTTTTTGTTTACATTTGAGACTTTGTTATATGGAAAATACATCCACATTATACCATTGAATGATCCTAGATCGTCATATAAATAACGGTCAATTCAGAAGAAAATGGATGGTGTCAAAAAATCCATTCAAGGAGTTCTAATATGGGAACCCAAGTGTCATTCAAGACTATCCATGCCTCAATAAAACATCATTTCAAATGTTTCACTCTGATAAAGCATGTATATTGAAACATTAGAACATTTTAAACTTTTAGTTCAGCGTATAACTGATGCTCTCTTAGTGCATCAAGGACGATGTCATTATATGGGGCATGCTCATCTTTTAAAGAAGAGCACATTAAGAGGATTTAGATTATATTCAAAGGATACAAGAAACTACTGGTACCTCAAGATGAAGTGTTCAGTACTGTTCTGGACCAACAATACACCAACTATGAAAAGAAAGACCATTCTTTCCATTTCTGGTCAATTTCTTTAGTAAGGATATCAACTTCACCTATCAGTGCATCATCATTAACTGATCATAAATCCTTTACCATCTAATGCATCCCGTTATCACTCAAACTTAACCATTTAAGTCCATACATGACCAACAGTGTTTCTCAAGGGTTGCGTACACATAAAACCACATATAATTCATGTCATCAATTAAAAATCGACATGTTATAAGACCCACCAACCTCACAGAAATTCCAAAATAGCACAGAAAATTTTCAAATGGTATTCTTTGGTGGCATCCCTTGTATTTAGAAGGACACATATTCACTAGAACTAATGTGATACTTCCCACCTTTGTAGTTTTTTAGTTGTAAAAAGGAGAGATAGAATATCCACTCATAATCACACTAGGTCAGATTCACCTTAAGAGAACATGTAACACTTCTCCAAGTCACAGTCACTAATTTTAGAACATTTAGAACGAAATCCAAAACCAACCTGACTGGCATGTCAAAACACCAAATCCTCTTGGAGCATTATCCCAGTCATTAGGGTGAATTGATTCCTATAACTCCTTGATAACTCTTCTCTGGTTATGACCCAAGAACATACTCAACATCTCAAGGATAAATTATTCCCCCAGACTCAATTGATTCATTATATCATATAGAAATTTGATGGTTACCATGTATATTAACGCACACTACCCTATGTTTTCATAATAAAGAAAAAAATCCTCCATAATATCTATAGTACGTTTTCCCTATGCATCCAAGTTTCATGTGGTCCATACCAGAGATTTATCCCAGGGTCATATTTCCCCATATGACTGTTAACCTAGATAATGATGTACTATGTTGTCCATAAATGAGGAAGAAGAGATGTTCATGTGACCTAAATAGTGTCTAAACATTCCCTAAGAATGTCTAACCTTATAAAATTGAGCATTAAATGATAATAATGACCACAAAAAGGTAAAGGATAACAACAAACAACCATCAAAATAAGGGTTTCAATTAGAATCCAAGATTCCTACTAGGAACAATGCCACTCGAACAACACCATACATTAGAAATATCACATAATTTAGAAAGAAATTTTATCTGTAAGGGTGATTCCTACCTCAATCTAACCCCTTAAAAAATAATAGGAATCATCCCTATAACTAGGTAATACCAAATAGATTTCACTAGTCACTACACCAATCATTTAATCCCTTACAAAAAAGGAAAAAGGCCTATGGAAAATTCTCCCATTTTCATTCTAAGGAAACCCAAAGAGATATTTAAACTTCCCTTACATAAGTGTTTAAACTAAATATACCACCTAAGGTTCCATTTTAAGTCATTACATTGATTTACATTCAATCTTGAAATAATAGAAATATATAACATAGAGCATCAAGTACCAATTATAAGACAAAGTCACTTATTACCATATTTAACTCATGCCTCAAGGAAAAATAGGCAAGTCTTATCAAACTTCATTTTTAATCATTAACCATTTATTTAAATACCTTCATAATTAGTAAATTTATCATATAAATTCCTTTCAATAGTTTTATTTATCCATAGGGATTTTCAAAATTGGGCTTTGTTAAATAAAATTACAATTTCAATACTAATTCAGAATAGATGAGGAGACCTATGGTGGATCCATTAAGCCAACATGGGTTCATCATAAAATAACTCAATAGAATTTGTTTAATTACAATATTTAAAAACACCCGTAATGGGTTATCTCATAAGAAACATGCCCCAATAGACTTTATTGGTTCCATTTATGCATTTAGGAATAATAATCATGTTGATCAACATACTCATGTGATAGAGTCATAAGACTTTATAGAGGTAACTATAAATAGTTTAAATTTTGAAATTTACCTTAATTTTTTTCATCTGATAAGATTAAATACCATAATCAACTTATTAGGGTCGAGTCACGTAAGAGGTCCATAAGAAACAAATTCATTCCAAATAAAATTAAAAAGATTTTAAATTTATAAAAAATATATCATGTTCATATTTAATGGTTTGGTTATCTAGTTTTCCATATCCCAATATATAAATTACTCATTCACTTTATAGACCACAATCTATCTCCCACATAATCAAAACCAATTCACTTTAAAATTTCAAATTTCACATATTTTATATTTTAACAATGGTCTATATATATATATACAAATCTCAAAAGTTGGTTCAAATATATGGGGTACAATTCCCTAATTTATATTGTTCCCATACATCTTACAATTGAAAAATGGCTCTCGTTTAAGTGTAACATATAATTTCATCCCATGTAACCAATAAAATATCAAAATTGTAACTATGGATGTAATTGTAAGTAGTAAACATAGAGGAACATGATAATAGGATTCGAATCATGATACATAGTCAATACATGATAAATAATTAGGTAACAAGGAATATAATTACCAAATTATGGCAGTAGATAAACATGATTAATAAATAACCCAAGTATGTTATATAAATAGACATGATAAATAAGTACCTAAATTGTACAATACTAATCATATCACTAATATACCTAACATGGTATAGATCATCTAGGGTAATAATCACAAAGGAAACATCATCAAAAGTAGTAGGAAGCCTAAAAATAAAACTACATGGCTTGGAATATGCATGGAATGCGAATCTCAATGTTCCAATAAAGATTCATATAATGCTAATTCCTTTCCATACTAGGATAATGGAAAAATACCATAAATTTCATAAATCAGTGAGTAGTGGAAAGTACACCATTCAATAAAGGTGAAATCATAATAAATTTTATTATCAAACAACAAAAATAATAATCCCCTCCCTTTCCACTCAGACTTTTTCTTCTATATGGGGTGATCACTCCCAGACACAACTATTTACCAAGAACTGACACATTCCTAGTATCCTATAAACTAGATAAAAATAGTAATATGATGGGAAAATAAAGCTTTGATACTAATTTGTAACATTCCGACCAGATATCCTATAAGACATGTATCCAGATTGGTCGCCACATGGGCTTAAGCATGCCTCCCTATATACCAGAGGTTGCTGACTAGAATCAGTGGTCTAATAATGATATAGTGGGCAGTATATAACTTCATAATGAGAGTATCATAATGGTATATAAAAAAGTACATAATAAGAAATGGAGGAATCAGTAATAAATTAAAGTCAGAGTAGTGTAAGAATAATATCAACTAAATATAAATGGCTAAATCCAATATACAACAATGCATGCATGTCTAGATGATGATACATAAACTAAAATATAAGAAACACAATATGAAACAAGATAAAATTAATTAAACTTATAAATAAAACAATTTAAATCAATGAGGATGAAATTCATGAGAATATTGATATGCAAATCAGCCCCCTTCCTCTAACTCCTAGGTACAAGCATAACAGCACAATCAATAATCCATGGTCTACAAACATGCGTTCTACTTTGGTACCCCAGTGTAATGGTGTTTCGAGCAGGGTTTGAGATAAAATCCTAGTAATCTACCACCAATAGCATCTATAGTTAAATCCATTATGTGAATATAAGGTTCAAAAGTGTCAATATATAAACAAATAATCAACAATGTTGTAATTATTGATACCAATAGGCTTAGGTTCTTAAAGGACACTTAGAGGCTCTAGCTGCTTTGGATCATGGATAGACTGAGTGTCTGATTAGTAACTATATATATAGTAATAATATATATATATATATGATATTTATATATTTCATCCAAAAATATAGACTAGGTATAGGTGGACGTAGGTAGCCATATACATAGAATACTAGGTTCTAGATAAACTGAAGCATGACTCAAGCGTCCATAACAAGTATCAATGAGCATGTAATCTCAATGAAAGTGTTCAAACCCAACATATAAAAACAAATGAGAGATGTCATGCTCAATAATCTAGATGGTGGGTGTTTCATCATACCAACACCCAAAACAAGGGATGTGGTGCTTCATACCCACTATCCAAATAGTTTCAATGGTGTGAAGCATCATTCTCAACACATAATGTTTGGGATATTGAAACATCATTCCCAATAATTGTCATAACCATCATGTCAAAACAATATCAAGGGAGTAATAATAATTATAATAAGTCATGATCTATTAAGATAACTCGTAAGACCAATATAACCAAGGGTTTCACATTTATTACAATTTACAAAATCTGTGCTAGTTTAAATATAGGAAGTGGAATAATTTTACTACACAATTTAATTACATTTAATTTAAATTATTATATTTAACATTCCATTTAATTTATCAAGGCATGGAAATTTATAATCAAGGCTTTCCAACCCACATAAAAGGTGGTTGGTCATTCAAACAATTGGTTACAAAGAAGAAATTTCCCACCTTTTCAATTAATTTAATAATTTTATTTGAGTCCATGTACTAAGAATTCCATATATATATAAATAACATAAAGGAATAGGAAAATACCAATTCCATAAATCCAAGAAATATTCAAATCACTAATCACCACTTTTTGTTTAGAAGATAGTGAACCTCATCCTAGGGGATTTATTATAAAACATGAAATTGTTAAAAAAACAATTCATTTAGCACAACCAATAATCGCATTCAAGAGACATAAATCAATTAACAAAAAGAACCATTTTAGAAAGCTACCAAACATAAAAAATCAATTTAGTAGTTTATAAACATGACTTGAAATGGGAAAATCATTTATAGTTGAAGTTGAATGCTTGGTAGGAATTCCAAGCTTTAAAATTATTATATAAAAGATGAAAAATCACTTGGTGCATCCAAATGGGTGTATAGAATCTAGGTTAATAATCTTTAATTAAACATAAAGGATCAATGGGTGTAATAAATCATGCGTATAAAAATTTAGAGATGAATAACTCATTTTAGGGTAGCGCGTGTCAAAGGCCAACACGTGGCACAATGAAAATATTTATAAATCAACAGAAACTTGTGGAAAGAGCTATAGACCACCGACCTTAAAAAAAGGTCACCTCAATAATTCAATATCAATATTTGATTTAATTTGATTCTGGAGAAATTAAATAAATGTATATTCTCTCTAAAAATATTTTGAATGAGATCACACAAAAATAGCACAACAGATCGGAATAGAAACTTATAAAGGAAGAAATATGATTTGAGGTCTTACCTAGAGCTATCCAATGCTTCTAACAAATCTTGATTTGGAATCCAGATCAAGAACATATCTTAATTCCTAGATTGACATTTGGAGAAATCTATTTTTGATAAAGGGATAAACTATCTACTTTAAAAGATAAAACTAAGATAAGGGTTTAGATATTAAGTTCATTAAGGTAATTTTAGTAATTTTACTACAAAATAATATGTTCATGGTTTGGGTACATGGTTTGTCCAAACCGTGTGAAAACCATTCTCTATTCACTATCTAAGGAGGGATGCAATCTCATTAAGATGAATTGTTTCCCTAACTATGATAACCCACTAAAAATAACACTATTCAATATGTATGAAATATCACATGGTTTTGTGCCTCAGGTCGCATGGTTACAGAAAAATTATACAACCCATACTGCTCAAAAATTTCTTTAAATGGTTTCCCAACATAGTTAGTGCTAACCATGTGGTAAACATGAGGCCTAACCTTTTTCCCATTTTCTAGAAATCTAGGATCCGAATAATCCCTAGACAATCCTAGGACCTTCCATAGGCTGTAGTTCACTTTTAAAAATAATTAAACCAATATTTAATGAAAAAAATAGCCATATGTTTTGGAACAGATAGGTCATCATAATAATATTTGATTGGGTTCATTCCCTAATCCATAATATCCTTATTCAATATTCAATAATAATTCTATCTCTATAGAAAAAGTCTCTTACTGAACTAATTTCAATTACCATTCCAGTCCTTAATATCTCATGATATATCTATCTATATCTAATGCATTGGAGGGATATATAATTCTATGATCACTGATCACATTATGAAAATCAAACATATGTGTCCCAAAAGACCAGAAACATTCATCATAGCATAACCCATTGAGAGAAAATATATTTCTTAAACATTTCATCATTCTAGTATAATATAACCTATATAAAATTAACTAGTTTCTTAAAGGTTTCATCATTAATTAATTAACATGTTGGAAATAAATTAGTTTCAAAGAATCATCCTAAAATAATTATCATCATAATACATACAAATAATTAAAGTGGATGGAATCATTGGATCATATCCCAAGTAAATTATAAGTAACACTAAATGATGTTATCATAGATAAAAATGACTTTAAAATATCACTAGAACATTTAATGAAGAAAATACCCTTTTATTTTTGAATTTTTTATTTAAAATATAAATATATCCAAAATTTTAAGGGAAAATATTTGAAAAATAACCATGGAAAATTTCTAATGAATCTACAATGATTTAAGTGGTCATGTGGGTGGGAAATTACTTTTCATTCCAGGTATATCAAAAAAATATTCCTTATTATATTTTTAGTAAAAATTCTAAAGTATATCATTTGAAAAATGATAGGAAGATTCATTTTAAAACATTTTCTTAAAATCAGATCATGGTTAAAAATAAATTTATACAAGAATATATAGAATATTAAAAACATTATTTATAACATTTTTAGAAAGTGTGGATAAGAAAGAAATAGGATTTTAAAATGAAGAGAGAAATAAAGTTAGATTTTCTTAAAAAAAATATTCTCATCTCTTGTGTTCTTAAATAGAGGATAATGAATGGAAAACATGTTATTTATAAAATTAAATATATGAGAATAAATTTTTTTGAGTTTCATGAGATTTAGATCCTAAAACTTTATCATCATAAACTTAATAATAAATAATCCTGATAAACAATGTGATGATAACATAAATATCTTACGTGAAGTTAGAATTACTTCAAATGATATTTTAAAATCCTATATAATAAATTTAAATTTATTATAATTATAAACCAAAATGTTTTACATACTTATAATATCTTATATGATAGACCTATAACATTTGAACACCCATTTATTAACAATTATTTATTAAAATCGTCATTTCTATGTGTTAACTATTTTGATTTTTATGATAATTTCAGTTTAGTAGTTTAGTTAGTTGTAATTTGATCATGGTACTATAATATCTAGAATTTAAATAAAGATATAAATATATATATATATATATTCATTATATATATATATATATTGATTCATTCTTAAAAGGTGGAGATAGATAAATGAAATGTACTGTTCATAGAGACGGTAGGTCATACATATGCATGAAAACTATTTTCAATTTTCACTGGGTGGAAAAAAAGAAAGTTAAATAATAATTCAGTATTATAGAATAATTTTTTATAATATATGCACTAATACCAAAATGGACTTTAAAATCACTCGATAAAGCCTTTAACAGTGCTAAAAAACACTGTCAATCTAAGTGGTGTTAAAAGTTGGGTGCTTTTATCAACACGAGAAAAGCACTGATAAAGGGGTTCCCTTATCAATGTTAAAAAAAATAAACAATAAAGGTGTTCCTTTATCAATTCTTTTTTAGAATTGATAAAGTTAGACCTATTTGTAGTGTGTTATTAAAATAATAGCACATTGTAGCAGGTCAAGCGTTGTACACTTTTCAAACATTGTTTTTTTAAAATTAATAATTTAATTAAAATAAAAATTAAATAACAAATTCAATAATAATAACAATATATTATGAAAATGTAAAAAAAATTGTACAGTTACATTAACATGTACAATTTATTATAAACATTCAAAAACATTAACAGTTTCATTATCTTAGGCACCTGACCCCCTCTCAAAAAAGCCTGATAATGGTATCGATTTCTAAACAAACCACCCCAACCTGAGTAAAGGAATCCAAATTTATAAGAAAAAAATTCTTATATCAATAATACTATAATGAAATAAATTAAACATAAATATGAAATAATAAATTAATAAATTTTAATTTTTAAATTGTAACCACATGATTCGAGTAATATCAGTCACATCCTACATCAGACGGAGCTGAGACTGAGTCCTATATATCACAAATGACTAATGGATCATTATCATGAATTATCAAAACAATATAAATGAATTTTTTTAGTTTTAAGTATGTCACTTTTTATTACTAAAATTAAATTTTAAACTAAAAACATTCACTTTGAGTCATACTAACCACATCGTGTGTTACTTTATTGTGAGACTAATTCATACGCATCAAAAATTACTTATTAATCATTGTTAAAAATTATCAAGACAACCAGAGTGTGTTTTCTCAATTTTAGTGAGGGACACATGATTTGAAGTAAAATTTCAATTTTAAACTCATAATAGATACATTGATTCATATATGGAACACTATGTACATATTAACGTGATATTGATTCATAAATTTCACAAATGACTTATGGATCATTTTTAAAATGTATCAAAACAATGTGAATCATTTTCTCAGTTTTGGGTATGTCACTTATCTCTTTTACTAAAGTGTCAATTTTAAATAAAAAAGAAACACTTAGAGCCATACCAGTCACAGCATGTGTCAGATTGAGGTTTGGATGATTCCTACTCATCAAAAATGACTTATGTATTATTTCCCTAAAATATAAAAACAATTTTAATGTGTTTGCTTAGTTTTGAGTATATCACTTATTTTTTAATAAATTTCATTTTAACTGAAAAAAAATACTTTGGTCATACTAGTCACATATTATGTTGTGTTGATATAATATTGATTCATATACATCACTAATGACTTATGAATCATTTTCCTAAATTATCAATACAATCTGATCATGTTTTCATAGTTTTCAGTGTGTGTGACACACATTTTGAACTAAAATGTCAATTTTAAACTGATAACTAACAATTAGAGTCATATTGGGGACATTTATTATCATACTAAGATGTGAATGATTCGTAAATGTCAAAAATTACATGTGGATCGTTATATTATCTAAATAATCTAAAAGTTTTTGATTGATTTTGAGTACATCACTAGCCTTTTTTAATAAAAATGTAAATTTTGAATAAAAATACACACTTTGAGCCATAACGATCACACCATGCATCAAATTAATGTATGGATGATTCATACACATCGAAAATTACTTAGATATTTTTGATAGAAAGTATCAAAATAATCTGAATGTGTTTTCTTAGTTTTTTGTAGTCACTTGTGGTTTTTTTCTAAAATGACATTTAAAACTAAAAATATGTAATTGGAGTCAAACCAATCAAACCGTGCATCATATTGAGATTTAGATTATTCCTAAATGTCGCAAATTACTTATAGATCATTTTACTAATGTATCAGAAAATATGAATATGTTTTCTCAGTTTTGAGTATGTCACTTTTTTTTACTAAAATGTCATTTTAAACTGAAAACATGAACTTTGCGTTATACCGATCTCATCATGTTTCATTTTGTATTGGGAATGATTCCAACACATCAAGAATTACTTATGAATTATTATCCTAAATTATCATGTTCATCCAAGATATTTTCCTTATAACAGTGAGTGTCACATGTTTTGAACTAAAATTTCAATTTTAAATTGATAAAAGAGACTTTGAGACATACCGGGAACATTGTGTATCAGATTGAGGTGTTTATAATTTATACACAACACAAATGAATTATGGGTGATATTCCTATATTATCAAAGAAATATTAATGTTTTTTCTCAATTTTGATTATGTCACTTGTATTTTGTACTAAAATGTTAATTTTAAATAAAAAGAAAAACTTTGTGTCCTAACAGTCACACCATGAATCAGATTAATTTATGACTAATCCATATATAAAAAAAGTACTAATGGATGATTTTATTAAGGTATAAAAACACTATTATTGTTTTTAATTTGTTTTCAGTATGTTAATTATTTTTACTAAAATGTCATTTTTAATTGAAAGCATACACTTTGAGTCATATCGGTCACATGATGTGTCAAATTTACTTGAGTCTAATTCCTATAAGTAAAATTTACTTATGAATAATTTTCCTTAGTTATAAAAAATATATAACTGTTCTTTCACGATTTTTAGTGATTGACATGCATCTTGAACTAAAATTTCAATTTTAAATTGATAATGGACACATTGAGTCATATCAGGCACATTGTGTATCAGATTTACATAAATCTAATTCTTTCACATAAAAAACGTATAGATAATTTTAATAAAGTATAAAAACAATTTGAATGTGTTTTCTTGGTTCTGATTATGTCATTTGTCTTTTTTTAGTAAAATTTCAATTTTAAATAAAAATACACACTTGAAGTCACACTGGTCACACCATGCATTGGATTGAGGTGAGGTGGATTACTACACATAAAAAATGAATTATGGATTGTTTTAATAAATTATAAATAACAATCCAAATTAATTTTCTCAATTTTGAGTATGTCACTTATTTCTTTACTAAAATGTCATTTTAAACAAGAAAACATGCACTTTGAGTAATACAAACCACATTGTGTGTTATTTTTATATAAGACGGATTCTTATACATCAAAAATAAATATTAAATAATTGTACTAAATTATATACAAAATCGGAGTGTGTTTTTTCATTTTTCAGTGAGTGACACATGTTTTGAACTATAATGTCAATTTTTAACTAATAAAAAGCACTTTCAGTTATATTAGAAACACATTGTATTGGATTGAGGTGGTGATAATTCCAACCCATCAAAAAAGACTTATTTATTTTTTTAGTAAAATATCCAAATAATGTTTATAAATTTTCTTATTTTTGTGTATGTCACTTGTGTTTCTTAATAAAATTCCAATTTTAAATAAAAAACTACACTTGGAGTCATACCGGACACATTGTAGGACATATTAAAGTTCTCTTGATTCTTAAAAATCTATAATTATTTATGATTTTTTTATATAAATTATAAAAAAACTAAATTTATTTTTTTTAGTTTTGAGTATGTCACTTTTGGTTTTTACTAAAATTTCATTTTAAACTAAAAACACGCAATAAGAGTCATACCAGTCACACCATGAATAAAATTTACATGATTATAATTAATAAACATCAGAAAGGACATAAAAACATTTTTCTTAAAGTATCAACAAAAAATATGAATGTGTTTGATTGGTTTTGAGTATGTCACTTCTTTTTTCACTAAAATTTCATTTTAAACAAAAAATACACACTTTGATTCATACCAATCACATCATGTGATGGTTTTATATGAGATAGATTCCTAAACATAAAAAATAACCTATAAATCATTTTCCTTAATTGTCATGACAATCTGAGCATGTTTTCTTAATTTTTAGTGAGTGAAAAATGTTTCGAATTAAAATGTAAATTTAAAATTGACAATAAACAATTGGATTCATAACAAGAACATTTTGTATTAGATTATGGTTTGAGAAATTCATACACATCACAAATAAATTATGGATCATTTTCTTAAAGTATCAAAAAAATATGAATCTGTTTTATCATTTTTTAGTATAGAACTTGTCCTTTATACTAAAATATTGATTTTAAATAAAAATACACGCGGATTCATAACAATCACATCATGCATCATATTGAGGTGTGAATGATTCCTACACATCACAAATTACTTTTTTTTCTAAAATATCAAAAAAATACAAATTAATTTTCTTGGTTTTGAGTATGTCACTTATTTTTTACTAAAATCTCATTTTAAACTAAAAACACACACTTTGAATAGAAAAAGTCATGTCACAATTCCATTTGATGTGATACTAATTCTTTAACATTAAAAATGACTTATGAATCATTTTACTAAATTATCATGCCAATGTGAGCATGTTTTCTTAGTTTTCAATGAGTAACACATGTTTTTAACTTAAATTTCAATTTTGAAATAATGGGCACTTTGAGTCATACTGATCACACTGTGTGTTAGATTGAGTTGAAACTAATTCCAACGTATAAAAAATATCTTATGAATCATTTTTATAAAGTATTAAAACAACCCTAATTTTTTTATTAGTTTTGAGTATCTCACTTTTGGTTTTTACTAAAATTTCATTTTAATTAAAAACGTGCATAACTACCACAAAACAGGGCAAGGGAAGCACTTCCCTTTATCAGCGCTAAACATAAAGCACTGATAAAGGGGTATGCCTTTATCAGCACTAGTTAAAAGTAATGATAAATATACAATTTATCAGCGCTAAAATAAGCACCGATAAAGGTATACCCTTTATCAGTGCATTTTTAGCACTGATAAAAGGTAAAATTTATCAGTTATTATTTTAGCACTGATAAACGTTTTTATTAGTAATTTATATAAAATTATAATATTTATAATAAAAAATAATGTTTTTTTATAGATTAACAATTATATACCAATATTTATAAAAATATACTCTTTATTGTTGTAATTATTAATAAATAGATATATATTTATCTTATATGCCATTTTAAATAAATATATAAGAATATAAATAAATTATTAAATAAAAACTGCTGGAACCTTTATCAGCGCTCATTCAAAGAGATGATAAAGGTATGTTTTATCAGCACTAAAATAAAATCACTGATAAAATAGACATTTTTCAGCGCTGTAATTAGAGCACTGATAAATAGGTATTTTAGCAGTGATTTTTTAGCACTAATAAAGGTGTCTCTTTATCCATGCTAAAAAAGCACTGATAAATGTATGTTTTATCAGGGATTTTATTTTAGTGCTGATAAAACATACCATTATGACTGCTTTCAAGGAGCGCTGATAAAGGTTCCAACAGTTTTTATTTAATAACCCTAAAAGGTCCTCCTCTCTTGCACACGGTTAAGCTTTTGAAGAAACTGAACCAGGCCCCTCATCCACCGCAACCTCTCTTCCTCGTCCTTCTCATTATCCTCCTTTTACTCCTACTCCTCCTCATCCTCCTCCTCCTCCTCCACCACTGATGGGTTTTCCTCCTCCACCGCGACCATCACTGCCTCTGCCACCGCTGGGTTTTCCTCCTCCATCGTGACCATCGCTAACTATGTCGTCGCTGGATTTTCATCCTCCACCACGACTGCCGCTGCCTCCACTGCCGCTGGTCAGTGTAGGAGTATTTTCCTTCTCTTAGGTTGTTATATTCTTTTAGAGAGGCCTTCTTTTATGTGTTATCCTTGGAGAAGATTGGTTACCCTACCTAATGTGAGTGTTCTTTGATGAATCACATGACATTGTTATAGCTAACTGATGGGATTCTTAGCAAGGGATATTAATATGGGATTGTACCTTATGTTTGACTAAAAATTGATAATGTATCCCTCAAATCAAAATGGATTATGTTCCTATCTTTTAGTAGTTGTTGAGTTATGTCATCATCTTTCTTTAGGTTTTAGGGGATCAGGAATGTGTGATTAATTCAAAGATTCAATTTAGATATACTAGTTCTCCTTCAAGACATATTTGAGAATATGAATACAATCCTATGTTTTTGTTGGGATATGCTAACATTCCTCTTTAATGGGTGTGGGGATATAGGCCTGGTATCATATGGAAATTGGGATATGATGTTACCTTGCTCAGAATTTATGGAAGCATGAATATGGGCTTACCCCTATGGGATATTTGATATATTTCGATTACCACTCTCTATTAATGCTTCCAATATATGTTGAAAAATATTTAATACATGGGTGGGGATATAGGGTTGTTTTTATATTTCCTCCAAGTGGTATTGATGGGATTCTATAATTTCAATAGGATTATGAGCCTGTTTTTTTGTAGGAGTGGGGATATATACCAACTCTTTCCCCTTATCCACTTCCATACGAAACTGGTTGAATTTATGCATGGGTGTGGAAATATGTGTGTTCCCCCAAATTTTTGTTAGGATGTATGGGTAGGCTCATTGTGTTTGAATAGGGATATGATCATACTCACTAGATACCACGTGTTATGTTGGAAAACTTATTATGGGGAAGTGGGGATATGAACCTTCTCCCTATGATCAAGTAGATCTTAATTACTAGAGAGACCTCATAGATTCTTTGATCTAAGAGATTAGAGAAGGGGTCTCCATTATAGTGACCTCAATAGGATTCTAAAGGTTAATGGTCACGTGATGTTGGTGATAGTGGTGATTGTTAGGATCCCTACTGGGTGACCCCTGAACCGAGTTGAGGTCATGAGTGACTTCTTGATCCACCTTCCTAAGATAAGTAATATAATTATTATCATTCTCTAGGGATATAATTTTGAATTAATTAATGTTGGTGGTTGGTGCCACTTGCTTTATTATAGTTTCCCTATAATGGGGTGGGTTTTTAGCTTCAACACATGAATACCCTCATATGAAACTTCAAGAGTAGGCATAGTACTGTGTTAGTGGATCCCCCTTACAATCATGTCATCCACATAGTTTTGAGGTCTTAGAATATGTGATGTATTTTTTTAGATCATGGAGGTCATAGATTTGTAAAAAATTAAAGAAGGGGAATATCTATTGGATGAAGATACCTTCACTTTTGATTTAATGGAGCTTATAAGGGGTTCTTATATACAAAAACTCCCAAAAAAAGAATACTGATTAGTGAATTATTACAAATAAGTATATTCTATTAATCATTTTAACAAGTAAAGGATTCATGTTATATTAAAAAAAATTGTTTACATGGAAAACATGAAACAAAATAGCCTGAATTCCTTGGAAAACCATTATATTATCATTTAAGAATTAAAATTGGGTTCACTATTTTTTTGTATGTGACATGCAAATAAAATGTCCTAACATGTGGGGAACCTAATTTATTTAGTTATTGAATAATTTCATGTTAGTTTCATCATTTTTGTTTCAAATCAAAACAACATAGCCTGATTCTTGGTTGTCAGTGGGACTGAGTATGGTAGCATAATATTTGTTTCTGGTTATGATTCTTTTTTAGATAATTTCAAATGGGTTTATTCATATAACTAGAAACACCTAATGTCTCACACATTCGTAAGTTAGGAAAGGGAAGGATGTGGATGATCTCATGAGGAAGATTGATTAATGAGGATGGCTATGAAATATTAAGATAGGTTTAGAACTCAAGATGGAATATTACATATCCTATTGAAATAGGATTCAAAATCCATATAGTTTAAGGGAAATTGTTTAAGGTTGTTTGAAAATATTGTACCATGAATTTTAAAGTCATGTGATTAGGATGTATGTGTCGTGAAAGGTGTGATAACAGAGGATTGATCAGGGATTACTCATTTGGGATATATTATCTAGAATAAGATTTGGGATTGTACCTAGTAAGGAGGAACTATTGGTCAGGGCTTACCCATTGTATGTTAATATTTTATATTTTAAAAAGTCCGTTTAAATCATTCTATAGAAGGTGGGTTCTATAATTTCTTGTCATTTTAAGGTATGTTTAATCATGGTGTGTGTTGATCTCAGTTTTAGTGGGTTATTGGGGTTTGTGGTATGTGTTAAATGGTGTACTCGGTTTTAGATTATTCTATTCTCATGGGTTTCTCCTATTTTATGTTTTCTTTTCAGTTAGAAATCTCCTTTGTTGTGTTCCTCTCCTCTATCACGAACGCACCTCTGTCGTGTGCTTACCGAAACCTTCATAGTGAGTTTTCTCATGATAATCATTGGTTTCCTCTTGTTCACATGTTATTACTGTTTGATATTGATGGTTATAATATGAAATGTATGGGCTAAACGCCCCGCTGAAAATCGTGGCCGTTGGTGGTCCTTGTTTGTGCACTAAATGAATTGCATGTTGGTTGGTTCTTGTTGAACATTTGAATATAAAAAATGGTAATTTACATATACTTGACATATTAATGAATGACGCAGGATGATAAAACTTCTATGATAACCCCTAAATTAACAAAAAAATGAATAAGGGATGCTTTCTAAAATCTAAAATTATGATTGTTTGGTTTGTATGGTGTTGCAATTGTGAGCACGACTGTGTTTTTTGTATGGTGTTGCGGTTGTTGTCATGATTTATAGGCCATTTTTTTCCATGTTTTAGTTCTTCCTCTATTTAATATCAATCCAATCTTTACCCATTTCAATGGCACCACCAATTTGTTACTAGTGCAATTCCACTGAATCCTAGAAAACCACTTTTAGATGACTCTATGAGACACTTTATGGTGTGAAGATGTTGTTTTTCAGATTCTATATATTTTTAAAATACATGGCATGTAGTCTTGTTAAATGTAACATGCTTCACCATACATGGATCTCGAAGACATATACTTCTTCATGAAACCTTTTACATGCCATGAAATAATGGTAGAACCATATGATATGTGTTTTACTTCACTCACACCATGTATTGATACCATAGAAACATGATGTGTATAGACTATACACCCCTAGTGGTCATGTAAGGACTACACACCGTGTATTCCACAAAAATGTGATGCATAGCCGGTGAGGTGACTCAATATGTATCTAAAGTACATCCCTTTAGCTCAAGTTGTTCTATATGTCATGTATTTTCAAAGGCATCATGCAGTCTTTATAAGACTAACTTGGAATTAATTTGATATATGTCAGATTAAATCAGGTATCTTATCCATACACAATGTTCACCCTACTAGACACCATGTATATGGATTTCACATGATTTTAGAAATGGTAGTATACAACCAACCTTGATTGAGAACCCTACACATTGTGTATCCATTAAAAAAATTGTGTGCTATGTTATTTTCAATATTATTATTTATTTTTCACATAGATGATAGTATTTCATGTATGAGTAGCCCGTTATAAATATCTTCTCATGTAGATCACAATAGTATGATTCCCTCATTCATTGGAAATTGCAGACGATGTGGTTTGGATATTTTAATTATCTTTACTCTGATTGAGAGTTGACAAGTGACAAGTTAGATGTTTGGAGAAAATATGGAGTATAGTACTCCCCCATGTTTCGGTGAAGAGTCATCCATGTATAGGTTTTAGGTAGTCCATGGAGATATACAAAATACTGGGCATAGTTTCCCATATATAGATAGAATTCAAGTACTTTCACATGTTTTGGGGTAGGTTCCTCTATTTCATTGTAGAGGAATTTGTACCATGATTTTTTTATAAAACCCAAACAATGCTACTTGATTAATTAAAACATAATATTAGGAAAGTTTGATATCGAACACCTAATCATGATGAATATGAATAAATAATGGATGAATGCCAATTGGTTGACAAAAGAGTATGAAGATGGCAGGAAAGAGTTTATAATGTTTGCAGAAGATCATGCATGTGACCCTTCTCAAATCCTTTGTCTGTGTTTACACTATTGTTATTCAAGAAAAATTAGTCCTGAGGAGTTGGAAGAAAACTTGATCTGTCATAGAATATATTGAATTTATACATGTTGTAATAAACACGGTGAAAAAACGAATGTAGGTATTGGGTCAGATAACACGGAGTTTTATGGATCATCTGATATGATTACAAGCGTGAACAGTGAAGACAATCATATAAAGGGTGTGATTACAGATGTGAATGATGATGAAGATCGTATTGAGGAAATGACAAAGACAGTTGAAGATGAACTTCGTGATTAGCCAAAATTGTTTGAGAAGTTAAAGAGTTGTGGAAAAACACCATTGTATGACGGTTTCACTAAGTATAAATCATTTTCAGTTGTACTAAAGCTGTATAATTTAAAAGCAGGAAATGGGTGGAGTGACGCCAGTTTTACAGAACTACTTGCTCTCCTGAATGACATGCTCCCATAAGATAATGAACTCCCAAGATGAACATACGATTCCAAATGAATTCTACGATCGATGGGTATGATCTCTGAACGAATACACGCCTGCTTGAATGACTGTATATTGTTTCGTAAGGACCACAAATCACTTAAATAATGCCCAAAGTGTGGTGCTTATCGATAAAAGAAAGATGATTCTAGTCCTAAGAAAGTTATATGGTACTTTCTAATCATTCCAAGGTTTAGGCGCCTATATGGAAGTGAAGAGAATGTATGACAATTGACATGGCATGCAGATACAAGAATTAAAGATGGGAAACTATGTCACCCAGCAGACTCTCCTCAGTGGAAGATAATTGATCACAAGTATCCTGAATTTGGAAACGAGCTGAGAAACCTCCATCTTTCATTATCTACAGATGGGGTGAATCCTTTTGGTTTTCAAAGAAGCAGTCATAATACATGATCAGTTATGTTGGTAAATTATAACTTACCACTGTGGTCATTCATGAATCAAAAATACATCATGTTATATATGCCTATATCAGGACCAAAACAACCGGGTAATGATATTGATGTTTATTTTCCCCATTTATCAAGGATTTGAGAATATTGTGGGATTCAGGTGTTACGTCGTATGATGCTTACAAAAATAAAGATTTCACTTTAAAATCCATGTTTTATGGGACGATAAATGAATTTTCTTCTTATGGAAATTTTTCTGGATATATCATTAAAGGGACTCAAGGGTGTCCCATTTGCGAACAAGGTACACAGTCAATTATGTTGAGACATTCATCGAAAACTGTGTTTCTAGGACATCACAGATTTCTACCCTGACGGCATAAGTACCGATCTTGGACGACATCATTCGACGGAAGTTCAAAAGAATGTACAACACCGTCTCTACTAACAGGTGATCAATTGTTTGAGAAAGTAAAATATTTGGACACTACTTTTGGTAATCCATTTTCGAATAACCTTACGAAAACTGGTTGGAAAAAGATATCAATTTTTTGGAATTACCATACTGGAATTGTCTGTATGTCAGAAATTTTCTTGATGTTATGCATGTTGAAAAAAATGTATATGATAGTGTCATCGGCACATTGCCAAATGCACCCGACAAAACATAGGATAGAATTAAGGCTATATTGAACATGGTTGAGATGGGAATACAAGAAGAGCTGGCACCATTGAAGGGTGAAAAATGAAAATTTCTTCCTCCTGCTTCTTACACTCTTTTTAGGCAGGAGAGATATGAGTTTTGTAACTTCTTGAATGACATAAAGGTTCTAGAGGGATATTCATCAAATATCAAGAACATCATGTCAATGGTCGATTTAAAATTAAAGGGTATGAAATCACATGACTGTCATGTTTTGATGCAAGATCTCATTCCTATAGATTTACGTTTCATTTTTTCCAAGAATTTCTGCTATACATTAATGAAGCTCTGTTTCTTCTTCAAATCTATATGCAACAAAGTTATAGACCCTGTTAAATTTCAAAATATGGAAAGAGAAATTGTAGTCATATTATGTGAATTGGAAATGTTCTTCCCAATGACATTTTTCGATACGATGGTTCATTTGGTAAGAGAGATTCGACTATGTGGTCCTGTATATTATATATGGATGTACCCCATTGAACGGTATATGAATATTTTGAAAGGGTATGTCAAAAATTGAATTCGGCCAGAGGGTTGTATCGCAGAGCAATAAATTGTTGAGGAAGTCATTGAATTTTTTAGTGAATACCTGTCTGGTGTGGAAAACATTGGCTTATTGAAATCTCGTCACACTGAGGAGCTTGAGGGTGAAGGAATTTCTGGAAGAGAGGTTATCACAATCAATATTATAGATCGGGAGTAGGCTCACCTTTATGTTTTTCATAACAGTTTCGACATTGACCTATATGTTCAAACCCATAAAGAAATTATTCATCGTTTGAATTCCTCTAGGGATGAAAAATAGATATCAGATACACATAATAGACAGTTTATAGGATGGTTTTGGGACCATATTTTAAGCATTTAGATGAACATCCATACTTGATTTCAGAATGACTTCGATGGTTAGCCGGAGGAGCAAGTGTGTATGTATTATCTTACAATTATTATGCAGTTAATGGTTATACATTCTATACTAATGAACATGATGAAGACAGTACCATGCAGAATAGTGGGGTTACACTTGTGGTTGAGGCGATGCATGTTTCCGGTGCTAAGGACAGAAATCCAATTTATGTGAATATGTCATACTTTGTCATCATCAAACGAATTTGGGAGTTGGATTATAAGAAATTCAAAGTGATTATTTTTCAATGAAAGTGGGTTGGTAATAGGAGTTCTGTTAAAATAGATGAATTAGGATTTGTGAAAGTTGATTTCAGTGAGGAAGGGGAGAAGGACGAACCATTTATAATGGCATCACAGGTAGTACAAGTAATTTATGTTCTAGACCCCGCAAACTGAAATTGGTCAATTTTTCTCTTATCAACCAAAACAACTGAAGGGTCAGATGAAAGTTCAAAGGAGGATGACCCTTTTATAAGGACTTTACAATCATTTCATAGTGGTTCCAATTTAGATGGTGTTTTTTATGTCCGAGGAGAACACAATGAAGGGATTTACATAGTCGATATAGAAGTCAAATCTCTTCAGCCTTTAAAGAAAAAAGAGTAAAATAATCAGGTTATTTGTTTATGGTAATATAAAATGTGTTACATTATGTTATTATCTATCTTATACTACTTTTATGTAATATAAATTAAATGTTAAACTACTTTTGTAGATAATGACTTCTGCACCTGCTAATGCGCCCAATCCTAAGGGACAAAAGTTTTCTCAATGAGCTGCTGGTGGTCCTAGTGTAGAGAAACAACAGGTTTCTCAACTAGCTGCTAGTGGTCCCAGTGTAGAGCAACAATAGGTTTCTCAACCTATTGTTGTTGGTCCCAATGCTGAGGTACAATAGGTTTCTCAACCTGTTTTTGCTGGTCCTAGTGCTGATGCTAGAGCTACAAAAAACATATTGACGATACTTCTGCGGAAATGGTAAGAAATGAGACCCTGAAAGCGTAAAAAAAAACAAGAGAACCGTAGTTTGAAATTGTTAGCCAAAATCCTTAAGGAAAAATCAAAAGGCATAAATTTTGAGGTAGGATGTAATAAGAAAGGCCAACATGTTAACCCCAACAAATCCATCTTTAGTAGCTACATTGGAATCGTCACTCGGCAACGTGTGCCGATTGATGTACAATCATGGCACCATGTTGTCACTGGGATGAAGACACTAATGTGGGAAGAGATTATGGTAACATTGATATCATTTTTTTAATTTATTAAAATAAAATACCAAAACATTGACTTACACTTTATCATCCATTGTAGAGTGCATTTATAGTAGATGCCTCACACAAGGAATATGTATTAAGAGTTGCAGGAATGATTCATAGAGGTTTCCACACAATTTTAAAAAAATGTCATCTTAAAGATACTGAAGGGAAAATCAAGCCACACCCACCTCCTCTTTATGCAAACTTGATATCCCAAGGAGCGTGGGATGAATTTACAAACCATCATGGGGAGAATACTTTTCAGGTACATTATGTGGGGTAATACGTTGTTTGAAGTTGCTTGTATTAAACACTTTGATTGACAGTTTTCTATTTATGAAATTGCAACTAAGTGCTGAAAATAAAAAACATGTAATAGAACTAGTGTACTCCTACCATAAAGCAAGGATGGGGTACGATTCACTTGAGAAAAAATTGGTACGTCTTTTAAATCTATCGTACTACTTTTATGTGACATAAAACAACACCATAACCATGTTTCTCTATTTATATGCAGATTGATGATTCTAAATCGAAATCCATATCCATCCCACACCATGTTCCATGGAAGGAGTCTCGTGTAAATAAATAGGTGATACTGATAGATGAAAAAACACAAAAAGTGTGGAAAATATTTTTAAGTATGACATAATATAAATTTTATTTTCTTTAAATCACTATTACATTATAGTGACTACTTATTTTTTTATATTTTCTATCTGACATAGTCATAATAATCAATAACAACCACACATGATGCAGACATACTTTCAGCAGCCTTAAGGAAGCCAGAACAGTATGGCTGCATCAGAGGTGCGGGTTTTGGGGTGACACCCCGAACATATTATGAAAAAAAACAAGCGGAGGATAAAAATGAAAAAATGGAAAAGATTCCAAAAAAATAGATATTTTTTAATAAGAATTAAAATACCAGAGAGAGATGATAGCAAAATTTATGGGGGAGAGGCAAAGAGAAGAAACAACTCAACAACAACACATGCGTGACGATCCCGCCCCACCCCCACCAGCTTTGAGGTGAGCCATTCCCCTAAAAAACCTGACTTAGCAGAGGTAATCAATATTTTAATAATTGTTTCTATGAAATGTGAATAATAGAGACACTGATACCTTTCTTATACTTATATTCTATAGGGTGAAAATGACTGTGATTTATATCTATCAACTCCTACATATCGCCTTGTAGCAAGAGATGTAGTGTTCAATATGTAGAACGACATGCTACACAACAGAAAACTTCCAACAGATCATCTCAAAGTGTCAATTAATATAGCTAATGAGCCAAGTGCTGAGATACCTGTTCCAAATGACGATGACAACATTCATACGGTTGAACAATTTGTTGAAAAATTCATCGCATGGCCGAAAATTCTTTTAAAAAAACATGTCGACAAGGAGGTATCCATTTCCAATTTATTTTTCAAGATTGACCTTTAAAATTTAACAAAAAAAGGTTTGAATGCATGAATGTTATTACAGAACGACAATGAGAAGGGGTTGAAATGAAATATCATCTCAAAACTATATCAAGGATCAATGAACCAATTGAAACGGTCTACCGAGAGCACCTTCGCCCCTCCCATTCTATATCCACAGTTAATATCATTGAAGGCTCTTGTGGATACAAAGTTGATCGATGACAATGCTCACATAGTTGATTTTGAAAAAAATATGTATGGATATGAAACATCATATTTCATTAGTGCTGAAAATGTAAATTAAATCCTCATGTATGAATGGCTGGGTGCCTCAGTAATAAATGTATACATGAGGTATGTTTTCATGATTTGATTTTATAGATGTTGATATACTCTGATAATTATGACTAAATATATTTTAAATTTTTCACTGGCGTATATATGAAAAACAATTGAAGGGATTTCCCCATAAACAAAAATTTGGACTCATTAGTCCTCACACCACCTCTTCAAAAGATGAAATGGATTCTTATAAAGAGGCTGCAATAATGTCACCCCTGCTCAAATTGTTTAAAAACAAAGTTATGGATGGCAGACTCTTTTTAATACCGACGATGTAGGGGTAAAACTCTAAAATGTAATCATATCAACTATATTTTCATTTCATTCTTTACTTATTTCTTTTTGTATTTTTAGGCAGCATTGGATGCTGATTTCAGTCGATTTAGATACTTTAAAGATTTATTTTTTGGATTCAATGCATGGATATCCAACAAATCGACCATGCATGATGGATTTTGTTAATTTATAATACACTAGATACAACATTTTAAAAATAAAAATCTTGTAATATAATTTATGTTATCTTTTAATGAGGATTCTGTTATGATAGGGCGGTGCATCAATATCGTCTAATGCATGGAATGAATCCACGACCTAAGGATAAGAACACCGACAAGATCTACAACTAGAAAAGTATCCTGGTATATATAATAACATTTCACTATCCAAACACATATCAAAACAAATTACCTATTGTTTTCAATGTCTTTGTAGTGTCCAAAAAAACAAACCGAAAGGTCTGTGGTTATTATGTTTGTAAATTTATGAAAGAGATCGTATATCATCAACAAAATAGCATCCCTGATGAGGTGTTTTTGAAAATAATTACTAGTTAATTTAAAATATTTATTAATCCTTTGTGTATTTATATTTTTTCAGTAATACCATGACTGTCGCAAAAACTCGTATTCAGAAGATGATATAGATGTGTTTAGAAATGAATGGGCAACATACCTGATGAAAGATTGTACACAAATAGGATGAAGGTGAATTCCAACTAATGTTATCCATATATGATCATTGATATCTCCCTTTTTTACACTTATTGAGCGTATATGATAACCATTTATTATGTTTTATATCCATAGGTTATGAATAATGGTTTTAGAAATGATTTGCCTTTCTAGTAAAGCATAACTCATTGGACTACACTGGTCGATAATGTGGAAGTCGACTGATGCATAGTCATTTAGTCCACTCATGAGCATCTTAAAAGCTTGATGGGAACCAATATCTTGGATTTTCAATTTTCAATTTTTAGTTTCCCTTATATGTGGGTGGGGGTGTCCAAGAGGGAGGGGGTGTCCAGGGGTGGGGGGTGTCCAGGAGGGGGTGTCCACGTGTGAGGGTGTCCAGGATAGGAGGGAGGGGGTGTGTCCAGGGGGGGTGTCCATGAGTGGGGTGTCCAGGAGGGGAGGGAGGGGGTGTCTCCAGATGGGAGGGGGTGTCCAGAAAAAGATCCATTCAATACTGATAATATACAATGGGTATATAACTTATAGAGTAGCCTGAAGTGGGTCTGTAGTGAGGCATAAAAAGTTCCAACCAACCAAACCAATTCCAAGCCCATGTAAAGGCCCAAGAATTATATTCCAGTTCAATTTTAGGCTCAATATGACTTATTTAATTTCATAAATACCCAACATATGCATTATTTAACTTTCTCATGTTAGATTTATGTGAAATTTCGTTCCTATTCCTCCAATATATTTTTTGTTTGGTGTTTTTTATTGATTTGTTGAACTATATCTCATAAAAATATATATGATTTTGTAATTAATATTATTTAATGATGGTGTATGATTAATATTTATTCCATTATAAAATAGATGATGAAAATATAGTTGGACAAAGAAGGTTATTAATGGGTATACACTAAAGAACTAGGAGGGAGGGGGTGTCCAAGAGGGAGGGGTTGTCCAGGTGGGAGGGTGGGTGGGGGTGTCAAGGTGGGTGGGTGGGGCTCTCCATGAGGGGAGGGGTTGTCCAGGGGGAGGGGCTATCCAGGGAAAGGGAGGGGCTTTCCCAGGATGAGGGAGGGGATTGCAGCTGGAGTGGTCGAAGGAAGGGGGCTGCAAGGGGAGGGGAGGGGGACTGTCCAGGGGTAGAGAGGGGGTTGTCTTGGGGGGTTTCTCAAGTAGGGGAGGGAGGGGGTTGTCCAGGATGGAGGGGGTGTCTAGTAGGGGAGGGGGCTGTCTAGGAGAGGAGGGGGGATGTCCATGAGGTAGGAAGGGGGCTGTCTAGGGAAAGGGAGGGCTGCAAGGGGAGGGATGGGGTGCCATCCAGGGGAGGGGGGGTGTTGTCCAAGGAAATATGCACATGTAAATGTTGTAACAAGTAACAATTGACATTTTATTAATGTATTATTCATATTAATGTTTAAATTATTTCATTATTGTATTACTGACAAAATATTTGTTTTATTATATAGGTGAAATCTTTTTTCTAAGTTCGAATGCTTGGTTCGACAACTAATACCATGGACAACAATTTTTTAGAGCATATCATGGATGAAAAAAGGATGAAACATCAATGTTTTTTAACTGTTTGTTGGAAAATTGTAATTTTAACCAAATTAAACATTGTTTCAAATATATATAGTAATGTTTTGTTTTGTAATAATGATTTCAAGTATATGTATATAGAATTTTTGTTCCTCTGTGCTTTATGTGTGGTGTTGTTTCTACTATGTGCAAGGGCTATCATATGTGTGCAGGTGTTGTGCAGGTGTTGTACAGGTGATGTGCAGGTTCTGTGCAGCTTATGGGTTTGCATAGGCAATTTGGCCTTTATCAAGGATAATTAAGCGCTAATAAATGGATAATATATCAGTGCTCAAAATAGCACTGATAAAGGTAGTATTTATCAGTGCTATTTTGAGCACTGATATATTATCCATTTATCAGCACTGAAAATAGCGCGGATAAATACTACCTTTATCAGTGCTAAGCAAGGGATGATAATTTCCCACCTTTATTAGCGCTTTTTTTAGCGCTGATAAAGTCCCCCTTTATCAGCGCTGTGTTTAGTGCTGATAAAGGGGACCCCCCCCCCCCCTTATCTTTACTGATATTAACAACACTTTTTTAGTACTGTTAAAGGTGGGTTTTTGCGCTATTATAAGCCCTATTTGTAGTAGTTCATTTGGATTCATACTGGTCATACTATGTGTCATATTGAGATATGGATAATTACTAAATGACAAAAATGACTTATGGATCATTTTCCAAAAGTATAAAAACAATATGAATGTGTTTGCTCAATTTTGAGTATGGTGCTTGTTATTTTTACTAAAATGTCTTTTTAAATCGAAAACAAATGTTATCTGTCATACTAGTCACATAGTGTGTTGGTATGATGCGATACTAAGTCCTTCATGTTAAAAATTAATTATTAGTCATTGTACTAAATTATCAAGATAATTAGAGTGTGTTTGATTGGTTTTTAGTGACTCACATATGTTTTGTACTAAAATATCAATTTGAAAATAATAACATACAGTTTGAGTCATATCAGGCACACTTTGTATCAGATTAATCTTTGACTAATTCATACACTTAAAAAATTACTTATGGATCATTTTCTTAAATTATCAAAACAATCCAAATTTGTTTTCTTTGTTTTGAGTATGTCACTTTTCTTTTTTACTAAAAATTTAGTTTTAAATAAAAAGACACACTTTGAGTAATATCAATCACACTATGTATTTTATTGATGTTAATTTAATTCTTACACATTAAAAATGACTTACGGGTTGTTTTTGTAAAGTATAAAAACAATCAAAATGTGTTTTCTATGTTTTGAGTATGTCACATGTTTTTTTACTAAAATGTCATTTTAAACTGAAAACATGCACTTTGGGTAATATCGATCACATTATGTCTCATATTGAGGTTTATTTTATTCCTACATGTTAAAAATGACTTTTAAATAATTTTTATAAAGTATTAGATAATAATTACAAGGAAATTAACTAAACAATGGATAAAATGATGAGGAAATAAACTAAATAAGTATTAGTAAGCCACCTATTCATGATTTCTAAATAAATCCTAACACTACATATGTTTCCCATTTGTTTCCAAACAAATATATTTCCTCTTTTGAATATTAGTATTATCTATAGTCGTGGTAGTTTATTAAATTAAAAAAATAAAAAAGGATTAATAAATATTTTAAATGAAAATGTAATTATCTTTGAAAACACCTCTTTTAGGTTTCTAGTTTGTTCATGGTATAAGATATCTATCATAAAATTGTAAAAATAAAAACTATAATATTTTCAATTGGTTTATTTAGAACACTTCATAAAAATTGAAATGAATTAGTAATTTTTTATATGTTTTTTTTATATTTAAATCTTATTATATATACTATAATACTAATACACTTATAGAAGTTTATAGGCTCCTTATGCTCATGGAATGTCATCATGCCATGCTTTTTAAAAAAATTAAACACCACTCTATTTTAACATAATATTCATTAAAACATAATATAAAATATATAACTTGAAGTTTAATTATAAAATATTGCATGCAGTGTATTACAAATGGATAAACATCATCACGTGTGTTCGGTTTTTTAGCTACCCATGAATTTAATTTAGAAAATAAATCATTCGTGTATTTAAATTAACTATAATGGGTAACCAAGATATCTACAAACAAAAAATAATATTTTATTGAATGATAACATATTTTATATAATTAAAATGTATATCTTTACCCTTTCATCAGTGGTATTATGAAAATAATGTCATCTTTATGTTTTCTTTCAATCATTTTTTCCACATTTTCAATTATGCCTTCATATTTCTTTATTTCCAATGATAATTCTTATATATAATTTATGTGAGGAAAAATGGGTCTATATTTCTATTCACATGTTTTTTCCTTCACATAGTATTGAAAAATCCACTTACAAAAATTATGAATCATATTCATTCATAATTAACATAGTATATTAGATATTGGACAAACAAATCATGAAAAAACATCTCATGTATACATTTACAAATGATTCCTTGAGACATTCATGTGTGAGGATTTCATTTACATTCTCAAGACTAATGAATTATATAATGGCCTCTCTATACATCTATTCTTTAAAATTAATTTTCTTCTTATCACCACTTTCAAACATTTTATCTACATGAACCTTTAATTTTAATAAATATAAAATTTAAACATTCAGGTAAAACATACTTATTGAAGATATTTTCAATTGGTTGGTTGATCCTTTAGATCATTTTGATTCATCCTTCCATTTCACCCCTTCCCTTTTCCCACATGTAATAACATTCATCATTTTAGGCATTTTTTCAATAATTTTAAAAGGTTTTGAATGAAAAATAAATTGGAAATTTATACCACCTTTTTGGAATGTCATTTACAATATTTAACATTTGTTTTATGAAAGTTCCAATAGCTTTCTTAACAGTATGAATATCTGAATTTTCAAGTGAAATAGGTAGCTCAGTGCCCAACTCTATGGCTACGTTAATCTATACTCTCACATAACCTATTTTAAGTTTTTTGTTGTGTATAATATCTCTTTTTATATTGTACAAAACACCCCTCAAAATAATAATATGCGTTGATTTTGATAAATATAAATCACAATTATTTTCACTCTGTAGATTATAAGTACAGTGAAGGTATATGTGTCTTCCTAATTCAATTTTCATAGAAACAATTTTGAAAATATTTCTAACCTCTTCTATAAGAGCTCTTTGAGGGGAATGTCTCACATCAAATCAAGCATGGGTGGGGTGGATCTTCACATAGTGGTTGTTCTTATGTTTTTTCTTCTCTTTGATTCCTTCCCATAATAGTTTTTAGAAACTTTTACTACGAATTAATTTCTTCTAGACTCTCTAAGCATGAAAATATCTATTAATTTTATTATCTTTATCCCATTAATCATTTCTTTTCTCAAAAAATGTTTGGGGAGACACCCAAAAACTATGCACCTCTGACATGACCATGCCTTTTTTCCACTTCAAGGACACTAATAGTAGTTGTTCATCATGTACAACTGATGATGATTATTTTTTCTAAGTCAAATAAAAAATATATGAAAATATATAATCATTATTCTGTAAAAATGATTAAATGAAAAACAAATTTGTATTATGTGTTTTCATCTATTAGTCTTCCTCCTTTCTTTACATGTGCCTCATTACATAGTACATGAAATTGGATGGAAGTGTATTTTGATCTTGATTCATTGATCTACATATAAATAGAGTAACATAATTATGTTTTTATTTCATGTCACATAAAATTATTAAGGTATATTTAAAATACATACCATTTTTTCAAGTGAAGTGTATACCATCTTTACTTTATGGTAGGTGTATGTTGGTTTTCATTCTCGTTGCTTATTTTAAGAACTCCTTTGATGTTTCATAAATTGAAAATTATTAATCAAAGTGATTAATAAATGTATTTTCAAGAAATGTATTAACAATAATAATATACCTAAAAATAAATCCCCTCATGATGTTCAATAAATGAATCCCATGATTATTGGTTTATCAAGTGTGTATACATTTTTAGTGGGTGTTGGTTTACTTTCTCTTTGACATATCAAAGATGATAATTCATAAGAATTGTGCGAAATCCACTATGATCCTTTCTAGTGATCATTAATGAAAATTTCATTCTGTATTCATCTACTATAAATAAACTCTGAAATGTATAATGAATAAAAAGTCAATATTTCATTTTTTTAGTAAAATAAATAAATTATATCATAATTTTGCCCCAATATACTCCCAAATCAGTGTCTTAAGAATGATAAAAACATTGTTATAAGAATCTATATAAATCAGCATGAATATGCGAGTGTTGAGCCCAATGTAAATACTAAACATTTCCTTATTGGGGTTAACAGGTTGGTCATGTGTATTTCTTCTATCATCAGATCTGATTCCTTTATTTCTAACCTTGAAAACTTTTTATAACACCATTACACTATGACACTCCTATTTTTGGAGATATTAGTTGTTCAATGTATACCATTTCCTCAGCTTCAACATTATCAATATGTTGTTCCCCAGGATTGATATCATTGACATGTGCTGAAAGTTGTTATTTTTCTATATTTGGAGCACCAACATCTTAAGAAAAATGTTTTTCCTCATGATTGGGATCATTAGAATGTGAATAAGTCATAATTTTCAAAAGTGGTTGAGAAATTAATTTATATTACATAAATGTAGGAATGAACAGATAATAATATGAGGTAACACATTATATATTAAAAAATATATATAAGCTTATTATTGAAATCCATTCATTGTGGTATCCAAATCCACTCATTATGGTCTCCTATGACATAAAAACCCCATATACATTGGGACCACTGTGAAATGATTGTTACATCACAATGAAATGGTATTCCTTAATTGAATTGGTATCTATCCCTTTAGAGGTTTTATTCGATAACATTATAATTAACCACTTTCTGTTTGTGGGATTTGGAACATAAAATACATGTACGACCTATGATTCCTTTATAAACAGTTTTCCATTATACCCTTCATTGACAGAATCTACCTTTATGAATCCCTTTTCATTTATTTTACCATAACTTCTATTATCATCCCACTTGCAATGAAAAATCATTACTTGGAATGTTTTATAATCCAACTCCCATTTTGTTTTATGATTCCAATGTATAATAAATTAGCATAAATTATATTTCTATCCTTGGTACAATATTCATGTATCTATTGATCCAAAAGTGTAACTCCACTATTTGTTTAGTAGTAAGTTCATTTTGTTCAATTTTATAGAATGTATAAACATTAATTACATAACCATTATAAGATAATACAAGCACACCTAGTCCTCTGGCTAGCCATCAAAGTTGTTTTAAAATTAAATCTATATTTTTATTTGACTCCGTAAAAATATAGTCTCAAAAAAATCCTATAAATTATTGATTATTTGGATTATATTTATATTTTTCATCCCTTGATGTATTAAAATTCCTAATAAATTCTTTGTAGGATTCAACATATGGGGAACCCTCTAAACTATTATGAAAATCTTAAAGGTGGGCATGATCTTGCTCTGTTATTAAAATTTTGATAACATATATTCCAAATATTCCTAAACCCACAAGACATCTCATGTGATAAGATATTAGTATAAAAATGTTTTCTATATCAGAAAAGTAAGCAGTATAAAATTCAACTGCTTCCTCAATAACATATCACTTTAAAATATAATCTTCGGACTGACTTTGATTTTTGATATACCGTTTCAAAATATTCAAATACCATTCAATGGGGTACATCCATTTATAATGTATAGGACCACATAGTTAAATTTTTATTACCAAGTGAACCATCAAGTGAATCATCATATCAAAGAATTCAAGAGGAAGAACATCTCCAATTCACATAATATGACAAAAAATTATTTTTTCATTGTTGGAACTTTTTATGAATCTATAACTTTATTGCACATAAATTTTAATAATAAATAGATCTTAGTGGATGAATGATAGGTATTCCTGGTAAATATGTAATGTTAAGAAATAAGCATTAGATATTCCATCAAAACATGTCATTTATGTGATTTTAGACCCTTTAACTTTAAACTAGTCATTGACATGATATCTTGATATTTTATGAAGACCACTTTAGAACCTTTACATCATTCGTGATGTTTTAAAATTCAAATATATATTTCTTGGAAATATTCTAAACATCTAGATGAATAAAAGTACATTTCTTGCACTTCATTGTCACCAACACTTCCACATTACCATATCAATCATGTCCAACCTAACCTTAATTGTATCATTTGTTTTTCTAGGATCATTTAGTAATGTGCCAATGATACAATCCCATACATTTTTTTCAACATGCATAACATCAAGAAAATTCATAACATAGAAACAAATCTAGTATGGAAATTAAAAAAATGGATCTCTTTTTTCAATCGATTATTTTAAGGTTTCTTAAAAGGTTTACTAAAATTAGTGTCTATATATTTTACTTTCTCAAATAGTTAATCACATGTTAGTAGAGATGGTCATGTACGTTCTTCTCAACACCCATCAAATTATGTCATACAAGAACAATAATTATGTCTCTAGGTTATAAATCAATGATTTCCTAGAAACAAATTCTTTTATGAATGTTTTAACCTAATTTAATGCATGTCATGTTTACAAATGGTACACCTTTCAGTTCTTTTAATGCTATATCCTGACCAAATTCTATAAGAATGAAATTCTTTTATCTTCCTGTAAAACATGGATCTAAATTTGAAATATTTATTTATGTAATAATCATAGAACATAATACCTTAACACCTTAATAATTTTAAATATTTGATCAATGGATCCAAATAAACATCTATATCATTACCCGGTTGTTTTGGTCATGATATAAGAAGATATAACATAATGTATTTTTATTTCATATATAACTATGGTGGAAAGTTATAATTTACCAACATAACCAAACTTTTACAATGAGTGCTTCATTGAAAACCAAAATGATTCATAGCATCTATAGATATCACAAGATGAAGGTTTCTCAGATTATTTTCAAATTCAGGCTACTCATGATTAATTATCTTCTATTAAGGAGATACTATTAGGTGATGGAGGTTCCCATATTTATTTCCTGTGTCTGGGTTCCATGTCAATTTTCTTATAGTCTTCTCACTTCTATATAGGTTCATCAACCATGGAATGATTGGTAAGTACCATAAAACATTAATATAACCCAATTTATATTTCTTATATCTAGAATCAACACACTTCACGAAAATTTTAAGTGATTTTTTGTCCTTGAGAAATAGTATACAGTCAATGTATAGGCATGTATTATTTTTGAGATCTTACCCATTAAACATTTTATTAGTTTAGTATCATATGTTTTTCAAGGAATCTCATTATATTCTAGTAGCATACATTTATAAAGAGAAAGTAGTTTAGTAAAAATGGAATCACTCTATTTATTTTTATCTTTTGAATTATACATCTTCAATACAGATGGAAACCCTATATATTTAGTACAACCAGTATACAATGGTGTCTTTTCACAACACTTTAACTTCTCAAACAATTTTTTATAGTCATGAATTTCATCTTAAACTATCATTTTCATTTCCTCAATACTATATTCATCATCATTAACACATTTAATCAAATACTTAATACAATATTCATCATTTTCCACACATGTAGTCATATCATATGATCTATAGGACAAAGTCTTTTCCCATTCATAAGATACATTCTATTTTCCCCCTGTTTAGTTAAAATTTATAACTCTGTTCTATTCCATGAAAGATAAAGTGTTCTTATAACTCTTATCGACCAATAATTATTGAATAAAAATAATATAAACATCAACAAAGGATTTGAGAAGTTTCATATGCATGATATTTTTCAAACATGATGAACACTTTCACCCCATACTCATACTCTTTAATCATATAGTTGGAATATATCCACTTTGGATTCATATACATCTATTAGATTTGTTAATATTAACATTTAAAAAAATAAATAGATCATACAAAATATTTAATAGAAAAAGTTCATTTTATAATTAAAATATTAGTGTAAGGTAAGATTATTAATGGTTATAATTTTAAAGAAATAAATTAGTTTATTAATGGTTATTATTTTACTAAAATAGGTTATAATTAATCTTTTCTAGATTATATAAACCAAATATACCATCTCTTACACTAATTTGGGTCCTAATATAGGCTTATCCCCTATTACAACCCAACAAATAGGTGATGAACATATGTCCTTTAATACAAATCTTTGAAACTTATTATCTCTATGAATTCTTGATAACTATTTTTATACAAAAATTACAATTGGTAAAATTTAAAATTTTATCTCTCAGTGTTTTGAATGATATAATTTCAATATTTTGGTTTCTTGTAAAAAATAATATTAAAATTTGATACTATAATGGCCACTAAAAAGAAAATATAAAAGGTAATGACATGTTTTTAAAAACATTGTGGTTTTAATTCATGGGGGTTGGAGGGATACTTGTGAGAAAATAGAAAAAAAATTGGATTTTAATCCATGGTAACATGAGAAATACTTGAAACATTTAGATGATTACCATTATTATAGAATTGATGGCTTAACATACATGGATATTACATCATTTTATATGAATATTTAGAATATTACAAATGTATATTCCCATAGACCGTAATAGTTCAGTTTCTTTGGAAAAATGGAACATAATATATTCTAACTGGTGAAAGATCTTAAATGTTTCCACAGTGATATTCCTATTTTTTACTCCTACTTAACACATTTATTCATTACCTATGGAAAGGAAACGTAATAAAGGGTGAGCTCAGATGCTCAGTAAGGGTAAATATAGGATATACACAAGCATAACATGAGTATAAGGGTATGAGAACATGATAATAAAATCTAAATATCATAACCTTCATATCAAATATCATATAATCATGTCATGGTACAAATATTGGTAGTTCATAAGACATGAATCTTAAGGGAATTAAGAGAAAAAGCCATGAAAGCATAAAATATGAATAATATATGCAATTGTGGAAAACAAATAATAATATAAAATGATTTCAAAAGTAATCAAGTCTTAATTACAAGGACATATTAGTGTAATGGTTTCACTCCCAAAACCATCTTGATAATCATAGTTCACTCCCATGACCATTGTAGTGAAGTTTCAACCTCAAGACCATCGTAGAGGACAAAGTCCTTTACTGAACCGAGTCTACTCCTCATTCTAACCATGTCTATATCATGAGATATAAAAATTTACCAAATACATTATAGAGAGATACAGGTCCCACCTATCTCATTTTGAAATCATGCATGAATGTTCCATAAGATAAAAAATAATAATATCATAACCCATGAAATAAAATTGGTATCATAAATATTTCATCATATCATAACATGTGGAAAAGATATAGGTTTCATAATCATTTCATAAAATGTATAACCTATGAATATAAGCATTTCTCAAAAGAATATAACCTATGAAAGAGAAATTGACTCCATAAGCATATAACCCATGAATGAGAAATGGGTTCCATAAACATATAACCCATGAAAGAGAAATGGGTTCCATGAAGCATATAAATGGTGGAAGAGAAATGGGTTCTATAAACATATAAACTGTAAAAGGGAAATGGTTTCCATAAATCATATATCCTATAAAAGAGAATATGGTTCCATAAAGAATATAACCTATATAAGAGAAATTGGTTTCATAAACATCTTTCCATAGAAACATTAACCATTCAAAGAAGGAATATGAATGGTACCCTTAGATCATAGGCCTTTTAAGGTATGAGTAACCCCAAAATATTTCATCTTAGATGGAAAATGATTTTTAATTATCTTTATAAAAAAAATATTGAGGAAAATATCCTTTATTCTTTGAAAATTTCCTTTTAAAACATAAATCCTTTTGAATAACATTTATGTAACGCCCCGACCCCAGCTACCCAGAGTTGGTGCATTACTTCGTAACATTGGCATGATCACAAATGATCAAGTCTTTAAAGACCGATTAATTTAGTAGCCTTGGAAACACTAGATACATTCATAAGTCATACATTACATCATAAAGTAAAACAAAACTACAACAACATCTTGTCTTCATATCCCCTCATAATATCCCTGCAGGTCATTCATAATATACTTCTTCACATCCTGGAAAAATTAAAACATTGGAAGGGGTGAGCTCAGATGCTCAGTAAGGATAACAATATTGCAGAAGCTTTCATAAATAAACATAAATATTTAAGGCAATGTATAACTAAAACAAAATCCTTTTAAACTTGAACTTCAACATAATATGGAAAAAGTAAAATGAAATAATATCATTTACTTATTCACATGGATATTCTACTAGTCAAATAATCACATGAAATATCATTAACCACTTTCATAATGATGGAATGAATAATGCCAGACTATCATGACCACATAGCCAAGGCCTCGTGCCAAGGCTAAAAATAAGATTTTGTCAAGGCCTCGTGATAAGACACTAGTTTGTCTCATGAGACCTGCTGAAGCATCGAGGAGCTATAGCGGGCTCCACCCGTCACTTATTAAGTCCAATGCATTCCCCATATGAACGGGTTTAAACATATCATAAACATAACATAATTGTATCACATAAAAAATGCATAAAGGAAACATAAAATTTCCACATTTCAATCACAAGATATCAATACAACACATTGATTTAATAAAAACATTATCAAAACCATTTTCAATACCAAAATAAAAGAAAAGTAAAACTTGGTATTTATTTTTCATTTAAAAAAAGTTATGGCTTGTAGAGGACGCCGAAACACAAATAATGTTCACGGCGGTGGAGAAGTCATTATCGTCGAATACGTAAGAAAAACATTCATTTTTTTCATTTAGTAAAAACGCTTCGTATAAAATATTCCTTTTGAATAAAAGTAAAAGTCAAAGGGGTTTATACACTGTATAAATGAAAGTTGTGTATAAAACCAAATATACCTCAATGAAAGGAGATTGAGACGAAGTCCTTACAAAGATCATTTTTAAAACAAAATAGATCTATTATGTTTATTCATTATAAGTACACATAAAGAAAGTACAAATACAAGATATGACATAATAATATCGTGACATAATTTGAAAGTAGGTGATTAACCCAAAGAATGGAAATTGGGTTAAGAAATTCCCTTACCTCGTGTCCGACTTGACTCGACCGCTCTTTCACCTCCTGAATAATAAACTAGAGTTAATCTCTACTTGCATAAGAACCTTTTTCAAGTTCATTATCCCTTTTTATATCACTTATTACAATGTTAAGAAAATTATGTAATTATTTATGTTAATAACATTCGTTTTGTCGATCTTTGGTACTTGAGTCAAAAATATACTTCTTATAATTACAATTTGTTCATGTGGTGAAATATACATTATATCCATAATTATATTCATGATGTAGATATCATATATAACATATATATCCAGTATATACATGCATTTATAATATTACATAACATTTAGAGGTAAGAAATGAAATGCACCGTTCATGGAGACGGTAAGCCGTACGTATGCATGAACGCTACTTTCATTTCTATTTCATATTTTAATGAAATAAAACATAATGATATAAAGTTATAATATAATTCCAGTATAATATAATTAATAATAACATTTACTCCATCCTTTATACATCCCACATATGGCATTAACAATTCTAATCACTTTGAGGGGGTGGTAGTCCGCACTTCCTTAAATGAAAATATCGCGTTTACCCATAATGGAAACCATAAAGGTATGACATAAATGAAAAATACAGAAGTTTAAGTAAAACATAAACATATTATATATCATATATAAATATAGTGACATCTTAATGGACACCTTTGAAGGTGTTATATGAGTTTTGAACAATCATCGTTTCGTGAGGCAGAAATTCGCCATCCAAAGAAATAGTATGTTCTTTAACCATTAGATGTATGTGTGTGTAAGTGTAGCTCTAATCATTCTTATAACAACATCATAGTATATTTAGGATACTGGTGTTGTTACAAAAGAAATGAATAAAAAGAGTTTAGGGGGTAGGAGAAGCAAAATAATACATAAGAACACAAGAGAGAACACTACCTTTAAAAGGGGTAACTCTTTTTTATTTGAGCTCAAAGGCTTCCTTGGGAAGAATTCTGCCCAAAATGAGGCTTCTAGGAGTAATAGAGGGAATTTGGGAGAGTATTTGGGTAGAGTTTGGCTGAGCCAAATGGCTTGAAGGTGTAAGTAAGGTGGTAGTGGTGGGGGCCTTTTATAAAAGGAGAGGAGGGGAACTCTTGGAAAGATTGAAATGTTACATTATTATGAAATGATTTTCGGATTATAAAGGTCCCACAATGATATAATTCGAGGCTAAGGTGATAAGTGTTAGAAATATACTCATACAATAGGTTTTTGACATGTGTAAGTCTTATATTTTACATTATCTTTTCATTTTATTTAAATCGTTAATTAATGAGGTAATCGCTGCATCATCATGGTGTCATAAATAATTTAATTTATTTAATGTCTAAAAATTATAAAAAAATTATCATGATGTATTAAATCTTTTTATATTTTTAATTAATACTTATAGTCAAGAATACGACTTTTATAACCCCATTTAAAAATTGTTTTAGTGAAAAAACTCTTGTTTGTGACATTTGTATTTTAACATTAAATAAAAAGTTATTTATGTCATTTTCCTACCAAAGTGGCTCCATGGGGTCCCCAAGTTAACCCATGGATTGTCTTGGTCGGACATGACACATCCAATTGGGGTAAGACAAGTGTAAAGGTATTTTCTTATTTTTATAATATCATTTTTACCTTAAATTTCACTAATTACCTCTAATCGCGATTAATTAAACTTAAAAGTTACTATTCACCAAAAAATTATTTTATTCCCATTGAACCACATTTTACTTCCTAATAAAAACCATGTATATCGGATTTTTGAAAATCAAATCACAGAAGTGGTAATGTTTCATTTAAATGAAAAATCAGTTTTTTAACTACCACTTAGTGGTTTCACTATTCATTAAAAATTGAAGTTTTTCAGAACAATGCCAAAATTTCACCCTAAGATATAATTGATATTCCTAATTCAACAATGATGTATATTTTACAAAATTCCAATCATATATGTTTCATTAATTAATTTCATAATTAATTCTCGCGGTCACAACAAATAGCGTGTTTTTGAGAAACAATATATACCAAAAGATTGACAATTGTTTATGTCCAATTTCAAAGTGAAATTAATTCTAATGACCACCATTGGATAAAATGGTAAAAATATATTCTAATTATACTTTAAAACAACTCAATAGTATAATTTATAACTATAAAGTATTTTGATTTAAAAAGTTGTTTTAAGTATTTTTCACTATTCATAAAAAATTGGAAGTTCTCAGAAAATTACAAAAATTCAAATTTGGATAATTTCGATATTCCGAATAGAAAAATGAAGTCCATTTTGAAATATAAAATTTATATAATTTCAAAAAGTGGGTATTACTATTCATAACTGCTACTTTGATTGGTCGCGGTGTGTTAGAATCTCGAACTTACGTACAATGCAAGCTATTGCATTATTGAAAGAGAAGTGTATCGTGAAAGCATGGGGTGTTACATTATCCCCTCCTTCAATAAATTGTGTCCTAACAATTTGAAAATGTTCTTCAAAAATAAAAGGTTGAAAATAGAAAATACCTTTGTGGAAAACCCACATCGGAAATAGGGTTAATAAGAATATAACATTAAAAGATAGAAAGATAAGTACAAAGTTCACCCGAGATATCCCATACTAGGATTCTATGAAAATATGGATATGGAAGAAAAATAAACAATCAAGGTCTGATGGAGAGTCGTAGAAAACTGGATTAGGAGAAAGTTAACCATAAGAAAATCACAAACTTGTGATTGGTTAAATAGTCATTGAATCACTAGTTGGAAAAGTTAACCGGCAACGTTTTTGTTTTAAGTTACCTTTTATAAAGTTGAGGAATTTATTTAGGAGATTTACTAAGAACTTAAGGGAATATACATACTTGTCATGTAGAATTTCATTCTTTAATAAAGTTTTACCACAAACCCAAATTTCACTCTAAAAGGTAATAGAACTCAAAAATATTCTATTAATCCTAATTGTATAAGGTTCCAAATATTAACACATACCATTTAGATTAGGAAAACTATTTTTAAATAACCTGGGACTTCATGTAGGTTAGTGGTAGGTAATAAAGGCCTGTCGGACTATGGTTGTGGGTTCGATTCCAGCAACTTTGTCCGACGTGACGAGTTATGCCCCACCCTGCAGGTTGTCCTTTTCCTAAAACTATATTATTATAATATTCCAAAAATAATCTTCAGAAATGTTTTAACATTAAACAATACTATCCAAGGATCAACTTAATCCATTCCAACCTTTATAGTTATCCAAAATACTTCTGTCCAACTCAGAGTCCAGATTTTATAAGGAAGGTAAACACAATGAAGATCCTTTTTTCCGCGTAATAACATGTGAACACCTTCATCATGTATTCTTTTAAAACACTAAAACATCCTGAATTACCATAAATACTTATTGATTACATTCATGTACCCTTATTCCTTATAGAATACTATATATACTCCTTCTACCCAAAAAATGTATACAAATCATTAATCAGTTTCAAGGAAGTCAATAATATCCAATATAATTTATCCAAATCAATCATGTATTATTCCAAAATCACTATCTCAGTATCAGAACCATTTTATGGTTTATCATTCTCTCAACCATAAATTTTCTGAAAATTTAACATGCTATGGAGTAAATTTTCTTGGTTCCACACAATCTCAAGTCCTTGATAAAATAGTACTACAGTACAATCCTTATATACTCTATAATTATTATAACCAGTACATCATTGATACAACACTCAAATGACAAAATTATTTAATAACAACATAATAACTCTAATCATTCCTCCTCATCTGTGGTAGTATCATAACTTGATTATTATCCAATAACATCATTTGGGGCATACTCTGATGATTTGGACATTGGTTTGCGTAGTGTCCTTACTCCTTGCAGATGAAGGATTGTACATTTGAAACCTTTTTCTTACCCTTGCAGTCACGCACTTGGTGTCCTTTTTCTCCACAATTATAACAAACTCCCATTCCCTTCAGGTAAGTTCCAAGGTGTTTCTTCCCACAGTTATCACATATTTGAAAATTCTTCTTTTCCCTCATCCCTTTATCCACCATTCTCTCTTCCATCCTTTTCTTCTCTTTCTTCCCTTCAAAGCCATAAGACTCAGAGAATTCTTCACTTATCTTATTAACACATGATACTATTTCTTCATATGTTGAGAACACATGGGAGATTATTTCCCTTATAAATGTCGGCTTATTACTGTGAAAGATATGATCCTTCTTACTCTTTGGATCATACGTATTGATGGAGTTCACATGCCTTCTACTGGGCGCCATTTCTAAACAATGGCATGAACTAGATTAGTTTATGATTAAAAATACATAATTCCATACTTGTAAAATACATAACATAAATTGAACTATTTATGGATATAATCCATAAAAATGTTTTCTTTGAGAAAGTATATACCCATAACCCTTCATAGTGGTTTGTAAAGAAAATGAGAATTATCCTAAACATATCCCTCGGGAGTGTCGTAACCAAGAGTGCAGCAAGGCCCGTTGTCGTGCACCAGTTACCATTCGAGTCTAGCTCAAAGCGGTGTTTTTGGGTTTTACCCCTAGGTACATCTGTGCCAGAGCCACCTCTACTAGCTCGTATCCAGATGGGGATGTATTCCCCAGAAAACTCATAAAATCTCTATAATACCAAAATTCTAGGAAGTTCTTCTATACTAATCCTCAAATTCTATCTTATGGATATGCGCTCTAATCAGAGTTTATCTAAATATAGCTTCCAAGGTTAGTAATAAACTGCCTCTGATACCAACTGTAATGCCCCGACCCCAGCTACCCAAAGTCGGTGCATTACTTCATCACATTGGCATTATCACAAATGATCAAGTCTCAAAAGACAAATTAGTTTAGTAGCCTTGGAAACACTAGATACATTCATAAGTTGTACATTACATCATAAAGTAAAACAAAACTACAACAACATCTTGTCTTCATATCCCCTCATACTATCCCTGCAGGTCATTCATAATATACTTATTCACATCCTGGAAAAATTAAAACATTGGAAGGGGTGAGCTCAGATGCTCAGTATGGATAACAATATTGCAGAAGCTTTCATAAATAAACATAAATATTTAAGGCAATGTATAACTAAAACAAAAGCCTTTTAAACTTGAACTTCAACATAATATGGTAAAAGTAAAATGAAATAATGCCATTTACTTATTCACATGGATATTCTACTGGTTGAATAATCATATGCAATATCATTAACCACTTTCATAATGATGGAATGCATAATGCCAGACTATCATAACCACGTAGCCAAGGCCTCGTTCCAAGACTACAAATATGATATTGTCAAGGCCTTGTGCCAACAAACTAGTGTGTCTCATGAGACCTGCTGATGCATCGAGGAGCTATAGCGGGCTCCACCCGTCACTTATTTAGTCCAATGCATTCCCCATATGAACAGGTTTAAACATGTCATAAACCATAACATAATCGTATCACATAAAACATGCATAAAGGAAACATAACATTTCCATATTTCAATCACAAGATATCAATAAAACACATTGATTTAATAAAAACATTATCAAAACCATTTTCAATACCAAAATAAAAGAAAAGTAAAACTTGGTATTTATTTTTCATTTAAAAAAAGTTATATCTTGTAGAGGACGCCGAAACAAAAAAAAATGGTCACGACAGCGGAGAAGTCATTATCGCCGCATACGTATGGAAAAACATTCATTTTTGTTGTTTAGTAAAAAAACTTCGTATAAAATATTCCTTTTGAATAAAAGTAAAAGTCAAAGGGGTTTATACACCGTATAAATGAAAGTTGTGTATAAAACCAAATATGCATCAATGAAAGGAGATTGAGACGAAGTCCTTACAAAGATCATTTTTAAAATAAAATAAATCTATTATGTGTATTAATTATAATTACACATAAATAAAGTACAAATACAAGATATGACATAATAATATCGTGACATAATTTGAAAGTAGGTGATTAACCCAAAGAATGGAAATTGGGTTAAGAAATTCCCTTACCTCATGTCTGACTTGACTCGACCGCTCTTTAACATCATGAATAATAAACTAGAGTTAATATCTACTTGCTTAAGAACCTTTTTCAAGTTCATTATCCCTTTTTATATCACTTATTACAATGTTACAAAAATTATTTAATTATTTATGTTAATAATAGTCGTTTTGTCGATCTTTGGTACTTGAGTCAAAAATATACTTCTTATAATTACAAGTTGTTCATGTGGTGAAATATCAATTATATCCAGAATTATATTCATGATTCAGATATCATATATAACATATATATCCAGTATATACATGAATTTATAATATTACATAACATTTAGAGGTAAGAAATGAAATGCACCGTTCATGGAGACGGTAAGCCGTACGTACGCATGAACTCTACTTTCATTTCTATTTCATATTTTAATGAAATAAAACATAATTATATAAAGGTATAATATAATTCCAGTATAATATAATGAATAATACCATTTATTCCATCCTTTATACATCCCACATATGGCATTAACGATTCAAATCACTTTGAGGGGGCGGTAGTCCGCCCTTCCTTAAATGAAAATATCACGTTTACCCATAATGGAAACCATAAAGGTATGCCATAAATGAAAAATACAAAAGATTAAGTATAATATAAACATATTATATATCATATATAAATATAGTGACATATTAATGTCCACCTTTGAACGTGTTATATGAGTTTTGAACAATCAACGTTTCGTGAGGCAGAAATTCGACATCCACAGAAATAGTATGTTCTTTAACCATTAGATGTATGTGTGTGTAAGTGTAGCTTGAATCCTTATTATAAAAACATCATAAAATATTGAGGATACTGTTTTTGTTACAAAAAAATGAATAAAAAGAGTTTAGGGGGTAGGAGAAGCAAAATAAACCATAAGAACACAAGAGAGAACACTACCTTTAAAACGGGTAACTCTTTTTGATTTGAGCTCAAAGGCTTCCTTGGGAAGAATTCTGCCCAAAATGAGGCTTCTAGGAGTAATCGAGAGAAGTTGGGAGAGTATTTGGGCAGAGGTTGGCCGAGCCAAATGGATTGAAGGTTTGAGTAAGGTGGTAGTGGTGGGGGCCTTTTATAAGAGGAGAGGAGGGGCACTCTTGGAAATATTGAAATGTTACATTATTATGAAATGCTTTTCGGATTCTAAAGGTCCAAAAATGATATAATTCGATGCTAAGGTGATAAGGGTTCTAAATATACTCATCCAATAGGTTTTTGACATGTGTAATTCTTAGAGTTTACATTATCTTTTCATTTTATTTAAATCGTTAATTAATGAGGTAATCGCTGCATCATCATGGTGTCATAAATAATTTAATTTATTTAATGTCTAAAAATTATAAAAATTATCATGATGTAGTAAATCATTTTATCTTTATAATTAATATTTATAGTCAATAATATTACATGTATTACCCCATTTAAAAATTGTTTTAGTAAAAAAACGCTTGTTTGTGACGTTTTTATTTTAACATTAAATAAAAAGTTATTTATGTACTTTTCCTACCAAAGTGGCTCCATGGGGTCCCCAAGTTGACCCATGGATTTTCTTGGTCGGCCATGACACATCCAATTGGGTTAGGACAAGTGTAAAGGTATTTTCATATTTTTATAATATCATTTTTACCTTAAATTTCACTAATTACCTCTAATCGCTATTAATTAAACTTAAAAGTTACTATTCACCAAAAAATTATTTTAATACCATTGAACCACATTTTACTTCCTAATGACAACCATGTATGTCGGATTTTTGAAAATCAAATCACAGAAGTGGTAATGTTTAATTTAAACGAAAAATCAGTTTTTTCACTACCACTTAGTGGTTTCACTATTCATCAAAAATTGAAGTTTTTCAGAACAATGCCAAAATTTCACCCTAATCTATAATTGATATTCCGAATTCAACAATGATATCTATTTTAAAAAATTAAAAACATATAATTTTCATTAATTAATTTCATAATTAATTCCCGCGGTCACAACAAATAGCGTGTTTTTGAAAAACAATATATATCAAAAGATTGACAATTGTTTATGTCCAATTTCAAAGTGAAATTAATTTTAATGACCACCATTGGATAAAATGGTAAAAATATATTCTAATTATACTTTAAAACCACTCAATAGTATAATTTATCACTATAAATTATTTTTATTAAAAAAAAATTTAAGTATTTTTCACTATTGATAAAAAATTGGAAGTTCTCAGAAAATTACAAAAAAATAAAATTTCGATAATTTCGATATTCTGAATAGAAAAATGTAGTCCATTTTGAAATATAAAATTTATATAATTTTAAAAATTGGGTATTACTATTCATAACTGCTACTTTGATTGGTCGCGGTGTGTTAGAATCTCGAACTTGCGTACAATGCAAGCTATTGCATTTTTGAAAGAGAAGTGTATCGTGAAAGCTTGGGGTGTTACAATTTACTTTAAAAATAACCCTGAAAAATAATAAAGTAATCTTGAAAAACATTTCAAACCCTTTTTCTTTGAAAATTTTAAAAGGAATCTTGAAAACATTTTTAAAACCATTTTCTTTGAAAACATATAAAGGAAGCATGAAAACATATTTAAAACCTTATTCATTGAAAAAGTATAAAAGAATCTTGAAAATATTTCTAAGACATAACAAAAAATTTAAATCATTTTCCTTAAAAATGATCTTAATATATCATTTAAAAACATTTTTGAAAATATATTTAGGAAACATTGTTTTTGAATATAACAGATCTTTGATCGAAGAGAGAAATAAAGTCATATTTTCTTAAAAACATTTTATTAGTTATATTAAGTACCAAAGAATGGATAATAGTACCATTAAAGTCTTGAATAACCAGATAATAATAAAATTCCTGAGAATTATTGAGATGTAGATCATAATATTTCATAAATAGAAGCATAACCATAAACAATCCTGATAAACGATGAGGTTGTAACAATAAACTCTTACAACCTTGGAAACTTTGATTCCAAATCCTTATAAAAGAATAAAATTAAATGAAGATTAGAATATTATTAACAGAATTATATTCTTGATATAAAATTTTAAATGGATTTATATACACCTCATATAATAATATTACTTTATAACATGTCATGTATCTCAAAGAATGAAAATTTAGACAAAATTACTTTAACGTTTTAGAAAGTTTTGAACCATAAACCCCATCAAAGAGAGATAATCACATGGATATGTAAATAACCATAAATTTAAGTATAATAATCATATAATACGTTAACTTTATGTATAAATTACACAAAAGAAACATGTGATGAATTAGTTATAAGTCTCACATAAATAAAAATGAGACTAGAAATCCCCTTACTACTTGAGTAACTTATGAATCGTGATCTCCATGAAATAATAACATCAATGGAAAATTTTAATATCATTAAATAAATAATATTCATGATATTCCATTATATATTCCATTATATACACTATAAAATAATATAAGTGGTGAATATATCATATATCTCACAAAAATAAAAGTGGGACGAGAAAACCCTTACCTTATGTATTGAATCTTGTTATTCTCATTCAAACCTCATGTATAATAAATATATGTTTCTTATAAATTTATAAAAGAACTATATATATATATATATAATTACATATATTATTTAATTATGACTTTATGTTACTTGTTTATTAACAATTCCATGTTAATGTTACATTTTGGGTAATAATCGTTTTGTTTTTTATACATGTTTTTACATATCATCATTATTCCTCTTATATAGTTAATTATTTATTATATAAAAAATTCAAAACAAGATATAAATACCATATATATTCATTATATCTTATTTTTAACAATCTACAAATTATATTATTCATAAATTAATTACACTTTTCATGGATACTATAGGTTATACGTACCCATGAAAGCTATTTTCATTTTTCTTGTCGTATTTTTGAAATAAAAAATAGTAAATGATATATATATATATATTATAATTAAATTAAAATTATTATTTAATATATCTCTCATATGTACATTAAAATTATCCTTTAAACATTCCATGTAAATTGTGAATAAATCACATCGCTTTAAGGAGGAGGTAGTCCACACGTCCACGAAAAAAGTTATCGTATTCTCAAAAAATAAAAACCATGAAGGTATGTGTTATAAAAAAATTTCATAAGAAAAACATCATCATAAATATCATATATATCATATAAAATAGTAATTCCATCCTTATTATCCTCCTATAAAGGTGGAAATGTAAGATTGAATGACATCGGTTCACGAGGAGGTAGTCCCCCAAACACATGAACAATGATCGTGTATCACAGTTGATGGAAGTGTGTGTGATTTTAGGTAAAACCCTTAACATAAAATCATCTCATTATATTAATTATACATATTTTATTATATAAACTTTATATAAAAATAATTTAGGGGATGGAGAAAGAAATAGAACAAATGTTCTTATGGAAGGATGTTACCTCTTCTTTGGGTAACTCTTTTTTGTTTTCACCTAAGGGCTTCTTTGGTTGGATTTATTCCCAAAGAGAGGAATCAAGGATTAATATATGGAATTTGGTATAACATTTTTTCAGGTTTTGGCTGAGTCAAATGGCTTTATAAGTGTGAATAGGTGAAGGGGGTTGACTTCCCTTTATAGTAGAGGAGGAGTGGAATTCTTGTAAATATAAAAAGGTAAACACTATTGAGAGGTCTCCCTTTCATAATTTTACTCCAATAATGATTAATTTAATATAAAAGTGAATATATTGTATAAATATTTCCATATAATAGATTTTTTACATGTTTCTAGGTTATTTTCTCCCTTAATTTAAAGTTTAACTACTAAGTAAACTCATTTTTTTCTTAATCGTTGTACTTAATTTTAATTACTTTAAATAATATTTATCATCAAAAACTAATTTTAACTTAATAAAAATTATATATTACTATGAATAAAAATATGGAATCAATTTTTCTAAATTCTAAACACATAATCAGAATAATTTAATTTAAAATTAATCCCACAGATGGGGCTTGACAACTGGTTTTTAAAATAAACAAAATTCAAAATATTGAAATGTTTGTATATCCAATTTTAATGTGAAATTGGTTCCAATAACCTAAATTAGAATAATTTATGTATAAATGATCTATTTATGATTTAAAACCAAATTAAAATAAAATTTAACAATATATATAAATTATATGGAAAAGCAGTTTCCACTTAAAATTTATTGTTTTTTCAGTATTCATCAAAAAATGAAACTTGCTACAAAAATACCAAAAAAATTCCCAAAGTTAATTTTTACATTAAAATATAAAAAATTAAGTTTGTTTTTTAAAATAATATTTAATAAAATTAAAATTTATATTTAAAACAGGTGCGCCATTAAAAGGTGGTAAAATTACCTTCTTGAAAAATATATATCCTTACGAGTAAAATTAAATTTATTCATATATTTTGTCTATAAAACACATAAGATGAATGTTAAATAGTTAAAAGAATTATATATATATATATATATCATTAAAATCATTTTTCAAAGGTTTTTTAATTAATTTATTGATGTAAAATGTGTTTGATTGCATAAGTAAAGTTTTCAAGCAAAAGATTTCCAATATTTTAAAAAGGGATTTATTTTCATTTATAGATAATTGGTCACAAAATAAATATTCATATATATATATTTTTAAACCATATTTTGATATTTTAATTAATATTTTAAATAACCACCCTTCCAATGGCTAGGTGAAAACTATAATAATATTTTAATAATATTATTAATAATACATTTTAGTTTGGAAAAACTAGGTCTTGCATCTCATACAAGTTATCAAAGGAACATTGAATTTTGTATAACAAAAGAAAAATATAGTGCTTAATATACTTAAACTAATATAGGTTTTTCATGTAACATAATCTTAACTTGCTATTGTGTATAAAGAAAGTATAACATGATGATTTCATATAACACATGCTATATTCATTATTGTGTGAAATACAAAATATCAATAATGTTAAATTAAATCAAAAAATAATAATTCATAAAAATTACAGGTGTTACATTATACCTCCCATAAAATAAAATTTTCTCTCAAAAATTTTCTTGGTTATAAAAGGTTTAATACTTGAAAGTTCCTTTCATAGAAACCCACATCTTAAAAATGAATACTAAATCTTCCTTTGAAAAGGGTGAGTGGAAAACATTAAAATTACCCAATGTAACTCATAACTAGTTCTCCACATAGTATAACATAGTTCCAAGTGAAAACATAGACATAAATGATAAATATAACTATCAAGTTCTGATGGAGAGTGATAGAGAACATGGTTAGGAGTAATTTAATGATCACAAATCCATAATTGAAAGAGGATTTAAAAAAGTCATTGATATCATGAAAAATGAGGATAACATAACAAAATTTTATTTCAATACCCTATTAATAAAGTTGAATAATTTTCACAATGATGAATACTTACTTGATTTAATTATATTTTATATAAACAACCTCTCTCATTGGTTGTATCTTGACCAATTTTCACTTTATCTTTTTCAAAAAAATGAAGGTGGATTTTTTATGCCTAAATAAATAATGGATCATAATATCCATATGTATAATGATAATTCATTCCATTTTTCTTTATTTATCTCCAAAAAAAATGGTTATTATTGGTTATCTAATATTAATAAATCCATATATGGTGGGATAATACTTTAATTTCTAAAACACCATCCAAATATTACTGAAACCATTCCATAAATATTTAACCTTATAACCCTTCAAAAAGATGAAAATCCAAGACTTTATAAATAAGGTCACTAAATTTATAAAATTATCTTAACATTTGTCCTCCATATATCATAATATATCTCTTGGTTTTCACATTCCAAACATCTTAATAACTTCATCATGTATTCTCTGTAAACATGGTAATTACCATAAATTCTTATTGAAAACATGCATGATTTCTTATTCCATGTATAATTGGATATATTTAACAAATCAAAAAATGTCATAATATCCTCCATGAGGGCACCAAATACATTTTAAAAAATCATTATCAGTTATGAGGTAATAAATACCATCCAATTTTCTTTTTCATGTCCTATATATCTTTATCCAAACATCATTATCTCAACATTAGGAACATATTAATAGTTATCATTCCCTTTAATCTTGTGTTTTCTAAGAATATATAACCCTTACATTAAATCTTATTAATAAACCCTAAGAACCATCACTATATTCTTTTATATCCTTAGAGAAAAATATAAATTTACCAATCCATATATATTTCATAAATATTAAATCCAAATAAATAAATACTTAAATACTTCCACTTAAATGCTTGGAATGGAATAGGTAATTCCTTAGTTTAGAAGTACATTCTTAGTTTAGGGAATTGAGCTGGGTAATTCCCATGTTCTCCACATATAATACAATAAACCCCTCAAAACAATTTCACTCGATGAACCTTTTTTCCACACACATAACATATTCCCCGCAATTTTATGTCTTCCTAAAGGTTATTATTCCCTTCTCCTTGACAAGTAGAATGCCACTTCTTCTTTAGTTTATGTACATTACCATATAAAATTTCATAAAATAAAATCCTCATCTTATTCTATGTGTTTTAAATCTCACCAAATCACACATTGTTAATCATATAACATGATATATGATTAGGAATAATCATAATATCTCTCTATCTATTAATAATCCACTTTTATTTCTTGAACTCACTAAATTATGCATCATATTTTATGTTAACATGATTCTTTATGGTTCTATCCATTAACTAAAACCAAAAGCATAATGTGAGAAAAACTAATCATTGAGGAAAACTACATATTCATCACAAATCACTTATAATATGTCTAAATTATGAAACCTTTTTTAATATATGATACTTTAGGTCATGTATAGTCATCTTCAACATAATTCCTACATAATGGTTTGTAAAGAGTGTAAATTTCTAAAGCATGTCCTCTTGGAGGGTTAAACTAAGTGAGGAATAAGGATTGTTTTAGTGCACTAGTTCTCGACCATTTCTTACTCATTATGGTGATTTTAAGTTTGTTACCCCATTTTATGTATGTTCCATTTCCACATCCACTTATATTATCTATATTGGTATGTATTTCTAAGAATATAATCTCTCTATCCTTTACCAAAGATCCATGATATTTTTCTAAACATTGACTAATCCTTAGACTTATACTTTGAGACATCCCTAAACATATCCTTAAAAATATCCTTATGGGTGTCACTAAATGTTTCTCATCCAAGTTTCCAAATGTTGACTAAAACTTTCCTTTGATAACAAATATAGTGACCCAGCTTAAAATACATGGATATTACATCATTATATAGGAATATTTAGAACATTTAAAAAGTACATTCCCAAGGAAGGTAATAGTTTATTGTCATTAGAAACATGGAATACAATATCTTCTTACTGGTAAAATATATTCAATATTTCCCACAATGATATACCCATTTAGTACCCCTTCTTAAAACCTTTCTTCATAACCTAGGGAAAGGAAACATAATAAAGGGTGATCCTAGATTCTCATTGGGGGTAAATAAATAAGATACAGAAGCATAAAAAGAGTACAATGGTATGAGATATTGAGAATAACATTTTAAGATAATACCCTACCTATAAAAGATCATATACATGAGTCATGGAATAAATATTGGCAGTTTATAAGACATAAATCATAAGGGAATCGAGATCATAATTCATGAAATCATAACATAGGAATAAGACATTGAATTTTTGTAGAAACATAATCATGTAAAATGATTCCTATAGTAGTCAAGGATTGATGTAAAGGCCATTATAGTATAATGGATTCACTACCCAAACCATCATGGTATTCATGGTTCACTCACATGACCATCTTAGTAGTCAAGGTTTACTCCCAAGACCATCTTAGCAGACAAAGTCCTTTACTGAACTGAGTTTACTCCACATTCCTTCCATGTCTATCTCGTGAGATATAAATATATGCCCAATAAATTGGTGGGAGATATAGGGCCCAGTCATCTCATAATTAAATCATTCATACATGCGCCATAAGATCCAAAAAAATCATATCATAACCAATGAAATGAAATAGGTATTATAAACATGTCATCATATCATATCCTATGGAAAATAAATAGGTTTCACAATCACTTCATCAAAATCACAACTCGTAAAAAGAAGTGGATCTCATAATAATATAACCTGTGAAATATAAATGGGAACCATAGGCATATAACCCATGAATGAGAAATGACTTCTAAAAACATATAACCTATGAAAGAAAAATTGGTTCTATATATCATATAACCCATCGAAGAGAAACATTTAAATAAATATATAAATCATGAAAGAGAAACGTGTTTCATAAATCATATAAATAATGAAATAGAAATGGGTTCCCTGAAACATATAACATGTGTAAGAGAAATAGGTTTCATAAACATCATTCCATCAAAACATAAACCATTCAAATAAAGAATATGAATGGTACCCTTGGAACATATCCCATTAAAATCATGAGTAACATAAATTTATGTCATATTATATGAAAAATATTTTTTAAATATTTTTTTTAAATATGTTTTTAGTAAAATATCCTTTCTTCTTTGAAAAAAATGATTTTAAAACAAAAAATATTTTGAAAACCATTTTCTTTAAAAATAACATTTAAAACTTATAATGGAAGATTGAAAGCATTTTTAAAGAATTTTTATTTGAAAAATTATAAAATAATCTGGAAAAAATTTTAAAACATTTTTCTTTGAAAACTTAAAAACTAATATTGAAATTATTTTTAAAACCTTTTTCTTTGAAAACTTTTAAATGAATCTTGAAAACGTTTTGAAAAAAAATTTCATTAAAAAATTATAAGTAAAGATCAAAAAACATCAAAATATTTTAGAAACATAACACAAATTAAAATCAATTTTTTTTAAATTATATTAAAAGGTCATTTAAAAATATTTTTTAAAATATTTTTTTTGTATCATGGTTTTTGAATAAAACATATTTCTGATTGAAGAGAGAAATAATGTTGATTTTTTTTAAAACATTTTTTTAATTATATTAAGTACCAAAGATTGGTAAACTATAAAATTACTATCATGAATAAATAAATAAGAATAAAATTCATGATAATTCATAAGATATGGATCATAATAATTCATTAATAGAAACATAATCATAAATAATATCAATAAACGATGAGATTGTAGCAATAAACTCTTACGACCTTGGAAATTTTGAATTCTAATCACCATTAAATAATAGAATTAAATGAATTTAAAAATATCATTATTATAATTATATATATGATATAGCATGTCAAAGGGAATTGTATACACCTCATAGAATAATATATATTCCTAACATGGCATGTATATCAGAGAAGGAAAATTATGAAACAAATACATTACTGATTTGGTAACCTTTGAACAATAAACCCCAATAAATATAGATAATAAAATGGATATTTAAATACCCATAACATTAATTATAATAATTATATAATATATTAATTTTAATTATATACCACAAAAAAATAGTGGTGAATAAGGCATAAGTCTCATAGAAATAAAAATAAGACTAGAAATCTCTTTACTGCATGAGTAACTTTTAAATAATATCCCCATGAAATAATAACATAAATTGAATCTTTTAATATCAGTAAATAATTTAAATTAATTATATAACATGTAATAAAATATTATATACACCACAAAATAATAATAAGTGGTGAATATAGAATATATCTCGCAAAAATAAAAGTGAGGCGAGAAAACCTTTACTGTATGTCTTGACTCTCATCATACTCAGTAAATACTCCAATAGAAAAAATATAATTTTATTATAAATATATCCAAAAACTATATTTATATATATAATTCCATATATTATTTACTTATGACTTTATATTACCCGTTTATTAACAATTACATGTTAATGTTATGTTTTGGGTAATAATCGCTTTGTTTCCCATACATGTTTTAAATTTTCATTTTTGGTCCAATTATTTAGATTATGATTTACTTATTTAAAGAATGTATAAAATGATATAAATATCATATATATTCAATATATATTTTTAACAATACAAAAAATATATTAATATCAAATTAATTACACCATTTCAGGGAGACGATAGACCGTACGTGTGCATGAACACTGTTTTCATTTTCATGCCATATTTTTGAAAGAAATAAGAATAAATTATATATATATATATATATATATATTATAATTAAAATAAAAAATTTATTTAATATATATATATATATATATCAAATATGTATATTAAACTCATTCTTTATACATTCCCTGTAAAGCGTGAATGAATCTCATAGCTTGGAGGAGGCGATAGTCCACACGTCCACAAATGAGGTTATTGTATTCTAAAAAAATATAAATAATAAAGGTAAATGTTATATAATAATTAAATAAGAATTAATAAATCATATATCATATAAAAAATTATTTCTATAATTATTCCCAATCTTAAAATGTGGGAATAGAATAATGAATGACATTAGATCGTGTGGTGGTAGTCCACCGTACACACGTACACTGATTGTGAATCCCGTTTGATAGAGTTTTTTGTGAGTATAGGTAAAAAAATAACTTAAAAATATCCCAATATATATATAATAATTATTTTATTACATAATATTTATATAAGAATAATTTAGGGGATGAATAAAGAAACAAAACAAAAGTGCTTATGGATGAATGTTACCTCTTCTTTGGGTAACTCCTTTTGGTTTGCACCAAAGGGATTCCTTTGTTGGATTTATTAGCAATTTTAGTTCACTGGGATGATGTTAGGGATTTTGGGAGAATATTTGTGGATGTTTTTTCTAGTCCAAATGGATTTAGAGTTATGAATAATTGAGGTGGGTTTAGTTCCCTTTTATAGTGGAGGATGAGCATCAATCTTGTAAATATAAAAAGGTAAACACTATTGAGAGGTATACCTTAAATAATGGGACTCTAGTAATGTAAAATATATATATAAGTGGGGATATAGTCAAACTATTTTCAAAAAATGTATTTTTAATGTGTTTCTAGGTTATTAGCCCCTTAATATTTAGTTTAACCACTAAGTAAACACGTTTTTTACCTTAACCACTGTAATTAATTTTAATTACTTTCACTAATATTTTGGGTAGAAAGCTAAGTTGAAATTAATAAAAATTATAAATTATGATGATTCAGAATATGTAATCAATTTTAGAAAATTTTAAACACATTATTGGTAGAAATTAATCCAAATTTAATCCTGTAGACAAGGCAGGGCAACGAATTTTAAAAGTGAAAAAGTTCAACAGATTGAAATGTTTTTATACAAAATTTAAATTTGAAATTGGTTCCAATAAACTTTATTTGATTAATTTATATATAATTAATATATTTATTATTTGAAACAAAATTAAAATAAAATTTAATTATATAAAAAATATATTAAAAATAATTTTTCAATTAAAATTCAGGGTTTTTTCACAATTCATCAAAAAAACTTCTTAGAAAAATACCAAATATTTAATAATTGTATATTTTTATATTTTTCTTTTAAAATGAAGTTTATTTTTTCAAATTAAATCTATAAAACTGTGAAAAAATTATATTTAAAATAGGTTCATTATTAAAAGGTTGTAAAATTACCTTTTATAAAAATATATATCTTTATGTGTAAAATTGGATTTATTCTTATCTCTTATTTAGAAAACACATAAGATGAATGTTAAATATTTTAATTAATAATATATATATATATATATCATTAAAATAATTTATGAAAAGTGGTTCAATTAATTTATTGAGGTAAAATGTGTTTTATTGTTTAAATATTTTTTTCCATAAAATGATTTCCTATATTCTCAAATGGTTTTAATTTTAATTTCTATGAAATTGATCACCAAATAAATCTTATTATATACATTTTTATACCAAACTTTCATAATTTAATTAATAATATTCGTAACCACCCTTCTAATGGATAGGTTACCACTGTAATAATATTTTAAAAATAATATTAATAGTACATAGTAGTTTTTTAAAACTAGATCTTGCATGTCATGAAAGTTATCAAATGAACTCAAAATTATGTGTAATACAGGACAAGAATAGTATTTCATGTACTTAAAGCTAATATAAGTGTTTCTTGTAGCATAATCCTGACTTGGTGTTATGTATAATGCAAGAATAACTTAACACTTCTATATAACACAAGCTATATCTAGAGTTGTGTGAAATGGAAAATAGCAATAATGTTAAATTAAACCAAAACATTAATTCATAAAACTCAGCACTACTGTAATGTGGGTTTTTCCCAACACTTCCATACCAACAGTTTCATAAAACCATTGGTAAAGAATACTTTTACCAACGGTTTCCTAAAACTGTTCGTAAATCAACTCCTAAGCAACCTTTACCAACGGTTCAAATAAAACAGTTGGTAAAAGGATGGCTTAGGGGACCTTTTACCAATGGTTCCTTAGAACCATTGGTATAAGTGTGGACCAAAATTTTTTACCAATGTTTTTTAAAAACCATTGGTAAAACTTTTACCCAAATTAACAACAGCCCCTCCTCTCCCCCATTCGTGATACAGAACCCTAAACTGGAGCGCTTCCCCCAAATTCCCCCTCTTTCTCGGTGATCTAGGAGCTCCTTCGGCTTCCTATTCTTCCATCCCATCCATTCCATTGAATCTTCTGCTGAATCTTCATCTGAACCATCCCAAATTAGGTATTTTTTAAGTGGTACCTTATTTTTATTGAAATTTATCTAATATTTCAGTTTTTTTTATTTTGATGTGTATGTGTTTTTGTTTCTATTTTGATTTAACATAGAATTTATTCATTAGAATAAATTTAATTAATTAAATATTTAACACTCCATCAAAAATGAAGGAATTTTTTCACAGGAACCATAGAAAACCCTTTTACATTTTTTAGTTTTCGCTTTATTTTATCATATCATTGTATTAAAATGTTATATAAATAGACTGGATAGTTATAGACCTCTCGGTGGTCACCTACATGAATTTTATCTCACACATTATCCAAGATGCCATTGGGTACCCGGATAAACTACATGATTATATTTTTATATAAGGGGAATCACCATCTTACAGATGCATGACTACTCACATGAGATAGGATAGAGCATGTAGTAGATGACGGGGTTTTAGTTCAAGAAGCTAGATCGATTTTTAGTATTTGTTGAGCCTCTTGTATTGTACCACTTCCTACTAGTTGTAACTATCACTAATGAAAATCAAGCCTATAACAGCACTTTGTTCCCAACGGTTTAGAAAACTCATTGGGAAAAAGAACCTATACCAACGATTCTAGTAAACCATTGGTATAGGATGTTATATGTTGGTTTTTCCAAATAGTTTAAGAAAATTGTTGGGAAATAAAACTATTAAAAATGTTTTTTATTAACCATTGGGAAAAAATATACCCAATTTAGGGCTCCCTCGCGACATGTCATCCATGCGATCTCTTCCCCTCCCCGACATCAGCCTCCTCTCAGCCTCCGCCTCCACCTCCTAGCCTCCGCCTCCACCTCCCAGCCCCTCCCTCTCCTCTGGTGACATTCCCCTTCCCCTCTCGGCTCCTTCTATGACTATGAAGTCCCCCTCCACTCTCGTCTCCCGGTGATGTTGTCACGACCCCCTCCCCACAAAGTGTACCCCTCCTGGGCCGGCAATGTGAAAAGGGAGATAATGACCCCCGAGTCCCGCCTCCAGTAGGCCCCGGGTTGGCGACTAGCACCGAGGGTATAATAACGTACAAATGGGAGGCATTACCCTCTAAGAGAACACAAGCAGAAGGGAGAGATAGAATAGACTCCAATCAACTCCAACTCAGAACTGAAATATAAAAAGGAAACCAAGTACATATATGAAATTTCATGCAAAAGTACTACAACTGAAAGGGAAAACTAAAAGTACCCAAAAGAAAGAAAAACGGTAGCGACCACAAGCCCGAACAGCTCCTCCTCCAACCGCAAGCTAGTAGTAACCAGCTTGATCTCCAACCTGCTCCAAGTGACCTGAAAAACAGTTTATATGTACATAGGGTGAGTATAACAGTATACTCAGTAGGATCCTCCCCAAGACTCTCATGCAAAAGCAAAGAAAGCATGCTAAAGCCCACTGAACAACAAGTGAAACTAACTCGTTATCTAAACAGGTATACTATGTTCCCAACCTCACCATGGCTACTCTCACCAAGTAACTCATACAAGAATATAGCATATAGTAAATAATATCAAGGGTACCCCGCTACTACTTCCCCACTGGTTTGCCGCTTTTCCCCAACGACATACGTCCTGTGCATCTCTCTCCAAAGGCTTGCCCGCAGACACCTGGGCTAAGCTCCACAATCTGCACCTCGTGCACCACAAAGGATTGCCCGCAGACACCTGGGCGAAGCACCACACCGTCCTCACAACCAAAGTAACCAGGTATTTTCCAGGAGCCACCATAGTTCGTATAACGTGTATCATACATCGAGTATTATTCCTCAAGCCATCACAGCCCATACACCGAGTAAGGATCCTCAAGCCATCACAGCCTATACACGTTACACCTATAGTATTCCATAGGATACTATATCCAGAGTATATGTGTGTGAAATAACCACAAGCCATTACAGCCCTCTACACACATATATGGGTAAAACTAACCATTGTGCCTACCAGCACAAGGATCTACCAAGAGAAGAGAGCGGGGCCAAAGGGGGTAGTCAGCCATTCAACCTCCCATCAGAATGTTGGGGAAAACACCCCCCCAGGGCTCAGAATCCCCAGGGTGTCAGTTGCCCTTACCGACAGGGTGGAGTAGCGTATAGAAACACAAAAAGTACAGAATATATAAGTAACTCACATCCACACTATGGGCATTACCTAGTCTTAGATACAACTGCAGCTAACGTCTCTCAGACTCTAGGCTGCTACTTCTAAGACTAGGTATCCTATAAGCACACAAACAATGCAGAGCTTTATTATATTACTCCATTCTCATTTATCAGTTCCACTGTACATTAATTAATTCTTTAAACATTAATTAAGAATGAAGAATTCCACATTAAACTGAAATGGCATCACTTTCAAAAACCAACTGCTCCTTTTTAAGATTCACATCACCTTTAAATTCCAGCATCTCCATCCCCGTGGATTTTCACCATTTAATCAAACATTCATTACAGAATTACTTTTCCACATTCCCAGGCATTCTAGAAAAACATCCTATGCTTCTAAACACAAAGGAGGATCAACACGGTGAGTAGATATACTACCCGTCGAGTCTTTGCCGCCTATAGAAAGAGCATAGACCCATCCTCCATCGAGAGGCTAAACACGGAAAGCACGTGGCATACCCCGCGTGTCTTCGCCTCATTCGGAAAGAGGGTAAGCAAGACCAGTTGCCTTGAGCAGTGGGGAAAAGTAAAGCAGATAAGCAACCAAACCAAACCACCAACATCAAACCATCACATTCATCTCATACCATCACCCTTGGTGTCCTCCCCGACACCCATATGCATAAACTGATGCATCGCGCCACACTAGGCGTCATCCGCTACCACAACCACAAGTCTCCATGCCTCCACATATCACAACAGCCATCCAGGCTCACATCACAGCACAAGCAGCAGGAAAACAAACATCACAAAGTGTGCTCTCGGCCCTTTAACAAACAAGAGGGTAACTCAGAACCCCTTTAGAAATTCCCACATAATCTGTTCTCTAATCCATATTGAATTAACAGACTTGTTATTCATAGGTTCCAATCATGGATACCTAATCAGTAAGCTATCACAATTTAAATAACCATGCTTACTTCCCTAATTTGATTATCCTCAAATTAGAACAACTACAACAACGGCAATAACCAGATTAATTTACATGCCTCTTTATCTTTATCCAATTAATTAACAATTAATTCCGGCTTTACATTCATTATCAATTTCTATCATGAAAGAAAAACAAATCAAAGAAAACATAGATATCACTATATCTAGGAAAACATGAGGCAAACCATTATCACGGTATAAAACAACAACATGCGATCAACCAATTCTTTTAATCCGGTTCAAGTATTTAATTAGGTCAATTTCATTGTGATCTAAAGAGATAAATCATGCTAATTCTACGATTGCACATATACAATTAGAGAAGCCATGAATCCCCTACCTCGAAGAGTTCTTGACGTCCTTTATCCACACAACGGGACACAGTCCTCTTCTCCTCACGATAGCTGCATCCACCAGAGGATGCCACGGTACGACAGTACCAACCAACCCCAAGAAAACCCATTAGAACCATGGAGATTACATGCTAATATGGAAGGAAGAACAAGAGAAGGTGATCCCCGAAGGAACGATGATAAAACATACCTTATATCGAAGAATGATCGACACAACTTGGTTGCATCAACAGAGCGGAACTGATCTGAGTAACGTTTGATTGTGAAACTCCTACGAGAATGATTGCAAGGTTCTAGCGTCTCGTAGATGAGAACCAGGAGGAAGAATAACGAAGAATGATATCTCATTCCTTTTAAAAAAAATTAGAGAGGCGACAGTTTAAGATTCGGTTTATTCTCCATTAAAAACGGATCGCATTAACCCATGCAGTTTGACCAAGAAAAAAAACATCCCGGCCTTAGGAATAATTAATATAGGATTTATGGCCTTTGAATCGGCCTTAAAGTCCTTAAAATAAGGTTTTAAAAGTATTTTACGTCAAAGAAAATGTCAAATTTGCGAAGCTGGAAACACTGTTCACATACTCAAAATTTGGAAAAGTATGGAATCGGTAGCTCTTATGGAGTCTGGAAACACTGTTCATTCGTGAAATTTGGCAAAGTATGGAATCAGTAGCTCTTATGAAGTCTGGAAACACTATTCATTCGTGAAAATTGGCAATGGAATCGGTAGCTCTTATGGAGTCTGGAAACACTGTTCATTCGGGAAATTTGGCAAAGTATTGAATCGGTAGCTCTTATGAAGTCTGGAAACACTGTTCATTCGTGAAAATTGGCAAAGTATGGAATCGGTAGCTCTTATGGAGTCTGGAAACACTGTTCATTTGTGAAATTTGGCAAAGTATGGAATTGGTAGCTCTTATGATGTCTGGAAACACTGTTCACAGAACTAGAAATTTGGCAAAGTGTTAGCCGAGCTACTGCTGGACTGCGGCTACAAGTATACCGAGCTATCAGTATGCCGTGGCTACCGGTAAACCCAACTACCGGTAGGATGCGGCTACCGGTAGACCGAGCTACCGGTAATCAGCAGCTACTGGTAGACCGAGCTACCGGTAATCAGCAGCTACCGGTAGACCGAACTACCGGTAATCAGCAGCTACCGGTAGGCAGCAGCTGGGGGATAAGTCACCTTGTCCTCCCGGAACACCTCCAACACCACAATTCCACAAAGTAATGGACCGGAGAGGCCCAGGCCATTACATTAGATACCTCTCAAAACATTCTCGTCCTCGAGAATTAAAAACCAACCCAGAAGAAAAGAGGGGTCCGAACAACCACCCCATAAGATACCTCTCAGGAGAAAACCACCATGAGTTGTTCGAAAGCTGGAACAAAACTCTGACATCCGGGAACAAACAATCCATACCCAAACAATTCATTCACAACATCATATCAAAGGTACATAAATAAAACATGAAAGGTCTAACCAGAGAGGAAACATCATTACATGGAAAGAGTTAAACATTAAACAACTCTGGGTACTGAGCACGTATCTGTGACTCACGCTCCCAGGTACTCTCCTCCATGCCACCGTGTCGCCACAGGACACGAACTAAGGGGATAGAACTCCCACGCAACACCTTCTCCTTGTGGTCTTGGATCTCCACAGGTCGCTCCTCGAAGGTTGCATCATCGTCAATATCGATCTCTCCCCAATCGATAACATGAGATTCATCATGAAGATAATGACAGAGCTGCGATACATGGAAAACATCATGTATCCGACTCATCTGAGGGGGAAGTGCTACTCGATACGCCACAGATCCAACATGAGCTAACACCTCAAAAGGCCCAACAAACCGGGGAGAAAGCTTACTTCCATGACCAAACCTTCGCTGCCCACGACGGGGAGTCACCTTTAGAAACACATGATCCCCAACATTAAACTCTAACGGTCTCCTTCTTTGATCAGCATATGATTTCTGACGATCTTGTGCTGTCTTCATCCTTTCACGAATCGCCTGAACCATCTCTGTTGTATTCTACACTAGTTCTGGTCCGAGAATTGCCGACTCTCTGACCCCAGTCCAGCACAACGGAGAACGGCATGGCCGGCCATACAAGGCTTCAAACGGCGCCATACCGATGGTAGAGTGAAAACTATTATTGTAAGCGAACTCTACCAAGGGTAAGTGCTTCACCCATGAACCTCCAAAATCAAGAACACAAGAGCGCAACATGTCTTCAAGAGTCTGGATGGTTCGCTCTGTCTGACCATCTGTTTGAGGATGAAAAGCAGTGCTAAGGCATAGTTGAGATCCAAAAGCATGTTGGAGACCTCTCCACACCCTAGAGGTAAAACGAGGATCTCGATCAGAAATGATCGTCCTAGGTACTCCATGAAGCCTCACCACCTCCTCCAGATACTGCCTCGACAAAACCTCCACTGAGATCGACTCCTTGATTGCTATGAAGTGGGCCGATTTAGTTAAACGATCCACTACCACCCATATAGCATCATGTCCTCCCGGAGCTCGAGGTAAAACTGTAACAAAGTCCATTGAGATGTCCTCCCACTTCCACTGAGGAATCTCTATGTGTTGGAGAAGACCACCAGGAACACGGTGTTCGGCCTTCACCTTCTGGCAGACTAAACATCGAGACACACACTCTGCAACCATATGTTTTAGCCCAGGCCACCAGAACTGACTCCTTAAGGGTCGGTACATCTTCGTCACACCAGGATGTACTGCCAAGGGTGAACTATGGAACTCTCGAAGAACCGTCTCGCGCATCTCCAAGGGAACAAAAAGCATGCCATAATACAACATTCGGTGTTGTTCATCCTCCGACCAACCATCAGGGGCCTCCCCACAAACAACTCTGTCTCTCAAAACTTCCACCTCTAAATCACCCAACTGAAACTCTTCCACCTTCTGCATCAGGGATGACTGCACCGTCATCTGGAAAAGACAACCTCTTCCCCCAACTTCTCCCATATCAAGATGCAAAGATGATAGCTCTTCCATCACTCTCCAGGAATCACCAGATTCACGCACAACATCATTACGTGACTTTCGGCTCAGTGCATCAGCAACAACATTTCCCTTCCCAGGTGTATACGATATTTCGAAGTCGTATTCCTGCAAGAACTCCATCCACCGACGCTGCCTCAAGTTCAAGTCGCGTTGGGAGAAAACATACCTCAAACTCTTATGATCGGTGAAAACCACAAAGTGCTCACCAATGAGGTAATGTCTCCACAACTTCAGAGCAAACACCACGGCTGCCAACTCAAGATCATGGGTGGCATAGTTGCGTTCATGGGGACGCAACTGCCGAGACCCATAAGAAACAATGGACCTCTGCTGCATAAGAACACAGCCTAGCCCCAGATGTGAAGCATCACAGAAAACATCAAACTGGACTCCCTCCGTTGGAAGACAAAGGACTGGAGCACTTACCAACTTCTCCTTTAGATACTCGAAAGCTGTCTGACACTGATCAGTCCATATGAACGCTTGATCCTTCCTGGTCAAAGCTGTCAGAGGAGTCGTAACTCGGGAGAAATTAGCCACAAACCTCCTATAATAGCCTGCGAGACCAAGGAAACTTCACACCTCTGACACGGTCTTGGGGGCTGGCCAAGACACCACTGCTTCTATCTTCGAAGGATCCACAACTACTCCCTTTTGGGACACAACATGTCCCAAGAAACGAACTTCTCGAGCCCAGAACTCACACTTGGACAACTTCCCAAACAACCGATGTTGGCGAAGAACTCCCAAAACGGCTCGTAGATGCTCTGCATGCTCCTCTTCTGATGTGGAGTATACAAGGATGTCGTCGATGAAACTCACAACAAACTTGTCTAGGAATTCACGAAACACAGCATTCATCAACCCCATGAAAACAACTGGAGCATTTGTCACACCGAATGGCATTACAACAAACTCATAATGCCCATGACGACAGCGGAAAGCAGTCTTCGGGATATCCTCATCCTTTACACGCATCTGATGATATCCTGACCGCAAGTCGATCTTTGAAAACCAACTTGCACCCTTCAGTTGATCGAATAGGTTATCAATCCGCGGGAGAGGATAGCGGTTCTTTATTGTCACTTTTTTTAAGCGACGATAATCGACGCACAACCGCAAACTGCCATCAGCCTTTTTCACAAACAAAACTGGTGCACCCCACGGTGACACACTTGGCCGAACAAAACCACACTGCAACATACCATCGAGCTGAATACGTAGCTCTCGTAACTCAGAAGGGGCCATCCTGTACAGAGACATAGAGATAGGAGACGCTCCTGGATGTAGCTCGATCCCAAACTCGATCTCTCGTCGAGGGGGTAAGGATACAACCTCTTCTGGAAAGACATCAGGGTACTCCTCTACGACCCTAGGAAACGCCAACTGTTGAACCTCTGAAGAACTCAGCATCATCCCAGCCATCATGGATGATAAGGATGAAACTCATCTATGACTCATCCGAGGATCTCTCTCACCAACAAACACTACTTCCTCTCCGTCTTCACCAAAGAAAACAACCTTCTTCCTGTAGCAATCCACAATAGCCTTCACCGAATACAACCAATCCATGCCGAGGATGACATCATATGGTTGTATTCGTAAACATAGGAAATCTCCCCAAGAGCGGTGCTTACCCAACACTAGCTCACATTCTCTACATACTTCAAACAAGCTAGCTCGACCTCCAACTGGCGTAGTCAATGCCAAGGGCACTGGAAGCCTCTCTACCTCAAGTCCCAAAGCGTGGACAAGGGTAGGGGATATAAAGGAGTGTGTCGCTCCTGAATCAAACAAGGCATACACCAAGGTAGAAAACAAGAAAAGGGTACCTCGGATGACGTCTGGCTCGCCTGGGGATGGCAACGCTAGAGCATGAAGCTGACCACGACCACTTCCACGACCTCTCTGACCCTGATGACGACCACCACCACGGCCGCGCTCTTCTCTCTGAGGACGGGGAGCGTCATGGGGCTGTCCTCTGCCTGCTCCATCTACCCTCGGGTGATCTAAAGCTGGTGCAACCTGCTGCTGCTGCCTCGGCTGGAACTGCCTCAACGGAGGAACCTGGAGTGGAGCGCCTGGTGCACGATGACTGCTCTGAAAAGTCGGGCACTCCCGCTGCTGATGACCAAGACCACCACAAGAAAAACAAGCGCCTGATCCCTTGGCATAGGCCTAAGAGTTGCTGCCTCCGAAGAAACGAGATGGGAAGGGTTGGGACGTACCCCCAGGTGAACGGAAACTCTTCTGCCCTGAAAACCGGGAACCCCGGAACACAGCTCTGCTTCGTGAGGAATCATGACGATTCCCCTCTCGTGACGATCCGATCCTGGTCAAAGTCCTCTCAACAACCTCTTCCCTCACCAGCACCTCAAGATATGTCTTCATCATAAATGGGGTGACCTGCCGCTGGATCTCTGGACGCAAAGCCTCCTCGAAATGCCTCGCCCTGGCCTCCTCATCTGGTAACAGGTCTGAAGCATATCGTAGAAGGTTCCTGAAACGGATTCCAAACTCTCGAACACTGGAGCTCCCCTGTCGAAGGGTAAGAAGCTCCTGGCGACTGGACGCCTTCGCAGTCGATGAAGGAAACTCGACTCTAAACCTATCTCGAAACTCCTCCCATGAGATCGCTGACTCCTCATGATCCCCGAGGAACAAGGACCACCACTGTCTCGCTGCTCCACGCAACATCGTCACAACCAAGGACACCCAGTGTTCTTTCCGAGCACGAATCGAACTGAAGCCTATCTCGACCTCCTCCAACCAGTCTTCTGTGACTGCATCTAAAACGGATCCCTCGTACTTCTATAGACTCTGGCGCAGAAACTCTCAGAGTGTCTTCCTCCAAGTGTCATCGTCGGCAACCTCTACCCGGTGGCGATCTGCTGGAACAGCCTGCTGGGCACCTTCGGCGCAAACCTAACGAGGATGTCGACCTGGAGCCATACCTGTAAAATAACAACTGTTAGAGCTCCTAAGCCTGGAATATGGAAGACTCAACATTAATTAATTAATTATTTTGTTTTATTAATTTTTGGTTACCTATCCCAAGGTTTACCCATTCAAACACAGGCTCAAAGAATAATGATGCATGATCCTTTCCTAGGTCTCTACCCTGCAACCAGTATCACTTTGTTTAGTAGCCATCATAAACTTAAAGGTCCGTGCAACAGATCATAGGGGGCCCTGAACGCCTATGTCTCTGCCGGTCTCCAGTGTTTACCCCACTTTCTAAACATGAATGACACTGTTGCCCTACCATCCCATGCATCCTCACCTGTGCCTAACTCCAAACTCCATCCTATCCCTCAACCAGACCTCTGATACCACTCTGTCACGACCCCCTCCCCACAAAGTGTACCCCTCCTGGGCCGGCAATGTGAAAAGGGAGATAATGACCCCCGAGTCCCGCCTCCAGTAGGCCCCGGGTTGGCGACTAGCACCGAGGGTATAATAACGTACAAATGGGAGGCATTACCCTCTAAGAGAACACAAGCAGAAGGGAGAGATAGAATAGACTCCAATCAACTCCAACTCAGAACTGAAATATAAAAAGGAAACCAAGTACATATATGAAATGTCATGCAAAAGTACTACAACTGAAAGGGAAAACTAAAAGTACCCAAAAGAAAGAAAAACGGCAGCGACCACAAGCCCGAACAGCTCCTCCTCCAACCGCAAGCTAGTAGTAACCAGCTTGATCTCCAACCTGCTCCAAGTGACCTGAAAAACAGTTTATATGTACATAGGGTGAGTATAACAGTATACTCAGTAGGATCCTCCCCAAGACTCTCGTGCAAAAGTAAAGAAAGCATGCTAAAGCCCAGTGAACAACAAGTGAAACTAACTCGTTATCTAAACAAGTATACTATGTTCCCAACCTCACCATGGCTACTCTCACCAAGTAACGCATACAAGAATATAGCATATAGTAAATAATATCAAGGGCACCCCGCTACTACTTCCCCACTGGTTTGCCGCTTTTCCCCAACGACATGCGTCCTGTGCATCTCCCTCCAAAGGCTTGCCCGCAGACACCTAGGCTAAGCTTCACAATCTACACCTCGTGCACCACAAAGGATTGCCCGCAGACACCTGGGCGAAGCACCACACCGTCCTCACAACCAAAGTAACCAGGTAGTTTCTGGGAGCCACCATAGCTCGTATAACGTGTATCATACGTCGAGTATTATTCCTCAAGCCATCACAGCCCATACGCCGAGTAAGGATCCTCAAGCCATCACAGCCTATACACGTTACACCTATAGTATTCCATAGGATACTATATCCAGAGTATATGTGTGTGAAATAACCACAAGCCATTACAACCCTCTACACACATATATGGGTAAAACTAACCACTGTGCCTACCAGCACAAGGATCTACCAAGAGAAGAGAGCGGGGCCAAAGGGTGTAGTCAGCCATTCAACCTCCCATCAGAATGTTGGGGAAAACACCCCCCCAGGGCTCAGAATCCCCAGGGTGTCAGTTGCCCTTACTGACAGGGTGGAGTAGCATATAGAAACACAAAAAGTACAGAATATATAAGTAACTCACATCCACACTATGGGAATTACCTAGTCTTAGATACAACTGCAGCTAACGTCTCTCAGACTCCAGGCTGCAACTTCTAAGACTAGGTATCCTATAAGCACACAAACAATGAAGAGCTTTATTAGATTACTCCATTCTCATTTATCAGTTCCACTGTACATTAATTAATTCTTTAAACATTAATTAAGAATGAAGAATTCCACATTAAACTGAAATGGCATCACTTTCAAAAACCAACTGCTCCTTTTTAAGATTCACATCACCTTTAAATTCCTGCATCTCCATCCCCGTGGATTTTCACCATTTAATCAAACATTCATTACAGAATTACTTTTCCACATTCCCAGGCATTCTAGAAAAACATCCTATGCTTCTAAACACAAAGGAGGCTCAACACGGTGAGTAGATATACTACCCGTCGAGTCTTTGCCGCCTATAGAAAGAGCATAGACCCATCCTCCATCGAGAGGCTAAACACGGAAAGAACGTGGCATACCCCGCGTGTCTTCGCCTCCTTCGGAAAGAGGGTAAGCAAGACCAGCTGCCTTGAGCAGTGGGGAAAAGTAAAGCAGATAAGCAACCAAACCAAACCACCAACATTAAACCATCACATTCATCTCATACCATCACCCTTGGTGTCCTCCCCGACACCCATATGCATAAACCGATGCATCTCGCCACACTAGGCGTCATCCGCTGCCACAACCACAAGTCTTCATGCCTCCACATATCACAACAGCCATCCAGGCTCACATCACAGCACAAGCAGTAGGAAAACAAACATCACAAAGTGGGCTCTCGGCCCTTTAACAAACAAGAGGGTAACTCAGAACCCCTTTATAAATTCCCACATAATCTGTTCTCTAATCCATATTGAATTAATAGACTTGTTATTCATAGGTTCCAATCATGGATACCTAATCAGTAAGATATCACAATTTAAATAACCATGCTTACTTCCCTAATTTGATTATCCTCAAATTAGAACAACTACAACAACGACAATAACCAGATTAATTTACATGCCTCTTTATCTTTATCCAATTAATTAACAATTAATTCCGGCTTTACGTTCATTATCAATTTCTATCATGAACGAACAACAAATCAAAGAAAACATAGATATCACTATATCTAGGAAAACATGAGGCAAACCGTTATCACAGTATAAAGCAACAGCATGCGATCAACCAATTCTTTTAATCCGGTTCAAGTATTTAATTAGGTCAATTTCATTGTGATCCAAAGAGATAAATCATGCTAATTCTACGATTGCACATATACAATTAGAGAAGCCATGAATCCCCTACCTCGAAGAGTTCTTGACGTCCTTTATCCACACAACGGGTCACAGTCCTCTTCTCCTCACGATAGCTGCATCCACCAGAGGATGCCACGGTATGACAGTACCAACCAACCCCAAGAAAACCCATTAGAACCATGAAGATTACATGATAATATGGAAGGTAGTACAAGAGAAGGTGATCCCTGAAGGAATGATGATAAAACATACCTTATATCGAAGAATGATCGACACAACTTGGTTGCATCAACAGAGCGGAACTGATCTGAGTAACGTTTGATTGTGAAACTCCTATGAGAATGATTGCAAGGTTCTAGCATCTCGTATATGAGAACCAGGATGAAGAACAACGAAGAATGATATCTCGTTCCTTTTAAAAAAAATTAGAGGGGCGACAGTTTAAGATTCGGTTTATTCTCCATTAAAAACGGATCGCATTAACCCACGCGGTTTGACCAAGAAAAAAAACATCCCGGCCTTAGGAATAATTAATATAGGATTTATGGCCTTTTAATCATCCTTAAAGTCCTTAAAATAAGGTTTTAAAAGTATTTTACGTCAAAGAAAACGTCAAATTTGTGAAGTTGGAAACACTGTTCACATACTCAAAATTTGGCAAAGTATGGAATTGGTAGCTCTTATGGAGTCTGGAAACACTGTTCATTCGTGAAATTTGGCAAAGTATGGAATCAGTAGCTCTTATGAAGTCTGGAAACACTGTTCACAGAACTAGAAATTTGGCAAAGTGTTAGCCGAGCTACTGCTGGACTGCGGCTACAAGTATACCGAGCTATCAGTATGCCGTGGCTACCGGTAAACCCAGCTACCGGTAGGATGCGGCTACCGGTAGACCGAGCTACCAGTAATCAGTAGCTACCGGTAGACCGAGCTACCGGTAATCAGCAGCTACCGGTAGACCGAGCTACCGGTAATCAGCAGCTACCGGTAGACCGAGCTACCGGTAATTAGCAGCTACTGGTAGACCGAGCTACCGGTAATCAGCAGCTACCGGTAGGCAGCAGCTGGGGGATAAGTCACCTTGTCCTCCCGGAACACCTCCAACACCATAATTCCACAAAGTAATGGACCGGAGAGGCCCGGGCCATTACAGATGTTCCCCCCTCCCCTCTCATCTCCCTCTCTTGGCAACATCCCCCTCCCCTCTTTGCTCAATCTCCTCCTCTGACATCCTCTATCCCCCTCTCCAGTCATACGTGAGACCCCCCGTGGCCAAACACCCCGTGGGACGTCCCCCTCTCTCGGCTCCCTCTCCTCCCTCTAGGGTTTTTGATGGGTGCATCCAGGTAAGAGTTTGTCTTCTTTTTTTAAAAATTAGGCAAAAAGGAATGCATTGTTAGGTTTATAGTTAGGATAATCATTCATATTAATCATTTATTTTCTAGAGTTTTGGGTAGTAAACAACTCATGTTGTGGTAAATTATTGGGTAAATAGTAATTTTTTTCAAAATAGAGTCTTCCAGAAATGTAGGGTTAGATTCATAGGTTGAATTCTATTCATTTGAATGGTGCATTCAATAAAAAGTTCATGATTTTTTAAAAACCTCATATTTTCCTCTATAGACTCATATTAGACCTTATACTGTGTTGGATTTTGTTCATTAATAATGATATATATGTGATGAGGTTGTATCATCATTAAGATGTGCAATGATGTAGGTTAATTGAAGGTGAGTGATGATATATGAGAATTTATGGGTTATTGTGAGGAGTTTCTTTCCCTTTAATTTATTGGTCCATAAAACATAAGTTGGTGCTGCATATATTATGTAATTGGAATTGGTAAAGTAAAATGTGGGTCTCAGATATCTAAGTTGGTTATTTGGATGGTATTCTCTATCAAAAGTGGGTATATCTCTATTGACTATGGGTGTATTTTCTAATTAACTAATGTATTTATTAAACTGACCATAAAATACACATTTCCCACAATATGAAAGCACCATATAAATCATAGATAGACACTAGATGCCACAAGACACCCATGGGAGACACCCCTTGACATCTACGGATAGTTAAGGGGCCAATAACTTAGGAACTGAAGTCGATTGAAACTCAAGCCTTGAGAAATTACCATTACTGGTAGAAAAGATACCAACACCTTTATTTTTAGTATAGTATAATGAAATGGTTTACACCCTCATGACTAGGTAGACCATCTGGTTCATCGACTGGTGCCCAACCAGGTTCAAGAGTAGGATCAGCTACTAAACATTGATTGTGGTCCCTCTGAGGTTATTTCCATAGTAAAGATGGTTATGTGCAAAATCTTCAACTAAAATAATGTATCATAGATTCATATTCAATGGATATGTGTACAAGTATGGTGTTTCCAACAACGTGATATATAAAGAACATAATGAAAAATGAAGAGATTATTAAATGGAACCGTTTCCCCCTTGCTTGCAGGAATATGATTTGACTCATGGGTGGTGTAGTTCTTATATTGGGTGGTGACATGTATAGTCACCGGATACAGGTATGTTTTTGTTTAGTTTTTATTTTATTTTATTTATCACAATGGATACTTAGGTATTTTACTTATTTATACGGATGAAGGGTAGTGATTCTATCCTGACTAGTTAACGCATATCACTTGTATACTGTAATACCATGAGGTGTGAGTGTGAGGAAACATTAGAAGATAGAGGATCCTTGGGGTCTTCCATGAGATGGAATTTTATTTCTAAAACATTTTATGGGAACATTTCTGGAGTATGTGTGAGTCATGAAATAACCCTAAGTGTCTCTATGAGATAGTATAAATAACCCCAAGTGTCTCCAAGTGTCTCCATACATAGTATCATCCTTGCATGGGTTGGCCACTCACCCAATCCTATCAAACCTATCCTAGTCTATCCTCTCAGTCACATAGTCTAGACTCATCTCTTGAGGATTATCCCATGCCTCAATGCACATCTCATCATCCAAATAGACAAAGAGAATTATTCACTTTATTATTTTCCTAGACATAAAACCACACCATGTCGAACCCATCTACATTATATTCTCAATAATCTGGTAAATAACCTAATAAAAATCATGTATTATAACCCAAACCCACTAAATAGGTTCCATCCTAAGCTAAATCACCCCATTCTTCTTGGCATTATAATGCCAATCTGTCTGACAATACCCAATACCGACACTAGCATCTCATCCTTCATCTCTTTAGTTGAACTCTTGAATCATTAAATGGAGTAAAACCTTTTATAATACATTTTATATACTCACAGGGACCATCCCACTATAAAAACCTACCAAGATTCCAATTCGTCCTCATAAGTATTTCCTCATCAAACGCTAGATATACAATTGCCACACTTATCACTACAAGGTCCAATCCTCTTAGGAATATTTTACTTGATCTAAATCCTCATCTTTAGTGACATCAACCACATTAAAGAGAATAAATGTCAACCTAACCCGACATTCCAAGAATTATTCATGTGGATGGGCCCCATGGAAAAAGTCTAAGAACTAAAACCATTAATAATAATGCCAAATTCATGCTTCATTTTTAAATAAATATCTCATGTGTAAACATAAAAACCAAGAATAATAAGACCTCATCCCTTATATCGAACAAAACAAAACTAAGTTGAAACTCAGGCCAAATTGATTATATACCATTAATAGGAAGATTAATTTTTAATTAATACGAATGTATTATTTTATAGTATCATTTTGAAACATTGACCTGTTTCCCCTTTGTAGGAACATGATTTGACCCATGGGGCATGTGGTACTTATATTTTGGGCGGCGACAGGTATAGTCATAGGAGACAAGTATGTTTTAGTTTAGTTTTCATTTTATTTTCTTTATCACATTGGTCACTTAGATCTTTGACTGCGTTCTATGGACAGAGGGTAGTAATATTCTATGAAGGGTGCCAAAAGGAGTTCAGATTGATTCAGTCCACTAGCTTTGATCTGAGGTAATATTCTATGGTTACTACTTGTCTTGCACCTCATTTATTTGGGGATTTTGTGTTTTTTACTCCATATTATGTTTATGGTAGGGTGTTGGATCTTTTTGTGTTGTTTTGGGTGGATTTTGTTCTCCGCTGCCAATCTAGGTAAGGCTTTAATTCCATTGGTTGGTTTCTCACTGGTTATGTAGCATCCTTCATGTGTTTTAAGGTTCTTAATATCCTTTATGTTGTGTGTTGATCCCTGGTCATTGGTTTTGAGTTGCCAAGTCAAGGGATACTCGCTTGTGTGTGCATAAGTGAGTAAGTATATGTATGTGGGTTCCCTCGTTAAGTATACAGTCACCCATGGTAGTGGTTATGCACGTATGGGGCTAGGTGTTCCCATGTATATATATATAAATGCATATGCAGGTGAGTGGAGACTGATATATGCATATAAGCATATGTGCAAAGATCCCCTTGCACATGCTCATGTCCATGTAGGTGTGTGTATAGGAGATAGGTGTCCTTGCATTTGTGTGAAGGTGCGTATACCTAGTGGAAGAACAACATATTTTAGATTGAAAGCTCCAAGAGCTAAAGTGGACAGCTTGGTTCCACCTTGAGGTAGAGTCCCTCTCGTAGCCTCTTTAATTTAAGAATGATTTAAATTGAATTTAGTTTATTTCTTAATTATGCTTAATTATATTGAATTGCATATCATGAATAACTATTCTTTAATATAATTATTTCATTTGATAAATAAAGTCATGTTTTTATAATAAAACCACTCCAATAGAGGTGCACTGTCTACGAAAACTCACAGTGATAGTTTAGGGTGTGATAATTTGACTCTCAATCAGTAGTTTCAGATACCTACTACCACTTTTAAAAACAAAGAATATAAAATATATATCTTTATCATACAACAATCTTGAATCAAGATTGTTTTTCATAACATAAGATAAGTTTCTATAATGTGAAGGACAATTACATGGGATTTATTTGGAATCTTTGCCAGAAGATACTGTCCCATGGATGTCACTGGACCGGGCCAACACGTCGTGGTATTTCCATGATTTGGCCCTACTCTAGGACGACACCCTGTGGTAGTTCGTAGTCCAGTCATAATTTGATGTATGATACCTATATAGAGTTTTAGATACATTACTCATCCATATTTAATGGGGAGGGAGATGAAGGCCGGAATTTTTCCCCACTTCCTTCTTCTCCCTTCACTCTTGGCCGGAAGATACTGCCCTGCAGATGTCACTGGACCGGACCAAAACGTCGTGATCACATCGTGGTCACGCCGTGGTTACACCGCGGTAATATCATGATTTGGCCCTGCTCTAGGATGACACCCCATGGTGGTTCTCAGTTCTATTGGGATTCGATGTGTGATACCTATACAGAGTTTTAGATACATTACCCACCCTCCTCCCTGGACCTTGTACACCCCCCCACCCTCCTCCCTGGACTACTAACAGCCCCCCGGACAGCCCCCAGATATCCCCCCAACCCTCCTCTCTGGACCCCGGATCCCAATATAATCTCGCTTCAAGATTCACCCTACATCCCAATGGAAAATAAGGTTTTAGAGCTTCGGAAGAAGATGATAGAATAGTGAAAACCCTAATAAAAAAGAGGAAGCAAGGAGAGGATTAGACTCACTTGGATCTTCAATCCACACTTGACGACACTCAAAATGCCCAAGTGAAGTGTACAAGTCAATCCCGCCTCAAACCAAGGCACAGTGAGGCCGGTACCACTCAAAGTGTCTCACTTTTATTTGAAATAGACAACATTTTAAATGAAAACAACATCTGACATATGGAAAACTGACCAAATGTATTATGATTGTGTTGTTAATTTTGTACAAAGATCTATGAGTCATTTGTGACATGTACGAGTCAACCCCGCCTCAATTCGAGACTCTGTGTGGCCGGTACCACTCAAAGTGTATTTCTTTTGTTTAAAATTGATACTCTTGTAAGTAAAAACAACTTATAAATAGAAAATCAACCAAACTCATTCAAATTGTGTTGATACTTTAGTAAAACGATCCATGGGTCATTTTTGGTGTGTATGATTCAACCCCACCTCTATATGAGGCGTGGTGTGGTCGACACCACTCAAAGTGTCTCTCTTTTATTTCCAAAGGACATCATTTTAAGTGAATACAACAACTGACATACAGAAAATAGACCAAAGGCATTCATATTCTATTGAAACTTTAATACAATGATCCATGGGTCATTTGTGATGTATACAAGTCACCCTACCTTAATCTGAGGCACGGTGTGGCCGGTATCAATCTAAGTGTCTCACTTTTATTTGAAATGGACACGATTTTAAGTGAAAACAACAAATGGCATACGAATAACTAACCAAACGCATTAGTATTGTGTTGATACAACAAAACAATGATCAATGTGTCATTTTTGACGTGTACGAGTCAACCACGCCTCAATCTGAGGCACGGTGTGGCCGATACCACTCAAAGTGTCTCACTTTTATTTGAAATGGAAAACATTTTAAGTGAAAAAAATGGCATATAGAAAACTAACCAAACACATTCAGATTGTGTTGATACTTCAACAAAACGATCCATGTGTCATTTTTGACATTTACAAGTCAACCTTTCCTTAATCCGAGGTATAGTGTGGCCTGTACCACTCAAATTGTCTCACTTTTCTTTGAAATGGACAACATTTTTTGTGAAAATAACAACAGGAATACAGAAAAAAGACCAAACTCATTTGGATTCTATTGATACTTTAGGAAAAGGATCCATGGATCATTTTTTATGTGTACGAGTTAGCTCCACCTCTATCCAAGGCACGGTGTGGCTGGTACCACTCAAAGTGTCTTTCTTTTGTTTAAAACGGATACTCTTTTAAGTAAAAACAACTGGCATTTAGAAAACCAAAAAAACGCATTAGTATTGTGTTGATACTTTAGGAAAATTATCCATGGGTCATTTGTGACATGTACAAGTCAACCCTTCCTCAATCTGAGGTGCATTGTGCCCGACAACACTCAAAGTGTCTCTCTTTTGTTTCAAAATGGACATCATTTTAAGTGAATACAACAACTGACATATGGAAAACCAACCAAAGGCATTTTTATTCCATTTAAACTTTATTAAAATGATCCATGGGTTATATGTGACGTTTACGAGTCAATACCGCCTCAATCTGAGTGTTGGTGTGGCCAAAACCACTCAAACTGTCTCACTCTTATTTGAAATGGACAGGATTTTAAGTGAAAACAACAACTAGAATAAGGAAAACTGACCAAACACATTTTTATTGTGTTGATACTTTAGAAAAAATATCATTGGGTCATTTTTAACGTGTACGAGCCAACCCCACATCAATATAAGGTTCAGTGTGGCTGACACCACTCAAAATGTCTCTCTTTTGTTTAAAATGGACATCATTTTAAGTGAAAACAACAACTGACATATGTAAAACTAACCAAACGCATTCATATTATTTTTAAACTTTAGGAGAATGATCCATGGGTCATTTTTGATGTGTAAAAGTAAACCCCTTCTCAATCCAAGTCTCTTTGTGGCCGGAACCACTCAAAGTATCTCACATTTCTTTGAAATGGAGAACATTTTAAGTGAAAACAACAACTGACATACGGAAAACTGACCAAACACATTCATATTCTGTTGATAATTTAGGATAAGTATCCATGGGTCATTTGTGAAATGTTTGAGTCAACATAGCCTCAATTCGAGGCACGGTGTGGCCAATACCACTCAAAGTGTCTTTCTTTTGTTTAAAATGGATACGTTTTTAAGTGAAAACAACTGGCATATGGAAAACTGACCAAACACATTCAAATTGTGTTGATACATTAGGAAAATGATCCATGGGTCATTTTTGACGTGTATGAGTCAACCTTGCCTCAATCAAAGGTGCGGTGCGGCCGGAACCACTCAAAGTGTCTCTCTATTCACTACTAGAAAAACAGGTATTTGCGACGGGGCATTTGCAACAGGATCCCGTCGCAAATGGCTTTTTGCGACGGGGGCCTGTCGCAAATAGCCCGTTGCTGAAAACGCCGTCGCAACAACACTTATTTGCGACGGTCCCGTCGCTAAAGCCTTTTTTTGTGACGGTCATTCTCCCCGTCGCAAATAGTATTAAGTTTTTTTGTAAAAAATTTTTAAAATGGTTTTTGCGACGGTACCGTCGCAAAAGGTATTTGCGACGGTACCGTCGCAAAAACCATTTTTTAAAAAAAATAAAAAACTATTAATATTACTAGTATTTGCGACGGGCATAGTATCCCGTCGCAAATATGATTTATAGTATTTGCGATGGGTCCCGTCGCAAATACTATTTTTTAAAAAAAATAAAAACTATTAATAATACTAGTATTTGCGACGGGCATAGTATCCCGTCGCAAATACTATAAAAAAAATAAAAAAAATAAAAAAAATAAATTATTAATAAATTATTTTCATTAATATAATAATAGAATTATAATTCACAAATAAAAATAATTAATTATTTTAATTAATATAATAATAATAGAATTATAATTCAAAAATAAAAAATAATAGAATATTAATAAATGATTTAATTAATATAATAATATTAGAATTATAATTCATAAATAAAAAAATACTAATAAGTTATTTTAATTAATATAAAAATAATAAATTATTTTACATTCAAATATTAAAATAATTCAAGTATTACAAAAAATATAATTAAATTATAATATTATAAAATTTTAATATATATATATATATTTTAATATTATAAAATATAAATAATATTATTATTCATATTAATATTGTTATTTAAAAATATAATATTATTACTATTTTATAATGAGACAAAAACTAAGAATAGAAAAAAAAATATTTTGATTTCCCAAATTTTATAACATAAATACAAACTCTAATTATTGGTAGTTATTACTAATTATTGGTAGTTATTACTAATTATTGTTAATTATTGGTAATTATTACTAATTATTGGTAATTATTGCTAATTATTGCTAATTATTGCTAATTATTTCTAATTATTGCTAATTATTTCTAATTATTGATAATTATTTCTAATTAATACTAATTATTGCTAATTATTGGTAATTATTGGTAATTAATACTAATTATTGGTAATTAATACTAATTATTGGTAATTAATACTAATTATTGGTAATTAATACTAATTATTACTAATTATTGGTAATTACTGGTAATTATTACTAATTATTGGTAATTATTACTAATTATTGGTAATTATTACTAATTATTGGTAATTATTAATAATTATTACCAATTACTGGTAATTATTACTAATTATTGGTAATTATTACTAATTATTGGTAATCATTACTAATTATTACTAATTACAGGTAATTATTACTAATTATTGGTAATTATTCCTAATTATTACTAATTATTACTATTTATTACTATTTGCCGGTAATTATTCCTAATTATTGGTAATCATTACTAATTATTGGTAATTATTACTAATTATTGGTAATTATTAATAATTATTGGTAATTAATACTAATTATTGGTAATTAATACTAATTATTGGTAATTAATACTAATTATTGGTAATTAATACTAATTATTACTAATTATTGGTAATTACTGGTAATTATTACTAATTACTGGTAATTATTACTAATTATTGGTAATTAATACTAATTATTGGTAATTAATACTAATTATTGGTAATTAATACTAATTATTACTAATTATTGGTAATTACTGGTAATTATTACTAATTACTGGTAATTATTACTAATTATTGGTAATTAATACTAATTAGTGGTAATTAATACTAATTATTGGTAATTAATACTAATTATTGGTAATTAATACTAATTATTGGTCATTAATACTAATTATTACTAATTATTGGTAATTACTGGTAACTATTACTAATTACTGGTAATTATTACTAATTACTGGTAATTATTACTAATTACTAGTAATTATTACTAATTATTGGTAATTATTACTAATTATTGGTAATTATTACTAATTATTACTAATTACTGGTAATTATTACTAATTATTGGTAATTATTCCTAATTATTACTAATTATTACTATTTATTACTATTTACCGGTAATTATTCCTAATTATTGGTAATTATTACTAATTATTGGTAATTATTACTAATTATTGGTAATTATTACTAATTATTGGTAATTATTACTAATTATTGGTAATTATTAATAATTATTGGTAATTAATACTAATTATTGGTAATTAATACTAATTATTGGTAATTAATACTAATTATTGGTAATTAATACTAATTATTACTAATTATTGGTAATTACTGGTAATTATTACTAATTACTGGTAATTATTACTAATTATTGGTAATTAATACTAATTATTGGTAATTAATACTAATTATTGGTAATTAATACTAATTATTACTAATTATTGGTAATTACTGGTAATTATTACTAATTACTGGTAATTTTTACTAATTATTGGTAATTAATACTAATTATTGGTAATTAATACTAATTATTGGTAATTAATACTAATTATTGGTAATTAATACTAATTATTGGTCATTAATACTAATTATTACTAATTATTGGTAATTACTGGTAATTATTACTAATTACGGGTAATTATTACTAATTACCGGTAATTATTACTAATTACAGGTAATTATTACTAATTACTGGTAATTATTACTAATTATTGGTAATTATTACTAATTATTACTAATTACTGGTAATTATTACTAATTATTGGTAATTATTCCTAATTATTACTAATTATTACTATTTATTACTATTTACCGGTAATTATTCCTAATTATTGGTAATTATTACTAATTATTGGTAATTATTACTAATTATTGGTAATTATTACTAATTATTGGTAATTACTACTAATTATTGGTAATTATTACTAATTATTGGTAATTATTACTAATTACAGGTAATTATTACCAATTATTGGTAATTAATACTAATTATTGGTAATTAATACTTATTATTACTAATTATTGGTAATTATTGGTAATTTTTACTAATTATTGGTAAATATTCCAAATTATTGGTAAGTATTACTAATTATTGGTAATTATTACTACTTATTGTTAATTATTACTAATTATTGGTAATTATTACTAATTATTGAAAATTATTACTAATTATTACTAATTATTGGTAATTATTACTAATTATTACTAATTATTCTTAATTATTGATAATTATTGATAATTGTTCCTAATTATTAGTAATTAAATGAATAATTATCAATAATTAGGAATAATTACCAATAATTACAAATAATAACATTATTAATATATTTTATTTTTAATATTAAAATAATATAATTTTCTAATTTATATACAATTCTCCTTTCATCTGTGCGTTTTCTATCTCCACATACAAATAATACATGCGAAGAAGCAAACACACAGATGAAAAGAGAATTGTATATATATAAAAAATTATATTATTTTAATATTAATAATAAAATAGACTAATAATGTAATAATGTTATTATTCCTAATTATTGGTATTTATTACTAATTATTAATATTTATTCTTAATTATTAAAAATTATTACTAATTATTCCTAATTACCATTAACTATGACCAATACTAATAATTTAAATTTATTAAGTAATAAAACAATGTAAACATAATTAAATTACAACTAATTAAGAATAATTGAAACTAATAAAAAATTAAAAATAAATATTAAATTAAGATGAACATAAATACCTTGAAAATTGATCTGCTCTGATCGTTCTTCAAAACTTTAATATCACCTCCGGAGAAAAAAATTAAACTGGAGAAAAACTGAACTGTAGAAATATAATTTTGAGAGAAGGAGAAGATAGAGAATTAGAATGAAATGAAAAAAACGGATGGGGGTATTTATAGGTTAGATTATTTGCGACGGGACCCGTCGCAAATACCTTAGCCAACATTTATTACGGTCAACGGGTAAATAGTTATTTGCGACGGGACCCGTCGCAAATAACCACCTGCCGACATACTATTTGCGACGGGGGAATATTCCCGTCGCAAATACCTTTTACCGCAGCCGGTTATTTGCGACGGGAATATTCCCCTGTCGCAAATAGTTTTCCCGCGATTTGGCGCGCAACGCGCGCCAGTTCTTTTTCGACGGGGAAAGCAATCCCGTCGCAATTGTTCATTTTTCCCGTAGTGATTGTTTCAAAAGTACATTATTTTAAGTGAATACAGCAACTAAAATTTACACTCATCAATGATAGTCGAAAACTCTTTTTCATGAGTTCGGTAGTTTCAATCATGGGGTCATAAGGGATGAGACTCCTAAGAAAATACCTTTTCACCATATATTATAAAAAATACAAGTTCAATGCAAAATTCATCACAAATCATTACATACCGAAATCTAGGATCAGGAAAAAAAATTGGGATTTGAGCCAATTTCAAACTCATATTCAACTCTAATAAGTATTTCCCAGACTATTCTGCCTATTAGAATTTGATGGGGAGGTGGGGGTTGTGCTGGTTGGTGGGGTTGTGCAGGGGTGAGGTGAATTACTACTGGAAGACTGGTTGTAATATGAAGATTGAAATGGGTGTAAATAATGTTTGAGTTATTGAAACTATTATTCAACTATATTGGAATATTGTTGTCATATGAAGATTGAAATAGGGAATTGTAGTACATGACATGGTTGGAAGAGTTTTATGGTTTTATGTGTTATTTTTGTGCTATTGTAGGTGTTTTTTTTGTTTTAAGTTTGTTTGTCTATGTTTTTTGTGCTATTTTTTATACAGGTGTATAATGGAGGGGCTGATGTGCAATAGTTCTTGAAATACACAATACCAACGGTTTTAAGCTGTTTTTATACTTTGAGAAAAATTTAAAAACTATCCCAATGGTTTTAAAACCATTGGTATAGTGTTTACCCTTCAATATATACCAATGGTTTCAATGAAACTATTGGTAAAAATTCTATACAAACATATACCAACGATTATCCTACAACAATTGGTAAATCAATACATACAGTGGACTATACCAACAGTTTAGATCAATCCATTGGTATAGAGATTTCCTCATGGCTTACTGCCCTACGGTTTGGAAAACCATTGGTATAGGCTATACCAACGGTTTTCCAGCCTACACCAATAGTTTAAAACCATTGGTATAACATTCATTTCCAGTAGTGCAGGGTGTTAAAATCTGTGCACCATAAAAAAAATTCCAACATATCATTTACATTCAACACCTTACATGATAACCAGACAATTTTTTTACGGTGCACAGCAAGAAGCTCCCTGAAATTGGATTAATAAATAATGATGAATGAGTAGAAATGAATGTGAATTTGAGGGAGAGGGTAAAAAAATAAGGGCTCAAGGTAAGAAAGATTGGGTAGAGAATCAACAAGGTAAATTGAGGAAAAATAAGATCTCTTGTGTGCGTGCTATTCAAACCATTTAAGAAAATTAAATCCAAATAAAGATAATTGAGGGGGTGTAACAGATCACAACTGATATTATACCTTGATTTTAATATTTTATTATAATTTCAAGACAAAAAAATAGATAAAATTCAAATTCATATAAATATATTAATTTTTTTTAAAAAAAATTAAAAAAAATAGACAAAGAAATGATTGTAATTTTAATTTCACTTCATTCTATTTTGATGTGAAATTTAGTAAAAGAATAGAAATGTTTGTAATTTCTCTCCAACTTCTTTAGTGACAATTTTTGTAATAAAAAAAATAAATGTTTTCAAAATATTACAAAAATAACCCTTATTACAAATATAGTTATCCAATTATCAATTATTCCAAATAAAAAATATTATAATTTAAAATTGTATATTTAATTTTTTAAAATATATATAAATATTTATCTTAGAAATAAATATATCTATTTTTTAAAAAAAATTATATAATTATAAATATATAAAATTTTAAATATTTTTATATAATTATATATTTATATATAAATATATTTTTTATATATAATTATTTAAATATTAGTTTATATATATATTTATAAAATAAATTTAAAATTATATAAATATATATTATAATGTATTAAATATATATTTAAAATTATATTCATAATTTTTTATTATTATTAATTGTAAATTATCTTGATCAAAATATTTATATAAACATATTCAAAATTATTTATACACATAATTATTTATAATCAAAATTATTTATACACTCATAATCAAAATTATTTATACACTCATAATCAAAATTATTTATATACACATAATCAAAATTATCAATTCAAGGAAATCAAAATTATTTATAATTTTTGTATATAATTTTGTAATTTAAGATAACAAAGATATAAATTCCAAACTATTAATTCAAAATAATTACTAATTAAAACTGATTAATTCAAATCTATTATTAATTTAAAATTATTAATTAAAAATAAAAATATTTGTTTAATAATATTAATTCAAAATAATTATTAATTCAAAATTATTTATTAAATATTTACATAAAATATTAATTCAAGATAATCAAAAAATTATAATGAAAATTATCTATAATAAAAAATATTTATAAAATATTTATAATTATTTATATATACATACCAAAATTATTAATAATTGTTTTTTATTATTACTTATAAATTATGTTGAAGTTATAAAAATAATTATTTACAAATGAAATTTAAAAAAATATTTATATACAAATGAAGTACTATTTTTAATTATTAATAATCACAAAGATGGTCATTTATATAAATATTTATTTAAGAAAACATTGAAAAAAATAAGAAAAGTATTGTAAAAAAATTAAAAAATAGCACAAGATCGCTGGGTTTCCTTCCAAATCACCCCAATTTTAGGGTCATTGGAAATATAAAATGGGGAGATGGTGATAAGTATGAAATCCAAAATAACATAAACCACCATCATCCAAAAAACCATATTCAATATATCAACCAACAAAGAACAAAACAAACTGTTGAAGTAAAGAAAAAATAATGACTAGTTCAGACTTCGGTGGGTATTTCAAAATGATCTTGGGGTTCTTCCAAGAGTTAATACATTACTTTCAAGTAAATTAAAGAGTTTCAGTGGCATAAAATGATCATTTTTTGAAGGGTTGGATGATCTTGTTTTCAAGTGTATTAAGTTGATGTTCAGTTTTACTAGAATTTTTGCAGTATAGAAAGAACCCTAGGTCATATCTTGACAGAGACTTTGATAATTAAATTAAAAATAAAGTTTTTATTATGAAAATAAAAGGGGAATGAGATTTTATAAAACCTGGGGTTTTTTATTTAATATTCTATCATAAATAAACAAGAAATAAAAGAAAGAAAAAAATTAACTAATTTGATTAAGAATCATCAACCCAGGGAAATCTAGTTGTGCCCATCCTTCATTGCTTCAAGAGATATGGGTTAGATATTTTAGTACCCTTATTTTGACACCTAAAAAATATTTTTACTAAGTTTATACTAGGATGAATTCTAGATTTTCTTTCAGAAACACAGAATTATTCACTGGCTACCGCCGATGCTAGGGTGATTTGGGTCTGACTTCATAACCAAAACTCAGCAAGGAAACATATAAAGGACTCGACATGTTGTCTTGTTTTTCATGATATTTCATTTTGATACCCTTTCATGAATGTACATTTCTATGTCAGTGTTTATATAAATTTAATTTACCAATATGAACTACTCAAACATCGCAATTGAAATGAGAAGAAGATGTGGTGAATTTTATGTGAAACATCACATGAATGGGTACCCCCAAAGATGATCATATGACATGAGTATAAAATACCAGTGCATAAATCAATTAAGTAAAAATATATTATTAATAATAACAAAAAACAATCATATAATTAAAAATATCAATCAAAGTAATACAAACATGATGCTTGGGATTGGAATCTTCTTCCACCCTAAGTGATCACAAAGTGTTTAGAACTTTATGGAAGGAGAGGAAACCATTTACAATAATAATATCATACCAATATCTCTAGTCCTACCCTTTGGTATACCAACATTTGATAGTGATGGTTTGGGGTTCTTTTATGTGAAAATATATCAAACGTTTTACAAAATAATTCATATTCTTAAGGAACTAGGTTACTATTCATGGAAGAATTTTTACACATTTTTTATAATGATGTTTTGCTAACCAAACCATGTTAAAATATCTTAAAATTCATTGGATAGAAAGATATTCTTTTTATCTATAAAATGGAGTTAGAATCCCAATTGGTTGTCTGAGGTCAGAGTTGTGGACCAAATATAAAAGGGTAGTCTAATCTAGCCCGCCCAAAATATCTCCAATTATGGGCCATATTTGGGCACCTTGTGCTCACATTCAAACTTTGGCCCCATTATATGAATTGAATCTCAATTAAAATAGAATACTAAAAAAATATTAGAAATCTGATCATATTAGTAAATATTATGATATAAACTGTGAACTTTTTTCAAATTGGTCTATTATGCAATTACATTGTTTTAAGGATATTTTCAGCAAATAAATTCAAAATTAAAAATGAGTGTAAAAGGATTTAATAATGGGATACTAAAACGCATAAAAATTTAATACACAAGTATAAGGGTGATAAAATATGTTATATAGATGTGTGATCATCATTCAACAGAGATTCAATCGGTTTTTTTCATGTTGTGAGATACGGTGGGATAGGAATTGGATCAGGTGTGTATTTTGTAATATGATGGGTTTGTTTTGTGGGTTAACCATGGATTATCAAGGTAAAGTCAGCATGCTTTTATTAATATGGGAGTAGGGTGGTGTCATGCTGTAAGTAGTGAATCTTCAGGTGATAACAAAATAAATCTGCACATATCATAGCTTTTGAGAGGATGAATTATTTGAGAATATTGATGAATAGAAGTGGAGTCAATTGGATTCCATGGGATCTTGAATGGTGTGAGGGAATAAGACTCTGTTAGGTTTCTATTTAAATATCATGTAAGAATTTTATCAGTTCTTTTAAAATATAACTTATAAAGACAAATCATTATCTAAACTAAAAATGCAAAGATAAAATATATATTTTTCAATGCTAAAATTCTAACATGGAAAAAGATATGTTTTATGAGAAATTTTTTAGCACTGATAAAAATAAATATCTATCAACAGTAACAAACCATTAATAAAGAAATGATTTTAAAAAAATAATAATTTTAATTAAATATATTTAGTAATTAAATATATTTATTATCATTTAATAATTATTTAAATATTTTGGGAAAAAATATCACGACCCGACCTGCTAAGGTCCAACCCATGACTACCCTAATCCTAGCTCCATAGGCCAGGGGCTAGCGACCAGCATCGAGTAGGCATATCCCACAAATGGGAGGAATTAGCCTAAATTATATTTACACACACACCTCCAAACCCACACAGAGGTGAAATTTAAAACAACTGAAAAAAATTCATGAATACATCTAGGACCCCACAAAAAAGTGTGATAGTAAAGTATTGAAAGTGGAAAAAATTCCATATACAAGTGAAACCAAAAAATTCAAGGATGACAACTTACTCCAAGGGTGAGGAATAGAATAAAATACAATCTTCCAGCTATACTCCCCCACTCCCTTTCCACCCACGACACCATTAGTGGAGTATTCGTCTTCATAAGACATGACATGTGAGAGAAAATACCATTCAGGGTTGAGTATAAAAATACCCAATTAGACACCCCAAAAACACTAAAAATGAACACCAAATATAGTTATCTCAATATAGGATATCACAGTCAATTTATAATAGAAACACCCAGATATACTCAAGAAATACACCACCCCACCAGGTGGTCTTAACCAACTCCCACCCATAGGATTTTTCATGAAACAATGTTTTCTCCATGAGAAACCACTTCACGGTTCATGCGATCATAGCATACACTCAATGAAGAGTTCTAAATCATTAGGCCCAACCCAAGAAATGTCACATGTAACATACCAGGAAAATAAAGAATAAGACATATTTCATATTTTTTAATATTTTTTAATTAAATATTAATTTTACATTAAAAGGTTTTCTATGTTCGATAGCATGCCCGATACGCAACAATGGTTTTCTTTGGAATCTTATGTTGCACACTAATAATATAATATTATTATTTTAAATGGTAGTTAACTCCTAGCCATTGTATTGGAGGGAATGAATGAAAGTAACAATAATATGATTATACATGTTTGTTAAATGTATTTACATTTATCTAATAAAAATCTAGAGGTTTAAAATGTTAATGAATCTAATTTTAAGCATAATTTACATTAAAATGTTGATTTACTGCCTTTTAATGGAGAACCCTCTTTAATTATAGTTTTGGTAATTTTTATATGTTATATTTTACCAAATAAAATTATTCTTTAGATTTGGGACATAAAATTTGACTTTGGGTAATTGTTTGGTATTTTTCGGATAAAGTTCATTTTTTAATGAATAGTGAAAAATACTGTATTTTATTTCAATGGTGCATTTTAATCTAATATATCTATATGGTTATATTAGATTTTTAATTGGTTTAAAAGTTTAATTATAATATATTTTTACCATTAAATCCAATTTTTTTCATTGGAATTAATTTCACTTTGAAATTGGACATAAACAAGTGTCAATCTAGTGATAGTTATTGTTTCTTAAAAACACGCTATTTGTTTTATTAATGGGATTTAATTTTAAATTAATTAATTCCACTTTTATGATTATAATTTGATAGAATAGACATAATTTTTGAATTTTTAATATCAAATATATCTTAAGCTGAATTTTTGGTATTTTTCTGAAAAACATCAATTTTTGATGAATAGTGAAACCACTTAGTGGTAGTTAAAAAAACTAACCTTTTCATTTAAATGAAATTTTACCACTTCTGTGGATTGAATTTATAAACTCCTACATACATGGTTATTATAAAGAAGTAAAATATGGTTCATTAAGATGAAAATAATTTTTGGTGAATAGTAACTTTTGAATTTTATTTACTGCGGTTAAAGGTAAATAGGGTAATTCAAGGTTAAAAGAATATTATAATAATTTAAAATTACCTTAACACTTGTCCAAAACTTATTAGTTGAGTCATTTACGACCATGAGCATCTTTGGGTCGATTTTGGGACCCCTTTGATCCACTTGGAAGTGATAATGACAATTTAGAATAATTAACTTAAAGGAAAAATTGGCAAAAGCAAATATCTTTTAGTAAATTAATTATTAGAAGGGTTTATTTAAATTATATTTTCGACTATAAATATTAATTGGAAAACTAAGAATATTTCCTATATCATGGTATTTTTTTATAATTTTATACAACAAATAAATTTAAATATTTATGACACAATAATGATGCATTGTTTACCTCATTAATAAATGATTTAAATAAAAAAAATTATAATGATTAAAATATGATCCAAAACCTGTCCAATTCTTATTGGAAGATTCTATTTCAACCATGAGTCATCGTATCTTCGAATATAATGATTTTTGGACCATTATAAACTGAATATCATTATATAATAAAATAATAGTTTCACATTTTCCTAAAGAGCCCCTCCTCTCCCTTATAAAAGGAGGCCATTTCTATCCAATTTTTCACACCTCTCAAGCCATTTGGCTCGTCCAAAATCTACCAAATTAAGCTCTATAAATCCCTTTCCTCCCCCTAGAAGCCTTACCTTAGGCAGAAGGCACTTAAATAAGTCCTTTTGGTTCAAACCAAACAATGTTACCCAAATTAAAGGTAACGGTTTCTCTTAATTTGTTTTCCTTTATTTTACTTCTCCAACCCCTAAAATATTTTTATTCATTTATTTTGTAACCAAACAAGTATCATAAATATACTAGGATGTTTTTATGAGAATTATTTTAACTACACATACACACATCTCCATCAAATGGATAAAGAACATAATGTTTCTATGGAAGGCAAACTAAGGCCTCACGAAACGATGATTGTTCAATTACATCTTACCGCCTCTCATTGTGGCCATTATGATGACGCTGTATTTATATATGATATATATATTATGTTTATGATTTCATTATGATTATGTACTTCCCATTTATATCACACCTTTATGGTTTCCATAGTGTGTAAATACGATAATCTCATTTGAGGAAGTGTGGACTACCTCCCCCTAAAAGTGATGTGACTCATTAATGCCTTATGTGGGATGTATAAAGGATATATTTAATGATATTATATATGATATTATACTATAATTATAATATAATTATGTTTAATTAAGTTTAAATTCCATTAAAATAATAAATAGAAATGGAAGTAGCATTAATGCGTACGTACGGCTTACCATCTCCATGAACGGTGCATTTCATTTATTACCTCTAAATGTTATGTACTATTATAAATAAATGTATATAATGGATATATATGATATATAGGATACCCAAATCATTAATATCATTCTGGATATAATGAACCATTGACCACATGAACAACATGTAATTATAAGAAGTTCATTTTTGACTCAAGTACCAAATATCAACAAAATTAACGTTATTAACTTAAATAATTAAAAAATGCTTATAACATGGTAATAAGTGATATAAAAGGAATAATAAACTTGAAAAATGTTATTAATAAAGTAGAATTAACTTTATTTTATTATTTAGGAGATTAAAGAACGATCGAGACAAGTCAGACACGAGGTAAGGGAACTTCTTAACCCAATTTTCGTTTTTTGGGTTAATCTCCTACTTTAAAATTATGTCATGCTATGATTTTGTCCTATATTGTATTTATATTTTATTTATGTGTAATTATAGTGAATACACATAATATATCTATTTTATTTACAAAATTATCTTCGTAAGGGACTTTGTCTCAATCTTCTTTCATTGAGGCATATTTTGTTTTAAAACAAGACTTTCTTTTATACGCTGTATAAACACCCTTGACTTTTCAAAGGAATATTTTTCTACAAATCATTTTACTAAATGAAAAAAAAGAATTTTCCTTTTTAACATAAGCGTTGACAATGACCTTTTTCACCGCCACGAGTATTATTTGATCTTTGGATTCCTCAACAAGTCGTAATGTTTTTAAAAGAAAATAAATACCTTATACTATTTTACGTATTTTTGGTTTTGAAAATGATTTTGAAAATGGATTTTATATGTCAATATATTTAAGTGATATTATGTGATTGAAATATGGAAATTTTTTCTTTCTTTTATATTTTTTTGCATGTGTTATGATTCTATATTGGTACTTGGACATTTGACGTGTGGTTACATGATAAACCAAATGACGGGTGGTGTCGTGAATACCAGGACGGGTGGTAACGTTATAACCTCTAATGCATTGGGTATGGAATTTGGCTGTAGGTCTATTCCATTAGTGATATGTGTGTAAGTTGATCATATGATTATTCCATTTATGTATGTTTATGACCAACTTACCATTACATGTTATGTGTTCTTAATATGGGTTTTATGGTAATATTTTGGTTACAAAAGGGTAATTAATGATCTTTTATTCAGTGAAGAGTATTTACTACTTCATAAAGGTGAAAAGTATTACTTATGTTAAAGTATTCATCATTTACTTATTGTTTTGAAAAACTAACAGTTTTCTTTCTTTGTGTATCCCTTACTGAGATTTTTATGCCCATCCCAAGTTTTTGAAATGTTTTTCACAGAACATAATGTGGAATAGGGTCATGGATGGGATCAAGTAAAATTCATGCCATCTTAAACATGGAACTAGACATGACTCTTTTTTTTAAGAGTTCATGTTTTGTAAAAAAATGGAAACTATGTAGAAGTGTCTAGTTTTTAATCTTTTGAGATGTAATAGTTATGTCCTAATTCTTTAAAACTATAAACCTGAAAAGATCATCAATGTGAATTATTCATTTAATTCAATATTATGTAATGTTTAAGGTCGTGTCCTTATATTTGGTATCAGAGGTAGGTTTAGATAACATTAGGAGTTAGGGTATTTTTAAATTAATGTCCCTAAAGTAATTTATGTAAATATTGAAATCATATAGCATTTACAGATTACCATGTTGCTTCACCTAAGATATTTATATGTTCAGAATGGTTTTCTGCAGAGGAATCAGGGCAGTTATGTTGGGACGACATCAGGAGGAAGACAACCTTCCAAATCAGCAACCTGAGACGGTTGGAATCAGAACTGAACAGTTTGTTGCAGTGATAGAACAGTTGATTCAGGCTCTAAATGTTGGTGGTATTCATGAATGATATCAGCCAGATCAACCACAATGGAACATGTCAGTATTGGACCATTTCATGAGGCAACATCCCCCCATCATTTATAGTATCATCTGATCCGGTGCTAGCGTAAGGTGGAAATGGAGTCTGCTGATGATCAGGTATTCTTTGACAAACAACAGAATAAGAGGTCGAGGTGGCAGGCTAAAGGGAAAAACTCTTTAAAAAACTCTTATGGTAAGAAACTTAAGTTTATAGTTTTTGAAAATTGTGGTAAAAATCATGATGGGGAATGTCCTTTGAATTATGGTAAGTGCTACCGATGTGGTAAAATGGGACATAAGGCTCGTAATTGCTCTAAAAAAGATCAGGGTAATGGTAAGACAAAATATGATTTATAGTCAGTAAAATGTTTTAAGTGCAATGAAATGGGTCATTATGCAAATGAGTGTCCAACAAAGAACTCAACAGAAGGAAAGCTGCTAGACTACAAGCAGAAAGGGGTGGCGAAATCCTTTGAAACTACTTCAGCAGATGTTGGTCCATCAAATGAAGTAGTATCAGGTACACTGTTTGTTTGTTCAGATTATGCCAATGTTTTGTTTGATTCAGGGTCTACACACTCTTTAATTTCTGAGAAGTTTTCTAGTAAATTGGGAATTCCATCTCATGATATGAATATTGAACTTACGGTAAAAATACATGGAGGAAATGTTGAGACAAAAAGAAAATAGAAGAACATTCATGTTTTTGTGTACAGAAATAATCTACCTGCAAACCTTATTATTTTTCCTCTAGTAGAGTTTGATGTTATTTTGGGTATGGATTGGATTTCTATTTATCATGCTAAGATTGAATGCAGAGCTAAAGAGGTCTCTTTTCATAATGATTTTTAGTTTGTATACAAAAATGAACCCTTGTTGTTGATAACATATCAGGAAGCTGAGAAACTAGTAAAAGATGGAAATGAATGTTACCTTGCACATATTGTTGAAAACAAAAGAACTGATCAGATTAATTATGTGACAGTGGTAAATGAGTACCTTGATGTTTTCCTGATAAGTTGCTTGGTATTATACCTGATCAAAAAGTTGAATTTACTATTGACTTAGTTCCTAATTCTAATCTAATTTCAAAACCCCCTTATCGAATGGCTCAAATTGAACTTTTACAGTTAAAGAAGAAATTTCAATAGTTATTAGATAAAGGTTTAATTTTACCTTGCACATCACCATAGGGTACTCATTTCTTGTTTGTTAAAAAGAAATATGGTTCAATTAGACTTTGTATTGATTATAGAGAATTGAATAACATCATTGTTAAGAACAAGTATCCTTTGCCTCATATCGATGATTTGTTTGATCATCTCCAGGGAGCTCATTATTTTTCTAAGATTGATTTGAGGTAGGGGTACCATAATTTGAAAGTAAAAGAAGTATAAATTCCAAAGACTGTGTTTCGTACTAGATATATCCATTATGAATTTTTAGTTATGCCTTTTGGGATATTCAATGCACCTGCTGTATTCATGGATCTTATGAATAGAATTTTCTATGAGCTCTTGGATAACTTTGGGGTTGTGTTCATTGATGATATTTTGGTTTATTAAAAAAGTAAATAGGAACATCAAAGTCATTTAAGGGTTGTCTTTCAAACCTTAAAAGAAAATAAACTTTATGGGAAATTCAGCAAGTGTGTGTTTTGGTTACAAAAAAAATTCTTTCCTTGGTCACATTGTTTCAAAAAATGGAATAACTGTTGATCCTTCTAAAACAAAAGTTGTGGAAGAATGTCCAAGACCCACAAATATAACCAAGATTCATAGTTTTCTTAGTTTTGAAGGTTATTACTGGAGGTTTGTTGAAAATTTTGCACGGTTATCTAGTCCAATGACTAAGCTAACTAGAAATGGTGTTAAGTTAATCTGGACAAAAGAATGTTATGATTGTTTTTAGGAATTGAAAAGTAGATTAGTGAATGTTCCAGTTCTGGCACTTCCTTCCAGAAATGGTGATTTTTTTATCTACAATGATGCTTCATTGAAAGGACTTGGTTGTGTCCTAATGTAAAATGATTAGGTAATTGCTTATGATTCATGTTAGTTTAAACCTCATGAGTTAAATTACCCTACACATGATTTGGAATTATCTTCTGTTGTTTTTGCTTTAAAAATTTGGAGGCATCATTTCTATGGAGTAAAGTGTGAAATATATACTGATCACAAAAGTTTGAAGTATATATTCACTCATAAATAATTGAACATGAGACAGAGGAGATGGTTTAAATTAATTAAAGATTATGTTTTCACCATCCATTACCATCCAGGAAAAGCAAATAAAGTGGATGATTCTTTAAGTCAAAAAAGTAATTTCTCATTAGCCATGATATGTTTGGAATGAGATCATTTGTTTTTTGATTTGATGAACTTTTCCATAGAAGTTGTTGGTGAAGGAAATTCTTCTGTTTTGTATCAGGCGTCAGTGAGATCATCTCTATCAGACAGAATAAAGCAATCACATAAAGAAGGCCGTGAGTTGCAGAAAAAGGTAGAATTGGTTCAGAAGGGTAAGTTTCCTGATTTTAATGTTGATAATGATTGTTTTTTGGGGTTTGAGAAGAGATTATGTGTGCCTTGTGATTTACAGTTGAAGAATGAGTTGTTATGTGAAGCTCATAGTTTCCCGTTTTCAGTTCATCCTGGAAGTACTAAGATATACAGAGATCTTTGGGAGTATTACTGGTGGGACGGAATGAAAAGAGATATTTCTGATTTTACTGTGAAGTGTTTGACTTGTCAGCAGGTTAAAGAAGAGTGACAGTTACTGAAAGGAATGCTTCATCCTTTACCGATGCCAGAGTGGAAATGGGAAAATATATCCATGGAATTTGTTGTGGGATTACCAAAGACATCTCAAGGTAATAATGCAATCTGGATTATAGTTGATCGATTGACTAAATCTTCTCATTTATTTCCTATTAGAGATACTTTGTCTTTTGATCAACTTGCTCGGTTTTATGTTAAAGAGATAGTCAGGTTTCATGGAGTTCCCCTCTACATTGTATCTGATCGTGATCCCAGCTTTTCATCCTTAATCATATGGGAAATCATAATAAACAATTCAGACATTGGAGGATATGTTACATTCTTTCTCGATGGATTATCAGGGAATTTGGGACCAACATCTTTCTTTGGTTGAATTTTCATATAATAACAGTTTTCATTCCAGTATACAGATGGCTCCATTTGATGAATTATATGGAAAGCATTGTCGAACTCCGGCTTTTTGTGATGATTTAGGTGAAAGGAAGCTCATGGGACCAAAATTGGTAGACGATATGGCCAATAAAGATCAGTAGATTCAGAAGCACATGAGAACAGCTCATAGTAGACAGAAAATTTATACAGATAACCAGAGGATCTTTCTTTTGAGGTAGGTGATCATGTCTTTCTCAAAGTTTCTCTATGAAAAAGTGTGATGCGTTTTGGTAAGAAGGGAAAGTTGAGTCCAAGTTTTGTTGGAATTTATGAAATTCTGGAGAAAGTTGGATCAGTTGTGTATAGAGTGGATTTACCTCCATGTTTATCCGAGGTACACAATGTTTTTCATGTTTTGATGTTGAGATATTATATGCCAGATCCATGTCATGTTTTGAGCCCAGAGATAGTTCAGTTGGAAGAGAATCTCTCTTATGAAGAACAACCAGTCCAAATTCTTGATTGTAGAGAGCAAGTGTTGTGGAATAAGGTAATTCACCAGGTAAAGGTTTTGTGGAAAAACCGTATGGTTGAATAGGCAACATGGGAATCTGAAAATTCTATGAGATATAAATACCCCCACTATTTTGATAAGTGAATAAAAATTGTGAGGACTCAATTCCTAAAAGGTTGGAAGGATGTAACATACCGGGTAAATAAAGAATAATACATATTTCATATTTATTAATATTTGTGAATTAAATTTTAATTTTACTTTAAAAGGGTTTCTATGTTCGATAGCGTACCCGATATGCAACATTGGTTTTCTTTGGAATCTTACATTGCACACTAATAATATAATATTATTATTTTAAATGGTAGTTAACTCCTAGTCGTTGTATTGGTGGGAATGAACGAAAGTAATAACAATATGATTATACATGTTTGTTAAATGTATTTACATTTATCCAATAAAATGTTAGAGGTTTGAAATGTGAATGAATCTAATTTTAAGCATAATTTACATTAAAAGGTCGATTTATCGCCTTTTAATGACTAAACCTCATTAAATATAGTTTTGGTCATTTTTATATGTTCTATTTGACCAAATAAAATTCTTCTTTAGATTTGTGACATCAAATTTTACTTTGGGTAATTTTTTGGTATTTTTCGAATAAAGTTCATTTTTTAATGAATAGTGAAAAATACTGTATTTTTATTTAAATGTGTCTTTTAATCTAATATATCTATATAATCATATTATCTTTTTAATTGGTTTATAAGTGTAATTAGAATATATTTTTACCATTAAATCTAATGTTGGTCATTGGAATTAATTTCACTTTGAAATTGGACATAAACATGTGTCAATCTTGTGATAGTTATTGTTTCTTAGAAACACGCTATTTGTTTTAACAACGAGATTTAATTTTAAATTAATTAATGCCACTTTTATGATTATAATTTGATATAATAGAAATAATTTTTTAATTCGTAATATCAAATATATCTTAGTCTGAATTTTTAGTATTTTTCTGAAAAACATCAATTTTTGGTGAATAGTGAAACCACTTAGTGGTAGTTAAAAAAATAACTTTTTCATTTAAATGATATTTTACTACTTCTGTGAATTGAATTTTAAAAATCCAACGTACATGGTTGTTATCAAGTAGTAAAATTTGATTCATTAAGATGAAAATAATTTTTGGTGAATAGTAACTTTTGACTTTTATTTACCTCGGTTAAAGGCAAATAGTGTAATTCAAGGTTAAAAGAATATTATAATAATTAAAAATTACCTTAAAACATGTCCAAACCATATTTGTTGAGTAATATATGACCATGATCATCTTTGGGTCGATTTAGGTACCCCTTTGATCCACTTGGGAGTGATAATGACAATTTTGATTAATTAACTTAATGTAAAGGAAAAAATGACAAAAGCAAATATCTTTTAATAAATTTATTTTTAGAAGGAGATATTTAAATTATCTTTTTGACTATAAATATTCATTGGAAATATAAAAATATTTCCTATATCATGGTATTTTTTTATAATTTTTGAAAACAAATAATTTAAATTATCTATGATATAATAATGATGTAGTGTTTACCACATTAATAAATGATTTAAATAAATAAGATTATAATGATTAAAATATTATCCAAAACCTGTAAACTTCTTTTTGGATGATTTTATTTCAACCATTAGTCATATTATCTTTGAATATAATGATTTTTGGACCATTAGAAATCGAATATCATTATATAATAAAATAATAGTTTCACACTTTCCTAAAGAGCTCCTGCTCTCCCTTATAAAAGGAGACCATTTCTAACCAATTCCTCACACATCTCAAGCCATTTGAATCATCCAAACTCTTCCGAATTAATCTTCCTACATATCTATCCTCCCCCTAGAATCCTTACCTTAGGCAGAAGGCACTTAAAGAAGTCATTTTGGTTCAAACCAAATGAAGTTGCCCAAATTAAAGGTAACAGTTTCTCTTAATTTTTTTTCTTTTATTTTACTTCTCCAACCCCTAAAATATTTTTATTCCTTTCTTCTGTAACAAAACCAGTATCCAAAATATACTAGGATGTTTTTATGAGAAGTATTTTAACTTCACATACACACACCTCCATCAAATTGATAAAGAATATAATGTTTCTGTGGATGGAAAACTAACGTCTCACGAAACGATGATTGTTCAATTACATATTACCGCCTCTCATGGTGGCCATTATGATGGAACTGTATTTATATATGATATATATATATTTTTATGATTTCCTTATGATTCTATACTTCCAATTTTTTTCACACCTTTATTGTTTCCATAGTGGGTAAATACGATAATGTCATTTGAGGAAGTGCAGACTACCGCCCCCTCAAAGTGATGTGGCTCGTTAATGCCTTATGTGGGATGTATAAAGGATAGATTTAATGATATTATATATGATATTATAATTTAATTATAATATAATTTTGTATAATTTTGTTTAAATTCCATTAAAATAATAAATAGAAATGGAATTAGCGTTCATGCGTACGTACGACTTACCGTCTCCATGAACGGTGCATTTCATTTCTTACCTCTAAATGTTATGTACTATTATAAATACATTTATATGATGGATATATATGATATATATGATACCCAAATCATGAATATCATTATGGATATAATGAACCTTTGACCACATGAACAAAATTTAATTATAAGAAGTTCATTTTTGACTCAAGTACCAAATATCAACAAAATGAACGTTATTAACTTAAATGATTGAAAAATATTTATAACATGGTAATAAGTTATATAAAAGGAATAATAAACTTAAAAAAGGTTCTTAAGAAAGTAGAAATTAACTTTAGTTTTTTATTCAGGAGATTAAATAACTATGAAGTCAAGTCGGATACGAGGTAAGGGAACTTCTTAACCCAATTTCTGTTCTTTGGGTTAATCTACTACTTTCAAATTATTTCATGCTATGATTATGTCCTATCTTGTATTTATACTTTATTTATGTGTACTTATAGTGAATACACATAATATATTTATTTTATGAACAATATGATCTTTGTAAGGGACTTCGTCTCAATCTCCTTTTGTTGAGGCATATTTTTTTAATACAAGACTTTCTTTTATACACTGTATAAACACGCTTGAATTTTCAAAGGGAATATTTTTCTACAAAGCGTTTTACTAAATGAAAAAAATAATTTTCCTTTTTAACATAAGAGATGACAATGACATTATTCACTACCACGAGTTTTATTTGATCTTTGGCTTCCTCAATAAGCCTTAATGATTTTAAAAGAAAATAAATACCTTCTACTCTTTTACGTATTTTTAGTATTTAAAATGGGTTTGAAAATGGTTTTGAAAATGGATTTGTTATGTCAATATATTTAAGTGATATATTATGAATGAAATATGGAAATGTTTTTTTCCTTTATATTTGTTGTATGTGTTATGATTTTATATTGGTACTTAGACATTTTAAGTGTGGATACAGGATAAACAAAATGACAGGTGGTTCCATGAATACCAGGATGGGTGGTTACGTTATAACCTCCAATGCATTGGGTATGGAAGTCGTCCATATGGATATTCCATTAGTGATATGTGTGGAAGTTGACCGTATGGTTATTCCATTTATGTATGTTTATGTCCCAAGTTACATTTGCATGTTATGTGTTCTTAATATGGGTTTTATGGTAATCTTTTGGTTACAAAAGGGTAAGTAATGATCTTTTATTTAGTGAAGAGTATTTACTACTTCATAAAGGTGAAAAGTATTACTTGTGTTAAAGTATTCATCATTTACTTGTTTTTTGTAAATCTAACATTTTTCCTTCTTTGTGTATCCCTTACTGAGCTTTTTATGATCATCCCAAGTTTTTGAAATGTTTTTCACAGGACATAATGTGGAATAGGGTCAAGGATGGGATCAAAGGAAAGTCATGCTATCTTAAACATGGAACTAGACATGACTCTTTCATTAAGAGTTCATGTTTTGTAAAAAAATGGAAACTATGTAGAAGTTTCCACTTTGTAATCTTTTGAGATGTAATAGTTATGTCCTAATTCTCTAAAACTCTAAACTTGAAACGATCCTCAATGTGAATTATTAATTTAATTCATTATTATGTAATGTTTAAGGCTGAGTCCTTATATCACAATTCTAAGAAGACCCTAATACATAGATAGGTGGTCACACCTAGAACCCCTGGGGTACACCACAAAACCAATCAGGATCAACCCTCTACATAGGGGATTATATTCCAAAGATACCACAAACCCTACCTATATGACCTCTTATATGGAGGATCAACTCCCTAATTAAGGAGTTCATGTTGATTTCACAAACCCCACCAAGGGAACAAATATGATAGTGGATCCCACTCTAGTATCACAAAGGGACACCACAACTCTATCTGATACAAGACCTCTGGTAGGGATCACAATCTTGTTATGTGGATGTAATGCCACATTGTACCCACAAGTAAAGGACCAAGGGAACATGCTAAACCAATACTGGTCCAAACTAAGGAAATTAAGATCTACAAACACTCTTTACGGGGGTACATGATGTGTACTAGGGGTACACTACATACCTAACTATCCCCATGTTTTCCTATGTGGTAAAGCCTCACAAAGAATATAAGTCTCAAAATACATGGTGTGTTGAAGAAGTAAATGGAATTTAGAGACACAGAACACCCTTCCAGTGTTCCTCGTCATTTACATATACTTCTATTACTCGTATACCAACCCATATATGGTGGTTTTGTCTGTGTCCGAGTACATGGTGTGCCAATAGTCATGTACTCCTTCCTATGTCTGTATAATTTCTAAGGTGAACTCTAATTTATTAAAGAGGGGTCACATACTGTGTGACTGATTCACATAGAATTTGATACTTAACTTTATCCTAAAACCCTATCCACCATTGAGAGGGCCCCACATGACCTGTAATTTTGAAATACACTATGTATTACTTAGGATTTTCCAAATCTACTGAGATATCTTCTACACATTTATGTGCTTAATTAGAGCCTTAACCCTTTCCAAAACCTATATATTGGGGTTCATCCAGTCCTTTCCAACATCAATCTATGGAGATCTAGACTCGAATCCACTTTGAAATCTCCTCGTCAATCCACCATCTATGTGCATCAAAAATCAGGAAGAACGGAACCTAAAAATCTATTCTGATCCACCTATGATCATCCAACACCATCATTAAACCTCGATCACACCATCGATCATGAACTGCACCTGCAGTATTGATCTATTTCACCAAAGAACAAGTGCAAGATGACCAAATACTAGGTATTCATCGAACCGTAGGACAAAAATGAAACTCCCATGGTGAACATGTGAATAATGGGGGAAGAAATCCAGAAAATACAATATGTGAGGAATGAACATCTACCTTTGTTTTTTTATCCTCAATTAATTATCATAGAATAATAAAAAAAAAGAACTAAAATAATAATAAAAAATTATAAAATTCCATCAATGTAATTCTACTGATGATGCATGTATTAGTTCTATTTATGGAAGTGATCCTATTTCATCTATGATTAAGAAACAGGATGTAAATAATGTAAAAACATCATACATAGAGTTTTTATCGATCATTGACATAGAATGATTGTTTTGGTATCATAGACGAGATTAAAAAACAATGTTGGCACAAGAATCCACAATTTGGTCTCGATCTATCATCGTTCTCCAAGAATGCCCTCCTCTAATGGCTTATAGGTCTCTAGGGTTTATCATCCAACCCCAAGAAAAAATTAATATCTAAAAAATTAAAGAGGTAGTTGGTCATTGCATCAAATAAAAATAAAATAAATTCTTCAATTAATTTATTTTATTTATTTCACTCTCGCCTCAAATTTTTCACAAAGGCCCCACGCTAATAAATTTTATATCTTGTGTAGGTTAAAACTCATGTTTTGAACTCAATGATTGCTACAAATTTCTAATCTAAGCCTCAATTAAATATTTATTCTACTTTTTCATAAAAATTGTGCACACGTGACATTTAATATATTTAATATATTTCAAACATTTATTTTGGACACACTGGGCCTCAAAATTGCACACCATCTTATCTCCTGGTCTAAATAATAAATCATATATTATCCAAAAATAATACATGGAAAATCAGATTCATTACATTTTCCCAAATATGGTGATTTTTTTCCAAAAAAGGTAAAAACCTACTCAAAAATATTAAGGTACTGGGCTCACATATAGGTCTCCCACTCATAGGTTCTCTCTTGATGATTTACATTCCACAACTAAACATGAAAAAGGGGAATCAATCACTCCTGAAGGATTCTATCCTCCCAATCCTTGATATTTATTGGGTGTTTTATAAAGGTATTTCCATCCTTGATTTCAATCTTTCCCTAGTAGATAAAATTAAATGGTTTATACATGTACCTCATTAGATTAGACATATGGAAGATGTCGTGTACCTGATCCAACTGAAGAAATAAAGCTAAGCGGTATGCCACCTCTCCAAATATATGCAGTATCTAGAAGGGACTAATTAATCTCGAAGATAACTTGTCACCACAACCAAATATCCCCAATCCATGTTGAGGTGATGCCCTTAGAAATACATGTTATCCCTCTTCAAACTCCATAGATCTACATCAATAGTCTATATAGGACTTTTAACAACTCTTTGTAGTCCCCATTCACTTTTGGATGATCTACACGTTCTCTGTAGTAGGTTACACCAACTCTAGGACCATGAGAAATGACTCACATTGATTAGTCCAAAAATATTGGGACCTGAAGGGTCACCCATAAAAGGCATTAAATGGTGTCATACCAATGGTGGAATGGTTTTTTTATTGTGTCAAAACTCCACCAAGGTTAGGTTATCCTCCCAAATTTCACCAAAATCCAACATGTAAGCCCATAGCAGTTTCTAAAATACTGAATAGTCTTCTCTATCTGGTCGTTAGTCTAGGGGTAAAACAATGTGCTTAAGCATAATCAAGTCCCAAAGGCCTCTTGAAATCCTCTCCTTAACTGATAAGTAATGTGAGCATCATGGGAAGAAATAATCTTCGAGGGAACTCCGTGGAGTTAGACTATATCTACATGTATAGGCATCCCAAGATCTCTACTAAACTCTTTTCTTGGATATAGAGGAATTTGTATGACATGGTGAGTCAATACATGATCAACTAAATGACATCATGTCCCCTGGACATACATGGTAATCCCATCATGAATTCAATGGAAATCCCAACCAACTTCCACTCTGGAACCTCAAGGATTTGTGCTAAATCCACTAGAACCTAGTGCTCAAAATTATCATAATAACAATTTAGGCATTTAGATACAAACTCTATAACTCCCTTTTTCATACCTGGCCACTAAAACTAACATTGGAGGTCCTGGTACATCCTTGAAACACCTAGATAAACTGCTAAAGGGGATGTATAAAACTCCCAAATCACCTCCTTCTAAAACATAAAATGTTCCTTATTATATCCTATGAAATGGATATCATGTTACCCACCTTCATAATATCCATCATGATCATGTATAGAGGATATCTGAGTATCTAAAGTCTTGTATTCAGCATCTCCACACTAGGAGTATTTGACACACTGAAAAAGCAGTGGGGTGACAACCATCGATTGTATATATGAATCATCATAATTTCCCAATAATAAAAAATACAATGATACTAAATTCTCTGATTCCTTACCCAGAAACATTGAACAAGATCACCTACTAAGATAATTTTCTACCACATTCTTATTCCCAAATTATAAACATTATCAAAGTCAATATCTTGGAGGAACTCTAAACGTCACCTATATCTCAAGTTAAAATTCTTTTGAAAGAATATATACTTGAGACTTTTATGTTCAAAATAAATGTTAAATTATTCGTCCATCAGGTAGTGTCATCACAACTTCAGTGCAGAGACTACCACTGCTTACTCAAGATCGTGGGTCATGTAGTTCTACTAATGTGTTCTCAAATAATGTGAACCAAATGAAATAACTATCCACCGCTTCATCATAAAACAACCAAGTCTAGTCTCTGATGCATTATAGAACACTACGTAGTCAACACCTTCCTCTGGAAATATCAATATGGGAGTGATCTTCAACCTCTACCACAAAATTTTAAAGCACTACTAGAACATCTCCATCCACAGGAAAGGCTACCCCTTTAGGGTCATAGCTATTAAGGGTTATTCCACTCTATAGAAATAAATTTAAAACATTCTTTAATGACATGAAAACCTAATGAAACACTACAACTCTATAACACTCTTGGATGGATCCCAAGAAAAAACTGCCTCAACATTTTTTGGGTCCACGACTACTCCTGCGTCTGAGGTGATTATTCCTAGAAAGTGAAACTCTCAAATTCAAAACTGAAACTTTGAGAGCTTCCCATAAATATGGTTCTCTTGGAGTGTGTTTGGGACCATACTCAAGTGTATCATGTTCTCCTCCTCATACTCCAAATACACTAGGATTTCATCGATGAAGACCACAAAGAACTAGTCTAAAAAAAGATGGAATATTTGTTTTATGAGTCCCATGAACACTTATAGGGAATTAGTCATGCCGAATGGAATCAACAAGTTCTCATAGTTACCGTAGAGTCATCTAAATGTCATCTTCAGTATATCCTCACCTCACACCCATAGATGGTGATATCATGAAATGAGGAAAATCTTTATGAAATATTAGGCCCCTCTCATATTATCAAAGAGGTCATCAATCCTGATTAATGTGTACTTATTCTTCATGGCCACTACATTTAATCATTAGTAATCCACAAATAACTTAAATATCCCATCTTCCTTCTTGGAAAACAACAATGGGGCTTCTAAGTGGGAAAAACTAGGTCCCAGATATCCCCTCTCCTTCAAGTCCTCTAACTACACCCTTAGCTCTCAAAGATCATCAAGAACCATTCAACATGCTTGTATAGAGATTGATGTCATCTTGGGATGAAATTCGATGTAAAATCCTAGATCTTGGTGGGGAGGTGAACCTGGAACCTCCTCAATAAATATGTATGTATATGCTTCCACCATCATAAGAAACTAATTTCCAAGTCATCCACTAATTCAAGAGTCATTCTAGCCAATTGGTGAGTAATTGGTTGTAATCTCCTATTCTTAATCTCATCTTTCTCTTACAAGTTTTCCGCTTCACCCAAAATGGACAACATCATTCTGTCACTGTGGAAACACTGCATCCTCTGCCTAAAAAAGTCAATGTGGGCATGAAATGTGGATAGCTGATCCATAACTAAGATGACATCTTCATATTCTATTTTTATTCAAAGGAGGAAAAAGTGCCACAAACAGCCAAGGAAAAGAGACTACGGGGGTATAAAATAGTGAAGGTCGAGGGAATCCCCTATAATAATATTGATCCACGTTGTTTTCAGAATTTGAGGAGTGTGAAAAAGAAAATCCTCCGGACTTGAAGAGACAATTTAAGAAAGGTAGTCGGAATCTTTATTGCCCTCATGCCAGGTATGGGATACTTTTGTGTTATTACCAAGGAGACCCCAACACTTCCGAATGATGTACTCGATAGCCCAAGAAACACTCCTCATGCACTAGAGATCATTCGAGAGGAGCATGGAATCGTTTTCCCCCTCCACTGGAACCACTCCCCTTTGGCTGCATTTCTGGAGACCTGCCAACATAGTCTTCGCATCTACAAGAAGAGGTGTGCCCTGGCCCAACCAGATGGAGAAAGCAAACAGAATCGATCCATTGCGATCATGAACGATAACCACACCACTAATGGTACCCGCAAGATAGGAGCCGTCGGTATTGAGCTTCAAACCGTGATGCGGGGGGGTCCATCTGACCCAATGCCCAGAGTGTGGAGCAAGGTCCGTAGAGGGATTACGCACGGTGGGAAGAAGGTGCTGCAGAGTGGGAGCCTCCCTCCAAGCACAGAGGACAACTTCCATATCAAGTAGCAGGCTCTTAATGTGGAATATGATGGTTCTAACAGAGGAGGTCACCCCTTCGTGCAAGTACACGTTTCGAGCCTTCCACAAACTCTAGCATCCAGCATGAAGCACCAAAGTACACGCTCTTCTCTCTGGACCCTCAGCACCTGAGCCGTGAAACCATCAGGTAAAGAAGGGATGATCCGCTATGGATGGAATATAAAATCCAGTGAAAACACCAAAGAACATCCATGACTTGCATGCCCAATCACTTTCCTAGAAAAAATGATTCGAAGATTCTTCCTTGTGCTACTTATATCAAACACATTTGGAGGCCCCGCTCAGCCCACACCTTTTGATGTTCTCATTGGTAGGAATGCCACTCTAATAGATTCTCCAAGAAAAGAAGATAAATTTTGTGGTTATAGCTTTATCCTACAGCACATCGCTCCATGAATCCTTCGCCGATTGCATGACAGACACCCGACGGTAGTCTTTGTACGTGAGGAGTCCAGATGAAGATGGGGTGAACACACATCGATTGGGATCTGTGGTTAGGTAAATGTGGTGAAACAGATCCTCCTAGTTCGTGTCAAGGACAACACCGATGAATGGAAGGTAATTACAAGCCACTTGAAAGGAAATGTTGGTGACATGGCACCCCGGGTACCCAATAGCCTCCCCACACCAGTTTTCATGCCAGAAGGAGGAATCCCTTGTACCGATGATCCAACGAGCGTAAGGTCTAAGGTCGTTCACCAGAGTAAAAATATCATTCTAGAAAGGAGAGGCATGCCCCTCCCAACCATCCCCATTCCCAACATAGCATGCATGCATGTTCGAACCCATAATGTATGCTTATCTAGCACTTCCTAGGCCATTTTCACATGAATGCAGGTGAGGGAATCCCGGACATTTCAGACACTGATACTACCTTCCTTGACAGGATGCGCCATCCTAAGCCAGGAAACCCAGTGCCTTCGACCCTCATTCTTGGGGTCCCAGATAAATCCAACAAAAATCATGTCCATGGTGCAGGAAACTCCCTTGGGGACCTTAATTATGGAAAGGGTGTGAATTGGGGTGGCTGTGATAACACTATTAACCAAGGTGATCCTGCCTCCGAAGGACAGGAATTGGTTCCTCCAGTTAAGAACCCTCTCTATGATTTTACAAACAATGGATTCAAAATCACGGATACGTAGAGGCCTCATCGAGATTGCGGCTCCTAGATACATCATGGGTAGATCTCCTTTGTGCATGCCTAGGATACTACCCACATTGAGGATACTCTTGTTATAACAATTGTTAGAGATATAGAAGTTACTCTTACCTTTGTTGATGATATGAATGCTCAAACGATATTATGCCTCCAAAACTCTGTTCAGGCCACGCACAGACCTACTGGATGCATTGAGGAAAAAGATGGAGTCATCTATGAAAATGATTTGGGAAACAGGTGGGAAGTGCATCCTTCTTCGAAAAGGCTGGATTGTATTTCTGGCAAGGTTCCAGTGGATAAGGTGGCTGAGAACGTCCTGAGTGATGATAAATAGACTCAGTAAGATTGGGTATCCTTGGAGAAGCCCACAGATTTCTTTACAGAAGATTAATATTTTCCCCATGAATGAGATAGACATCTAGGATGAACTACAACAGCAAAATATGATATCAATATTCCATTGAGAGAGACCCATACCTGTGAGTACTTTAATTAAGAAGCTCCACTCCACCCAGTCATAGGCCTTTCTCATATCCAACTTAACTGCCATATTGGAACTACGTGATTTAACGTTGAGGTCCCTTATCATTTCTTGTGCCAAGCCGATCGCCACCTGGATGGAGTGTCCTTTAACAAAGCCATGTTGTTCCTTGGAGATGCACCTGGGATGATGGGTGGACAAGCTTGTGTTAATAATGTCTGTGAGAATTTTGTATGGCATGTTGCACATGTTGATTAGACGAAACTTCTCTAATTATGAGGGATACATGGATTTGGGGATGAGAACCACGGTTGTTGCACATACCACTCTAGGTAGAGGACCACCCCTGAAAAAGTCTTGGATGGCCGCAATAAGCTCCCCTTTCACAATGTCCCACGAAGCTCTGTAAAAAACTCCAGGGAAGCCGTCAGGACCCGCAGTGCTTTCTGAATTAAAATACATCCTGGCTCCTCGTATTTCATCCTCTTAAGGAATACCACTCAGGGTCTCATTATCACAGTCTGGGAAGATATGCTGAAGTTTTTCGGGGAGTCCCATGTCTCCCCCATGTACCTATTAGGAAAAATGTTAATAGGACCAGCAAGCAAGCCATGGATGTGAGAGAACGCAAGAGCCCCGATGACCTCCCTGTCATCTGTGAAAGAGACATCCCCCAGCTCATTATTCAGATTTATCCACCTTTTCTTCTAATTAGTACAAGCATGGAAAAAATCTGTATTCCTATAACCCTCTTTGATCCAATGAATCTTGGCCTCCTCCCTGGCCTTGCGTTCCTGCCTCAGAAGCATATCTGAGAGGAGATCCTTCTTTCTAGCAAGCTCCTCAAAGATCCGATCATTCCAATCCTCCTCAAGACATATTTTAAGACGATTAAATTCCTACATGACCACTTTGAGAGTTATGTCTGACGCTGGAGAATCCTTCACCCAGGATTGCAGACTCTGCTTTAGCCATCTAAGTTTGTTGTGAAGAGAGCACCATGTATAGCCCTGGACAGGGAGGACCCAAGAGTCCCGAACTAGATCAATATATCCTAAAATGTTAGTTCAGTGATGATAAAACCGAAAGTGGTTATGATGGTCGTGGCCAGATGATAACGATATGAGAAGCGGGGAATGATCCGACAAACCGTGCATCAAGTGCGTAACGCAAGTGTTTTCAAAAGTATAAATTGCAGACATGTTGGCCAGGAATCAATTTAGACGACTCCAGGACCTACAAGGACCCCACTGGTTGTTGCACCATGTGAAGCGGTCGCTTGATAAACCAAGATCCATGAGACCCCTGCCTACCGTGAATTGGGAAAAAGTGAGGCAAGCCTTCCAATTAAACGGACCTCTACCCCAACATTCCTCAGGATCCATGACAACATTGAAGTCCCCCCCCCCACGATCCAAGGAAGATTACCGGGATCAAAGGAATTGATATCAATCCACAAGGACTTCTGGAGATGGGAGTCAAAGCTTCCATAGATGAAGGAAATGAAGAAGGAGTGAGGTTCGTGAGTAACCTTCATAGTGATGAACTGGGCCCCTACTTGGGTGAGAATAACAGAGGCACTTTGGTGCCAGAATAACCATATGTGCTTGTTGGTCAGTTCAGCATGCATGTAGCCATGTAGTTTAAGTTTTCTAAAGAACTAGAATATCTTGATAGGGTGTTGCTTGTGCTCAAGGATGGAAACCACAGAGACCTTGTGTTTGGAACACTGTGAAGACAGGAAATCCGTTTTTACACGAGCACCCATACCACGGGCATTCCATACGAGAATGCGAGTCATTGGAAATTGATGGATTTGGGACTGGCCCCAGATTGCATGGCATGAAAAAATATGAGGATGAGAAACCCTTAAGTTTCCTGGATTGTGATCTGGTGTGAACACAGGAACCATTTGATGAAGAGATAAGGGGTGAGGGGATGCTATTTTGAAAGAGGGCCTCTGGTGTCCCCCCTTTTCATGGTAAAAGAGGCTCTCACGCCTAATCTTCCAGCACCCTCTGGATATCTTCTATTAAGAGAAATGGGGAGGGACTCTTTGAGGTGGAAGGTTCATCAATGCAGAAATCCATAGGGACTAATGCACGGGAATGCGCCGCCTTCCTTGAACCGCCGCGAGCCAGGGCCGATAAAGGCATGGGCAGCAGTCCCAGGGGAAGAAAAAGGGTAAGAGGGAGGCCACCTTCTTGAACCCGGGGTAAACACCACGGAAAGAAAGGCACCAGGTCCCGGCTCACCTCACTGTCTACCTCCAAGATAGGTGCTGAAGGAGGACCACCAGCCTTGATATTCGGAAGAGACACCGTGGCCGGCCCGTTGGACTTGGCTGCCTCTGAGTGCACCACAGACCAGACGCCGAGGTAAGGGGAAGGGCTAGCACTATTGGACAAGGAAGGGGGGCGGGAAGTGCTTCCCATCCTGACAAAAGTGACGGAACATCTGAAGGGAGTGCCCCTTAATGAGTAAATGAGAGCAGAAACACTAGAACACTAGATAAGAAATCACTTGAGGCCAGCAAAAGGAATCCTGCACCTAAAGGTTGAGCATCTCTGGAACGTGCATGTAGAGGTCCAGTTCAACACAGATATGAGCCATAGATTCCTCTGCACAATAGCTAGTCTAGGGATCCAAGCATAGGAAACCACCCAGGGAATCTCCGATAGCTTTTAGGAAACCGGCATTTTGGAAGGAGAGTTGAAACCCCAGAACATGAATCCACACCGCCGCGCGAGCGCTCTCCTTCCCCCTGTACACATCCATCGACCATCTTGATAGACTAAAGCTCCAGCGGCCCTAGGATCGAGGATCCTGACACCACGCCTGAAGGAATTCCTCTTGTGATGCGAGAACCACACATAACGAATTCAGATGCAGAGCAGAGATCCGCGCCAGAATTCAAAGACCCCAGGAAGCCACAAAGCACTGGAAGGCTTCGAGAGAGGGTTTATCAGCATCAAAGTGAGCTACCAGGGTGAGATGCAAGAAATTAGAAGCATCCACAAATGTCGCGGCTGAAAGATCAAGAGAGATCTGAGAAGCCTCACATGACGACTGAGGCAGCCCCAGGGAGACCGGTGGGAAACATGGGTCGTCAAGGGAGGGAGGCCCACAGAGAGCGTCGCGAAATGAAGGTCGAGCAAAGAGAGGGGCACCGACGGGAGTGGGGAATGATGCAGGAGAGGAATAAGAATCCACTGTCGGAGGTATGAAAGATCCAGAGCCACATGGGGATGGAACTGAGGCAGATGATGCCGAGAAAGCGGACGAGGCCACAACGGTCGTAATGCCTCGTTTCTTATACAAAGAGATATCATAAGAAAAATCTTGCCTCCAAGAATCATATAACACTATCAAAACAAGTGTGTAATCACTGAGTATTTGTCAGTTAGAGTATCCAACTACAAGGGTTGATTCAATGGATCAATTAGAATCTATATTCAAAAACCAGAGATGTGGAAGAAAATGGATTCATCACACTTGTGTCTATAAATACTGTATATATATTAGAAAATACATAGATCGTACCTCATACCATCCCTATATCATCGATATTATAGGTCTCCATATCCTACAGTTGGCCTCATCCTTGTCCACCAGCTTCCCAAGCCTATTGCGGACCACTTGGGGGTGGTGGTTGTAACAGGTCAAGCCTCTAACCAGATCATGTTGATCTGCCATCCCCTGCATCTCCTCTACCCTACATACCATCCTTCTCCTACCTATGTCTCTATCTCGTAAATCCCTTGACTATCTCACATTCAGCTGTACAATGGGTAAGATAATCTCAAGCCATATTTCCCTGACTGTCGCAGTAGAAACTCCACTTATCCCTTAGCTGATTAGAGAAACACTGAGACCTCTAGATCACTAACCATGTGTCCAATTATTTACTCCTAAACTATCTATCTTTCTTGGATCATTTAGTCTTCCATCTATTTCCTGATGTTGAGGTCTCACCTACTGGGTGCCCACTACTAGTACCCTATGTTTGTGCCTGCTCTATCAGAAAGATCTCCACTACCAAGGATCACTCAAACACCTCATCATAAGTGGGAATACAAAGGGATACCACTGAATCCTTGATTTCTTGGACTAATACCCACACAAAGTTACAATATCTGAAGAATTGATCTCATGCTTTATCCATGGAGTAATGAATGAGATTGGTACAACTCCTTCAGTAATCCACCATGGTCAAATTTCCCTTCTGTAGATTAATAAGCTACTCTCTACATACCAATATCAATGTGTCTGGATATAATTCATCCTTAAATAGACACAAAATATCTGACCATGTGAGTGATATATCATCGTGTTACTAAGTCACTAAGCTTCACTATCACCCAAAAAATCCCTAGAGAAGACTCACTATGAGGACCACCATCTTATAAATTGGCATCCTCACAAGTTGGAAAATGTGAGTGGCTGCCTCTATCAAGTCATCAACCACCTAGGGGTCTAGCTCACCCTGAAATATAGGAGGTTTCTACATATGAAACTTGTGAAAGTCACTCAACTAGTGTGAATCCTCAGCCAGTATTTTCGACACTGGATTTTTTTCAATGGGTGCTGGTTTAGCTGGTAGACCACCCTGTGGTTATATCTATGGTAGATTCCCCTATATCGATGCCTTGTCACTAAGAGGATAATCATCATGATCATGTAGTGGAATCATGGCTAGATAACAGTTTAAGGGCATCCTGAAATAAGACAAGATGTACCGATGTTAACATAATATATCCTAGTATTTGAATCAATAAGGACATGAAAAAACCCATTCCTATATTATTAATGTACAAAAACATTTCCCCGCAACCAATGTTTACATGTGCCGAGTTGAAAGGCAGGTGATCAGAGTCCTAGTGTAGGGATACATCAGTCGCCACACCAACACTAGATTCCCTAGTCTAAAATCCAAACTCGAAACACTAATCACTATTACCCCAAATAAAACTCACTGACTTTGGTTATAAATTGGAACTGACTACTCTGATACCACTCGGTCATGACCCAACCTACCAAGAACTGAATCGTGACTACCCTAATCCCACCTCTAATAGGACAAGGGATGGTGACCAGAACTGAGTAGTCATCTCCCATGTAGGGGATGCATTAGCATAAATTACATGTACACATTCACACATCTCCAATCCAACAAAAAGATGAAATGTAAAACAATTGAAAACAATACATTCATACATATAATGTTTCATAACAAAGTATGATAGTAAAGTACTAAAAGCAAAAAAGGCAAAATACAAGCCCAACCAAAAATTGTATGAAGTCCAACCTACTATAAGGGAGAAGAATAAAGTTGAATGAAACCTCCCAAAAAACACCTCGACCTGACAAGATCTAGCTATGATCCACCAACCCATATCCTCATAGGACCTCATAAAAGGTTCCATCATTTGCAGAAGACACGACACATGTACGAAAATATCATGTAGGGATGAGTATAAGAATACCAATAAGGACACCCCAAAAACACTAAACACGAAGAACCAAGTATATTCATCTCAATAAAAGATATTATAATGAATGTATAATAAAAACACCCAGATTTAAATAGTAAATACACCACACTACCAATCAGTCATAACCAACTACCAGCCATAAGATTCTTCTTGATACAATGATCATCTTAGGAGAACCCACCCCACAAGACATGATATCACCTAAGAAACTCTATGAAGATTTTAATATCATTGGTCCCCACCCAAGAATGCTCATTGGTCTATGAATACCATGATATTCAAATAGGGGGTCACACCCAGAACTACTAGGGGATACCTAGAACCCAATTTAGATCAACAAACTATGTAGGGGATCATATAATAATGATACCACAAATGATACAAATATATCCTGCTATATTGAGGATCAATTCCCTGCTCAAATAGGTCACACCGATTCCAAAAACCCCACAAAGGGATCTTAAATGATAGATGATTTCACTCCAATGTTTTGGAGGGTTTTCAAGACTCTATTTGAGACTCTGCCACTATGGGGGATTATAATCCTATGATGTGGATGTAATTAAACACTATAACCTCAACGAAAATGACTAAGGGAACATAATCAAACAAGACTAGTCCAAACTAAAGAAACGAAGAGCTACAAACACTCTGGAAAGGGATACATGATGTGTACTTAGGGTAAAACTATTTTCTATTCATCCCTAAGTCTTTCCATGTGGTAAATCCTTGAAAAACATGTAAGTATCAAAATAAATGTCATTTAGAAGAATTACATGGCATATAGAGACACATGACACCATTCTCGTGTCTCCTGGTCATGTTTGGGTACTTAGTCAGCCTGTGTACTGACCCGTGTACAAGAGGTCATGTCCATGTCCAAGTACATAGCATTCAACTGGCCATGTAATCGTACCTGTGTCTGTGTACTTTCCATGGTACATGTTGATCCTTCATAGAGGGATCACATGGAATGTAATTTGAAAAAACACACCTTGTCTATCGGTATTTTCTAGATCCATTGGGATCTCTTCCACATTATCATGTGCTTTTCTAGAGTCATCACCCTTGCTAGATCCTATAGATTAGGGTTTGACCAGTCCTTTCTAAAATCAATCATCATATATCTGGACTTGAATTTACTAAGAAATAGGATCATTGAGAAACTATCATTGTGAATCCAAAAATAGGAATAAAAAACCCAAAAATCCATTTCGATCCATCTCCGATCATCCACCACCATCGCCACACCTTGATCACATCATTGATTACAAACCACATCCATATATTTTATCTTTTGTGTCGAAGATCTCTCACACAATGACCAAATACTATGTATTCTATGAACCACAGGACAAAAAGGAAACATACATGATGAAGGTGTAAAGAATGGGGGATGAAATACATAAAACACAATATGTGAGAAATTAACCTTAGACTTTGTTCATTCAACCTCGATTCATTTTCATAGAAGAATACTATTGAAGAAGAAGAAAAATACAACAAAAAATTATAAAATTGCATAAATTTAATTTTAATGATGATGCGTGTATCAATTTTATTCGTTGAATTGATTTGTGTTCATTCGGGATAATGAAATGGAATGGAAATACCACAAAAAAAACATCATACCTGGAGTTTTTATTGATCCTTGATGAAGAATAGTTTTGTTTCAATCATTAATGAGATACAAAAACTCCTTTGGTGCAACGATCCATGATCTAATCCTGATTTGTCATTGTTTGATAATAACTCTCTCCTCCAATGGCTTATATGTCTCTAGTGTTTAGTATCCAACCCTTAGAAAAAATCCATAGAAAAAAATTTAAAGATGTAGTTGGTCACTACAGAAAATAATAATAAAATAAATTCTTTAATTAATTTATTTTATTAATTTTATGCACAAGATAAATTTTTCACAAACGTCCTACACCAAAATATTTATTTCACGTATAGAGTAAAATTCAAGTTTTAAACTCAATTATGCCCTCATAGTTATGATATGGGCCATCGTTCAGGATTTATCCCACATTTTTAAGAAAAATGTGTGTGAGTGTGATTTAATATATTTAATATATTTCAAAATTTCATTCAAGGAACACTATCCCTCAGAATCGCATTTTGTCTCATCTATTAGTCTCAGAAACAATCTATATAATATTCAAAAATAATACACATAAATTAGATTCAACACAAAAAAACCCTCAATGTGAGATTGTAGTGTTTCAAGATTAATTATATTTGTTGAAAAAGAAGGTTAGTAAGGTCAGTTGTGGTGTTCCATCATTATTGTTGAATAGTTATGTTCAAAAATATTCAAGGCATTGGTATGGAATATTTGGGAGTGGTATAGTATAAGGTAATTTTGATTCCCAATGTGCCAAATTTTGGGGGTCCAAAATTTAGGGGAAGGGCTAAGTTTCCCAAAAATTATATTTCTAGGGTTGCCTCATAAAAATATGAAAAGGGCTTCAAATTTGTAAAATTTTGATGTTTCATGAAATTTTGGTGTTTAGAAAATGATTGGTGATTTTTAAAGGTATTATGTTTTTTGAAATAATTTTTCACCAAGGATGGATGTGGTGTGAAGGAAAGAGGTAAATTATGAGATTAAGATAAGTTTTGTGAATGGAAAAATTTCCCTGATGTTTCATGAACGTAAGGAGTTTCATGAATAGGAATGAGGTGTTTCCCAAAATGGAAGTGGTAAGCTAGAAAGTTTCACGAAGGGGAGGAAATATCTATAAATAGGTGGCTACCCCCTCATTTGAACAAAGGAATCCTTAATGAAAATGATAATACTATTATTTTTTAAAGGTGTTTCACGTAAGATTTTTCTTAAACAATTTTTTTTTGTGTGATCATAAGTTTCATGAAGAGAGGAAGTTTCATGAAATTATTGAGTTTCGAAAAATTTGTGATTTTAATAAAAGTTATGGGTTTAAAAAAGAAGAATTTTTTGTGAGGAATTTTGAAGTTTTACAAAAGTTGGTAAAAGGGTTTTGTGAAAGTAAATCATATGTGAACTAGAAGGGATTGCCCAGTGAATATGTGGTAAATTAGAATTCATCAAGTGGATGAAAGTGGAACTTAATGATCCACCAAATATTTTGTAAAACATATTAATTCAAGTGATCAAAAGAAGAATATTTTGAAGGATCAGTGAGCATATTTCAGTTGAGATAGTAATGATCTTTCCAATTTTTATATGTTGTAAACTATTAGGGATAGTGATTCCGCTCCAAAAATTGTAATAGTTGAGTGCTTTAGTAGATTTGTTACACATAAAAATTTCCTTTGTATTATCCTTGGATGTATCCCAGTGTGGGTTAACCAAGTAAAATTAATGTGTCACGTGAATGTTTTCATTTATGTTCATCTATTTCTATGGGAAAGGGATAAGAGAGTGTTTTTTAATGATGAAACAATATTTAAAGGGATAATTGTTTTAATCTGTCTTATCCTAATTCACCTCCTCCCAGAGTATTTAACCTAATTTGACTAAAACACACACACACACACACATATATATATAATCATAATTATAAATAAATATTTTTATATAATTATAAATATATTTATAATTTAATTACATTTATTATAATTTTATACTTATTTAAACAAATAAATATTTATTTATAAATATAATTATATATATATATTTAAGAATATTATTATATAATTATAAATATATCTATACAATTATATATATATTCAAAATGTAGTGAACCATGGGTTATGGACCATGGTCCTAAAATTTAATGAAAATAAAATAAACACAAAGTAGAAGGGGAGATTAGAAATTGAATCCAAAGAAAAAACACTGAACAAAGAGAAAAGGACACAGCTACCCATGAAACAAAAAATATTATTTATCTATGGGATCGACCACCACCCCTACCTCTTAGATGGTCACCCCTCCATGTTTTTGGTCATTTCCATGTCTCTTCATTCACTTGAGGATCAATATTATCATCAAGTGGGGTGGAATCCTCAAGAGGCTGAAGATCATATTCTCTATCCATATATGAGCCCTCTCATACAACCTTTGGGTTAGAGTTCCTCCTTTCCTTGAAAGCCTCAATGCTTAAGGATTTTACCTCAACATAGATAGCCCCATGGGCATTTTCAAATCCCTAATGTAAAACCTCTCTTCTATTAAACCTATTTAAAATATCAACCAAACTAAAATAATTTTTACTAGAGTCTAGTGTAAAAAATCCCTTTGTATCAGTCACATTTCTATTAGAATCACTAGCTTCAGAAGCTCGTGTAACACCCTGACCCCAGAAGCCTAGATCCAGCGCATTATTTTAATACATTGGCATGATCACAAGGGATGAAATCCATAAATACCAATCAGTTTAGTGGCATTTGAAGTACTAGATACATACATAAGTTTTAAATTACGTTATAAAATGAAAAACAACAACAACATTGCCTCCTTTGAACACATTCATATCCCTTAGACTATCCCTGTAGGTTAGTCATAATATACTTCTTTGCATCTTGGGAAAATTAAAACGTAGAAAGGGGTGAGTTCAGGTGCTTAGTAAGGATAACAATATAACGGAAACTTTCGTAAATAAGTATAAACATTTAAGGAAATGTATAATACTAAAAAAGAATACTTTTAAACATAAAATTTAGAATAACATGGTAATGATAAAACAAATAATTCAATTTACATTCACATGGATATTCTACTAGTCGAATAATCACATGTAATATCAATATCCAATTTCATAATAAAGGAATGCATAATTCCAGACTTCATAACCACATAGTCAAGGACACATTCCAAGACTACAAATAATATTTTTTCAAGGCCTTGTGCCAAGACACTAGTTTGTCACATGAGACCTACCGATGCATCGAGGTGTTATAGTAGGCTCCACCCATCACTTACTATGTCCAATTCATTCCTCATATGAAAAGGTTGAAACATAACATAAACATTAGTATTAAAACAATCATAGGAAATGTTAATACTTTAACCATACACCATGAATGGTATAAAAATAACACATCCACAGTCAAAAATATCACAAAATCTTCAATAAAATATGGAAGATTGTATCATAATAAATAATCTTCAAACAAGTTTAAAATCCATCAATGGATGTTGACATAGATGAAATCAAAACCATTTGAGATAAATATCTCTTTCAATTTTGAAATCATATAAAAGTCACATAATTATAAAAAGATTATTTATTTTGAAAATATTCTTATAATTTTGTAATGGATGTTTTGAATATGTTATAACAGTGGAAAATAGTTACACTCATCGTATAAGTTAAAAAACAATTGTTCTTTAATTTTTTCAAAAAGGTTTTAAAGGACCTTGTTTGGAAAAAGATGGAAAGATTCCTTTATAAACATTATATAAAAAGAAAAACAAGGGTATAAATGATTTTAACCCATATTCTAGGAAATAGTAAAAATGTTTTGAAATACATTTTTTAAGAAACAAGGATGTGGATGATAAAGAGGTCCTAGTAGATACTCACATATAAACAACATCAGATAATGAAGAGATTATAGAATTAACCCTTACCTTGAACTTTTCCTTGGACAATAGTACATTAACCTCATTTATAATAGTAAAATAATTGTCATTAAATTATTCAATAACCTCATAAATAAATATGATATCATATATGATCTTCTAATATTTCTTTGTTAATAATATTTCAGTAGTATCATCATTTCGGGTGTTAACTAATTTGTTTTTCTTTATATGTTTTTTTACGTAAGTCACATTTATTATGGATAAGAAATATTTTATTCATATTCATAATGATATTATGTTCTTAAAATTATTTTTTTAATCATAAAATGATATTTATTCTTGAATGGTTATGATGGGGAATGAATCTCATCGCGTTCGTGGAGACGGTAATCTGTACGTACGCACGAGCAACAATAACATTCTATTAATGGTGGAATCGTATTTAATTGGATGGTAAATTATATAAATAGAATAATTAACATGTTATATTTATTATTTAAATCAATTATACACATTATTATACCCATCCAAATAATTAAGTGTTTTAATAACAAACTATACCATGATGTGGAGACGGTAAGCCATACGTACGCACGTATGGTAACTTGTGATTCATAGGATGGATAGAATAATAAATATAATTGTACCATATTTATAATAACATCATAGTATGTATAAGATAATGGAGTTATTATTTTGGTATGTAAACAACAAATAAAGAAGATGTGTAATAAGAAAATAACTTTGAAAGAGGTGGTGAAATTATTACCTCTTCTTTGGGTGTTTCCTTTTGAGTTGATCAAAAGGGCTCCTTAGGATGGCTTTCTGATCAAAGTAAAGACTCTAGGTCGACGTGAGGGTAGTTGGGAGGATATTTGAGTAGGTTTTGGATGATAAAAAGGGCTTTGGAGGTGTGATTTTTAGAGAAGGGGAAGAACCCTTTTATAAGAGAGGGGAGGGTCACTTTAGGAAAACCTTGAAATATTATTTTATTATACAAATATATTTGTTTTATAATGGATCCAAAAAGATTTATTTCAAGGATAATGTATGTATGGGTCAGAAAACTCTCAATTACTAGGTTTTATATAGGTTTAGGTCCCCATATTAACCTTATATTTTAGATTTTACTGTTGGTTAAATAGTTTAACATTTACCATGACTACTTGCATTGTTATATTATATGGTTAATAAACTTACTATAAATTTCCAATTGAACCCCAAGTGGTTCTTTGTTGATATATATATATTATTATATAAGTCCTTTGGACAAACATTATGTTTTAGGGATTATTATATTATTTAATAATATAGTATTGTATTTAAAAACTCATTTATGTCAATTTTGACACTATTTAGTATCAGATTTTTGTTAAAATCCTAAAAACTTTAGTACTTATAAAAAATTAATTTAATAAATACTAAAATGTCATATTAACCTATAAAATTATTTTAATTCATAAAAAGTCTCAATTTAAATTTATTTGGATATTTATAATATCAATTATTTTAATATTTAATTTATATTTAATTACTGCATCATCATTGTGTCATAAATAAATTTAATTATTTAATGTCTAAAAATTATAAATAAAATTACATTATGTATTAAATATTTTTATATTTTTAATTAATATTTATAGTCTAATTTATCTTATGTGTAACCCTATATTAAAAATGTGTTAGTTATGAAACATTGAATTTAACACTTTTAACTCTTCTTTAAATAAAATAATAATAAATGTCCTAATCTAGTACTAGTGGGCCAAAAGGATTATATTTTATTCATGAGGATTTTTTGTGTCCAAATAGACTTATAAAATAGAATTACGACATGTTTTAGGGTAATAATAATATCATTTTTACCTTTAATTACCCTATTACTTTTAACCGTGGTAAATAATAGTCAAAAGTTACTATTCACCAAAATTTATTTTCATCTTATTGAACAAATTTTAACTTATTGATATCATCAATGTCTCTAGAATTTTTAAAACTCAAATCATAGATGTAATAAAATTACATTTTATGCAAATTTTCTAATGTGCCTAGAATATGGGTAAAAGACGTTAAAAATTTTTATAAAATTTTATAAATCAAATTTTATTATAAAATGACTCCAATGAATTACATTGAACTTATATAGGTTTTATATATCTATTTTGATTTAAAATAAATTAAAATAAAATATTAATTTTTTAAATAAAAAGTCGGTTTTAAACAATAACGAAGCGTTTTTCACTATTTATAAAAAATTGAATTTTTTTTGAGAAATAAAAACAAATAACCCTAAGATAATTTTTATATCATTAATTTAAAAATAAATTCTATTTTACAAAATTCAAAACATAGAGGTTTCATTTATTAATTTAAAAATATTTCCCATTGTCAAAACCAAAAAACATGTTTTTAAATAGTAAAAACTATCAAAAAATTGAAATGTGTTTATGTCAAATTTAAATGGGAAATTATTTGTAATAAAAAACATTGTATTAAATGATAAAAATATAATCTAATTATACTTCCAAACCATTAAAATCCATAACTCAACACTATAAATTATTTTTATTAAAAAAGTTGTTTTCAATTAAAATTTAGTATATTTCATTATTCATCACAATATGAGAGTTTTCAAAATAGTACCAAAAAATTATCCAAACTAAATTTTTATGTCCCAAATCTAAAGAAGAATTTAATTTTATCCCATTGAATATATAAAAGTATCAAATATTTTATTTAAAAAGAGTTCACCATTGAAAGGTGGAAAACTTCATTTTTGAAAAATTCTTCTTTTATCTAAATAAATGAATTTTTTCTTATATTATGTCTAAGAATCACAAAATGTGAATGTTAAAATTATATGGTATATATATATAATTCAAAATGTGATTATTACCATTCATAACCTCTTTTTAAACAGCTATTTTTATAGGTCGTGATGCTTTTGAACTCGGTGTTGCTTGTAGTGCAAATTATTGAATTACTTTGAAGAGATAGGATACTATGAAATCATGGGGTGTTACAGCTTGTGTGGTAGAGTCAGGCCCTTAATTTTTATTGACAATACTTCTAGCAGTATATTGAATCCTGGATTTACCTCTCACTAAATCTTCAACATCAATATTTTTCCTTCCCTTGTGACTGGATTTGATTAATTTCTTCTACTTCAATTGAAAATCTTCAAATTCTTGATCCATAATTTCACCCTCATAAGTAGCTGCATCAAAACTCTATGCTTCATCCAATGCCTCCTCTAAAACTTTATCCCATGATTTGCAACCCCTCTCTTGTGCATCCAAGACCACCTCCACAACATCCTAATGTTTCACACCATTAGTAGAGACCACAACTGTAGGTTGTAGTTATGATTCTTGATCTAAGTCTTGAATAAGATCATTCATCTGTAAAGTGGGAGAAGATACAACATCTTCCACATTTATGTTTACCATTTCATTTACCACCCTACTGAGATCTTGTAGCTCTTTCATGAGAGGAATGTTAGTGCCATTAGGAGCCTCCTCCTGAGAATGCAGAGATATATCATCAACATTATCTGATATAATATCATCCTCTAGCCTTGAGCCATTCTTAATTTTACTGTAATTCTCAGGATAATGACCCCTCTTAGAGCAAAAAGAACAAACATTCTCCTTAAAACACCTATATTTATAGTCCCCTATATCTTGTAGATATATAAATATATGTAATTAAGAATATATCTATATTATTATATTTATATTTATATTTATATATAAATGTATATAATTATTAATAAAACAAATATATTTATTATTTAAATAAATAAATAAATATATAATTATAATTATAAATAAATATATTTAAAAATATTGGTATATAATTATAAATATATTTATATTTATATATATAATTATATATAATTTATAATTATATATATATTTATCAATATATAAATATATTTATTATTTAAATATATTTACTATAATTTTATAAATATGTAAATATATAAATTTTTTATAATTGTAATTATAAATAAATATATTTAAAATGTATATATATAATTATCAATATATTTATATAATTATATTTATTTATCAAAATATTAAATATTAATATAAAAATATATATCATTATAAGCATAGTTCGGGTCTTGGCCTAGTGGTTAGGGTGGATCTGTAATCCTGCATCCAACTAGGTTCTAACCATGGTGGCCCCAATATTTGAGGATTTATAGGATACAGCCGGTAGATGATCCTTGCGCTAAGTGGGCGGGGGTCTCATTCGACGTTCGGATGGTGGACAAGGTTGGATATAGGGTGAGCAATGGTGGAGGTGGATAATAGGCAACGTGCGGAGGATGTCGACGATGGGTGATGGGGCAGAGGTGGTCGACAAAATGTTTGGGCGGCGGGATGTGGGGTGGACGTCGGCTACTATCGAGGGCGGGAAGAGGTCGATAGACGATGTGTGGGCCAGCTGGATGGGTGAAGGGATAGTAGTGGGTGTGGTGGGCTGGCTGGACAGATAGATTGGCGGTGAGGTTGCTAGTTTTTCCAGATATGGGATCTCCCAATTGAAAAAGACTTCGGTGGATCATAGACCCACTAAACAGGTGGGTGGCGTGGACGATCGTTCCATGGGCTAGACCATTCTGGGCCTATTGGCCATTTAACATATAAATAAGGTCTTATAATGGGTTTCTCATCCCCAAGGGAGGGGGGTTAATGGCACACTCATTATAAGGATAGGGGTTGTGTGTGAGTTGTTTGGTTGTAATTATACCCTCAATACCTAATATAATATACCATTATAAGTAGACTAAATATTTTTATTAAAATTTTATAATTATTTAAGTATATATATTTATTTCTAATTATAATTATAAATAAATATATTTAAAAATATTTTTACAAAATTATAAACATATTGATATAATTATATGTATAATTAAATATATTTAAATAATAATATATATTTATAAATATATAAATATATATAATTATAAATATAATAAATATATTTATTATTGAAATATATATATATATATATATATATATTATAATTTAATAATTATATAAATATATTTATATTTGTTTATAATTATAATTATAAATAAATATATTTTAAAAGTATAATATATAATTATAAATGTATTTAATGTTATGAGCCTCTTGGTCTTTGGGATTATAATGGGTTCTCCCTTAACCCAGTTCCAAAGGGGTTTCTCTATTTCTCTTTTTTTAATTAAGGGGCTTTCCCCCAACCTTTTTCCTATATATAATTATAAATATAATAAATATATTTATTATAATTTGATAATTATTTAAATAAATATATATATAATCATAAATAAATAAAATTAAAAAATATTTTTATATAATTATAAATATATTAATATAATTATAAATAATTATATAATTATATATATATATATATTAATATTTAAATCTATATAATTATAAATATAATAAAGACAATTATTATTTAAACATATTTATTATAATTATATAATTATAAAAATATTTATTTATTTATTTATAATTTTATAAACACTTTTTAGAAAAATTATTATATTTTTTAATTTTAAAATTAACTATTTAAATTATAAAATAATTAAAAAATATTTTATTTTGATTAATTATATAAATTTTAAACATATTTTAAATCTTAAAACTTAATAAACAAGGAATAAATATTATCCATCTACATTGCAAACTTATTAAAAATATTACATGTATAGTAAATAAATAGATGTATAAATAAATATTACAAAATGATTAAATATATTTTTAACATTATTATTGAATAAATAATAATAAATGAATAAATAATATTATATAAATTATATAAATATTAAAAAAGTGAATTCATAATATTTAAGGGAATTACATAAACATAAAAATGAATAAAAATGAATAAATAGATGATATTATTTATATAAATAGAAAAATATTAAAAATGAATTATATTAACTGAAAAAAAATATTAAAAATTTAATTAAATCAAATTTAATTAAATAATATTAAATTAAATAATGTTAAATTAAACACACACACATGTATATTAGTGATTAATATATTTAAAATAAATTTATATTAAAACAGAATAAATATAGAAAATACTAAAAATGGGGAAATATTAAAAAGAATAAATTTTATTAAATCAATAAATAGACTTGCGCACATACATACATGTACACATGACAAACATACATATCTACACATACACTTCTACACACACATACATACACACGTATACACACATACACATTCATAATAAAATTTATGCACATGTATATATATTTTCAATTATTTAATATCAATATAAATAAATATTTAAATAATTATATCAATTTATTTATTATACAATTACTTAAATAAAATATTAATATATTTTATTTATTTTAATTATATATAAATTTTCTAATTAATGTATATAAATAAACTATTAAACATTTTGACTAATGTAAATTTGAGTATTGTTTATATATAAATTTATGAAAATAAGATTCATTTTTTATTAAAAGTTATTTAAATCATATTTATATATTATATTTACATATATAAACTTGTTGTAATTTGAATATTATTTAAAAATATATAAATATATATATATAAATTAAATTACTCACTGCGACCTTTATCAATGTTACAAATAAGTATTGATAAAGGTGTTACTTTTATCAATGCTAACAAAACAACTGATAAATAAGGGCTTTTATTAGTGCTCAAAAAGACATTAACAAAGGGTTCCCTTTTGGCAGCACTTTTGTTAGCACTAAAAAAATGTAATTTTATCAGCACTTTTTTTCAGCACTGATAAAAGTCACCCCTTTATGAGTTATTTTTGTCTAGTGATGTTAAATTTTAGTGTTTCATAAGGTGTGACTTGTGGTAGTGATATTATATATATTCATTATATCTATCATTATTAATATCCATGTAAAATAGAATTAAAATATGAACCACATCGCTTCATAGAGGTTGTAGTCCACAAGTATTCAGGATCGACGTTATCGTTTTCAAACAAATTAAAAGGTAAGAATGATGAAATGCTATTTTAATTAAAAATGACTAATTATATCATAAATATCATATATAACATTAAATATATCATAATATCCATCAATTAAAAATGGTTATGGAAAATGAATTGTATTGCTATGGGGAGGCGGTAGTCCACACATACGCACAAGTGATACCTTCACTTCCCATTTGATTGAAATTATAGTGAATAATGGTGGTTAAAATATCATAATAAAAATTAACTATATTTTGGATATAAATTTTATTATTTTATGATAAATACCATATATTTAGAGGAGTTATAATAAGAAATTAATTGAAATAGTTTAGGTTGGTGATTGCCTCTTCCTTGGTAGTCCTCATTTAGATCAATTCTTAAGAACCCTTTGAATTGTATTTTAAGTTGAAAAACACATCTAATTCATGTATAGGTATGTTTAGAAGATAAATGATAGGTTTTTTCAATAAATATTTCTAAATGTGGTGTAATGAATAAAAATGAGGGGTTTCCTTTTTTTAAGTGGGGGAGAGGACATGGTTGGAATTTCATAAAAGATTAAAATATAATAAAGTCATTTTCAAGAAAAATGCATCAAAATGGATTGATTTTTTAAGGTGTATAGTATGAGATTTAATTATGTCCATAAAATAGTATTTATAAATGTTTAATTGGAAAACATACACTTATATCATGGTTTAACTCTCCGGTAAACCCGTTTTAACCTTAATCGAAGTAGCAAATTTTTACTATTTTTATTATTAATTATGGAAAAAATTAACTAGAACATATTATTTAATATTTATTATTATAATTAAAAACATTTTATTAATTTTATCAAATTCATTTCATATAATTTTTTATAATTTAATTTAAAATTAAACCCATAAAATTTGATAAAAACAATTTTCCAAAAAAAATGCTTTATTAAGTACAAACATTTTTATACAAAAATCTAACATAAAATTGATTAAAATGACCTTACGTGGATTATTTATAATATAAATAAACTAATTTTACATTTAAAATTATTTTAACACAAAATTAACCTTTTAAAATCTTTAAATGAAAACACAGTTTAAAAAAATCAATATTTTTACTATTTATAGAAAAATAATTCTTTTTAAAAAATTATAAAACATGTAACTCTATGTTATTTTTGAAATTATTATTTAAAAAATTAAATTTATTTTTTAAAATAAATTTTCTAAAATTTTCAAAAAATTATTTATATTATATTCTAAAAAAACTATAAAACCCTTTTTTGAGGAAAAATGTTGTTTTGAGGCATATAATAAATTTACTAAAAAGTAAGTACATATTTATTAATAAATTAATTTTATCTAAAACCTTTAAACAAAATTTTAAAAATGTAGTTATTCCTATTAACTCCAATTTAACTGCTAGGATATAACTGTATACTCTAGTATGGTTCATTTTGACTTGAGTTTGCATGTATCGCAAGCTATCAATGAAAATAAATTTATTCAAGAAGAAATGTATTATAAAATACCAAGTTGTTACATTATACCCCCATTAAAATGAATTTTCCCCTCAAAATTCCATAACTCTTATATATAAAATGAATATATCTCTATTTCATCACATCCTCATGTTCCCAAATAGCTTCATCAAACTTCAGATTCCTCTAGAGAACATTAACCTGGTGAATAGACTTATTCCACAGAAATTTATCTCTATGATCAAATATTTTTACTATTTTTTATTCATAGTAAAGATCATTCTATAATGGTACAAACTATTCATTTATTATATGTTAAGTATTTGGTAAATACTTTTTTAACAGTGATACATGGATCAAAATATGGACTTAAGAGAGTTTCAATGAAAGTTCCAAACGATAATCTACCATCCCCACTCAGTCAAGAATCTGAAAGGGGATAATATACCTAAGGCTCAACTTTATTTATTTCCAAATATCATATCTTTCTTCCATATATAAATTCACTAGAAAATATTCTCCCCAACTTCGAATTCCACAATTTTTCGGTGATTCTCGAAATAACATTTTTGTCGACTCTAGGCTTCCTTGATGTTTTTCTTAATGGATTTAACATTCTCCACCATTTCCTTAGTTATTGTTGGTAACAATAACCTTATTTCTCCAAAACCATCCCAATACATTGTATTTATATACTTATTTCCATAAATGGATTCCTAACAAGCCATATGAATGCTCGATTGAAAGTTATTGTTGTAAGAAAACTCAACTTGAAGAAGGTGTTGATCCCAACTACATTTGAAATCCATAGAATAAGATATAATCATATCCTTTAGGATTTTATTTATTCTCTCATATTTTCTAAGGATGATAAGTATTAATGAATCTTAAATTTATATCTATAGCCTATAGTAAACCTTTCTAGAGCTTCAAGTTAAACCTTGGATCTCGATCATATACAATAGAATGTGGTACTCCATGAAACCTTAGCACTTCTTTAATGTATATTTTTAAAATCTGATTAAGAGATTAATATTCTATAATTTCAATGAAGTGTGCTGATATTATAAGGTGATTAAATTAAACCCAAATTGAATTTTAACCTTCAAATGTTTTTGGGATTCCGATGGTAAAATATATGGTGATGTTATCCAATTTCAATTATGGTATGGGTAATGGTTGTAACACCCCCTTAGACTTCTTTCTCTGAGAATTAACTTTATTATATACCAGGTATCGAGATACATACTCATAAATATTTCTCTTCATGTTTCCCCACTATAAATACTCTTTCAAATATCTATACAAATTTATAAGTCCAATATGAATAGAGAATGATGAACAATGAGTTTCATCCAATAACTCTTTTTCAAATCTGGTATAGGTGAGACACATACATAGTTCCTGAACCTTATCATCCCATCATAGTTAAGGTTGAACTTAGGAAAATTTCTTACCTTCCTTTTAAACTCCATATCCTCTTTCTATTCCTCTTCAATATCCACTTGGATATATGTTTGAACACTAATTTGAGAAAGAAAGTTTCCTCCCCTTCCATCAAGATTTCCAAATCCATCCTTTGAAAATACAAGAATATTTGATCCTTTGTAATCCTTATCATAGATAAAATAGCATGATTCTTTTCACTCAAAGCATATTCCAACTTGTTCATTTTCCTAGGGTGGTAATGTATTTAGTAGTCATAATATTTAATCAACTCAAACTATCTTCTCTAGTTAATATTCATTGCTTTCTAAGTGAATATATAATCTAATAATTTTTTATCCGTATATATATTATACCATTATCTATAAAGATAATTCCTCTATATATTTAATGAAAAAAATACCACATGTAACTCCAAATCATGAGTTGGTTAATTTTTATTATAAACCATCAATTTGTTTGAAAGATAAGCTATAACCATATCATTTAACCCAAGGATTTATCCTAGTCTCTTCATTTATGTATCACTATAGATAAAAATACCTTCTCCATTATGAGGTATTGTAAGCATAGGTTCACTGACTAAACTTCTATTTAGTTCCTGAGAATTTTCCTCCCATTAATATATCCAAGGAAACTTGGATCCCTTTTGAGTTAACATTGTGAGTGGATTAGATAGTCAAGAGAAATTTTCCATAAAGTTTCAATAATAACTAGATTCACTAAGAAAACTATGGATCTTAGTCATTGTTTTTGATCCAGGATAACATTTAATAACTTCTGTCTTTGATGGATAAATTGATATAACCTTTCTTGAGATTATATGTCCCAATAATATAGATTTTTGTTTCCAAAATTCACACTTAGTAAATTTTTCATATATCATATACTTCCTTAAGGTATTTTCTATAATCCTTAAGTGTTATTCATGATCTTATTTAATATTTAATTATATAATAATATCATATATAAATACTACTGCAAAATAATCAAGGTACCATCTAATAATCCTATTCATTAAATCCATGAAGATAACAGTGTAATTAGTAAGACCAAGTGGAATCACTTTAAATTCAATGTTCTTGTACCTCATATGAAGTACTATCTTGGGAATGTCTTCACTTTTTACCCTTATATGATAGTATCTAGGTTGAAGATAAATATTTAAAAAATATTGATCTCCTCATATTTAATAAAAAAACTCATCAATATAAGGAAGTGGATTCTTATTCTTGATTTTGATCTTGTTCAGGTCCCAATAATCAATATAGAGTAAAATTGATCTATCTTTCTTATTAACAAAATGAATAATGGAAACCCATTGTGATGCACTTGGATGAATGAATACATTATCAAGATTCTCATAGAGTTACATCTTTAATTATTAGAACCCAATCAAAGACATTCTATATGAATTCTATAAAATAGGTATGGAAACAAGTATACATTCTATTGAACACACAACTTCATGATTCAGAGGAGTACTAGGTATGTGTTCAATTGAGAACACAATATTTGTGGTTTGACAGGTGGAGGCATATAATTCTCATGAAGAAGAGGTTGGCATAGATATATGGAGAGAGTTAGTTAGAAATAACCTCTCGGGGATGTTCTATATCATCTCCACTTCTTGACTATGAGATACCAAATTAGATAGAGAAATATTTTATTCCTTACTTATTTCTTAACATATGGGCAACTCATCAATGGTTGAAGGCTAGAAAACTCCCTTATCAAGGATATGAGGGTAATCTCAAGATCATAAGTAAACCATGTTGTCATTAGGACATGGATTCATTCTCTATAGCCCAGAATACAAGGATATAAGAGCTTAAAAAATTCCTAAGAAGTGTTTTTCTCCACATCATAAAAACTCTTTGTTGAATGATTTCTAAATCCCCATAAAACATATGTATCTAAGGATGTGGAAAATGTAGAGCACTATACTTCATTGTGTCCCCATAATAGAAAAGCTCCCCAGATGTGGAATCTTGTAATGTTATAATCATGGGAGAAATCAAAAGACTAGGTAACACATGGTTCAGTTGGTCAATATAGTGAGATTCTACCAATTTAAAGATGAAGATACCTCAATAATGGAGGGAGAGGGCCACCAAAAAACTCCAAATATAGGCCCCCTAAAAAAAGAGGAACATGTTTTAGAAATAAGATTCAAATTTTTGGAATACCTAATAGCTTCTCGTAGAAGATGGATCCCATCATAGAAAATCATTTCACCCATCTCATACATGATAAAAATTTCATCAAATTAAATAGATCCCAATAGAAACCATCATAGTTTCCATCCAGCAGAAAAACCCAACCCATAGGGCTGGGGGTAGTTTTACCACTACCTCCACCCCTCAGGTCATCAAAACATGAGAGGAAATATGAAATATCAGTGGTAGCTACAAAGTAACCTCATACCATAGGGATGTGGGTATTTTTATCTCAATCTTCATCACTAGGTTCATCACACCCCAATAGGGTACTTGATAAATTAGTAGTGGTCCCAGATCAACCCCATACTATAGGTATGGGGGAATCTATATCTCATTTTTCATCTTAGGATCCATCAGATCCTTGAATGAAATAATAAAATCATCAACAATAGGATTATAAATTGTCAATAGCATCCCTAAATCATCACCATCCTACAGGATTGAGGGAATTTTTATGATTATCTTCAACCAGAAGGAATCAGTCTTATCTATGTTTGGAGGGAAATATTAAGGACTAACATCTCATTTTCTCATTTTGCTGAAAGACATACCATTACTATTTAGGGACCATTCATAAAACATGACCATAAAATATCTTAAGCTCACTATTCACATACCAATATAGGATGAACGTATTGAAATTCAATCAAAACGTGTAAGTTTAATAAGCTAAAATGGTCAAATATGGCTAGGGTTCATAGAAATGACTCTAACGTAACCCTATAAGGAGGAGAATTTGGTGAAGAATCACCCTATTGAATGGAGATTAATTATATTACTACCATTTGATGATAAAAATCAATGAATATCATCACCATCAACAGAAAAAATGATGTGAACCAAGATGAAAACATAAATATATTCGATATATAAATCATACCTTGAGATGTAGGAAATCTTGATGCATAAATTGAGGATTTACATGTATGGAATTAGAGTATGATTCAGAACCTAGAACCAATGAATGATTAATTTACAACACCATAATAAAAAAATTCCAAGGATAAAGGGAATGGTGTGGTTCCAACCCACTCATCACCCAAACGATTCGAAATTCCCTTCATAGTGGAACGACTGGAATAATATGAGAATCAGATAATATAAAATATCTCAATGAGGAACTACTTAGGGGAAAAATTACCACTAGGTATCTTTCTCATATACAGATGAATATATATCCTCCCAAATATATAGAGATAATTAATCTACCTCCAAGAGTATCATTTGAACATTAGGACATATCTAAATCTAGGAAGCCAATCAACATAAATATGTTAGTTGATAATTATTAGCACTTTACGTTGTTAAATTGAAAACCTCTCCCTCATCAGAGACATAATTATATCCTTGAATTGATCAATAATTAGTGGGATATGAAAACTAGGACACCTCATCAATCCTCACTTGATCCTTATAGATCATAGGCGGTCCATACAATGGTATCTCCATAACTCCTCAACACCATTGGGTGCAGGTCACTGTAGTAGTATTGTAGTGGTACTGTAGCAGTGGCGTCACTATAGATCTGTGAGTACTATAGTGGTGGTAGGGCACTATAGTAGCGGCGGTACGATGTAGGTAATGTAGCATGCAGGTTACTATTCACAAAATGGGTATTGGGCCAAAAATTTGGGTGTACGTGATATGTAATTGGATACAAGCCCACTGGGCTTTCGGGATATGTAATAGGTCTCCCTCTACCAAGTTAAAAGAGGTCTTTTCTTGGATTTAATAATAAAATGAGTCTTCATCCCCAACCTTAAAAAAACACCATTGAATCTCTGTCTACTCGAATGAATGACATAAATGGGTGGTGTGCACATGTACACCCTGGGAAGAAGCCATATATTAAATTGGTGGATGAAACTTTTCCCCTTTCCAAATTTGGAAATCATATATTCTAAACCATTGATGGTGTGGTAGATCTAGAACAATATCTCACACACTTTGTGTCCTGATGTGGCCTGATGATAGGCCCTCAAGATCAGTAGGGGAAACCAAACTAAATTTTTTTTATACAGAATCTGATAAGACCATCCTTAGTTTGGTACAACAACCTTCTAGTAGGATCTTTTGCGGGATGGGGAGACATTTTTCTTTAATTCCTTTATCAGTTCATCCCTACATTAAGCCAAATGATAATTTTTTATCCCACAAATTGAAAACAATATAAAAATGAGAGGGTTTTTCACTAAATCTATATATGGAAATGTTTAAACTATTCACTCATTATCCCTCCCTTGTAAGATAAATTACTACAACTATGTACTGAAAATATTTTAACTGAGTTGTAAAAACCATTGATCTTGATGGAGTATCCAGGAAGATTCTATGAGTTTGCAGATATGGAACAATGTCAAGGAGATTTCATTTAGTAGACCCATGATAAGAATTGGCCTATTCCTAAGGAACAAGGGGAGAGTTTTTTTAATTCAAATACCTCTATTATTACCCTCAAACCAATAGTAGAGCTCATTCAAGCACCCTATCAAGACCCGAATCTTCTGACACCTCTTGTCAAGTGATAGTAGGAACAAAATAATGTTCTACTAGAAGAAAAAAAGAGACCATGATCACTTGTGATTTGAGGAATGAATGAATAAATAATATTAATTGGGAAATATTAAAGTCCCTGGTTATTTTCTTGTAGAAATGGAAAATAACCTACTCAAGCTATTGGATCCCAAGAAACCAAATGAGGTCAAACTCACTGATCATCCAGACTATTTACCTTTTCATAAGAGGTTAGACCACATCATCCAAGATCTATTTGTCATCAAAGTCATATTATATAGCATGGTTCATTCTGGATAGGTGAAACTATAGTATACCTCGACATAGGTGACTTTTGTAACTGTCACTCTACCAGAAGAAGAAGGTGGAAGGAAAGGAGTTCTGAATAGGCATAGATAGAAGTTCAATAATTAGATGACTTGTAAGACATTTGACCAAGCTCATTTCAACCTGAGAACACAAATTATCAAACTAGCAATGATCATGGTATATTGGGAGGTGTAATTTAATACACCCCTTGTAGGTAAATGTAATCATTAGACATAAAAAAAGACAAAAGAGAAAGAATCATATCCAGCTCTTATAAAAGGATCTCACTCTTGCACACTTATTTCCTTCAACATCTAGAGAATGTGAATTGCCCCAACAAATGGAACCATTATCAGATAAAGAGCTCATTTTTTGTTATATTAATATATTTGACTTATAATATCCCTTATCTAATTATGAATACAAATCCGAGTATGAGTTCAAAATACCTAACCGGGGAGCTGGAGGCTGTGGATATAGAAGCTGAAGATACATGGGATGGAGTGGGTGTAATTGGACCTAATATTTCAGTCACGTATCCATGGAATCCATATATACAGTAGAGACCCATTTTTAGAACTCTATAAATCCCAATAGAATAATAGATATTCTTTATATCCCTCCAATATTTATTCAATCACAGCCATTTTATATGAATGACTATCAAGGGCGAGACTGTCTGATCGTCCCATACAAAGGGGAAGGTTGGTGCGACTTACACAACTTATAGAAGATTCTCCTTTGACATCTACTCAAGCACATGTCCTATCCAATTCAATCACCTCAACTCCCAATCCACATAATAGGGAGAAACACCACCTTGGAAATTGAAGACCCTTTCACAAAAATATGACATTATAAAATATTTGGTCATTTTTCTAGACAAAATATCAATCTTGGATACTATCCATTTTCAAAATTACTAAAAGAGGTACTAATCAAGGACCTATATATCCCATAGAAGATTGAGGAAGAAGTAACCGTATAAATGTTTTATCAAGTGGAGACTATGAAATTATAATGTCATATCACTATCATGTTCATAGAACAAAATCAGAAAGAAGTTATTTAGGGACATATCAAACCACTATAATTTTTAGGAAACTCAATAATGATGGCATCTAAAGGGAATTAGTTTAAAATGGTTCTGGGATCAATCTCATCCCTCTTTGAAACCTCTGAAATTTTGGATATTTTTTGGGGGGATTATATCTGAAAAAGATAACCATTCAAGGGAATAATTAGAGTGATAAAGAGACTCTCAAGAAGATTAATCTCAAGGATCGGTTTAGAGATCCCACTTTTAATGCTAAGTTCATGGTTATCCAGTAAGACACAATATATAATGTCTTACTTGTAAGACATTGGATTATAGCCACATGATGGTTCCTTCAACACTTCATTAATGATTGAAATTTTCCATTAATGGTAAGGTTGACATAATATATAGTGATAAACCCCCCTTCGAGTCTTGTAAACCCATATATACTGAAGTAGGTTACTATAAGAAGGAATGAAAACAACCAACAGTGGATGATGATATGTGGGTTGAATCCGACAATGGCTTAGGGACTACCCATGAAAATCCCCATAGAATTATTGATAGTTATTATATAATACTCATAAACCTGATTGAGGTAGAAAATTTAATCCCAGTAAGCTATCATGTACCAAAAACTTTATTGGATCATGTCAATGTAATAGAAGTCTCTCCAGCTGAATGGGACTCATCAAAAGGGGATCAAGATAATTCTCTATTTGGATTCAATAATTCCATTATTCCATAAAAAATTATTGATTATTCTACCAATAAAATATTTGTAACTCAGGATTTCTAGTCTCCTTCTACCCCCAGTGGCATCATAAGAGAAAACAAGCAACACTAAAGTCTCTCTGTGATGACTTTGGCAGTTCAATATGAAAACATTACTTCTAATGGCCTCTTTTACCACATAAGTGATATATATTCACTCATATTACCCACTAATCCTAAAAATTATACTATATTCTTGTAGATGGATGAATAATAGGATGACCTTAGGAATGCCCCTCCTGCATTTGAGGAAGGAATATTTACCACCATTGATGAGCATAATCATGTGAATCTAGGAATAGAAGAAGACCCTTAGCCAACATTGATTACTACCTCCATACCTGTAGAAGAGAAGGAGATGTATATTTAATTTTAACTATAAATTATACATAAATTCCTAGGTCTAAACCCTAATCTGGCTACGAACCACCCATGATTACATGATGGCATTGAGGTTTTAAGAAGTAAGCCAAGAGGATACACCCCTATCCTAATAATAATTTAGAATAATAAGTTGAAATTTTGATCAAAGAAATTTTTTTAGGAATTACAGTGCCCAAAATTGCTTTCCAACATCACCCCTATCAATAAAAAAGGAGATAAAGGTTTGTATCAATTTTAGAGCACATAATAAACAATTCCCAATTAACGATTTCTGGTTTTCAATCATAGAAATTTTGATCAATGCAACTTCTGGATTCTAATATCTTTCCATCATGGATGGGTATTCAAGGTATAATTAGATAAATATGGCCTCTGAAGATGAGGAATTCACCATCTTCTAAGTTCCTTAGGGGATATTTTTCTAACAGGTCATGCCCTTTGGATTAAAGAACTTTATAACTACTTACCAAAACTCCATGAATCATATCTTTAAGAACTTATTATAATGAATAGTATAATGGTATATCAATGACCTAGTATTAAAATATCAACAATGATGTGATCACCTCATGTATATTCAATCAATACTTCACAAGTAGCGGCTGTAGAGTTTTAAGATTCATCCTTTAAAGTGTTCTTTCAAAGTAACCTTAGAAAAATCCCTTGCATTTGTGGTACACCACCATGAAATCAAGTTCAATCCATAAAATACTAGTACAATCTTATAAATTTCAACCCCTCTGAATCTAAAAAAACTAAGGGGTTCTAAGGGAACCTTGCTTACATTCAGTATTTCATATCCAGACTAGTTGAAAACCTATCCCCTTAACTATGTTGATGAAAAGGGAAATCAACTACAAATGGGATGAGTACTGCCAATAATATTTTTATAATATTAAGGAGTACTTACTAAATCCATCATTCTTGATGCTTCTAGTTTAAGGAAATACAATTATCTTATATGTGGTTTCCATGGAATGATCAATCGGTGCTCTCCTCGCATGGAAAAATGATACAAGGAATCAAAAAAACATCTATTATCTCAGTCAACTATTATAGGAAATGATACTTGATATTTTTATATTGATAAGGACTACCTCACAATCTTCTTTGTAGTGAGAAATCTGAGACATTACTTGTAGCATCATGAAGTCCACTTGGTCTCTTGTATTAGCCCGCTCAAGTACATCCTTAACTGCTGATGTGAGGGTTTTTTTATTGAAAAACTCAATCAATAATTTTATCCCCTAGATAAATTCAGTATATCAATCCCTAGATTGTCTCTTGAAGAGGTTACAATTTGAGTTACAAGAGTGTCAATTTTGTTTTCTTTATTTTGGTAAGAAGAGAAATTTGGGGATTTGATTAAAAGTTAGAATATAGGTAATAAACTAAATTTAAATAATAGAGAAAATATATAAAAATTGATATGAATAAAAATGGTTTTGAAATTGGAATTAAAATAGTAGTTGTGGACAAGCTTCAACCTCTCAGACACTCCCATCTTCCTTATTTAAATATATTTCTCAATTGAATTTCAGAATGCCCCCAAGGACCCCCATGTGAACACTAAAATTTGAATAGATATCATATTGAGGCTTTTATATTATTTTTTCCCCACCTATATAAGTTATTCAATTTCTTGAATACCTTAAAGAAATAAAAGCTAATTAAAATCGCTATACTCAATGGTAAGACCTCGCCGAAGAATTTTAAATAGTGAAATCAAATAGTTTACTTCATAGATGTAAAAAAGATCCAATACAATTTTTTAAAAATATATTGAAGAAGTAAAACAACCATATTAATTAAAAAACATATATTCAATAGAAAATAAAAAATATATTACACGATAATAATGAAACTCAGACGAGAGTTTTTGTCGGGTGTCGTCATCTATAACCACTTGGTGCTTAGCCTCGCATAACTAGAGAAGCCTCCATATTCTATGTTATAGAATAAATTCATGAAATATTTATCAGTATCTCAATATAAACCTTTCACTTTCTCTCTCAATCCAACTCTCTTGAAATTGGATATCTTGAAATGGGAGAAGAGGCACATATTTATAGGTGAATGGGAGAAGAATTTTTTCTCAAAATATTTACTCTGTAAGATTGCGTGTTTAAAAATAATTAATATTCAGAATATGAAATAGGTGTCTTAAAAAAGTTTTTATAAAATATGTTATTAAGAAATCCTAAAAATTTCACATTTATTGGACACTTTTGGATGATGTTATAAATTAAAGACTAAGAATGTATTTTTCTGGACGAGAATTCCACAATTCTACCTCAAATGTATTACGTCCAATTCCACCCTTAATTAATGAAAACATCAACCAAATTTATTTAATAAGTGATTATATGTGTCCTATTTCAAAAAAAAATTGAATAACCACAATTGAAGATGTTTATCTAGAATTATGATTCAGTTAAAGATGTAGGGTCCATGCTTTCCTTATGAAAAATTATTCAACTTGATTGATTTTTAGGGCCTCATGTAATTCAAATAAACTCTTGAACCAGAAGAAAAAGTTGAAGGAAATAAATCAAGGAATCCAAAAAATAAATAATTAATCTATTTTAAATTATATTATAAAATAAATGACCAAAATATTTTTGTAATAAAATTATGTTAATATTCTAGAATTATACAATTTCAACTTTTTATCCCAAAACACACTATAAATCCAAAATTGTTACAAATAAGATCAAATAATTAAATTTTTTGGGTTTAAATAATTTAAATAGACATAAAAATAGTTTAAACGGTATCTTTATTAATTCCCCCACACTTGGCACTTGGACTCCTGGACAGGTGAGCAATAAAATCAAATCAATGAAAATTCAAAACACATACCAATGAAGTTCACCAATTTATCACCAATATTCAAAAGATATAATGATTCATTAAAAAAATAAACTTCTCAATTCAGATATTTTAATCAATTTCCACTTATTTTACCATCCCATACACACAACACACTTACCTCACACATTAATTTTTTCTCAATGCACAAATATGGGTTCTCAACAAGGGTCTTCTCATCCAAACCCATACAAGGATAACCGTAGGCATGATAAATTTAAACATATCTACCCAATGTGATCCAAGAACATGTGATTATCATGAGTAGTTTACAAAGGTTTTTTTGTGGCTTAAGGTTGGTGGGAATCATAAGTGAAAAAATTCTAAGGTTGAATAAGGAGGTTGTGGCTCTTTTTGAAGAAAAATGCATGATTCTAATTTTCAATCAAGTACAGTTTCCTCCTTAATATCCTATGAATAATATAATTTCCATCCAATTATATCAATATATAGGAAGAAAATATGACATTTTTCTTCTCTCTTTTATTTTCTCAATTTTTTTGAAAAGCTCTAGATAAGGCACAACATTATTCTATTGAGAGCGTTAGATAAGCACAAATCCATTTCATTTGAGAGATCCAGATTGGACCAACTCTCAAAAAAATATGTTCCAGCAAAAAAAATATCTTCATTGTTTTCATCTCCACCCAAATCAACACAAAATAAGGTATTAAATCACAAGTTATCTTCTCCCATACTTAATTTCAAAAGGATCATGCACTTTTAATTCTAGAGAAGGTTGGAAAGGGAATTTTGGATTTTAATATGGCTAACCTAACAGGCTTCACATGGCTACTAAGGGATCAATAATGATCAAATGTACTTGGAAGGCCAAAATAAAAAGATAATCATGAAAAAATGGGCTTCAAAATCTAAAAAAATTCCTCAATAATTTTAATCACAAGTATCTCATCCCTCATGTTTTGACATAAATAGATTAAGTTATGGATAAAAAAAGAATGGATTGGTTCTCTCAAGAAAAGAGGTGAATGAGAAAAATATATAAAAATGAGTTTAAAAGTATCATAGGAATTGGAATTTCAATTATAAAGATAGCGATATGTGGCATGAGAATAAAAAATCATAGGTTTTTTCAATAATTTTTCAAATTTTTGAACTCAAAATAGTGTTATTTTTAGAATTCATTGATTTTTAGTTTCAAAGGATCAATTGGTTCACTCCTTGGAATGAGTTTCAAAAAAATTCAAGGAATTTCAAAAAAAATTAAAAGAAAATTGAAATAAATCGCACGAAATTTGAAAATGATAATAAGAAACACACATAAAAATGGAATGGAAATTTGAAAAGAAAAAAGAAAAAAATACAAAGGAAAGAACAAAAAATGCTAATCTACCCATCATTTGTCTCTTCCCCTACACATTTTTTTAGAAGTTTCATCATTTTAAAATAGATTTATATAAGAATTAAATTCATGAAATTATGAAGAAAAATAAGTGAGAAGGAAAGACCCAACCTAGAATAAATTATATTTTGTGTCACAAAGATAGATCTCCTCCCATGTAGGATCTTTAACAGTCACTCTAAATAGCGTTAACCTATTCCCATTAACTATGAATGGTGTCCCTATGTTTGGATATTTTATCTGTATTACACCAAAAGGAAAAACATGTGTAATAATGAAAGGGACAGACTATTTGGAACAAAATTTACCTAGGAAAACCATCAATATGGCATCAAATAGCAACAATTTGTCTCCCTCTTTGAAGTTTTTGTTGAGAATCATCCCATAACAAAGTGATTTGGTTTTTTATTTTTATAAATAGGATATTTTATATGAATTATTTATGATCTCCTTCAACTCACGCAAACACAATTTTCTTTCTTTTCCAGTAGAAAATGGTTTCATGTTACATGTTTTGAGAGCCTAAAAATATTTGTGTTCTAACTAAACCGATAGGTGAAAAGCATTTACATATACTAATCTAAATGTTTATATGCCAATTAGTGTTTTGAATGCAGTCCTATGGTCTCAGAGTGCATCATAATGTCTCAAACTCCAGTCCTTTCTATTTGGGTTAACAGTTTTTTCTTGAATTTGTTTGATTTCTCTATTAGATAACTCAACAATTCCATTTGTTTGAGGATGATAGGGTATACATAACCTATTATGAACTCCATATTTCTTCAATATATATTACAATGTATTATTAAAAAATGGGTACCTTGATCCATAATCAGAAACTTTGGAAATCCAAATCCTAAAAACAAATTTCCTTTCAAAAAATTGGATAAAAATTTAGCATCATCATTTCTTGTGGGAATAGCATATACCCACATGGAGAAATAATCAACAGGCAAGAAATATATAAATATATCCCAAATAATTGAGAAATTCCCCCATGAAATCCATTACCCAAACATTAAATACATAATTAAAAAAAGGGGTTTTGTGTCATCTCATTCCGTTTGGTAATTTTTCCTTATAATTGATAATTTTTACAAGTTCTACACAACTTGGAAGAATCTTTAAAAATGGTGGGTCAATACAAACCGTAATAAATAAATTTTCTCTCATTTATTTTTATCCCAAAGTGTCCTACATACCTCAAAGTGTGTTAAAAATTAATGACAAATTCAATTCCAGAATTCAGGATTCATCTCTAAATCATTTGATCACTACCAATATTCCCCAAGTAGGGATCATCCCAAATGTATTTCTTTGATTCACTCATAATTTTATCAATTTGTTTCTTGGGAAACTAGTGGGGAATTTAATCAAAATAAAAATAGTTTAAAAGATCATAAAACCATGGACTTTCACATTGACAAGAAAAAAACTCCACATCTAGAAAGGTTTCTTTAATTAGTGGACATATCTAAAGTTTTCCATTCAAAACTGATGGTATCATACTCAAATGATTAGAAAAAAGTTTATCAATTCCTTTTTTATCCTTTATTTCAACATTAAACTCCTATAACAGAAAAATAAATCACAAAATTATTGGTTTTCCATCATGTTCCTGCATCAAAAATCTGATTCCAGAATGATTTGTGAAAACAGTCACCTTGGATCCCTGTAGATTGCATCTAAATTTTTTCAAAGTAAAGACAACAACCAAAAGTTCCTTCTCAGTTTTTGTGTAGTTTTATTGGGCCTGATATAAAGTTTTTGAGGCATAGAAGATCACATGATATTTATTTTCCAACCTTTGACTTAACACTTCCCTAAGAGAAAAGTCAGATTCATCAGTCATGATTTCGAAGGTCAAGTTCAATTTGTGTGGTTGAACAATGGGAGGGGTTATCAGTTTTTGTTTTAGCACCCCAAAGGCTTGTTTAAAATTATAATCAAATATAAATGGGGAATATTTTTGGAGAAATATGGGAAAAGGAAGTGAAACCTTACTAAAATCCTTTATGAATATCATATAAATTCCATCATGGGCAAGGAAGGATCCCACATCTCTCATAGTTTTTGGGTATGGTAATAAAGAAATTACATCAACTTTGGATTGAGAAAATTGAATTCCATCAAGGGACATAACATTTCCAAGTAAAATCCCATTATCTACCATGAAATGGCATTTTTCATAATTGAGAATTATATTCTTATCAACACAAGTTTCGATAACATGAGACAATTTTTTTTGACAATTATCAAATGATGATCTATAAACATTGAAGTTATCCATAAAAACTTTCTTGAAAGTTTCAAGATATTTAGAAAAAATGCTCATTATACACCTTTTAAATGTCCCAAGATCATTACACAAACCGAAAGGCATTCCCAAATAAGAAAAAGTTACAAAGGGACATGTGAAAGTGGTTTTCTCTTGATCATCCAATGAAATGTGAACCTATAAATACCCAGATAATCCATCAATAAAACAATAGTGGGTTTTCCTAGATATTCTTTCAAGGACTTGATCAAGGAATGGAAATGGGAAGTGGTCTTTCCTTGTAATCAAATTGAGATTCCTGTATTCAATTCACATTCTCTATTTATTTGGAAGCCTAATAGGAACAATCTCACAAAATTAATTTCTTGAGATAGTAAAGCCACTTTTCTAGGGAACAACATGGACTATATTTACCAATTGACTATCAGATATTGGAAAAATAATTCTAGTAACCAAGAGGGTGGTTGATTCTTTCTTGAAAACCTCTAAAAGTGTTGGGTTCAATTTTATTTGAAATTATCTCACTGGTTTATCATTTTCCTCCAACAAAATTCAATGCATACACACTAAGGTACTGGTTCCTATTAAATTATAGGGAGTCCATCCTATTTAATTCTTGTGGTACTTAAGGACTTCTAAAATTTGGTTCTCCTAGTCCCCTAACAAATTATTTGAAATTATTATAGGTAATTTTTCATCCTCACCTAATAAATCATATTTGAGATTCTCATGAATTGGTTTTAACTGTAACTTAGGTGGGTTAAAGGGACATTTATCATATGTATGATTCCTCCGTGAACCTTCCGATTCCAAATGAAATTCATCATGATGAAAAATTAAATTTTTCTCAATACTTTTTTCATGAGGAAAATTAGAAACCTCTATAGAGATACCCCTAGTGAGTTTAAGGGTTTCTAGAAATTCATATTCATCAATTTTAACACCCTGATATTTTATGAGATATATTATTTTTAATTTCTTTGATGTCTTCTATTATACACTACAACAAGATTAGCTTGTACTATATGCAACACCGTATTAGCTTGCAGTATACGCAAAACTATTCTTGGATCGTGTTACACACAATTTCAAGTTCATTTTGTGGAAATTATTTTATGCAAAATTAATTATAGATTTTGTTTAATGTATAAATTAAATAAGTTTTGATTATGTTATACGCAACACCAAACCGATCTTTCACTACACGCAGCCCTGACTTGGCATGCATTACACGCAATCAAGACCTTCTTTGATAATGTGTGTAGAACGCAATACCAACTATCACTAAATGAGATATTATTATAATATTATTATGATCTAGCCGTTATGAATATTAATACCCACTTTTTGAAATTTTATAAATTTTATCTTTCAAAATTGACTTCATTTTTATAGGTTAAAATAATTGATATTATAAATACCCAAATAAATGTAATTTGAGACTTTTTATGAATTTCACTAATTTTATAGGTTAATATTACATTTTAGTATTTATTTAATTAACTTTATTTGAACTAATAATGTTTTTATGATTTTCAAAAAAAATAAATTACCAAATAGTGTCAAAATTGACATAAAATAGTTTTAAAAAAAATATTATATTATTAGTTGTTATAATATTCCTAAAAATCTAAATTTCGGTCAAATGACTTAGATAATGGTATATATATTTTAATAATTAACCAATTGGGGTTCTTTTGGCTTGTTATAGTAATTTTATTAACTATTTAGTGTAATAAAACAAGAAGAAACGGTAAAAGTTAAATTATTTAACTTAGAGTTAATTCTAAAAGATAAGGTTAAATTAGTAACCTAGACTTGTCTAAAAACTATTTGTTGAGAGGATTTAGACCCATAACCACTTTATCTTCGAAATAAATCAATTTTGAGATATTATAAACTGAATATGACTTTATTATAAAATAATATTTTAAGTTTTTCCAAAGGTGCCCCACTCCTCCCTTAAAAAAATGGCACCCCTTCCCTCTTCTCTTCACACCCTTTTGAGTATTGAATCTCATCCAAAACCTAACAATTCCTCTTCTCAACCTCTATAGTTACATAATAGAGGTTTTGGTCTTCTCAAAAGACCAACTCTAGTTCCCTAAGAAGAAGTTTAAAGGAGGTGCGTCGAGGAAGAGGTAATCTCTTCTACTGACTCTTCCAAGTTTCTTTCTTATTCGACTTCCTATTCTTTAGTTGTTTCATTATAAATTAATAAAATCACTATTAATTATATACTGATATGTTATTATAAATATGAAACAACCCTATTTCACCTTCTATCCATCCTACAGAAAATGAAATCACCGCGTGTGCGTATGTATGGAATACCGTCTCCACGCCGTGGTGTAGTCTCTTTTCGACCACCACCTTACTTGGATGGGTATAATGGTATAAATAAATAACTATATATGATTATTTTAAAGTTATATTGATTCTTAAATATTATACATACACTTCAATACAATTCCATGATCATGGGAATGATATCATCGCTCGTGCGTATGTACGGACTACCGTCTCCACGACGCGATGAGATTCATTCTCCATGTTAACCATTCATGAATGATTATAAAGTATATATAATGAATAATAATTAAATATATGAAATAATAATCATACTGGATTTATGTATATATATGTATGTCATCTACTTAATTCCATTCAATTCAATAAGGAAACGAAAACAGTGTTCATGCGTACGTACGGCCTACCGTCTCCATGAACGGTGTATTTCATTCCATTTATCTATCTATCATATATATATGTATATTATGAATATATATTATATATATATCATGTTTTACATTTGTTAATTAATCAAATCCGGATATAAGTAATAATATCAATAACAACAAGTCTAAACACGTTTGATAAATGAAATGATTTTACCCAAAACGCTGCTTTAACATGGAATTTACAAAAGAATGGGTAATATAAAGTCACAAGTGAACCATATATGATATCATAAAAATGAATATGATTCTGTAATAAGTCAATGAAATTATTTAAATCATTATACATGAGGTTTGGATACATACGAAGCATATCGAACATAAGGTAAGGGATAATTTTTCAATCTCATTTTTATTCGAGATTTCTTATCCCTAAGTATTTACTAGGGTTATATTTTTCATCCATGTCCATAAAATGTTTTTCATAAAGTGTTTAATATTATCCCATGTATGTATAAAGTCATTTTTACCCTTCTTTGACTTTTACATTGTGTTATGGAAAGAATCTTTCTTTTCTTTACCATACGAGGAACTTTTTGACTTTTCCGGAAAAAGTACGAGAAGAATGTTTTTTTAACTTATACGGCATGAAGGGATTTTTATGGTTTCATAACACCTTATTTTCATGAAGATTACTCTATAATATTTCAGGAATATTTTCAAAAAAATCTTCTTCTTTTAAAATTGCAAGGCATTTTGTGAAAAAAATGATTTTGAATAAGAAAGGATATTTTCCTCAAGAATTTATTTCAAGTGTTTTATCAAAACCATTTTCCATATAAGATGGAATTATTTCATATGTGTATGTTTCAAGTATAATTTCTCTATGATTTAAATGGATTTAATTTTATTATGATGAAATGATATCCATTTTTTGATGGATTATGTTATGATGGGATGATGTTTATGAAACCCATTTGTATTCTTTGAGTTATGATGAATGATTTATGTCTATATTGTGGCAAAAGTAAGAATGACTTAATTATAATATGGGTGGGACCTATATCTCCCTCCAATTCATTGGGTAAAGATTTATATTCCATGAGATAGACATGTATGGAACGGTAAGTTAATCTGGTTCAGTGATACAGGACTGGAACGAGGAGTGAACTCGATTCAGAAAGGGACTTTGTCCACTAAGATGGTCTTGGTAGAAATGTCTTGGCTAATATGGAAGTCATATCATGTGATTAATGGTTTTCCATAATTAAATGTTTTATTCCCATGCTATTTTATCATGATTTATGTTCCTTTATGATATATTCCTTACGTACTTCATAGATTTATGTCTTTGCTCAATATTTTGATGTTTAGATTTTATGTTCAAGTTTTTGAATTCAAATGTTTATGGATTGTTTTATGTTCTCTATGATTTCCATTATTGAGCATTTAAGCTCAAACTTTTTATTTTTTCTTTTCCCCAGGATATAAATAATGTTTTTAGGTAAGAAAACCTAAGGGGAAGATCTTTATGGGAGATGTTGAATATCTTTCACCATGATTAGAAGATTCTGTTCCGAGTTTCCAAAGACACTATATGGTCTTTGGACTTATATTTTTGTCATGAATTATGTATTTCGCAAAAGTAACGTAATATCCATGTATATCAAGCTTTGGGTCTCTACAATTGGTATCAGAGCGAATGTTTAGTTAACCTTTGGAAATTAGGATGCGAAAACTTTAGTGAAATACCTAGAGATATTTATAACGTATGTCTAGGGATGTCCCTAAGGATAAGTATACGTATAGGTTATAGTCCTAGAATTACGGTAACGATCTTAGAATTTATCATAAGATGTTAGATATTGATGGTAATTCCCCTTTATTATGTTGTTTTCCCTAGCATGATTTTTTCCTCTCACACTATTATTTTTAGGTTTTAGAAAATGGCTAGAAACAAGAAGATTCATGATAATGGAGGATATGATGGACAATGGAATGATATTCTTCATGAACAAACAAATGAAATTGGATCAGAAAGTCCACATATTGTTATTATGTATAATCATCAATTTCATAATATGATCAATAATCTCAACTTTGGTAAGTTTCCCGACTCAACTAATAATAGAAAGATGGAGTTTCATGATGATCATAGTGGAAAGATAGTTAAATTTCTCTCATGTAATCATGTGGGAAGAAACATCAAGAAGAATGTTCCAAAGGAACTGGAAGATGCTTTGGGTGCGGAAAAGAAGGACACAACTCCAGTAAGTGCAAAGGAAAATGTTCAGTTAACACCATGGGGAAGGATAATGGTATTTCTACGACATCAACAATGATTTGATGTTTTAAATATGGAATGTATGGTCATTATGCAAACCAATGCCCTAAGGGAAAATCTCATGAAGAGAATCAGAATGGTCATATGGGTAGTATTTATGTGGATGATGATAAGGAGACTACAAATGATATATGAGATGAAAGAAGTGTTGAATCTTGGTCAATGGTTTAAGAAGGTAGTGGAATGATTTATGTTTATCAATAGTTATGTTGTATAGGTAATGATACTATGGAATAAAGACACATATAAGGATTGTTACACTATTTTTTTTCCTAAAGTATTTGAAAGTATATGTTGAATGGTACCGGTAACCCTAAAAGGATAATTCATATATTTTTGGAAAGTAGATGATATGCACATAATGAAGGGATAAACAGAAAATGAAAATTTGATAGTATTTATGAGCTCATGATTGATATAAGGACAAAGTGATATCATGGTTTGAGTATATAGAAATTTTGGGATTTTGGTATGTTGAATGAGTTAACTTTTGACAGCATTCAGTTTTTCGCTAAGGTTCTATGGTAATTCATGATTCAAAAGAATACATGATTAAGGTATTCACATGTTTGAAATGTGACCAACAAGATATATCTTATGATATATGGGGGACAAATGAAGGAATTCACATGCTCGGTAGATGAAATTTCTCGTATTTGGATAGAAGTATTTTCAATAAGCATAATGGTTGGAATGGATTAAGTTAGACATAATATAGAATTGTTTAAGGCTAGAAATTTTTTTGATACTATTTCTGGAATCTTATAATAGTGTAGTTTTAGAAAAAGGACAACCCATAGGACGAGCAACAACTTTTCGCGTCAGACAAGGCTGTGGGAATCGAACCCACAACTGAAGTGCAACAGGCCTTTATCCCCTACCACTGGCCTATAGGAAGTCCCTAGTTATTAGAAACTAGTTTTATTTTATTAATAAGGATGATAGATGAAGTATAAGTCCATTTTTGGAATCATATACGATTCACCTCACCATAGATGGACTTATTTATATTTGATAACTTTTGCTAACCTTTTGTTTGAGACATATGGAATGACCCATCATTCTATCACATGATCTACTAACACTTCACAAATGACAAATTCGACTTCATTTCTTTAAGAGATGAATTGGAAATTGTTCAAGGCACGAGCAACGGTGAGATTATATCGAAATAAAGTAAGTATTTCTTCTATTTCAAATTTTTTAACTTTAGGAAAATGATCTTGAAAACAAAAAATATTGTCCTAGTGTCCTTATATCCGATGAATTAGATGGTACCTTAGATCATCAAAAATTTATGGATTTGTGATTGTTGGCTTTTTCATAGCCATGTTCTCTACCACTCTCTATCAGAACATGATGGTTAGATTTTTCTTCCATATCCATATTTTCACCTATGTTCTCGTATGTGGAAACCCAGTGATTAGTTAATTTGGGTAACCATTAAGTTTCATAATTTAGTTTTTAAATTTCAGTTTTTGGTATTCCTTTTTACAATGTGGGTTTCTATTAAAGAAACTTTCAAGTAGTAAACCATTTATAACCCGAACGAATTTCGAGGGTGAAATTCATTTTAAGGGGGTAGAATGTAACTCCATGAGATTTTATGAGATATATTATTTTTAATTTCTTTTATGTCTTATATTATACACTACACCAATATTAGATTGTACTGTACGCAACACTGTATTAGCTTGCAGTATACGCAACACTATTCTTGGCTCGTGTTAGACACAATTTAAAGTTTGTTTTGTGGAAATTATTTTACACAACATTAAGTATATAATTTTTTTAATGTATAAATGAAATATGTTTTTATTATGTTATACACAACACCAAACAGAGCTTTCACTACACTCAGCCCTGACTTGGCTTGCATTACACACAATCAAGACCTTCTTCGATAATGTGTGTAGTACTCAATACCAAGTTTCACTAAATGATATATTATTATAATATTATTATGAACTAGACGTTGTGAATAGTAATACCCACTTTTTAAAATTTTATAAATTTTATCTTTAAAAATGGACTTCATTTTTGGATTCGGAATATTGAAATTATCCTAGGGTGAATTTTTGGTACTTTTCTGAAAACTTTCAATTTTTGATGAATCGTGAAAACAGTGGGTTACTATTTAAAAACTGGCTTTTTATTTAAATAATTATTTATTTTATATAAATTTATTTTAGGTAAAAATTGATACATAATACCTATATAAGTTCAATGTAATTCATTGGAGTCATTTTATAATAATTTTAGATATATAAAATTTTATTGAACTTTTCACCGTCTTTTACCCACCTCCTAGGAGAATTTGAAAATTTACATAAAACTTAATTTTACCGCTTCTGTGAGTGGAATTTCGAAAATTTGAGAGACAAAGTTAATATCAAGGAGTAAAATGTGGTTCAATAAGATAAAAATAATTTTTGGTCAATAGTAACTTTTTACTTTTATTTATCGCGGTTAAAAGTAAATAGGGTAATTAAGGGTAAAAATGTTATTATTATTACCCTAAAACATGTTATAATTCTATTGGATAAGTATAATTCGACCAAAAAAAACTTTAGGAATATAATATTATCATTTAGGTCCACTTTTATTATATTAGGACATTTATTATTATTTTATTTAAAAAAGAGTTAAAATAGTTAAAATCAAAGTTTAATAACTAAAACATTTTTAATATAGGGTTATACATAAGATAAATTCGACTATAAATATTAATTACAAAGATAAAACATTTTCCTACCTAATGGTCTTTTATTTATAATTTTTAGACATTAAATAATTTGATTTTTTTATGACACAATGGTGATGCAGTAATTACCTAAATAATGAAATATTGAAATAATTGATTTTATAAATACCCAAATAAATGTAATTTGAGACTTTTTATGAATTCCACTAATTTTATAGGTTAATATGACATGTTATTATTTATTTAATTAACCTTTTTAGAACTAATCATGCTGTTATGATTTTTACAAAAAATCAATTACCAAATAGTGTCAAAATTGACAAAAAATGGTTTTTAAAACAAATATTATATTATTAATTGTTATAATATTCCTAAAAATCAAAGGATTAGAAAAATGACTTATATAAGGTTATATATATTAATAATGAACCACTTGGGATTCTTTTTGATTGTTATAGTAATTTTATTAACCATGTAGTGTAAGAAAACAATAAGAAACGGTAAAAGTTAAATTATGTAACTTAGAGTTAAATCTAAAAGATAAGGTTAAAATAGTAACCAAAACTTGTCTAAAAACTATTGGTTGAGAGTATTTATACCCATCCCCACTTTAAATTCGAAATAAATTAATTTGGAGCTATTATAAACCAAATATGACTTTATTATAAAATAATATTTTATGTTTTTCCAAAGGTGCCCTTCTCCTCCCTTATAAAAACGGCACCCCTTCCCTCTTCTCTTCACACACTTTTGAGCCTTTAATCTCGTCCAACCCCTTAAAATTATTCTTATCAACCTCTATATTTACATCATATAGGTCCTGGTCTTCTAAAAATACCAACTATAGTGCCCTAAGAAGAAGTTTAAAGGAGGTGCGTCGAGGAAGAGGTAATCTCTTCTACCGACTCTTTCAAGTTTCTTTCTTCTTCGAATTCATCTTATTTAGTTGTTTCATTATAAATTAATAAAATAAGTATTAATTATATATTGATATATTATTATAAATATGAAACATCCCTATTTAACCTTCTATTCATCCTACGGAAAACGAAATCACCGTGCGTGTGTACGTATGGAATATCGTCTCCACACCGTGGTGTAATCTGTTTTCGGCCACCACATTACTTGGATGAGTATAATGGTGTAAATAAATAACTATATATGATTATTATAAAGTGATATTGATTCTTAAATATTATACATACACTTCAATACAATTCCATGATCATGGGAATGATATCATCGCTCGTGCGTACGTACGAACTACCGTCTCCACGACGCGATGAGATTCATTCTCCATGTTAACCATTCATGAATGATTATAAAGTATATATAATGAATAATAATTAAATATATGGAATAATAATGATACTGGATTTATGTATATATATATATATATATGTGTATGTCATCTACTTAATTCAATTCAATTCAATACGGAAACGAAAACAGCGTTCATGCGTACGTACGGCCTACCGTCTCCATAAATGGTGTATTTCATTCCATTTATCGGTCTATCATATATATATATATATATTATGAATATATATTATATATAAATCATTTTTTAAATTCTGGAATTAAGTAAATAATGATATAAGTAATAATATCAAGAACAACAAGTTGAAAAATGTACGATAAATGAAACGATTTTAGCCAAAACACTGCTTTAACATGGAATTTACAAAATAATGGGTAATATAAAGTCATAAGTGAACCATATATGATATCATAAAAATGAATATGATTTTTTAATAAGTCAATTACATTATTTAAATCATTTTACAGGAGGTTCGGATACATACGAAGCATATCAGACATAAGGTAAGGGATAATTTTTCAATCTCATTTTTATTCGAGATTGCTTATACGTAAGTATTTACTGGGGTTATATTTTTCATCCATGTCCATAAAATGTTTTCAATAAAGTGTATAATATTCTTCCATGTATTTCTAAAGTCATTTTTACCCTTCTTTTACTTTTACATTGTGTTATGGAAAGAATCTTTCTTTTTTTTACCATACGAGGAACTTTTTGACTTTTCCAGCCAAAGTACGAGAAGAATGTTTTTTTAACTTATACAGCACGAACGGATTTTTATGGTTTCATAACACCTTATTTTCATGAAGCTTACTATACAATAGTTCATGACTATTTTCAAAACAAATCCTATTCTTTTAAAATTTCATGGCATTTTGTAAAAAGAAAATGATTTTGAATAAGAAAAGATATTTTCCTCAAGAATTTATTTCAAGTGTTTTATCAAAACCATTTTCCATATAAGATGGAATTATTTCATATGTGTATGTTTCAAGTATAATTTCTCTATTATTTAAATGGATTTACTTTTCTTATGATGAAATGATATCCATTTTTTCAGGGATTATGTTACGATGGGATGATGTTTATGAAACCCATTTGTATTATTTGGGTTATGATTAATGATTTATGTTTATGTTGTAGCACAAGTAAGAATGATTTCATTATGAAATGGGTGGGACCTATATCTCCCAAAATTTCATTGGGTAAAGATTTATATCTCATGAGAAATACATGGCTTGAATGGTAAGCAAATCTGGTTTAGTGATAGAGGACTGGAACTAGGAGTGAACTCGATTCAGAAAGGGACTTTGTCCACTAAAATGGTCTTGGCAGCAATGCCTTGGCTACTATGGAAATCGTATCATGTGCTTAATGGTTTTCCACAATTACATGCTTTATTCCCATGTTATTTTATCATTATTTATGTTCCTTTATGATATATTCCTTACATACTTCCAAGATTTATTTCTTTGCTCAATATTTTGATGTTTAGATTTTATGTTCAAGTTTTTGCATTCAAATGTTTATGGATTGTTTTATGTTCTCTATGATTACCCTTACTGAGCATTTGAGCTCACCATTTTTATGTCATCTTTTCCCCTGGATATAAAGAAAGGTTTTAGGTAAGAAAACCAAAGGGGAAGATCTTTATAAGATAAGTTGAAGATCTTTCACCATGACTAGAAGATTACGTCCCGAGTTTCCAAAGACACTAAACTAATACGGTCTTTGGATTCTGTTTTTGTCATGTAATAAGTATTATGAAAAAGTAATGTAATATCCATGTATGTCAAGCTTTGGGTATCTACATCAATACTAAGATCATCAGTCTCAACATCCCAAGACTCATCACAATCTTCCATTTCAACCAGTTATTGATCATATTCAGCATCAGACAAATTTTTATCTTTTGAATCAACATTTGATATATCATCATAGGAAAAATCAAGGAACATCTCAGAGGAAAACAAATAGATCATTTTCACTTGGGTGAATGAATTATCCTCAACTTGTTGTTTTATGGGATAAAAAATGTTGAAATGAACAACATCTCATCCAAATTGTAGTGAAAGTGTTCCTTTGTGAACATTGATTATTTCTTTTATATTTTTTAAAAGTGCTCTACCTAGAATGATAAGTGCTTGGGTAATGAAATGGTTATCCTTTATGTCCAAGACACATAAATCTATAGGAAAAATCAGGTCTCTTACCTGAATGTTAACATCCTATATAACTCTAGAAGGATTTGTGGTACCTCAGTTGGAAAGTTAAATGATAATTATAGAGGGTTTAAATTATCCCACTTGAAGAGATGAGTAAAATAATGTGTAATAAAATTGATGTAGGCCCCTAAATCTATAATTAAATCATTTAATTCACATTTCCCAATGGTGTAGGGAATGGTAAAGTTTTCTGGGTCTTTATACCTGACAATAAAGTCATTTAGAATCATGTACAAAACATTCCTCCCTAATTTGACCTTTTCTCCTCCTTTAAATTTCCTCTTATGGGAACACATGCATTTCAAAAATATAGAATACCTTAGAATTTGTTTCACAGTATTAAGCAATGGAATTTTGACTAGAACTTTCTTGAATGTTTCCAAAACCTCCTTATCCAACTCTTTTTTAGCAATCGACTTCATTAGTGGTTCACTCCTATGATAAGTTTGTGGAGGTTTGAATGTTTCTGGGATATTTTGAGCACTTTTTTGAGAAACATATGGATTATTAATCCTATTAAAATCATTATTTTTTCTTTAAAATATAATTTATTCTCTTTAATTTTTTTCCATTCAAATAATCTTAATAATTTTTAGCTTTTCCATCTGTAGTGGGATTCTCATTAATAGTGTCGGCAGCGAGCTTGATTTTCTCATTTTGAGGGTTATTCATTTTTTTCCACTCCTAAGTTAAATTTTAATAATATTTTACTTCCCATTATCTCTCTAATTAACTTGTGTTTTTGAGGGTAAACCTCCACTCTTTTTATTTTTTTTGAAACTAACATCAAAGCAAAGTTGACAGATTTGAGTCATCAAGTTATTCAAGATGTTTTTTTGTTATTTTACTATTTCTTCAAGTTTTCTCTCTAATGTTTTAGTGGGAGGAGCATGTTAAAATATTCTTCTAGAATTATAATTGGATTTCTCATTGAAATATCTAGGTTGAGAATTACTTTATTGTCCTTGGAATAAGCCTCTCGGTTGTCCGGACTACTGAAATCTTTAATTAGAGTTGTTGTTCCATCCCTAATTATGATTTTGGTTATTTTGAAATAGAATTTGTAAGTTTTATTGAAATATTATTCCATGAAAAACTTCACTGAAGTTCTCAGAAGTCTCTTGTATTTATGTTCATTGATCTCTAAAATTTTCATTGGAAGAACAAATCCCACAATGGACTTGTATTTGAAAAGTTTTATCAGGTTTGGGTGGTGTTGGTGGGTTTTTGGAATGCATCATTGACCTCAACATAGTGGTAATATTAGACATTTAATTCCTAATAATGTTTTTTAGGACCATTAGTGGGGAATTCTTGTGTAGATTTTACATGAAGAAGGCCCCTTGTTCCAAATGGTTGAGAATTTTGGGCCATGTTTTAAATTATTATCCTAGAAGCAGCATGTGTTTTGTCAACTAATTCTCCTACCATAAAATCATCAATAATTATTTTATCAGTGATACGCAATCCCTTATAAAATTATTGAATCAAATGTTATTCACTGATTTGATGGTGGAGGAAGCTAAAACAATGTCTTTTGAATTGTTCATAGTTCAGATGAAATATTTATCCTTGAGTTTTCCAAATTCCAAAAATATATTTTTGAATGGAAGCTGTTCTTGATGTAGGGAAAAATTCAAGGAAAATTTTCTTCAATTCATTCCAGTCTTTAATTAAAGTTGAATTTGAATATAAGAACTATTCTTCAGAAACTCCTTCTCGAGAAAAAGAAAAACACCTCAACTTCATTTTATTTGAATCAACACCATGAGGTTTCATGTTGACACATAAATAATTTAATTCTTGAAGTTTTTTATATGGTTATTCACCTGGAAACCCATTGAATTTTGAAAGTTGGTAGATGAAACCAGATTTTATTTCACACCCAACAGGTTCGTCGAGATATTTCTATAATATTTTCTTGATTTTCATCATAGGTTGAAGCTAATTATTTCAAGGTTCTATTTTCATCCATTGGAATTTTAGTCTCAAAAAATTTCCTTCTAATTGTGTTAGGGGATGATTCACAACTTGCGATAGGGGGATTTCTAGAAGCTCTAACCCATGAAATGTTCTATCAATTTTAGAATCCAAAGGCAATAAATTCGGGTTAGAAATTCGGGTCACACAAAAAAAATTACAAAATCAACTCAAGAAACCTCCCCAAAAATTGGACCATTTGATGTGAGTTTTTTTTCATGAAAACATAAATCAATAATTTTATCCCCTAAAGAAATTAAATATAGCATTCCATGTATTGTCTCTCAAAGAGGTTGCAATTTGAGTTACAAGAGTGTAACTTTTGTTTTGTTTATTTTTTGTACGAAGTGAAATTTGAGGATTTAATTAAATTTTTTAATAATGGTAATAAACTAAAGTGAAATAAGATAGAATATATATAAATATTTATATTAATAAAAAGGGGTTTGAAATTTTAATTAAAATTGTATTTTTGGACAAGCCTCAACCTCTTGAACACTCCCCTCTTCCTTGTTTAAAAATATTTCTCAATTGAATTTCAAAATTCCCCCCAAGGACCCCCAAGTGAACACTAAAATTTTAATATAAATCATATTGAGACATCAATATTATTGTTTTCCCACCTATATAATTGATTCAATTTCCATAAGACCTCTAAGCAATCAAAATTAATTGAAATATCTATGCTCAATAGGAAGACCTCACCGAAGAATTTTAAATAGTGAAATCAAATAGTTTACTTCATATATGGAACAATGATCCAATAAAAGTTTTTGAAAATATTTTGAAGAATTAAAATAGATGAATTCATTAAAAAATATTCACTATAAATTCATAAAGAGATTACACAGTAATAATGAAACTCATAAGAGAGTGTCCATCAGGTGTCGTCATCTACAACGACTTGGTACTTAGCCTCGCATCACTTGAGAAGCCTCCATATTCTCTATTCTAGCATCAATGAATTACATATTCATCAAGATATAAATATCCAACTTTAACTTTATCTCTCAAGACAACTCCCTTTAAATTGGATATCCTGAAATGGGAGAAGAGGCACATATTTATAAGTGAATCGGTGAAGAATTTTCTCTCAAAATATTTGCTTTGAAATTTTATGAATTTAGAAACCATTAAAAGTATGAATATGTAATATTTGTCCTTAAAAAAGTTTTTCAAAATATGTTATTAATCCTTCCTAAAAAATTTAACATTTATTGGACACATTTGGAGGATGTTTTGAATTAAATACTGAGAATGTATTTTTATGTCCTAGAATTCCAGAATTTTTCCTCCAATGTATAACATCCAATTACTCCCTTAATTAGTTAAAACCTCCAATAAATTCATTTAATAAGAGATTATATGTGTAATATTTCAAATAAATTTTGAATCACCTCAATTTTAGGTGTTTAGCCAGAATTATGATTCAGTTATAGAGGTGGGTTCCATGTTGTCTACCGAAGAAAATCAAATTGATTAATTTTTTAGAGCTTCATATAATTCGAATCAGCTCCTGATCCATACGATAAAAATTGAAGGAAATAAATAAATGAATCCAAAAATAATAAATAATCAATTTGGAATTATATTATAAATAAATTACTGAAATACACTTGAAATAAAAATTGTTTAAAATTCAAGAATTATACAATTTCAACTTTTTATTTGAAAACACACTCTAAATCCAAAATTGATATGAAAAAAGATAAAATTGTTAAATTTCTAGGGTTTAAATCATTTAAATAGACATAAAAATAGTGGAAATATTATCTTTATAATCCTTTATTTTTTTACTATGAATATGGACCAATTGGTGGTTATTCTGAAATAATATGGCTTCCTATTCATGTCATAAAATTCAGTTAAAGGGAAGGCCTAGGATGATTTATGCATGGAACATCCTAACCTGATATGCGCACAATGGAAAACCAAATTTATATATTATTAGTTTTTTGTGACCATAAAACTCCTTGAATGTCGGAGGTGTATTTTTATGGTTCCTTTTGAAGTCCTATTTTGAATAAGATGGAAAACAAGAAGCTCAACTGGGTTAGTTTAGTGATTTTTTTTGTTTCTCTAGACAAATAAATTTTTCCAAACTCTTTCTCAATATTATAAGGTTTCATTATTAGTGAGTCAAAATAACAAGCCCTAATTTTCAGCTTGGAACTAACCCTGCAGTTTTAAATAGCCTACCTAGATATCAAAAGGGATTCAAATCTAGTTATTAGACAAATCAATGGATATTATGCCATCAAGAAGGAATAATTGGACCCTCTCATTGATTATGTTAGAGAATTGAGGATATAATTCTCTTTTAAACCCACATTTCGTCATTTAACTCAATAAAAAATATTTTTGCTAACACATTGGCTAATACATCTATAATTCTGGCCAACCCTGGTCAGGATGAAGTGGTTTTCCAAATCATGCACTAAATTGTGGTCTCATAAGTCATCATTTGCTACATATAGGAAATAAATCAGATCAAAACTTCCCTAGAGAATGATGAGATGATATCCACCCCTATATGGATTGATCCCATAATTTATTACCTCCAAAATGGGACCCTTCCATTATATCAAGCCGAAAGGGAACAAACTCGATGTTGAGAAGTGAAATTTACCATTATAGATAGTCCAAATAATAAAAAATACCTCTAAAAATTAGGATTCAATATATTCCTACTCAGATTCATAACAGAAATATATATTCCTGTCATCATAGAATAATTACATGCAGTCTCCTACAATTCTCATCAGTCTATGACCAGACTCTACCACCAGATTAGGAGGCTTGTTTACTACAAGTAAAAAATAATACAGGATTATGTGGAATTCACCAAGAAATTTCATGCATGATATATTCATGAAAACATCATCCATAAAACCCTATATATATATTATATACAAGTATATATTCATGTCTATTTTCTATATGGGTAATGGATGTTCTAGGGTTATATCACTTAGCCACAACTAAGTAGTTTAAGTTCATCTTTACTACTACTAACTTATTTTCTAAATGGGATGAGGAAAATCCCTTCAAGGAATTCAGGATGAAGAATTTCATCAACTTAATAAAAATAATATCATCACAAAATTTGGTGTCCCTCACATGATATTAATGTAAAATAGAACCAAATTATATTTTATCAAATTGAAGCAATTATACCAGAAGTACAACATCAAATATGACCATTCATCCTACTATCACAAGGTAGAAAATAGACAAATAGAGGCCTTCAATAGTACTTTTTAAAATATACTCCAAAAAATGGTATATAAGGATAATAATTCCTAGACTTACAATATATTTCATGTTTTATGGGACTACTATACCACCACATACACTTCCACACAATTGAAAACATATTCATTATTTTATGATACCGAATAAGTGTTTCCCATAGAATTCCATTTTCCTTTACTCCAGATAACTATTTGTAGACAACTTTCAAATGATGATAAATCAAAACAGTTTCCCTGTGAGTAGGAATGGATCAATGAGACAAATTTTCACATACTAAACAACATCAAACTTCATTAGAATCGGATTACGCAAGCCTTTAAAAAAATTCCTCTGATAATTCTTTCAAGGATATTTGGTATTAGATCTTAAAACCCCAATGATACTAGGAAATAAAATCCAAAGTTGTATCCTAAGTTGTAATGGACTTACATCATACATAAGTTATATTCCAATATAGATTACCCATCGGAGAAGATGGATGGGGTTTTCATTAAACCCCCACAAATTAAAGGTTTCTAAAAAATTACTTTGCATAATTATCAAGTATCATATGTCCTAGAAGAAAGACTTCAAACTATATAAATTTTTTTATCATTACCACATGACGATAAAATATGTAGAAGACTCCCTTATTACATGAAGTTAAACTGTACAAAAGTTGTACACACCATATGATGTTAAACTACATGAAAAATCTCCTTACCACATGATGTTAAACAACATGGTGAACGTTACTTCACAAAAAGTTCTTTGAACAATAGATAGATCTATACGAAATCAAAATGAATTACTCTCATACTTTTGTATGCTTTCGATAAATATAGGTAATATTACCATTCAAGAACTATGTGTGGGGTGATTATTATTACAATAGGATATATAGTGACACCCAGATCCAAAATCTTGGGTCAGGCCATAATATAAACTAAAAATGTGCCCTTGTCTATGTATGGCTTAGACCTATGTGGAGATTTTTCTATTCAATAAATAAATGTGGCTTGAAACCTTCCATTACAAGATACTTAGTGACACAAAAATCCTAAATCCTAGGTCCATCCTCAATATCAATGTAAAAAATATCCCTTATGTATATGGTTCAGACCTACATGGAGAGTTTTCCATTCAAGAACTTAATGTGGCTTGATTCATGCTATCATAGGATATTTAGTGACACACATATCTCAAATCTTGGGCCCATCAACAATATAAATAGTAAAAAATGTTCCCCCTCTCCGTGTATGGGTCGGTCCTACATAGGGAATTTTCCCTTTTAAGAACTATGTGTGTATTGATTCCTATTACTCTAGGATATATAGTGATGCCCAAATATATAATTTCGGGTCCATACAAAACATATAGAATGATAAAAATTCACTCCTCCCTATATATGGTCTGGACCTTTATAGGGAACTATCTATGAACTATGTCTATATTGATTCTTTCCATCATGATATACGTAGTGATTCATGGATCCTCTATTTCAGGCCTTTGTATAGGTTTTAATCACCCCCAATCATGTTCCTCTATGAGAGTCAGAACTATATAGATAATAAATTCCACAATAAATTGTGAACAACCAAACATATTCCTTTTCGTGTACTCTATCATATCTTAATCGACTACATGAATGACTATGTATTCAAGATCACATGTCTTATCCCCTCACCCAAACAATGTGATAAATACCAGCTGGAATATCCTTTAGGATGCTTTAAACATCTTTGAATTTAAGGTTACCTGTGAACAATCTTAATATCTTAGATATTTGAGTTGATACCAACAAAATCATCAAGTTAATATCCTTTTCATGGAACTATATAGACCTTGGGATCCCTGTCTAACTATTCTCCCCTGCAGAAAACTACCAATAGGGAATGGTTGATCCAAAGGGACCCCTCTAGTATTTTTTTGAATGATGAAATGATTAAGATCATGTTTTGAGATGATTTTTGATCCAAGATGAGGGATCCCATTAAACCCAGGAGTTATTTTCCTAAATGCATGAAATTTTTCCTTCCATTATTATCAATGTTTGACCTATACCCACAATTTTTTAACTCTAGTTAACTCATATATTCATGCGTTATGATTTACACTCCCCATAACCTAACTATTGAAGATAATTTCAATACTCTTAATGTTACACATCTATGAATCATAGCCATTTTCAAATAAATATTATGACATTGTATTATTGTACCATTCCATTTCGAGCTTGGAATATTTTTTGAAGACTCAATTGCACTAATTTAGTTATTACTCTCTATGATTCATCCTAGTCGTGTGATGTTAAACTGTATGATGAAATCCTAATCACTTGATATAAAACTACATGACATATTTTTCCTCCTATGATACCTAACATTTCTTAGAGTGGTCCATCATATTCATGAATATGTACTTAGGGTGAATTTTCAACCTCTGTAACATAATGAAATATGGAAATTCAATCTCCCTACATATAAACTAAATATATGTAGAGGACACATTATCCAAACTTAGTATCAATAATCACTAATAGAATAAAATAGAATACCCCCTCCCCTACATATGAGTTAGGTCTATGTAGAGGGTCGTTCTAAAAGGAGAGAATTATGGAATGATTCCCACCCTTACAATATGTATAGGTAAAATCAGGGAATCCAAACCATAAAAATTACATACAACTCATTTTAAATGAGTCTGATTCATATTTAATATTTCTTCCTATGTATGAGTCAGATCTACATATTAATTTCTTATGCATGAGATAAATCAGGGTTGGTGGGGATCCAACATAAAGTTTCCCATAAATAATCATGTTCAAGGATAAGAGGTCTTTCCTATATCTAAATTCCCCCAACCAGAGAAAAGTGTCCCCAAGTATATATTTCATAATTTCATGTTGGTCCTTACATCCTTTCCACTTGATTCTAAACTGTAAGGAATACTTACTCATTGGATGACGTTAAAATATATGATAAATTCGTTCCCACTTCATTATATTAAATTAGGAAGATTGTATTCCTTTATCACTCCTTATCAAAGGAGAAAAAGATCCTGACCATGTTCTACCAAAGTTTGAGGTTATTTCATATATATATTGAGAAACTAAATCCATAAATCACACATCATGTCTTGAGAACCTCGAGTTTCTACATCCATAACACTTATAAATAAGAAAGGGTCTCTCTATTTGACCATGTAAGAGGTGGATCTTCATAAGGGCCTTACAACCATCAACCAGAGGAAACTTATCCCTACAGAATAGTCCTTCTAATCCTTGTGAGACCCGACATCATCACAATGGAGCACTTCAACATAGATTGATTCAAAATAACCTTTATAATGATAGTACCATTCCATTACTCGTGACTCGAGAACCATGAGACATGATTTACAACATTCTCATATTCTACTTAAAAGTATATTGAGTACTCTTGACCCTAGGAATCATAATTATGTTATTTTGAAACACTCACACCATGTCAGGTCCACATTTATCATGAATTTAAACTATATACATCATGGTCAAAGTTATATGACCTTAAATTTTATCCTTTGATGGTCCAAATAACAATACCCTAAACAACTAGTAAAATCGACAAAAAACTTTTCCGGATGAAAACCTTAAAAGGTCATCCTATATAAAAGTCAAGTCGGTGCTCACTAAAATATTCATCTCTAGCGTTTAAGAAAAGGATAGTGGATAAATAAAAAGGCATAAATCTTCTGGTCCCATATTGTGCCCCTAGTAAAAGATGAACCATTCTCGCTAGATCCTCTATTCTAGAAAAAAGTTAGAGAAATGATTTATCATATCTCCTCATTGTAATAATGTTTTTAGTATAGGGTGAAAAACAATTTAGGGTTCTATAACCCTACTTGAATATTTCATTTTCCATAAACCACCATCATGTATTTGAAGTCTTAGCTAACACCACCAATTCCTTGATTTTATACCCTTATCCTAGAACCCCATAGACTCAAGTTATTTATCTTGGTTTCCCCTTTAACATGATAGTAACATATACTAGTTTATCCAAGGGGACGCTTCTAGGATTCGATGGTGAGTGACACAATTCCAAAGAGATTATTCCTATAGGATGTTTGGACACATATGAGAAGTCCCCCTTAAACATATAATTTATTATCCTACCTTCATGGAATATGGGATCTCTACATTATCATTGGTTGACATGTACCCATTTATTTCCAACTTCAGTTGACTTATATATTCTTATACAATGATTTATAATCACCATAACCAAACTATTCTAAAGGATTAAACATCCTTGATGTAATGTCCCCATGTATCCTATCCTTTCTCAAAGTAGGAATGTGATATTCCATTCTCAAAACTTTTTATGGCCCACACCATGAGAATCAAAATAACATGGAATAGGGATCAAGTCTCCCAAAAAGAAACTAAACTACCTGAGGGTAACATAAACCTTATTGGATCACCCTTTTATTCATATCCCACTTCATCATCCAAATACATGAATCATATAAATATTCAATGGACCTTGGAAGATAGTAGGAACCCTTCCACTTGACTATGGATGTAAGCCTTATGGTATCATGCATGGATTTCTTTAAGCCATCAACTAGAGGAATATCCTCATTGAAAGAAAGGACCTCTAATCCTCATGATACATGAAAAAACCATGGAAGAACTCATCACTTTAGGGTGTTTTTTCCATCCTTATCCACTCTTACCTATTCCAAATTCAACACTTTAAGATCTTGGATGTGGTATTTACACAATCCAGATTCTAACTATCCATATGGACTCAACATTTCTGACATTTTCCCATCCACTAATACCCTTTAAGGTAAGGATGTTTGGTGTCACAACCCATCAATGATATTCACCCTTAATTTTTCCTATAAGAATGTAGGTTTATAGAACCAATGATGAAAATTAATTCTTTAGATTATAAATTAAGAGTGTATGGTATCATAACCCTTTGTGGAAACTCATTATTCAGAATCCTATTGAGTTTGTAGGTTTCTCTAACCCTTCATGAATACCCATACCTCACTACAAACAATATATGGTCTAAGCTAAAAGACCCTAAACTACATAAACAAATGATTTGATCTAATAGAACCAAACCAATAGCAACAGATGGTCTGATCTAAAAGACCCTAAACTATAGAAACAGATGGACTAATCTAAAAGACCCTAAATAGCAATAATAGATGGTCCAAGCTAAAACATCATAAAATAAAAATATAGAAGGTCCCACCTAAAAGATAATAAAAAAAGGAAATAGGTGGTCTAATCTATAATACTATAAACATTAGAAATGGTCAAGTTTTTAAGACCTCAAATAGACAATTAAAATATACAGAATTGTTTCCTGATTGAAAACCCAAAATGGGAAACCTAGGAAAAAAATCGAGTCTTTCCTCACTGAACATGCACTTTGTGTGATCCAAGAAATTTTGAGCACTTATAAAATGGAAAAGGAATAAAACATGTTTGGTTGAAAACCCATAAAAGTGAGACCTGAGAAAAATCAAATTCCACACCCACTAAGATTTCCCCATATAAATCTTAAGAAAGAGTCAGTGAAATATAAAAAAAAGACACAGATCTTTCAGGGATCATTATTTTTTCCTATAAGAAAATAATGTAATACTTAGTAAGTCCAATAACTTAGGTATAAATTAGATCACTTTCCCTTAGGGACAGATATTTTTCTAATTTACCCTTTTGAACCAGGTGGTCTTGGAATAACTGGAGTAGATATATCAATGAGTATTCTTATACCATTAATCATTTTTTGGAATTTATTTCATAAATTATATTATGATTAAAGAATTAAAATTCATGAATTTGGGTTTACTTGGTATTATACAAAAAAATGGGTATCTTTTATGATCCATATTATATCAATTCAATGAAATTACGTGCATGTCATGAATCAAATAAGACATGGAAAATACAAGTAAATTCCATAATATATTGTAACACCCTGAGATTTTATGAAGAATATTCTTTTAATTTCATTGATATCTTGTGTTTTACGCTACACCAAAGGGAGATTTCACTACACACAACCCTGACATGGCTTGCATTACACGCAATCATGACTTTCCTCGACAGCGTGTGTTGTACGCAATATCAGGTTTCACTAAACAATGATATATGGATATAATATTATTATGAACTAGACTTTGTGAATATTATTAACTAAATTTTGAATGTTATAACATTATTATTTCATCTTACACATTTTCTAGAACATGGTATGTGAACAAAATAAATTTTTCGGTTAAAATAAGTATTTTTTAAAAAATGCAATTTTGGCACCTTTTAATGGAGCACCCACATTAAATCTAGTTTTTGACATGTTTATAAGTTCAATTTTACAAAATAAAATTCTTCTTTTGAATCAGGATATAAAAATTTACATTGGATAAAGTTTTGATTTTTTTTGATAACTTTCATATTTTAATGAAGAGTAAAAACACGCTATATTTTAATTAAAAACATCTTTTTTCATCGTAATAATTTATATGGTTAAATTATAATATTGAATGGTTTTAAAGTATAAATAGAATATATTTTTAACATTTAATATAATTTATGTCATTATCATTGATTTTACCATGAATTCGTAGGTTAAATCAATTCAATCTTTTGCAATGTTTTAAAGAAAAACACTTTTTCTTTCGACAACGGGATTAATTTTAATTTAATTTGTGCAACTTTTTTGTATTGAATTTGGAAAAATGGATTCTATATTTGGAATAATTGGGTCAAAATTATTTTAATAAGCTACTTTTTATTTTTGGGAATTATGAATAGTAACTACGGTAAATTTTATTTACCATAGTTAAAGGTAAATCGGGTAATTAAGGGTAAAAATAAGATTATAAAATTAACCTAACACTTCCCAAAATCATATTGGATGAATAAAAGTCGACCCATATAACCTAAGGGTCGTACTATATTAATTTCATGGAATTATAACCATGAAATAATATAATTATTATTAAAATCAAAGAAAGTGACAACATGTCACTCTCTTAAATCTTATAAGTATATTAATTTTAATTTAGTGATAAACTTCATGAAACTTCACAAATGAATAGTATCCAGAATAATAATAAACTTATCTACATCATATGAATTTATTTATAATTTTTAGGGATTAAATAATTATCATTAAAGGTGACATAATAGTGATGTTGAAATTATTTTATAAAGACAAATATAAAATAAATGGTTTAAAAAATATTAAAATAAATATTATATGAACTATTTAATGTGTTCCACTATTTTTTTAGATAAATATGACATGTTATGAATCTATTAAAGCTTTTATTTCAAACATATCTTTTGTATATTTTTTATTTAAATTCAAATAAATGAATAGTGTCAAAATTGACACTATTGTTATTTTATTAAAATAACATATTATAAAATTGTTCAAAAATCACAAAAATACTTAAAAATTATAAATTTAAATTTATATGGTCTAAAATTTTATAAAGTATCTAATTATGTACAATTCAAAACAAATAAGTAATTATTTATAATAATTTAAAATTTATAATGTTATTACCACAAATAAAATTAAATTGATAAATAAGGATAAATCAAGTTGATAATGTTTAAAATAAATTCCTAACATGTCTTAATTTTATTTTTTTTATGATATTACAACCCTATCGCATCTAATATTTGGATATGAGTCATTTTTGAAGTTTTTAAGTGGGGTTGGGATTTAATATAAACTAATATTTCTTATATTTCCAAAGGTGCCCCACTCCTCCCTTATAAAAGGGCACCTCTTCCCTCTCTTCCTCACACCATTTTAAGCCTTGAGGCTCGGACAACCTCTGCCAATTTAACTTCCCCACTTCTGTAGAAACATACTAGAGGTCCTGGTCTTCTTCAAAGACTAATTTTAGTGCCCTAAGAGGAGGTCTCAAAAAGGCACTTCAAAGAAGAGGTAATGTCCATTACTGATTCTTTCAACTTTATTTCTTATTCTACTTCTTCTTATTTAGTTGTTTCATTATGTAGTAATAAAATCAGTATCACTAATATATTGATATGTTATTATAAGTATGAAACAACTCTATTTCACCATCTATCCATCCTATGGAAAATGAAATCACCGCGTGTGCGTATGTACGGAATACCGTCTCCACGCCGTGGTGTAATCTATTTTCCACTACCACCTTACATGGATGGGTATAATGGTGTAAATAATGACTATATATGATTATGGTAAAGTTATATTGATTCTGAAATAGTATACATACACTCCAATACAATTCCACGATCAAGGGAATGATATCATCACTCGTGCGTACGTACGGACTACCGTCTCCACGAACGCGATGAGATTCATTTTCCATGATTAACCATTCAAGAATGATTATAAAGTATATATAATAAATAATAATGAAATATATGACATAATAATTCTACTTTATTTATGTATATATATATGTATTTCATCTATTTAATTTCATTCAATTCAATAAGGAAACGAAAACAGCGTTCATGCGTACGTATGGCCTACCGTCTCCATGAACGGTGTATTTCATTCCTTTTATCGATCTATCATATATATGTATATGATAAATATATATTATATATAAATCATTTTTTACATTCTGGAATTATGTAAATCAGGATATAAGTAATAATATCAAGAACAAAAAGTCGAAACACATACGATAAATGAAATGATTTTACCCAAAACGCTGCTTTTACATGGAATTTACAAAAGAACGGGTAATATAAAGTCATAAGTAAAACATATATGATATCATAAAAATGAATATGATTATTTAATAAGTCAATGACATTATTTAAATCATTATACATGAGGTTCGGATCCATACGAAGCATATCAGACCTAAGGTAAGGGATATCTTTTCCAATCTCATTTTTATCCGAGATTTTTTATTCATAAGTATTTACTGAGGTTATTGTTATCATCCATGTCCATTTTTTATAGAAATTTTATCATGTATGTTTAAAGTCCTTTTTACCCATTTTTGACTTTTACTACATGGTATGTAAATAATCTTTCTTTTGTTTAAGCTACGAGGTACTTTTTTGACTTTTCCGACAAAAGTACGAGGAGAATGTTTTTTAACTTATATGGAATGAATGGATTTTTACGGTTTTATAAAGCCTTATTTTCTTGAATATTCCTCCAAAATATTTCATGACTATTTTCAACAAAATATTTTTCTTTTAAAATTGCATGACTTTTTGTGAAAAGAAATTGATTTTGAAGAAGAAAGGATATTTTCCTCAACAATTCATTTCAAGTGTTTTATCAAAACCATTTTCCATCTAAGATGATATTATTTCATATGTGTATGTTTCAAGTATAATGTCTCTATGATTTACATGGTTTCTCATTTCTTATTATGAAATGATATCCATTTCTTTTATATGGATTATGTGATGATGGGATGATGTTTATGAAACCCATTTTATTCGTTGGGTTATTATGAATGATGTATGTTTATTTTGTGTCACAAGTAATAATGATTTCATTATGATATGGGTGGGACCTATATCTCCCTCCAATGCATTGGGTAAAGATTTATATCTCATGAGATAGACATGGTTGGAACTGTAAGTTAATCTGGTTTAGTGTTTCAGGAATGAAACAAGGAGTGAACTCGATTAAGAAAGGGACTTTGTCCACTAAGATGGTCTTGGAAGTAATTCCTTGGCTACTATGGAAATCATAACATGTGCTGAATGGTTGCCACAATTAGATGTTTTATTCCCATTATATTTTATCATGGTTGATGTTCCATTATGAAATATGCCTTACGTACTTCAACGATTTATTTCTTTGCTCAAGATTTTGATGTTTAAATTTTATGTTCAAGTTTTTGCTTTCAAATGTTTATGGATTGTTTTATGTTCTCTATGTTTTCCCTTACTAAGCATTTGAGCTCACCCTTTTTATGTTTTATTTTCCCCAAGAAATAAAGAAAGTTTTTAGGTAAGGAAACAAAAAGGGGAAGATCGTTATGGGAGTTGTTGAAGATCTATCAATAGGATTAGAAGATTATATTCTGAGTTTCCAAAGACACTAAACTATTACGATCCTTGTGTGTCTGTTTTTGTTATGTATTAAGTATTCCGCAAAATTAATGTATTGTCGATGTACATAAAGCTTCGGGTGTCTACAGTTGGTATTAGAGAAAAGCTTTAGTTAACCTTTGGAAACTAGGATGCGAAAACTTTTGTGGCATCCCTAGAGATATTTCTACGGTATGTCTTGGAATGTCCCTAAGGTTAAGTATACGTATAGGTTGTAGTCCTAGAATTGCACTAACGATCTTATAATTAAACCTAAGATGTTAGATATTAAAGGTACTCCCCCTTTATTATGTTGTTTACCCTAGCATGGTATTTTCCTCTCACACTATTATTTTTTGGGTTTTAGATGATGGCTGGAACTCGAAGGAATCGTGTTGATCAATGTAATGGACAATGCAATGATTTTCCTCCTGACCAAACCAATGTCATGAGAGATGGAGTGAAAAATCTTATTTCTATACTTACACAATCTATGAATCATTATGTACTTCAAAATGAGCAGAGAAAGGAGCAACATTCTCTTTAATCCTTCATGAGGCAGCGTTCACCTTCATTCAGTGGGTCTTATGATACCTTAGTTGCTAAACAATGGATAAGTACCACTGAAAAGATATTTTCAGTTCTACAATGTTCTGAGCATGATAAAGTCATATTAGTTGTATATCATTTGGAAGGTGATACTGATCAATGGTGGAATCTTATCAAGAATACGAGGCAAAGAGATGAAATCGAGTCCATGGAATGGGAAAAGTTTAAGAACTTGTTTTTCAGTAAGTACTTCCCTCGTATTCTTCGAACAAATATTGAAAAGGAGTTTCTTGAGCTTAATCATAAGGATGATGAATCTATTGGTATATACGAAGTGAATTTTACAAGACTTTCAAGGTATGCATCTGGCTTCATCATCCGACCAGAAAGTAAAGTTGATCGATTTTTTAGTGGCTTAAAACCAAGACTTCGAAGGGAGTTAGCTATAAGAGACTTCAGTAGATATGAATAAATTGTGCGTTTTGCTATCAAGATAGAAATAGAAGTTGGTGTAACATATCCATCTCATGGTTTTGACAAGAAATGAAAGATTGAGTTCAAGGAGAAATCTCAGAACAATGGTGAAAAGAATATGAATGATTCTTTATGATCAAAGTGTGGAAAGAAGCATGGTGGAGATTGCCTAAAAGGTACTATAAAATTCTTTAAGTGTGGAAAAGAATGTCATTGAGCAGTTGATTGTCGAAGTAATGAGAAAAAGGTTGCTAATGATGTGAATAGAGAAAAGACTACAGAGAACTCTCCACCAACACTTCAATGCTTCAAGTGCAAGGAAATGGGGCATTATGATAATAAATGCCCTAATCCACGGGTTAAGGATGATCAACGTGAGCAACCTCTTAAAGAAAAGGATAAAGGGAAGTCTCATGTGATCACTATTTGTGATGTTGAGTATAAAAATGATGTTGTGTAATGATTAAGTGTTTATGTAATGGGATTTCAAAATAGTATCATGGAATCTTATTTATGGTATTGTGGAATTTTGGAATATCTATGTATTGGTTTTCAATTATTATATGGTACTGGTAACCATGAAAAAGTGATTGAAATATTTTTGGAAAGTAGATAAAATGCTTATATGGAAGGGATAAGGAGAAAATAATATGGTAGTAATCATGAGCTCATGACTAAAATAAGGACAAAGTGATATCATGGTTTGAGTATATAGAAACTTTGGGATTTTGGTATGTGGAAATAGTTAACTTTTGACAACATTCATGTTTTCACTTAGGTTAAATGGGTATTCATTTTTCAAGAGAATACTTGATTAAGGTATTCACCTGATTGGAATGTGATCAACAAGATATATTGGGAATAAATGATGGTATTCACATGCTCAGTAGATGACATTTCTGGTAATTGTTTTCTTTATACTATAAGCTTGGACAGAAGTATTTTGGATAAGCCTAAATATTTGAAATGGATTATGTTGAACATAAGTTAGTTTAAGTCTAGAACTGTTTTTTATATTATCGATGGAATGTCATAATGATGTAATTTTAGAAAAAGGACAACCTGCAAGACGGGCGGCAACCCATAGCGTCAGATAAGGCTGAGGGAATCGAACCCACAAACGAAGTGCGACTGGCCTTTATCGCATACCACTGGCCTACAGGAAGTCCCTGGTTAGTAGAAACTAGTTTTATTTTATTAAGCGGTATGATATATGAAGTATAAGTTCATTTTTGGAATCGTATACGATTAACCTCACCATAGATGGACTTATGTATATTTGATAACTTTTGCTAACCTTTTGTTTAAAACAGATGGAATGACTCATCATTCTATCACATGATCTGTTAACACTTCACTAATAACAAATTCAACTTCATTTCTTTAAGAGATGAAGTGGAAATTGTTCAAAGCACGAACAACAGTGAGATTGTACCAAAATCAAGCAAGTATTTCTTTTATTTCAATATTTTCAACTTTAGGGAAATGATATTGAAAACCAAAAATGTTGTTCTAGTGCTCTTATATCTGATGAATTAGATGGTACCTTAGATCATCACAAATCTATGACTTTGTGATTTTTGGCTTTCTTATAGTCATGTTCTCTGCCACTCTCCATTAGAACTTGATGGTTAGATTTTTCTTCCATATCCATATTTTCACATATGTTCTCCTATATGGAAACCCAGTGATGAGTTACTTTGGGTAATCGTTAAATTTCATACTTTAGTTTTTAAAATTATGTTTTAGTATTCCTTTTTATGATGTGGGTTTCTATGAACAGTAAACGATTTATAACCCTGACGAATTTCGAGGGAGAAATTCATTTTAAGGGGGGTAGAATGTAACACCCCGAGATTTTATGAAGAATAATCTTTTAATTTCATTGATGTCTTGTGTTGTATGCCACACCAAAGAGAGATTTCACTACACGCAACCCTGACTTGGCTTGCATTACACGCAATCATGACTCTCCTCGATAGCGTGTGTTGTACGCAATATCATGTTTCACTAAACAATGATATATGGTTATAATATTATTATGAAATAGCCATTATGAATAGTATTAAATAAATTTTGAATTTTATAACATTATTATTTCATCTTACACATTTTCTAGAACATGGTTTGTGAACAAAATAAATTTTTCGGGTAAAATAAGTATTTTTTCAAAAAATGCAGTTTTGCCGCCTTTTAATGGCACACCCACATTAAATCTAGTTTTTGACATTTTTATAAGTTCAATTTTACAAAATAAACTTCTTCTTTTGAATCAGGATATAAAAATTTACATTGGATAAAGTTTTGATATTTTTCTGATAACTTTCATATTTTAATGAATAGTAAAAACATGCTATATTTTAATTAAAAACAACATTTTTCATCGTAATAATTTATATGGTTAAATTATAATATTGAATGGTTTTAAAGTATAAATAGAATATATTTTTACCATTTAATATAATTTATGTCAATAGCATTGATTTTACTTTGAATTCATAGGTTAAATCAATTCAATCTTTTGCAATGTTTTAAACAAAAATTCGTTTTCTTTCAACAACTGGATTTATTTTAATTTAATTTCTGCAACTTTTGTGTATTGAATTTGTAAAAATTGATTCCATATTTGGAATCAGTTGGTCTAAATTATTTTAATAAGCTACTTTTTATTTTTGGGCATTATGAATAGTAACTACGGTAAATTTTATTTACCATAGTTAAAGGTAAATCGGGTAATTAAGGGTAAAAATAAGATTATAAAATTACCCTAACACTTGTCAAAATCCTATTGGATAAATAAAAGCCGACCCATATCACCTAAGGGTTGGACTAGATTCATTTCATGGAATTTGGACCATGAAATAATATAATTATTATTAAAACCAAAGAAAGTGACAACATGTCAATCTCTTAAATATTATAAGTATATTAATTTAAATTTAGTGATAAAATACATGAAACTTAAACCATGAATAGTATACAGAAATATAATAACATCAACTACATCATATGAATTTATTTATAATTTTTAGGGATTAAATAATTATCATTAAAGGTGACATAATAGTGATGTTGAAATTATTTTATGAAGAGAAATATCAAATAAATGGTTTTAAAAATATTAAAATAAATATTATATGAAATATTTAATGTGTTCCACTAAATTTCTAGATACATATGACATGTTATGAATCTATTAAATCTTTTAGTTCGAACATATCTTCTGTATATTGTTTATTTAAATTCAAGTAAATGAATAGTGTCAAAATTGACACTATTGTTATTTTATAAAAATAACATATTATAAAATTGTTTAAAAATCACAAAAATATTTAAAAATTATAAATTTAAATTTATATGGTCGAAACTGTTATAAAGTATCCAATTATGGACAATTCAAAACAAATAAGTAATTATTTATAATAATTTAAAATTTATAATGTTATTACCACAAATAAAATTAAATTGATAAATAAGGATAAATCAAGTTGATAATGTTTAAAATAAATTCCTAACATGTCTAAATTTTATTATTTGATGATATTACAACCCTATATCATCTAATAATCGGATATTAGTCATTTTGGAAGTTTTTAAGTGGGGTTGGGATTTAATATAAACTAATATTTCTTATATTTCCAAAGGTGTCCCTCTCCTCCCTTATAAAAGGGAACCTACTCCCTCTATTCCTCACACCATTTTGAGCCTTTAATCTCAGAAAACCTCTGCCCATTTCACTTCCCCACTTCCCTAGAAACATCCTAGATGTCCTGGTCTTCTTGAAAGACCAATTTTAGTTCCCTAAGAGGAGGTCTCAAAGAGGCAATTCAAAGAAGAGGTAATGTCTGTTACCGATTCTTTCAACTTTAGGTCTTCTTCTAATTATTATTCTTTAGTTGTTTCATTATGAAGTAATAAAATCATTATCACTCATATAATGATATGTTATTATAAGTATGAAACAACCCTATTTCACCATCTATCC